>JAFIDM010006943.1:48328911-48351777 GCA_023159025.1 Thereuonema tuberculata | reverse complement strand
TGAGTTGTCATCAGGGGAGTTTGGCTGGCTGAGGAGTCCTAATGAGGACGAAACGGTCCGTCCCAGTCTCTTCCCGATGACAACTCAAGGTGCGAATCCTAACTTTAGCTAAGTTCCGTGCTTTGATACCCAACTTTGAGACCTTCATCCTGCAGTGGATTGAAAATGGTTGAAAATGATATTTATATATATCGACTGGCAAAATTCATAGCCGGATCTATCAGTTTCGTGTGGCAAAAATTTCAATCAATCGTTTGCAATTTAGAAACAGTATATAATATAAGAATAAAATTAAACAAATCTGGTCTTGTATTGGCATACGTATAGCTGGACAGAAATGTGGAATTATATACAGATGATCCCCAGGTTATGGACAAGATGCATTCCTGAGAATGTCCTTAGGTTGGATTTGTATGTAACTCCGATACCTGATGAATAGTGCAAATAATAATAATAATATCCCTGTACGTATGTATGATAATAATAAGTTACAGAAACTATTTTTCTGTTTCTTTTAATTCAAACAAACATAAAAACAAACTCGTACAAGAAGTATAGATAGGAGAAATTTCACACTCACAAAATCGAATAAAAAAGTTGAAGACAAAAGTGATGCTCTGTGTAAAGGGGTAGTATAAACAATGAAGTAGCAGTAGCGTAAAGATGCCAAGCCAACGAACCACTTACGCCATACAGTTTGTTTATATGCAGAGGAAACTAGTTCCCAAATTATTAATTTGATTATAAATTATCCTTATTAAAATGAATAAGACTAAGTATTTAAGTATTGGAAGAACAGATATAAAATTTGAATTATGAAGTTACATATTTATAAATACTCCTAAAGTATTTATCAGCAAGACAGATAAAATTCAATATAAAAGAATAAATCGAGGCAGGAAAGTCATAAAAAGATTGAACAGTATTTGGTGGAACAACAAAATTTCGAAGAACAGAAAATTGAAAATTTCTAACATTGCATTATACAGGGCTGAAGCATGAAAGATAACTGAAGATAGGAAGAAGATCTCAGCAGTAGAAATGGATATGCAGGGTTTCTAGAAGAATAACAAATAAGATTTTGGGTATGATGAATGTTAATGAAACAATGAATGACAACTGGTATGGACATGTAATGAGAAGAGTAAATGATAAGATTACAAAAACTGGCATTAAAATGGGTTCTCCAGAAAAGAAAAGAATACCTAGAAAATCATGGAATGAAGATATTCAGAAAGCAACTGTGAAAAGATCAAAGTCAAGCCAAAACTGAATGATACAGAAAGCAACACGTGACATTGTAAACCAATACAGATGTACATCCATATCACTTGATGAATCAGGCCATTTTTAAAGGCTACTGAAGACTGACAGCGTATTTGTTCCACACTTTCTGATTGAATGAATGGATCTAGTAATTAAATTTTGTATCATCTTCAAATGAAAAAATATTTATGAATGTTATCTACATAGGTCTAAACCACAAATTAAAAATATTCTGGTCCACATCTCTGCCTCTATTCATTGTCATCACATGTCATTGCATGAAAGCCTTCCAAAGCATTAGCATAATGTACACATGCTAAACTGGCATCATTAATGATAAAAGTTTGGAGATAGGAAAATAAACTTATATAGTAAAAAATAAAAATTACAAACCCAATAAAACACTTTCAGTACTATTAATGAAGTTAACCTTTACCCACATCCTTACAAAAGTTAAGGCTAACATGAAAATAAGGAATAAAAATGCATATGTTCAGAAGAAGCTAACATGAACAGTTGTCCATTTTATTCTATGCGCGGTTTCATGTTTGTTAACAATCACAAACTAATTAACTCAATTCCAATAATCTTCATACAATCATTGACATCAGCTCATAGTGTACTTACATAGAAGCAAAATCTTACGCCTTAGTTTCACCTTATTATGAAACCCCTTTATTAATGTGTTCTGTTAATTTCCCAACAAATATGTGGGGAAAAAAGAAATTTCCCTTTAAGTAATTACAAACAAAGGGTAGTTTTTAAAATCAGACTTACCAAGTTGCCTGTTTATGTCTGCTTTCACAGACCGAGGCAGATCTTTTGCCTCAAGCAATTGCTCATAGGCTTCTTTAGCAGCTTTGTACTTTCCCTAGAAAGATAAAAGGCAGTTTTAAAGTTACAACCCATTAATAACAGATTATTATATCATAGGAGCAAAAAAAGAAATTAAGAAATCCTACCTAACTCCATACTTTTACCAGCAATATTTCGCAGGGTAATAATCTTTCCCTGCTTCTTCAGGCTAAACATTTTGAAAAAAATTAAGTTTTGTAATAAAGAGCAGTGAATTAGATTATTTTCGGAAGAAAGTTTTGAAAGAGTAAGATTATTAACTTGCGAAATATCGCTGGTAAAGTATGGAGTTTTTTTAGTAATTAACAGGTTTTGTAATAAAGAGCAGTGAATTAGATTACTTACCTGTATTTCATACAAATGAGCAATATGGAAACGAACTGGGGAGAAAAAAAAAATATGTTAGGTATAGGAGATGCAACATTTTCTCGAATTTATGAAAAAAATGTAATGAAATTCAAGTTGAATAATAGATATCTTAATTAAATTTACCATTGTAATTCTAAAGGACTTTCAAACTTTTTTTTTTTTTTTTCAATTGAAATATCATGGAGGTGTTTAGTATGAATAATTCAAGGTAATCTCCGATAAGGAATTCCAGAGCAACTTCATCTTATTTTCTCCCACTGATCTTCATAAGTAAGAAAATTATGACAACTTTTTCCTTATACATCATATTCACTGAAATACAACTGTTACAATCTTTGAAATCACAAACCTCCACAGTAGATAAACAATTCTGATTCTACAGAGATTTATTTTTCAATGAAATTTCTCTTTCAAATTCATTTTAAGATAATGAACTTTATTATGCTTATTTTGAGCCTGTTTTACCAGAAGAAAAGTCAGCTTAACATCACAACTTATTAAAATAAATAATGTATAAAATCGAGTGTCTACATAAACACTAAAATTCTCCACAACGAGATCTACTGTAATTCTGCCATAGTCCTCTAAAGAATCTATAATATCTAAAATTAAGCGCTATCCTACCTTTTTTCTTTTTTGATCCGGTCCTTTGTGCCAGGACAATTATTTTAGACTAGCATATATGCCCGCACGGTTAACAATGATCGGATAACAATGTAACTACTTTTAGTCTAGATAGAGTATTTGCCCAAAATATATATGATTGATAGGCAAATTAAATTGAATGCATTGCTAAAAACATAAATGAATTTGTTTATTGGAAGGTCACATTGTAAGTGACAATTCTAGCATCATTTAGCAAATGACATTGATCATTTTTTTTTTTTTTACAAGTATTTTGATGTTGACACTGTTTCATGAACATTACAATGCAACATAAAGCTGGCCATGAGAAAACTGCCTTGCTCAAAAAGCCTCCCACAATTGCAAATGTAGGCACACACAGATAGATCTGCCCTGTCGTACATGTGAGATTTACAAGGCAGCTCTCCTCTATTAAACACAGGGGTGGTGTGTTACATTACACAGTCATCTGGAAAACTATATAATAATTTCCATTTAATAAAATGGTTTGGATGGACAATGAAGAATATTTAACAAATAATTTGAATTTAGTCCAAGTGTCATAATGGATAAGGCACCTGACTTCGGATCAGAAGATTGCAGGTTCAATTCCTGAAGCAGACGATTCATTTAAGAAATTTCTATTTTCACAGGAAATTAAAATAATTTTCTAAACAAAGGGGGAGAGAGTTAAGTTAAAGATTGTGGAAAACTACATAAGGCTAATATAGGCTATCTGGCTGATGTACAAGGCAAGCAACTCCAACATCAACTAATAATTATTTTAAGAATAAATATTTCTGAAATGCCTTCCAAATTTTCTCCCTTCTCAATAAAACCCATAAATAATGTTTTTAGCAAATAATTAAAAAAGCAACTACATTAAAAAAAAAACCTCCAATCTAAATTTAAGAAAATCACTAGTAGTCTTGCTTATTAGAATATGAAAGAAATGATAATCAACAATATTACATAAAAACAGATTTTGAGTTTAAAATGAAGAATGGAATGCGCTATTTTTCTCTGTTTGACTGTAGAATTTGAGAAAAGTACTGTAAAAACATATCCACTGTTAATTTCGTAGTCTGTTTTAAGATATATGAATGAAAAACACCTGTAAAATTCTTTTCAGATCATCTATCAAATGACTAATTACTATTCTAGCCTCTTCTGAACAATCCTATCAGTGCTAATCCTCCATTCTCCTTGATTCGCATATCTTTCAGCTGACAGCCAAATATTCACTTATCCTATTCATCGTGAATATTTTTAAATCAAAGCCATTCATGCCACTGCATATTTTATTGTGCTTATAAAGAGGTCAAACAATATTTTCTTGCCAAAATAAAACTGTATTTATACTATTTTTAACTAAGTCATCTATCTATTACTGCACATCTTTTACTACTTCCTAAGAACTTTCTCAAACTGCATCCTTAGAACCAGCCTAATATTGATATTCATGAGCTTAAAGGCAGTTCATTTTAGGACACTGTTCAGCTTCCAGAATATCTATTAGTAACGGTCCTAATTATTGTAGTATAAATATCCACAGCAACATTTACACTTGTTATCTGATTGTGAAAGGTCCTTTGCAACAGCTAAGAGCATCTCCTTCAGGCCATTACTGCCACCATCTGACCATCTTTGCAGCAAAGCCCAGAATGTTGTCAGTGATATATGCGAAATTTTAGGTTAAACTTCAAATGTTGGTCACTTGATATTTTTACTTAGTAATTAAGAGCAATTGATAGTAATATCAACAATAAAGAAGCAAAAAAATTTACTACAAAATACTAAACCATAAACCTAATAATGAAAACAAAACCTTTTTATCATATACACCTCACTAATACTGCATCTTACACTAAGCAGTAACAGTAAATTCCAATAAATAGTTTTTCATTGAAATAGATTAAACAGTCAGTTTTATAAAACAAAACCTTTAATTCAGAATAATTAAGTTTTCAAAATGATTTAACCTGTTTATCAGAAAGTAGCTTTGTGGAACTTTTATCTTTTATTTCATCTTAACTCCAAAATAACTTCATAATTAAATCCAATAATTTAAAATTAATATTATTATTTATTCAATGAAAATACAGTCACTTACTTTCAAGCTTTGACAAGGTACAAGGGCTTGAGTCAATTTGAGCTAACTGGAAATGCTAATAAAATAAAAAAAATAAAATTAAGTTTTCACTGTAAAGTAAAAGCTTCTAGTACTTAGAATAAACAGTAAAACTTGAAGAATTTTTTTTTTGTCAAACAATCTTATAAGATTCTTTTAATAACTACTGCTTTTATTTCTTTATATCAAATGAAAATGAAGAACATTCAAGTATTTTTTTTTTTAAATTGAAGATTTACAATAAAAAAAATAATTTTATCAATATATCAAAAATCAGATATTTCTGAGGATAACTTTGTATTTGTCAATTCATAACCCTAGGTGAAAATTCACAATAAAAAATAAATAATAATAATAATAAAAATCAGAATTTTAAAGGGAATTATTATTACCTTTAAAATTCTGATACTTTCTTTTTTTCTTTAATTGTAAAGTAAAACGATAGGATAGCTCTAGGTCTAAACATCTCAATAAGTGTACTACAAATAACACTAGTGTGTTTTGTCAGAAAATCAAGCTTCTTTCTTTTCATACATTGCACAGTTTTAGTTCAAGAGCAACTAAGGCTGTGCTGAAAGTCATTGTATTCAGAACAAACAAGGAATGAAAAAGAAACATCTATGTCAGCTCTGGAATTCAAATCCAATTTCTGAATAGTGTTTTAATAGGCCCAATCTTAATTGCACAAATATGCCTGAATGAAAAAAAAAACCACACACACACACACACACACACACTAAAATTAGTGATGAAACAATCAATTAACATCACAGTAATTAATTCTGTCACTGTTGAGTCTTTAATGGCAACCCCAAACATCTGTATTACAATTTAACTGAATTACATTTTCAAGAACATCAACTTCAGTAAGGTCGATCACTCTCCAGAGTTCCAATGGCTACTAACTTTAATGATGGCACCGACTGCTCGTTTCATCCTTCTCAAGAGCAAAGCAAAATTTGCACTTTTTATTTTAGGTTTGAGGCTCAAGGAAACGAAACTGAAATAGCCTTTAAGTTCTGTGCTAGGTTAATATTAACAGATCAATGAATTCAGAAGGATGTTTCTGAATCAGCAGAAACAAGGGCATTACCTAGAATGATGAGTTAAATAAACATGCTGCTTCAAGCTTGGAAAGAATAAGCAATTACCCGTAGATCAGTTTTAGGACATAATCCACACAGTTTTCCTTTTTAGGTGCGTTATATTATCATTGAAATCATGTTCTGCCTTCCATGCAAAGCAATCCTGGAAGGCTTATATGAGCTGTCCTAACTCTTACATTTAATCCAGGAGGCAATTTTGGACTTCTGCAAGCTATGTTCAAAGAAACAGAAAACATTTTTTTAACAGAGTATACCTCACATTATCTAACTCTCCGAAAAATTGTCGATTTAAGTGTGTAAGACTTCAACATGAGTAATTTTGAAATCGGGAATGAATACTAACTATATAATTGTTGTTTTTTTTTTAATTATTACACTTGATATTGTATTACATTGGATGACAACACCAAGCTATAAAGGACAAGTTTAGGTCATTTCTTTTGTGGTTCTTTGATAGTCATTCCAAGTCTCCTCCCCAGTTGGACTGGAATTTTAACTGGTCAAGAAATAGTAAAGAGAAAAGCTATGAGCAGCATCTTTCTCTCCCTACCGAGTCCTTCACTGTAAGTCAAAGAATTCTGGAGCTCTCTAAAAACTAGTTTCCCCTCTCTGCTAAGGTCATTCCTATTAACAATACTAATAATATTATCAATGTGCTTACAAAAAAAAATCAGTTACTTGTATTCTTGAAAGTGTTGAACTGGGTAAACAATAGAAAGGTCAATCACATTCTTCATTTAAGTTCTTTTCCGATTTGAAAAAAAAAATTCATATGCTGAGGTTCCCTTTCTAGAATCAAAGCAGTTTATCTACATTGACCAAATATATATTTTAAAATCAAGTCATGTGTAAAAAAACACAAAGCGAGATTATATAAAAAGTGGGATACATTACATATGTGATTGTTCATTTCATTCTCCAGGCAAACTTATTTTGAGTAAAATCTTAGTTACATTTTTCTAATTCATCCATTTTTCTAAGATTTGGGAAAATCAAAAGCATGAGGGAAACAAAAACAACCCTTACCATCAACTGTGGCTACCAGCAAACCACAAGACTGAAACGGATTTCTTTCCCAGAAGGAATTCTACAACTGATTTAGTACAAAATTCAACAACAAAGGCTGCTGTTTAAAAAATGGAACAGAAATACACAAACAAAACTTTTTATAAAATTGTTAGTTTCAAATTTCCAATAATGTTTTTACTTTCTATTAAGTAATTGCATCCAATCTCAAATAGGCATCTCACAACTACAGACAACCAAATATGAACAAATGCTAAATTTGAATTAAATATAGATATTATTATTTTGAAGATAAATACTGAAAATGATCTTCCAAAAGTAATGTAATTGCACTTAGAATGAATTATAGAAAGCAGAAATGACCAAAACCTTTGTCCCAGAAAATGATTTAACTGAAGGAAAAAAAAGACATTAATTGCCTTTAATCTCTTACGAGCGCTTATATACAACTGGAAACCTATGAGCAAGTTATAAATGCAATTTCCAGCAGGAAGACATTATTTGATCCATTTATAATTCTGTTATTCCATTGTAATGTTACTAAAATGGTCAAATCCTTTGTTTTTCTCACCTACATTTATACTTAAGAATAAAGAATATCTCCATATGGAAATGGTTGGTCAACATTGGAGAGGGGGGGGAGAGAGAAAATTCAAATTATAGGCAAAAAAAAAAAAAAAAAAAAAAAAGACAATTATTCAATTCGGGAAGAAATTTAGTTAACTGAAGATTTCGAAATGTTTGGCAAGGAGCTGAAAGCAATTTGTCCCATGTTAAGCAATCGGATTTGTACACATCAGAGCAGATCCATTTATGCACAAAGATATGCATGATTACTGTGATTTAGATCCTGTGTAAGAAGCATAATAAATAACTTCCGAGATGAATAAATAACTGACAATTACGTGGAAGAATAAATCTTTATAAAGTTAAGAGTATCAAAATAGAATGACATAACAGAAAATGTCTGCTATGGAACGTTTTCAATTTGTCACCCTTCCCCCATCTGTAGAAGTGTACGCAATGCAGAAATCTAATGTATGTTATAAAAATATAGTATATGCACCCCCCCTTAAAGACTGCCAAGAGTCAAACCCAGAAGTAGTGGGGGGGGGGGGAGACCTTTAATAGAGCTTAGTTACTGAAAATCAAATGTAGGAGAGAACAACATGACAGGGTAATTACAAATAAAAAGAATTCATAACTGCAAAGTCTGTTTTGATCTATAAACCCTTTTTAAAACAAACAAATGGCATTGCTCAGAGTAAATTCATGGACATTCTGGTTTTCAGACAGCAACCGAACAAATCTATCATCTGACAAGTTTTATAAACGATCTGCCCAAGAATTAAAACAGCTCTGCGTTTCTCGAATTCTTGTTGAAACCACTAAAAATTAGACAAATGCCGTTCTAGACTAATTTTCAAAGGAAGTCTGTTTCTACAAGTAATATTTAAAACTGGTATACTGAGGGCATCTTCAATTAATGTATCTTGAATTCACATTGCATGAAATACCAAAGAAAAAATGAAGGAAAAAAGAGCTTGCTTGGATATTACAACAGTGGACAACTGAAGAGCCTGTTGCAAGAATCAGACAGTGCCAAATTAAAAAAATTTTCAAGAGAGAAAAAAACTGAACAACAAATTGCATTTCAAAATAAGGTTAATTCACTTGCATTAACTAGATACAATAGTGAAATAAATATTACAGTGAAGATTTTTTGTTTTGTTCACTCCTCTCAGTATATTGTATATGCATAAACCCTCCAAGTTGTCTGGCTTCTTTCCCCGGCAAAAGAAGTTTACTGTGTCAAATGCAATTAATAATACTGTGTTAACTCAGACCTCTATAGAACATACTTGCTTAAGAATCTAAAATTACAATGAAACATGATTTTCAAATGCAAAAAAATAATAAAATAAGTCAACAAGAAGTTGTTAATCATTTTTCAACATCAATTCAATCCCAGTTTAAAGCAAGAAGAACCACAAACAGTTTGGTGGAACATTTTGATACTATATCTTTAGCCTTATTTGGGTTGAGTTTCAACACACTGATGTAAAAGACCATTCTCCTTTTGACTTTTTAATATATTCCTCATTCATGATGCTTCTCGATTGTGGCATTTCTTTCCTTAGTGGGGTTGTTGGTTACATTTAGGTTAGGATTAGCTGTCACAACTTCTCACAGCATTTGTGTTCCTGGAACTAGCTGGATGTTATTGCCATCTTGAGGTGGTTTATAATCCGGATCACTGTTTATATCATATGTACTTCATTATCACTAGTTCCCAAAAAATCCATATTTAAGATGATACTTCCAGACGAAGTTCACTTGAACTCAGAATTTGTCTATCACAACAAAAGAAACTTGTAAATGCACATGCACTCTTTAGTGAGCAGCTACCGAGCAGTTGAACAGTGAACTACAATCGTGCAAAAACCAGACTGCTCCAAGAGCTGTCAGTCTTGTGCCAGCAAAAACAATGAAATAAACTTGAGCTTAAAATAAGCTCCTTTTCCATTACTACTGGTGAACAAATTGGTGGAACAGTACGTTTGCTGCACCCACAGATACACTATCATTAAAAAAAATGCTCTACCACAAAAACACAAAACACCAAAAAGTGGAGCTGTCTTGGTTCTTGCACCAGGCTCTTCAATTGTTGGGCTGTAGAAGATTCACAGGATTTTTGACTGTTACCTATTATTACAAAATATCTACTTATAACCATGAATTAGCTATTTCTTATAATGGAGTTTATAATAAGCAAACAATTCTAAAAACCATATCAAATCTCTAGACTTTTAGCAATCCAATTACCATTTGACTCGTAACTGAAGAACAGTTGTTTTTCGTGAGTGCATATTATTTGAAGGATTTCCCTTTCTATTATTTTGACAAGTATTTATCAATTGCAATATACTTGAAAATACTGAAACATTGGTAGTTCAGAACAATAGAGGAAGAAAATATGACTAAAGAATCTGAGTGTTTAAAGATGGGTAATTACGAGACACCATTTTGAAAGCCTCTTTCTGAGATTGAAGAAGTGTTATGGGTATTTAATTAATGTTGAATTGAATTTTAATTTTGAACATTTTTATTCTTTATATGAACTGTAAATCAATCAACTTTAATTATTACATATATAAATTATGAAACAAAAATCAGACATGGGCAAAACTTCAACACCACCACATAAACAAAATTCCTTATAAACAATGGGCGAGACCAAATTTTTTCCCAAGTGACATCTGGAACAGCTGTTTCACACTCTCTGGCAATCATCAGCCAGGAGCAGTCATTAGTAAAACAACAAGATCTCTGTACTGAGGCTAAAATGAATGATCATTGGAAGCACAGTGGTGCCTCAAAAGAAAAAATTAACAATAATGAAAAAATGAAAAATTAGTGAGAAAATTCATATGCCAGCCATTCCCCGGCATCAATGAATTTTTATGCTTTAAATAAATTCATTGAGGCACATGAATTTGCTCACTAATTTTTCATTAGTGAGTTTTTTATTGTTTATTTTTTCTTTCAAGGCACCACTGCACTTCCAATGAAAATTCATTCTTAGTTGGGGAAAAAAAAAGCACATCTAACAAAATGATTTTGCACATTGTTATTAAAATCTGTGCCAGCAAAGAATAGAAAGTAAAATTGCAATGTTTGACTAACAAAAAAAAAATAATCTAAAGTAACTTACACCAAAACCTCCCCTTTCAATTTTCTGAGCTGTAAGCAGTCGGACTCTGTTATAGTCAGAACAATATCACTAATGTGAGTTACACAAAATTAAACTTAAATAAAATTCAATCAATTCCTCCATAGGATCAACCGTTGGCTATTAGAAAAGACCAGCTTTCCTAAAGCAAACATCTCAAAGCTCCCATTTTGAATAATGCAATATCTAAACAATTAAAATTGCAACACTTCATGAATATAATCTAATATTTTATTTTCCTTAAGTATAGAATTTCATTCGCCCACCCAGATCAGATTATCACTTTTATCCCGATTTTTTTGTTTTACTTGACATTTCTTATCAAGCCATATGTTCTTTTTTTCATTTTTACTAGAAATATAATTAGCCACAATCATTATTAGTAACATTCTGTAATGGATTACAAATATGCTCATTTAATTTATGATTAAATTAAATGCTATCAATGTCAAAATTAACCTCTTACAATTTTTCCCTTTAACCTTTCTTATCATGGAATAGTAACCCCAATTCTAATCCTCAGCCTCCATCATTGCCAAGGTCATGAACAGGAATAATATTTCAGCAACAACTCCACTGCGAAAAAAAAAGAAGAAGAAAGAAATTACCTCTCCCCCTCTCAAAGATGATTTGGGAGCACTAGTACTTCAGCCTTATATTATGACTTACAACTCTTCAAATATTTACTAGCACTTACGACCGATTTTCTTCACCCTCTGAGAGGATTGTAAATCGAAACTGATTTGTAATAACAAATAAAAATTCAAAATTGTAAGCTTACTTTTAAAATTTAAACTCAACAGTTGCTTGGCAATAAGGAACAGACAGAGGGAAGAATTAAAAACTAAATGAAAGAAATATAAATAAAATGTTATCAAAGTAATTACCTTAAGTGCAGACTCATAATTGGAATTGATTTTAAACATCAAACCAAGACGAATGTGAACTTCATTGGACCTTGGAAAGCCAGGGTCAATATAAAGGACTTGTTGGAATGCCCTAATTGCCCTAAAAATAATACAAACAATTAATAGTACCTTGACTTCATTTAATGCACATTGTAACAAAATAAACATATAAAAAACAAAGCATTTCCCTTTCTTTAGAAATCTATGATTATCCAAGAAGTATTCACTATGGGATGCAGATGTCACCATAAACTATATATTTTCTGAGCTTGTTACCAGGCTCTATGAAGGGTTCTTTTTCTAATTAACACCCGGTCCCCAATTGGTTGTTAAATCACTGGATTCTCTATTTCACTTTCCCCAATGCCTTACACAATTGATTGGGTTAGGTTACGTGGGTCTAAATTATGTAATTAAGACTTAAGATTTAATGCCTTAATTAACCAGCTTTACTCAGTAATATTTACAGAAGGAGTTTCAACTGTGACATATCTTTTTACGACAAGTCTAAGTATCTTCTATTTTGGAGGGAATTTTAAACAAATTATTGTTGGTTTAATAGAAATACACTGCTTTAGATTTATACTTTTTTTTTTTTTTTTAATTTCAATATTTATGAAAACCTTATGTGTAAAAACAAAGAATCCGAAACAAATATATATATAAATCTTAACTTTCTCAATGTGGATGTGAAAGTTAGCGTATGAATTTTAACATAAAACATATACTGGCATTACTGTAAGTCTAACATGTGCATTTGCAATAATTTTGAATTCATGATTCTTTATAGTGTCTGTCGTCAATGTGGATAAGGAAAATCACTTTTGAAATTGTCATGAAATCTCAAGGAATTGCTCAGGGCCAAAATGGGATACGAGGGGAGTTGCTCCACTTCTATCTTACAGCTGTTCTAACATTTTCCTGTAACCATTACTAACATTTTAGTGTTGTAAGGGTATGTCTCCTCCAAATATTACAACTGTTTGTCTATAAATCTTCAGGACTGATAAAAATCTTACGATACAGTTAATTGAAAAAAAAAAAAAAAATGTAAAAATCACATTGTGAACCAAAATTTGCACATTACAACAGCACCGTTTCCCATTTTCATTTCTGATAAAAGTAATATTTTTAGATAGTTTCAGTTTAACTGTCTGAAAATGGAAAGTTTGCAGTATGTAGTATCTATATATAGCACAATACATTCTAGTTTTAATGAAGTACTAAATACTAATGTTTGAAGTTTGAGAACTTTAAAGAAAGAAAAGATGTTGCAGCTCAACAACACAGGAAGATTATAGTAAAGGCTACACTGAATTACAATCCCGGAATTTAACATTACTGCAATTAATTAGCATTTTAACAAAAGTCAATATGACGGTAAAAAAAAAAAAAAAAAAAAATACGAGACATAACTGAAGCTTAGCATACAACTTTGGTAGCTCAGATTCCTTCTAATATATTTATCATGTTGCCCAATGAAAGCCTTTTATTGGACATAAGGCAAACAAATTATTTGTTATCTGTATATTATGTAGTAGAAATTTTCTAGTGTTGCATTAAATTCAATGAAGTTCTTAAAGAATGAACCCAAACCCTCTTCATACGGACTAACAATTTCAGCATTTGCCAAAACTGCTGCTACATTTCCTTACCTATTTATTTATTATGTATTAAATTTATTAAATCTTAAAATAATGAGTAAACGACAATATAATTATATCAATTTCGTTAATTATCATTACAAAGGTATTTAATTATATTTAATGATAATGATCTTTATTTAATATTTCGGCACTGAAGATAATACCCAGAAAGATATTTAAGATGACAACTTTCATAGGGGAACTTAATTAAATTAATTCAAGACAAATTGGGGGGGGGGGGGGGAAATTACCCCCCTCAGGCCCTTTTCTCTCCCTCCACTATTTGCCGATGAAGGTAATTAGCCATCAACGGTTTTCTTAAAATGTCCAAGCTCTAAAACCCTCTCCCACTTCTAATGAAAAACAAACTAAAAATTAAACATTTTTTTATTTTTAAGAGGGTGGGGGTTTTAACTTCTTTTGGATCACTTGAAATATACATTTTAATTAGTGGAAATGATAATTTTGTTGGGAAAAAATTAAAAGTCCGATATTCCAAAACGTGTTGACCATTCATAATTAGAAATTGCATAATGTCACGATCTATTGAAAAAGGGGGGCGATACATAATCTATCGAACAACGACGTATTTCCGTCCCGTATACAATGTAGGCAATTTGCTACAATGTCTTCAAATTAAGCTTCACTTATAAATCAGCCGAGTTGGAAATAAATTAAGAGAAATCGTTAAATTAAAAAAAAAATCAAGTCAAAAACGATCTTAAAAAGTTTTTATGTCCGACTGTTAGAAATTTTCTAAAATCCTGAGGAAAAAAAAAAGAAAGAAAGAAAATAAAATAAAGTATTATTTATAATGTATTTGATTTGTAACAGCAATCTGAGTTAGCAGAAGTAAAATTTTCATCGATTTCAGTTTGAAATTTTGATTTGTATTAGTTCCGAAAGAAAAAAAAAAAAAAAAAAAAAACTATTGTGGTAAGAACAGTTCTCACTTACAGTTTCTATTATTTTCACTTCTTAGTACGAGTTCAGAATTTCAAGAAACGGTCTTTGGCATTAAATTTCTGTTCTTTGCTATAATAAAAGACGTTGTTTTATAATTATTATTATGTCTTTATTGTACATGACAAAGAACGGACTTCCTTCCACCTGTTGTTTCTTTGGCAGCAGATGGTTTTTAGTTGAATTTCCTTTTCTCATTATTCAGTCCAGTTGAAAAATAACGGAACTGAATCAGGCACTGCTTAAAATTCCAATCACAGTCACCTGTGGTCCTTAAAGAGGCTCTTCAATATTCTTAGAATATCGTTTTCTATCTAAGAATTATTAATTAACTGTTGTTTTAGAGAAATAGAGAGATGAACATTCGCTCTAAGTAAACATTAACTATTTAATGCCTGGTATTCGGGATCATAAGTATTTTTTTTTTTTTAATTGATATTGAATACGATTTGTATTCAAGATCACAGATTTTCGTGGGATATCTCGAAATTCTAAAGGAGACGTTTGATATTTCAACATTCGCCAATCTGAAGAATATTAAAAAAAACATTTGAGCAACGCTACTCGAACACACCGCATATTTCAAACAAAAGCCTTGGCAGCAGATGTCTTCTGAACTCCTTCAACCTTGCAAGAGTATTTGTTAATATATATCTAGCAGGAAAAAAAAACAATCTTTGAAGGAACAACACAAAGCTTTTTTTTTTTTTTTTTTTTCCCCTCAATAAGAAAACGCGAACACCACAAAGACTTCGGACTTCTTCATAAAGTAGACGATGATGGAAGATTGACTTTCATCTCTAAATAAAATTAAAATTTTCATTTATTATTACCAATCGAGAAGAAAAAAAAAAAACCTGTTTCTTTAAAGTCTCCAATTCCTAAAATTCAAACCCCTGTTCTTTCGAAGCAACTGAAACTTAAAACTGTCAGATACTGGTTTAGACAAAAGAGAAAATCACTACAGCAAATGTAAATTCATATCAAATAATTTTAGACTCTGCCTCACCTTCCCTTTCCTGTACAACACATTATAAAGTACAGTTGAATCCAAAAAAGATGGATCTAAACTTGATATTTGAGCGACGCAAGGCATGAACAAATATTACACAAAGGATTTTTTTATTTTATAATTTGTTACACACAAATTTTTATTACAAAACTTACGTAACTATTAAGAAATATATGAATAAATATTATGTACATGTACTTTTTAATTTGTATTAGTTCCAATAATCACAAAATGTGTGTTACATATTTGTGTTACATGTGAAGTCCGACAAGTGGTTAATGTCGAAATTACCCGGGAAATGAAAACATTATTCAAGTGCAGTGGGAAATGATCGAAATAAAAAGTAATCATCCTATTAATAGGCGAAAGTTGTACGATTTTTGTAAATTTGTAATTTGAAATAACCAATCACAGTGCAGTGTTGGAAAACGTCAGGCATGACGTCACGCCCATGTTCAAAGATGGCGTCTCTACTATTTTCCCCACTTCACCACAACGAATCGCAATTACACAATTATTATCACCGTATTGAGATTTTCTTTCCCACATAAATGAAGTTTACACTGAAATGCATGAAGTTCATGCTTCAAAATTCATCAGTTTTTGTTTTTAAAACCTCGGTTTTTACATAATTTCGGCCGTGTCGCCGCTCTTTCAATATTCAATAAGTAGGAGATAATGACGATGCACGTGTCCTCATTGTTGCCCAGACAGGATTATTGGTATTGGCTGTTGGACATTCGTTATTGTTATGGTTATTGTTGAAACTGGTAAATCAATTTTTTATTTCCTTTTATTTAAACAAAATGTGGCTTAGTCATTCAAATTATATGTGGGCTGTTGCGGAAGTCGTGGCTTTTAAAAAATGAGCTTTTTCAATCTTGTGTTTTTCAAAAATTTCAGGATATTTCAAAAATGTGGCATTTGTTTTATTTCCGTTAATTTTGCCTCAATTTCGACGAACCTATTCTTTTAGGGCAGAAGGTTGCCATTATATTTCATAATGAGAAACCGCTACTATGAAAGTGGTCAATCAATTTTTTATTTTTTTTTATTTTAATAATATTATTTTAACAAATAAGCCGATATTCAAATTACATATGGGCTGTTGTGGAAGTCATGGCTTCTAAAAAAATTAACTTAGAACATCTTTTTCAATCTTGTGTTTTTCAAAAACGTGGAATTTGTTTTACTTACGTGAATATTTCACGGGTCGCAACTAGTTTATGCTAATCGTCTTTATCTTGATAACTTCGACATTACCCAGTGAGGCCTGGATAACTCTGAATAACATTTGTAAAATTAAGCTAGCATGTTTAAAATTATTTTGTTATAAGAAATACTTTATTTACAGAAAATGTAATGTTGATTGTTATTCGATAATTTCCCATTTTATGGTCCGTAAAAATCAACGGCTTTCGCCAGGCATTGTGATCATAATTTTAATCGTAATTTCGTTAATGTGAGGATAAATCTAACATTTTTACCTTATTTTTTATTAGCTGTTCGTGTTATCTATCCATTGTAAATTTATTTGGTAATTTCCTATTTTCACCGAGGTAAGGTAATCTTTAAAAATTTTCAATGTAAACATCCTGGAGAGCGTCATACCTCAATTTAACTAACCTACAGCTAATAGGCATGATTTGCTCGGGCGCTATTCGCGCCAACAGTTTGAGCTCATACTAAGTTAGATATTTTTCCCACTTATTTCATGACAAATGACTAGAAAAATATTTAACTTAGTATGAGCTCAAGCTGTTGGCGCGAAAACAGCGCCCGAGCGAATCGTGTTGGCAGATTAGCTGTAAGTTAGGTTAGTTGAGGCATGACGCCCTCCAGGATGTTTATATTGAAAAAATTTTAAAATTACCTTACCTCGATTAATGTAGGAAATTACCAAATAAATTTACAATGGGTAGATATCACGAACGATGTAGACGTGATCTGTCTACACGAATATCCGGATGTAATGATTAACTACGTCTGCGCAGATCCTTCTTCAACCGTAGAGTATTACATGATGCAAGTGTGTCTGGATGATGTCATCATTATCGGGATAAACTTCGGAAATCAATTTTCAGTTTTACTTTATTTATCATTAGCCACGTATTTTGAATAATGTATAATGCCACTATTATCCGGATAATGTTGACAAGGTCGGACTTGACCTGAAACATACACACCAAATGGTTTCAAAATCCATCTCATTACTGTTTTAACGATTGATAGTATTTCATACGGTAATTAATTACGGAAAAGCCTACGAAAAACTGCTAATTCGAAATTTCTTTAATTCCAGACTCAAATTTAGCATTAAAATTGTGATTTTTAAGTTCTTAATTATATTAGCTGTGAACATTAAAATTAAGTTTTAATTCAGTACACTCAGTTTTTATCTGGTAAATAATTGTAACGCTTGAAAAACATTTTATTTACCTCTTATGTTAATTGTGATGCAAAATGTAGCTAAGCCAACATATTTCCGGGAGCTGCACATTATATATCAAAGAGCCGCAGTTTGGCAACCCCTGTACTATTCCATTACGTAATTAATTCTTCCTTGAATCGATGACTGCGCGCGCGCGTAAAACTTACACTTTATATTTTAACGTTTATTACTACAGTAGAGAATCGCCTGATTTAATCTTTTTTTTCTGATTATATCAAGATATTTATTCATTATATGAGTAGTCATTAGTGACTTAAAACAGCAAAAACAACCTCTTCCTTCAATTTAAAACTTTATAAAAAAAGAATGGATCATAACATTAATGGAGTTTGATTACTTCAAATTACAATATAATTTACGTATTGCAATCGTCCTGCATTAGTATACACTTCAATGCTCTTCACTGACGGGATACTGAAATGGGAATACCGTATTTACTCGCATAATTTCCCCTTTTTTTTTCATCAATATTTTGACAAAAAAAAGGGGGGGTGGGGAAATTACGCGATGTTTTTCAATTTGAGGAAAAAAATATGGTGAAAGTGTAAGGAAAACCATGTTAAATATTGATTTTTAAAGCAAGAAATGTAATTAACAACAATTTTATTAACACGTAACATTTAAAATATAAGAAATCACATCTCAACATTTGTTTTTTCTTCAAAGTACAGTTAAGCAATAGGCATGCACGGAAGTGTGTGTGCGACTGTGACGTAATTTCGTAACTCACGCAGCGCAGCCCGCCATCTTTATAGCTGCTCACTGCATGACGTCAGCATCAGCTGCCTGCTCATAGAGAACTTAACTTTATTCGCGAACTTCACGTTTTCACAAAACACTCGAATTTGTTGTACTGATTCAGAAGGAGTCTGCTCTTATACTGACCGGGGTGGGGGTGGAATCTTCCCCTAAAGTAGCGTGGGATAGAGAAATGCGATAGTAACGGTACATTGTCGCGTCGTCGTGAGTTGACCGCCAGTCAAGGTCATGTTGGAAACGCGTTGAAGTAGAGGTGGGGAAATTATGCGATAAAAATAAAAATTGAATTTTGTAATCCACAAAAACTGGGGTGGGGAAAATACGCGATGGGGGAAATTATGCGAGTAAATACGGTAGTTATTTCGTTAAGACAACAGACAAATACAAGAAGCGTGGACTGAAGTTTCAGAATCTTCAGAGGTATTCCTGAAAAATTATCTGGAAGTCCTACGAGGGAATCGAACTGTTATCCTGACGTTCTACAGAGAAATTCAAGGCTTTCGCCAACTCAAAGCAAATGCAAAAGAGAAAAGGGAGTTTAGGCGTCGGAATGTAAAGCACTCTCTTCCTTTCGTACATTATTCGAGAAAAGTCCAATGAAGTCCTGAAAAGGGCAGCGTAAAGATCCCTTACGTAATCCGAGTCGTCTTGAACCAAGACGGATTTTTTTTTGATCGGGTCACAAGATCCACAACCTTTCTGAACTGGGATGTGAATCACTTAAACGCACAGTCGAAGGAGGGGGAGGAAAAAAAAACAACGGAAATCTAAGGCGAAGATGACCCGCTATTCAGATTTCATCATCTGCCTTTGGAAAAGATAAACTAATAATAATAATAATAAAAAAAAATATTTCGGAAAGATTGATGACGTGTATAACATCCGGCAATGACTAACCCCTTTTCCAAGACAAAACTCTTAGAAGATAGACTTACTAGTGAACCGGGTGTGGCGTTCGATAGTCACCTGCTCCAGCATTTAAGTGGATAATCTCGCGTGGCAAATGTTTTTACTGCTTCCAATGGACAGTTTCAGAATAACGACTTGAAAAATTTAGACAGACCACCCAGGCCCCCGCTACACCATTAAGAAAAATATTACTAACATCTGGGATGGATTACATATAAACTCACGTTAATCACGAGATTGAAGGGGACAGAAGATTACCTCTTCTCCAATATCACTTGAGGGGTTTTAGGCCATACTAGCCTAAAACCTCAAAACAGCAAATTATGTTAGTAGTTATGTTAATAGTTATGTTAATAGTTATGTTAATAGTTTGAAACGTTTGGTGGTCATGTATAAAAAAAACCAATATACACTTTTGCAGCTGTAATTTATGTAGTAAAGAAAATTAGCTATATAAATTACAGCAGCAAAGTGTATATTGTTCTTTTGTATTCGACCGTTCAAACCATTTCCCCAATAATTTGCTCTTTGAGGTTAGACTAGTATGGCTTACTTATTTAACCTATTAAGTTTTGGCTCTCTGAGGTTAATTTGTCTGCTTATATAATAACATGCATAGGGATGATGAAATTAGTCTCCGAAATTAAATTCTAGGTAACTCTTGTTACAACTATTGGAATTTTGTTATTAGATGTCACTTCTTTACTGAGTGATTTATTATTGTTATTTCTGTAGCAGAAAGAATAAGATTATGATGCGCCAGGAAGATACCAATTGGAGCAAACTGGGAAAAAAAAAAACATGGATAGATAAGAGGGGGAAGGTACGAGAAGGTCTCCCTAGGCGATCCCTCAGCCTTCGGACGAAAGAAACTCGTACCTTACCTGGATTCGAATCACAACTTATGAATTCATGAGGTGCATAGCAGAGCTGCCGATCTGACACAACGGCTTCTCCCTTTTGGGATGAAACTTTGGTGGATAACTTAAGTTGGAAATTATAGTGAAATGGACCAATAACGATGGATGTCTCAAAATAGAGGTTCAAAATCTATATTATTAAAATCTCTTATTTCTCTGTCTGTCAGTCTGTCCGGCGCGATTGTTGTGATTTGTGAAAATAGAAATAATTTCTACAAGTTCGCTACGGGAATCGAACCTGCAACCTTCTGATCCGAAGTTAGACGTCTTATCCATTAGGCCACGGCGACTACATTCTAATCTCTTTAAAAAATAAAAATATGTCATAGACGCACTCACTGGTTCTAAAAGCAGTTGTGGGTTGGGAGAATCCACTTCTCACGGGTTGCTAGTTAGTAGTGAAGATCATAACACAGTCAAAACTGAACACTACAACTTTAGGAACTTTTGACACTTCAAAAACACAAAAACAGAAACTATACCTGTAGTTATCCTAAGGGCAACGTGCTGTTTAAAATTATAATAATAATATCTATGTTTCCAGTCTTACATAACAATTGCTATTGATTTTGGCTGGTTAATATCTCGTTAGTGATCATTGTTCATAAGTATCTAGACTAAAAAAAAAAAAATAATATTTACATCAAGTCTGTTGTGGCTGTATCACTTTTTGGAAATTCGATGACTGCGATCACTTTACGACGGCATCAATATTCATATTACTGTGATACCGTTCAAAGAACAGGACCACAGGGATGTTTTCACACACTCAACACTGTACTTTAGGAAAACAAAAAAAAGAACAAAACACGTCTAAATCATGGTCCGATATGAAGATGTTAAAGAAACACATAAAAGGGAGGTCGGATAATAAACGAGTGAAACCCAAATAACACTGTTTCTTTATTTACATTAATGGCACTATGTCAACAGCCCCAAAAATTCCACTGGAGAATTTCTCAACAAATTAGCTGCCGGCAACTGTTAGCTGCTAATGTGGCACTGACCGCACCAAGCGACTGAGGACTCCCATGTGGCGCCAACCTTTATTTAGTCCTCTATCTCTGATTTTGCCTTTACTCACAAATAGAAGCACTCTTCACCACAGTACATCGGAAAAAAAAAACAAACAAACAAAAATATTCTCAGTATCCTAGCAGATCTGCGCACAACCGGAAGCAATCGTTGGGACTAAGGGGCCAATTGCAAGATGATCATAAGGGGCCCTCCCGCTTCCAAACAAAAAAATCAAGAAACAATTCAAACTTCGATTATTATTTTGATTGTATTTCATTTCTTCAGTTTTGTGTGTGTGTGTGTGTTTGCAAGCAGGCATAACCTGGCTAACGAAATAATGAACTTGTCGTTCTCCTATCATCATCTACGTTTATCGAAGGTTCAATGTACCGTCACCAAATTTTCTGGTATTGTCACTGTCCCAACATTTCAGATAATTCCTCGCACTTTTTATAAATTAAATGAATATTTTAATATACGCTTTTTACACGAATTACAAATACACGCTTTCAGAAAAAAATTATATTTATATCTGAAAGTGTGTGCTATATATACTTTCAACAAATAGTTATGGCTAAAATTGCAATGACTATATGTTACGGATGTTAACTTCTAAATCCTGAATTGGACATTTTTTTTTTTGCAAATGGAAAAATAAAAAGCAACTCAGGAAAAAAAAAAAATATATTCTATTAAAAATCATGAGCAGATTTCAATGTATACAATAATATTCGACTTAAAGATTTCAAAAATGGAGATTAACAGACTGAATTACTAAAAAACATAACCTTAACATCATAAATTTATGGAATAATATTCCGTAATTTCTTCCCTAATCCATTTTGAAGCGCTCTAACCGAAATAAACTAAAAAGAGATACAGCAAATGACAGTTCAGTTGATACAAAATGCTACAAAAACACTGCGACATAATTACAGACACCCCCACCCAACTCAAATGTACACAAAATATAGACACTGCTCCGTCGAAACACATGCAAAGGTAAACTCGTAAATATAGTGTATAAACAACAATGCCAAGAGAGACGGAGTGCTTAACATAATGTTGCACAGCGATGTAATTTTGTTGTTACAACAATAACTACAGCTAATGCAAAGGAAACTTCGATTTCTTCCAAGTTATAAAAGCGTTTCTACAACGGAACTGCAC
>JAFIDM010006943.1:48249296-48328511 GCA_023159025.1 Thereuonema tuberculata | reverse complement strand
TATTTTGTAATAATTTCGGTTTTTTGAACATGCTAACAATAGTAGGATGCTAAAAAAGACCTTTGTAATAACAGTTTTATTTTAAAGTTTTGTAAAATGGAGCCTGAGGATGCAAAGAAAGATACCTTTGCGAAATATCGCCTTGTATTTTTATTGGAAGTAAATACGATTTATAATAAGATAGGTAGAATATTTTCGGAATAACAATTTTATAATTTCTTCTAAAATAACTTGTCAACAGTATCCATTCAATTACATAATACGTCCTTAACAAATTTGTGTATGCTATCTAGAAAAAAAGTACATTCTGATTTGACTATTTATTCTCTCTTGAATCACGTTAAATAAAGCTGAAGGGAGGGGATTGGTGTAAAGGAGATCAGGAGAAAAACGTCGCCCACACTATTTTAATAAAAACTGATACACGGCAAATTAAGAATATGTCGTAACCTTGAAACGGGATTGTTAAGAACCACACATTGGGTGTTTCCGGTGTAATACGAAGTCTAAACATCTAAAAAAAAACTTGTTTTTGACGGATATGCCCCCCCCCCCTTTCCATTAAACCTTTATAACATCAAAACAAGAAGTAATACTCTGTAATCTTTGCACAACTTCTTAAAGAGTATTAAAATAATAGACTAACCTTCCTATTACGTTTTATTCACTATATCAGCTGTCATTTTAAACTATATCAAATTTCCACTTAAGATTCAGTTAATGAAAAGGACCTTTGTGACCTGATATTACGGAATGATAAAATGACCGAAAGATACTTTTGTAATAGCAGGTGTAGGTGGCTTTGGTTTTTCTTTTCTTTTAAATTAAGGTCGACATAAATCTAATAACCCTGGACGGGAAACACGTGCTGGCGTCTTACCGATACCCCCCCCCCCGCCCTTACAAAAAAAAAGAAAAAAGAATCAACTTCTTATATCGTGATCGTGTTACAAAATATACATTAATGAATCTACTCTCCCTGATGCCATTTAAAAGAATGCAGAATAAAGATCGAACATTTTAAAATTCATCCATTACGTAAAATAACTGGAATTTAACAATTTTTATTTTCCGTTTGCTATTTTTTTTTTAAAAAAATACTAAATCTACAATGAAACGTGAACTGCTTGATAATATTTTTTTCTTATTTTCCAATCCTCTAGAGAAAACACTTCGAAACTGTTAAAATATCACGTGGCGATTTCATTTCAACCCAACGTTACTTTGTCCCCAGACGGGTGTCAGTCACTTCATACAAAACCCATCATTACAAAAATATTAAGTGATTCTACAGCAGGGGTTGGTAATTATTTTGGTTGACGGGCCGCATCAACAAGCTCGGGTCAGCTTTGGGGGCCACTCGTTTTTATCGCTTTATTACACCCAGAGGAATTCAAACACTACATAATTCAAGGACTCCTGAATCCAAGTAGGCCCCGATCAGATTTTTTTTTTTTTTTAAAGATGGTACTGCACGCAGCTAACCGTAATGCTGTATTGTGCACAACTATATCAGGGGAAGGTCAAACTTCAATGTTTTCAACTCACGATTATCGACGTAAATTTCGTATTGTTCTAGACGATTTCGTAGCGACAACTATTTGAAAAAAATGATGCTTATTAAGATGCAGCAGCTCGTAATGCCGTGAAATACTGTACGATTTTTACAATGAACAATCTATAATAATAAAATGCCCTCGTAAATCTACGAGATTGAGTTTTACCTCCTTGTCCCTGAAATTAAATCTCGTAATTCGGATTTGTTTGAAAATGTTTAGAAAATGACTGTCGTCTCTTGAGGCGTGACTAAATGTACTGTGATAATACTAATTATAACGATAATTAATTTTAAAAAATCTACTCGTGCACCGCACCTAGTATTACATGACTATAAGTGGTATTTACTAGTTATATAATATCATAAATAATTATATATAATATTAAGCTCAAAACAAATGTGTAATCAAATTACATGTGATTACGCATATCTGCATAGGTAACTTTCATGCAATTTTTATAAACAATTCTTTATATGTTAGCCAAACAAATATGCTTATTGTGGAACTAAAACGAAGGCCAATAGTTTCTCTGCATTGCTCCGTTCAGTTTGGAGTATCTAAATGCCGTTTGGCAGGACGCGACGTGAAACAGGCGAGGAAATCACAAGGATTTTCGTGAGGAGTGTTTGTTTCGCAAAGAACTATTTCGGATAGAAGGTGCTCTGTGGTGCATTTCGATTATCTTGAAGAAGGAATAAGACTTCTTCCTGACAATCTTACTCCAAACCAATTTCAGCACGCAAAGAATCCTTTATAGAAAGAGCCCTCATTCGGCTTTCAAGCTCCAAGATTTAACTTCTATTTTAAATATTGAATCAGATAACAAAGCACGTAGAAATGAAATAAACTGAACTGTTTGTTACCTACTATGGCTGGGTGACGAGTATTTCAAATTCTATATAAACAGGAAACCGTGGTTCAATTTTTCGAAATTAAAACCTTTTTTTTTTTGGAGCAGACAAATCATTTTCCAGATTTAATGGACCGGATGTCCGGTGCCCGATAATTGACCTCTGGGTGACTGCGCTGGTGATTTTGATTGGACAGCGACAAGGAAGGTTGGTTGGTTTTTTTTTTTTTGGTTGGATGGTGAAAGAGAAAAAAACAAAAAAACGCTTATTCCAAAAAACTGGTTTGTTTATCCGCCCGACCACTTTAGGGCTCGGATGAACGAATTCACAATATCCTTTGCTCCTTTTATCTCTCCGGATTAGACCTCCAGTGGAATCGATCCCCGAGGAGTATCAAAGTTCTGACAGTGGAGGAACGGAATTCCTCGTTTGTACGTACAGCCTTATCGCCGAATTTTTGGCAACGGCGCGAAATTAAGATGACAATCAAAAGTAGAGACATACGAGCAATTGTTCCGATGATAAAACGGAACGCTTTAAAATCAAATACTTATTAAAAATTAAGCAGGAAATCTTACAGATTGAATTCGAAACCAGCAAATGAGTATTTACAAATGTAAATGATCGAATAATAATAAAAATTAGCGGTTTTCTTTGGTCATGTAAAATACCTAGGAGAATTTAATTTATATATTAGAAAAAAAAATACTTAATCAAAGATCCTACAAAACTGTAAACTTTCATTTACCTGATCCACACAACATCGTATTTTTGTCGTACGATGTCTTGGATGATATCAAAGGTACAACTACCTACAAGAAAGCACTCAAAAGTCAAGGTGAACATCAAAATTTCACAATAAGGTTTTACTGATATTTAATTCTCTTTTCTTTCGTTCGTTCGTTTTCGCGTTTTGTATGAACGTAAATTGCACAAGGCCTCCGATTTCCACAAACTGAGATAATCTTGTAATGACGAAGCTGTTATTGTTCACTAAGCCAAATTTTCTGAAATAACTAATAAAAACTTAATCTATAATTAAGAATTTTTAATTTCCTCTCAAGTTCTTTCGCTTTTATCATCTGTTTTTCATTCCTAAACTCACCTAATTCATTCTGAAAAAAGTAACCAAAACTCACCAATTAAAATCAACATTTCTGTTAAGGATATTTTGAATGATTCGCAAGAGGAAGAGAAAAACAAAATAAAAATTACTCTTCCCTATCAGGACAATTCCGATGGCATCAACATTATCAATATAAAAGATATTTATATTGAGGGGAGTGAACCAGAAAATACGATTTTCCTTTACTGAAATAGAATTACCCTTGTTTAGTGAAGAAATTGATATTTTCTTAAGATGCAGAATGAGAATCTCGAGTTTTTATCGATCATCTTTTATATATTTATTAAGTTTTAAATATAACAATTAATTTCCGTTTTTGTTTTCTTTAGAAAAAAAAAATTAACATTACCAAGTTCTAGAATAAAAACGGATTTGTGAGGCTTCTCTACCATTAAATAAATTTATGTTTCTTAGTGAATAATAATTAATCTTATAAAAACCATACAATCAAACAAACTTACGCTTTACGGCCTGTAATTTCAAATATCTGTCGCTCTACAGTCGGACGACTCACGAGATGCTGAAGCTGAACTTGGCAATGTGACAACGGAATCAAGGACTTGGATTTTGTTCGTTTCCATATTGCCAAGGACCCACATTTTTTTAAAAGAAACCCCAGTATCTAAGCATTTGGAAATGCGTCGGCGACGTAAAAGGAAGCTACGCAGGGAAGTCATATTAGTGTCAAGGGGATATATTATTTTAATTTAATGACATTTCATAATTTCCCGGGGAACTCGAATTGTATCTGGGGACGAAACGTTCACTTCCCGGTACCCGAGCAACGTTCCATCCGCTTCCACTTTAACAATGAACTTTTGAGGAATTTTAAAAGAATGAGGAGATTGTGGAAGTTAATGTAAGTGAACAGCATTCAATTTCTACATTACCAAAAAAAAAAAAAAAAAAAAAAAAAAAAAAAAAAAACAAAACTAGACTATAAAGAATAGGAATTACAGTAGACTCTCGATATGTCGAAGTTGAAGGGACGCTAAAAAAAATTCGCGATAGCGAGTTTTCGAGATAACAAGGTGCCATAACCAAAACATAATTTCACGTAAAAACACAAGATACGGAATAATATTCTAAAAATTAGTCTTGATACATGAGAATAATAATAAATATGTAATGATAGTTAACAATAAGTCTAAATATAGCAATGATAATTTTAATTTTTAAAAGTAGTCGAAAATAATTGCATTAAATTGAAAAGAATTAGTAAAATACAATGAACTTACATTGCTAGAATTTTTTAAAGTCCCGTATCATGGCCTGGCGACATCTCTTTTGAAATTGTTCTTCAATCAATTTTTCTATTTCGCTTTCGTTCAACTTTCGCTTAACGCTCACAGTTTTCTTTTCTTTGGAACTTTCCATTTTTGAGACAACTGGCGATTCACTGACACGTTTTATAACTTCCCTAACGTTTTTCGCCGACTACCTTAACCGTACGCAGTAAATCCTGAACAATTTAGAACAACACAATGTAGCATATGACTGGCGAGACATAGTAGCGCACACTCGCACCCTCCTTTCCCCAAATGGAGTTATCGACCAGATAGATTTATCGGAATCGGCCTTGACCCCTCAGAGAGATAATGAAGGGTGTGAGAGATTCTTCAAAAAATACCTCTATTTGCTTCGACACTACTGAACGGCCATTTTTCCTGAAAAATTCATTTTTTACTTCGAAAAATATTCGACATAACAAGGTTTTGAGTGAAAAGTCTTCGACATAAGAATTAAAATTAACATTAGATGAATATGTAATATCAAGGGGAAAAATATTTTTTCGACATATCAAGGTTTTCGAGATACTGAAGTTCAACATATCGAGAGTACACTGTAGTTGGATCATTTATTTCATGAAGCCATGTAAGTGTCCTTTTGTTTACAAACTGAAAATCTTCTGAAATTCTTTCTTGTGCACATAAGTTGACAGAAACCTTCATTCATGGTTTCCATCTGACATTTGATAGGCGTTGGTGTATGATTGGTTTGCATCGTTGATTCTATGACAGAACGGAAATAGAACGTGTTCTATTTTTCTGTGAGTTTTTCATACAATAAGTAATAAAGTCGGGCGGAGTTTTATTAAAGTGCTATTGTGGGCGCCATTTTTGTCTGTGCATTCAAGGAGCAGAGATCTGTTGTAAATAGTCAGCCACAAACGTTGGTCTTCAGAAAATAAAAAGGTGTAGGGACTAAATGTTTGTCTTCAGGTCTAATAGAATATACCATTTTCAATAATCAAAATAACACGATTTTTTTAACATCGACAAAACATGTCTGCGATTTTGCAATGAACGATATACGCGCTCTGAAAAATATTGCTTCGGGTGACATCATTTAATACAGGAATTCTTTTATTTAAAATAGAAACTTAAAAACAGTAAAATTGCTGGAGACTAATATATAAAAAATGCATTTCCTACATGTAAACTGCATCATGTAACTGTCATATCAATTAAAAAATACCGGAATGTCTAATTCATAAGGAAGATCGATTTATGCAAGCACACGCCTGCAACAAACGCGTAGTTCTTAATGCATTTGTGTCAATGCTGCATCAGTAAATCGCAAGTTATAGCCGCTTCTCTGATAGAATTTCTGAAAGCTCCGCCAACTTCTTTAGCATTAGAAATCACCATATCAAAGGTAACTTTATGAGACAATGGAATTTTAATATTCAGATACCACTAATAATTATCATTGAATAAATACATTATTTTTGTGCATTAACATTTGAATTTCCTAAAATTAAGTAACAGAAATAAATGCAAATTCCACAATTTTATTGAAAATTATATTCTAATAATTGTTTTTTTTTAGTAGAATTGTTTTTATTTTCGATTTGTTTTCCTTCATTTTCTTGAATCTAAGTTTTCCGGGTTTTTTTTTTTTTTACTTGACTGAAGAAAATCAATATTGACTTCCGTCTTAAATTGCACATTAAGGAGAAAAAAAAGAAAAAAAACCAAACCAAAATCAATATTTACGTTCAGTTTTCTGATTCGAAGCAAAATTTCTGTTACGGTCATTATAGAACAATATTTAATTCTTTTTAAGCCAATTTCCACTAGTACAAAAATGATTAATTATGTAACGTTCTTACGTTATGATTTTTTTTCTTTTCAAAATACGAAATTTTACGCAATTTAAAAAATACAAGACTTTTTTAAACGTCAAAGGCCTATTTCAAACCAACAACATTCCGTTTTTCTTAACAGATAGAACTTCCCTTAAGCATCTTTCAAAAAACAAAAAAAAAAATCAAAAATCAAAAAAAAAAAATCTTTAGCCATTTCTAAAGATTAAAAAAAATAAATAAATCGTAATATATTAATAATCTTCTCACAGCCTTCTGTAATCAGAAACTTAGGAAAAAACAAAATAACTAATTATTCATTATACTAAAGAGGGCCAAAAGAGAAACTGCTGGCAGATCTGAAGTATGTACAGTTTGTTTGGAATAAATCATCGACGATAAAAAGGTTATCCGACTCTGGAGGGGATTTTGTGTCTGACACAAACTGTTTTCTTCTTTCACAAACGAAATGTATAAACAAACAGTTTTAAAAATGACCCTCCCCCACCAGGCTTTCATTATTATACAACTGCATACATCACACATCGTCAACCAATTAATTTATAGATCCGTATTAGAGACAGCAGCTAGAAATGAACCTTTTTATTTAAATTTAATATTAAAAACGTACAACAGCCCCGCCACGCATTTCAATGGGAAAATAAAAATTATTTTTGTAACATTAACATAATTCTGGTTAACGACGGAAGTTCCCGAACTCAAAACTATCGAAGTAGCCTACTTCAAAGGCGTTAATTGGCTGTTTTATCTGGCACAGGCAGGATCTGTATTTGTTCCAATATATCTTCCGTGCAGCCAAAGAGACAATTACTCTCACTCAACACTTGTCAACAGTAATATTCAAGTGATGGCTATATTTTTCAATGGACCTGGGGTTTATTGGTTTAAGAGAAGAAAACAACCGGGAAAATTGGAAGGGGGGGGGGGGGGGTTCTTAAATTGTATAAAGGTAAAAATTGAATCATTAAAAATAAATAAATAAATAAATAAATAAATAAATAAATAAATAAATAACGAGGAACTCGGCTGTTAAGGACTTACGCGTTATGCAATAAAAAAACCGCGTCAATGTGATGATGAGCTAACACGACTAAAATTTAGGTGTATCTCCATTTCTGGTCTATCACCAAGGAATGTCTGTCAATTGCATTCATACGTAATATTCTAGCTATCAGGATTAGACAGATTAACTATTTATATAATACAAATTTTCGATGAATTAAATGGCACTCACAATGAATAGAAAAAGAACGGCAGTTGGTCTGTCAATTTCTCAATTGTCACCTAAAAAGAGTTTGTCGATTTTCTTACATACGAGCCTAACTACAAATCCCATTGGTATCAAGTATCCTGAGAGTGGACAGGGATTAACCTTGACTCCACCTTTAAACTAGCAGCGTAAGGATCGTTGGCTTTACGGTACTTTAAAAAAAAAAAAAAAAAAAAAAAAAATGCTATGAGGGGTTTTTTGCCTTAAGCTGCTTAGTTTATGGGGTATAATTTGTAGAAATGTAGTTGTATTCTTCTACCACTGAAGTGTAAGCTTTCCAATACAACCGTTAATTACTGATTTTGGACAACGTTTTTTGCTATTTTTTTGTCCTTGGTTCCTTTGGGTCAAACATGAACCAAATTCAACAAGATCTTCTACACCATTCTTTAAACCTGTTAACAATATCAGCTTCCTAGGATAATTTATGATTCTTTGACTTAAAATTATTTCCCTTTGTTCTGTAATTTTTTTTTTCTTTCCCCACGATGAATATAAAGTAGTGTTACCATCTTACTGTATCTTCTTCATTGTCACAAATACCATTGGGCGAAAAGTTGGATTTTAAGTAATTCAAGTTTCCGATTTGATCAACGGAATCGGTTGTTGTTACAAGATTTCCAGTTTCTGAACAGTTGATATAGCCCTGGAAAAAGAAACCACCCAAGAAAATTTAAAAATGACATATTAACCTGCAATACAGTATTGCATTGTCTTTTGTTAAGGGTGGACCCTTACGATTCTGCCTTGACGACATGAAGCCATTATAGCTTCATCTCTGTTTATAAACAAATAGGTTGGACCTAAATAATGTCGTTCAAACGAGTTAACCTCTGGTAAACATTTTTAACTAAAAGAGACTAATATGTAATGCAGCTTCTCACAATAGCAAAAAATCTTCGATGACATATTTGTCATCGTCGAAAATGTCAACAAATTTAACTGCAATTTTTTTTTTTTTAATATGGCTGTGTTACGATTTTACAAAAATGTTTTGTACGCGAGATTCTAATACTCGCAAGTAACCTAAGAAACTGTAAGATGTAAGCACTATTTTATGAAACCAGTGACTTGCAGTGGGCTTTTGAGATACAAACCCATGGTATTTCTTTTGACGTTAAATAAAGCGATCACTTACAGCCATCAGAAATGCTAGAAAATTCTGAAGTACTTTTTAAATTTTGTACCTACTTCAATTACAATACACACAAATTGAATGGTTCTGTCGATAAAACTGCATTCGTGACACACACACAAACACCCTTTTTCCGGGCTACAATGATACGAACTGCCGCTTCTCTGTACAGAAAAGCTGGTGAACATTAAAACACGAAGCTCAAAATTCGTTCTATCAATATATGGCTTTTTAGGTAAGTTCGAAGTTCTAGCCAATAAGCCTAGTTATACTAGCTTATGCCTGTACGTTTATTTAAGTGGATATACAAAATGCTTTTAAAAACAGAAGGGATAATGTCAGCTAGTAAACACTTTGTGAGAGGAATAAAATAAATAAAAACTGAACCAACGTTCTTGAAATGACGTTTCTCATTTCGTTTAGTCTTCTTATTACCACACTATTCGTGTGAAAATACGCAGAACAAATAGAAATGATTTCAGAATCTTCCTTTTTTTTTTTTTTGGCAAAAGTTAGATAAAAAGTTGTAAGTCTATAATTTTAGACTCGAACTATTTTAAACCACTACACAATTACACATTGGAGTGGTTTTATAAATAGTAATTTCCAAATGGTGAACTGAATTAGGTCTTCAAGCTTCAAATACTGAATACAAATTGGAAAATTAAAAGACAGACGATCCATTGGCAGGTGCATACAAGGTCGTTTTAGTAAAATCTTCGCATATTAAGAAAGGTTGTGGTCGCCGAGTGCTGCAGGTAGTACATTCGTATTAAAAAATAATAATAATTGTTAACGTTTTTAGCGCAATCATTTGATCATGCTATATTAAAAGCAGATATTCATTTGCTTGAAGAGTCGGGGAGAAGGATAAGCATAGAATATCCAAGTGCCATCCTAGTCTCAAACTCTTTTTATTTGTTTTTTTCATTCTGATAATGAACAAATAACGCTTGAAAGAAACTACTGAACCTCTAGCAGCATCACAATTGACTAGCACTACACATTCATCAAAATCAGAACTACATGGTTCGTTGCACTGTGAACTCAACAGCTGTTAATTTATTCTCACCAACCATAATCCAATAAAAAAAAAATTTAACCAAAGATATGGAATAGTGAAGTTGTTTAGACATATACTCAGTAAAATCCAAGGAAAAAAGGTTTTTGTTTTTGTTTTTTCTTCCCCTTTTCAAAGAAATTATTTAGGAAAAATCTATTCTTTCTTTAGCACGATTTATAGATTATTCAGAAAGAAAATAAATAAATAAAAAAATCCTTCGTTTGCTAAGAGCTAGAAATTGGAAAATTTTTAATGCCATATGGAAAATAAATAAATAAATAAATAAAACACAATTGTAAAGGGAAGACGTTAATTGCGCTAAAATTTTTATTAGTAGTATTAGTAATTTAATAATAAGTTTTTATTTTTCAATTCGCGAATCTTTGAAATTTATTAATAGCAAGATTGTCGAACCAGTCTTCGTTCGCAATCGGAACAATGTCTACATTGAAGGAGGACAGTTCCAAACAAGTTCGTCGATTGATGCTCGTTCGTCTTCGCTCTGGACCCTCCTCAAGTAGATTATATAATATTAATTGCAGTCAACTTTCGATTATGTAGAGGTTGCTTAGTTACAGTTACAAAAATAATAATAATAAAAAAAAATTAACGTACAATGCATTTCCACGAAATCAAAATTACATGGAAAAAAAAAATATATGTAGACTTATTTGAAGGCCTCTATTGTTTGGCTCTACATAGTATCTAAAAGAGAAAACACTGCGTCTGCTGCAGCGTGGGAACGCCTCTCGCCCTCGCCAATCAGACGTGTAGCCTACAAAATTGGCGCCCGAGGCCTAGCATTCTATCAGTGTCCTGTGCGAACTTCAGCTGGGCGCTGATGTTTAAATGCCACACGTAAAAGATAGGTTGGTATCTAAATACGAAAGTGGCCGGCTTTAAATCCAATTTCACAGCGTTCACTACACGTGATACTTCTACGAATGAGTAAATATTTCTACGAATGAATGAATAAAGGGCTTGCAATGATACATTTTCCCGTCAATAATGAAAGTGTGTCAGTCGATTGAAGTATAGCTTGAGAAAAGCTGAAAAACGATCGCGATTTACAATTTTTAAATATTTAAAAAGTGAGTCGTATTATTAAAATAAAAAAAATAAGGGAAAAAATTTACTCTATTTTAATTCTTTGTTATTTTTTGAATTCTAATAACTTCGTTAATTAACTTGTACTTAAGTGTCAATTCGTTGTTCACACTTTGAATATGGTCTGATAAAAGTTATTTCTGAAGTATCTTACATTAGCTGTGAAATACGTGGTTTCTATTGCAGCGGTTCAGAAGTCTCAACTTGTCCTTGAAATATCTGGAGTTGACGATTTGTGAAACCACGAAACAGCATTCGTGTGGAGATGTAGCCAAGAACTGAAGGGGGCGAAAACCTACTTTACAATTAATACAGAAATATACGGATTAATCGAACATACCTCCTTCTGTTACACAGTCATCGACAGTATGACGTTAAATTAAGTAGACTTAAATAATCGTGTTATCGGGAAAAACAACAGCATTCCAAATGTTTTTCCCTCTAGAGAAATAACGCAAAGATTACATTTACAACTCCCTACACAATATTTTGATGTTTTCTTTGTTCAAAAGATACCTTCTATTTTATTACTTAGTCAGCTATCAATAACAGATCTATGAACTTATTGTTAACAGTTCGTAACTATACATTTGCCAATGAAATCCGTCTTGAATCCAACGAGAATCCATTAACTCGTTAAGTAATAGTCTTAAACACTTAGTAAAAGATTACAGTGGCTAAATTTAACTGAAACTTCTTCGCTAATCTCCATTCGTCAACACGGTAATTATTTCCTGCAAACAACGTATTCACAAGAAAGCAACTTGCACCAATCAAGGAGAATTCTTTTGAAAGCTATTACCTATTATCGCTTTTAAGTTTTCATTGTGTAGGTGCTCCACAAGAGAGAGAAGAGAAACGTCATAAAATGACCCATCGAAAGACAGCACCTGTCAAACAAAAGGACCTTAGGGTTTGACATAAATCACCCCAATGACACACAACCAACCCCTAACACCCAACCCCCTTTTATAGCTCATAAATTTAACAAAGTGGTCCATCTCCAACTGTCTTAAAAGGCTGTAAATCGTGTTACAACTCAATACCTCCCAAAGAATTGGTCAAAGAAAAAAAAAAAAAGAAACCATACAAAGGATGTTCCTTGGCATTGTTCAGCTATTTAAGAAATGGACCCTAAATCCTAAAGCCAAACAAAACAACAGTCTTCTCATTAAAATTAATGTATTCACTTAAATTTTGTAAGATTAAACCCAATGATTTAATGATTCACAATACAAAAAAGGTCTTTTTATTATTATCGGACAAGGTCTGGACTGCGCGTTTCTTCTTACATTTATCCCTCAAGAAGAGGGGAAAGAAAATAATAATAAAAACACCACCACCAATAGAGGAACAAAGACAAAAAGAAAGAAAACAAAGATATCTTGAAAATTCTGAAGAATTTGAGAAAATAATTAAAAACCAGGATTGCGTAAAGATTTTAAGAAGAAAAATTTTCTTATTTTATTGATAATAATTCGAACTGCTTTCGACGTAACTGTACTTCTTCACCGTCTTTCTTTGTTGCTTAAACAGTTTTCGGAGAAAATTACCAGCGGCTCTCCGGCTTCTGCCCACACCCTCGTTTTTAGTGGGCAAGCCCAAGACAGGGCGATTCATGCCATCTGCCAACACAAATGGCCGTCAGGGATTTAAACCTTTCCTCCCCCCCGCCACGAGTGAACTCGTCCAAGTGCTTTCATTTGGAGGATCCCTTTTGCACTGACTCACCTCCTTCCGTCAGCGGCTGATGACACCAACTCAAGGGAACCAATTCCTGATTCTTAGTATCAACTGCCTCGAAAACTGTTTAGTCAGTGATTAAAGTAAACTGACTCCGTGATTCAACCCACCCACGCCGCTTTTCAACATTACAAAATAACAATCGAATACCAATACGTCTTCGCGATTTCGACGGAGCCCAAATTAGGCAGAAGATAAATGTCGACAATGAAAGAATTCCTCAGAATTAAGAAAAGAAAAAAAAAAAAAAAAATCACAAAGAAACTATTCAAGGTTATTATTAAAGAACCAGTTAAACATTCGACGACAACATCCTTGTCAAATATAATTTTAGCATTTAATTTCAAAGTAAATTGTTTCCTTCTACAGAATCGATTTCTGGAAAACCAGAAGACAGTGGTTCTCAAATAATGGTGTCCGAAATACGTTGAAGATTGCTTTAATAAAAAAAAAAAAAAAAAAAAAAATTAATTGATTTTAAAAGAGAAGATTAAGAAATAATAAAACTAGCTTACTCTTTCAATACAAAAATAATTTAACCATTGTTAAATGTCATCTGTTATACAGTGTTGCCTCGTTTATTTTTACGTCTTTTTCATATTATACTTAAAAATCTGTTTATGCTTAATTATTAATTTATTACTGCTACGTAATAAGCGATTTAACTTTGTCGTATAGCGTCTTCCTTTAAATTACACGTGCATCAATGAGCAACACGAGCATGTGCTTACATCCGTGAATGTATTCAATTTGAAGGGGTGGAAGCTTATTACTGAAAACTAAACTTTCTTTTCTTTTTTGGTTAACCGAAGTTTTCATTTTGAACGATTCCATCAACTATAAAACACTGTTCAAAGCTAAACTAATTTTGTCAACGCATTTCTAACTTTAACATACTCTATTGCTTAAAACTTCAAAATTACGTTACATTCAGCCAATGAAAATCCCAACTAACTACTGTGAATATATGAATTGATGTCCGGCTCTTTCATAACCTTTTGTCAATCGGGTATTCCCTGTCAAGCCCTGCAATTAGTTCATTATTATATCAAACCTACATCTCACAACATTTCTTCTCTGAACCGGTGTCGCGACAGAATTAAGTAATTCGAATGGGTTACGCCTACAATTTGGAGGATTTTAAAAATGCCGTGATAAATGATACTAGAATCACAAGATGCCATCAAAAACTTGAGCGGATTCAAAATTGAAATCTAATCTCTTTATGAAATGCGAGAGAGAGAGAAATCAGATAATGATATCGGATTGGTGACGAAGGATGAAGCTGATCTATTATTCCCTATTGAAGTTGCCTTACTAATTACTACGCATTTTGTACATAGATGTATAAATTAGAGCAACAGTAAGTAAGCCGTTTTCTTATTGATTCGCTTGTGCTTTTCTCGTCCAGCTTCTTCAAGAGAAACAAGATTAGTTTCGATCGCCACAAAAAACTGACAATATTTTTTACCTAATTTAAAATAAAGAAATTCTCTTATACTTTTCAGCCTGATCAAAATGAATTAATTCTCTTCGGTTTTGTGTGTTTATTCTTGTACTAAAAAGAGATTTTTTATTTTTTTTTTTAAAAAAAAAAAAAGAAAATTCATTATTTTCTTAAACACGCTAAATAAAAATAAATAAAACCTAAGAAGTCAGGTAAGACTTATGCAATCGTCGATATTTCTTTCTTTTAGAATACTAAGTTATTAAACAAAAAAAATTAAATAAAACAAAAATTACTTTCACTTAATTGTTTTCAATTTTCATGTAAGTAACTTTAAATGTTCTTCATAAATTTAAACCTCTATTATTTATTTTTAAACCATTACCTTTTCATAATAATAATATGGTAATATTACTAAAACGCTCATCATTTTAACCTACAACATAATAAACATACTGCACCAAATTCATATAAAAATAAAATCTACATTGAAATGAACTGATGATACATATACATATATATATATATATATATATATATAGCTGAAATTATATCATCAAATCCACTATTCAAAAAAAAATTTCAGGTATAAATTAAAACTTTATAAAAAAATAATATTATTCAATTAATAAAAAAAATGGTATTCAGAACGATCTTTTATTCTTGCAAAAATCTGAAAACAATAAATGCTGTCAGATCTCGAATAATATAGTTTCTGTTATTAATACTATTAATAAAAAAAAAAAAAAAAAAAAAAATATTTTAGAAATAGTGGTTAAGACCATTTTCTGAAAAATTAGCATTAAACTATACAATTCAGATAACCGATTCAATACTGATGCTGTAACTTGAGTACTAGTATGCCCACTACTATACAACTGGAGTTAAACAACGGAATGTTTCCAACAGCTCACGAAATTGATTTTTCATAATAACCTCCTGCAACTTATATGTATCCTGTTCAGCTGAATGTGATTCGGGCTTTCTACGAAGCTGCAGAGACAGGCGGGCCGTGTGAGCATTGGCAACCTGCAATTTAAAGCAGACATAGGGGCTAATGGCCACCGGCCATCAAGGTCACCAGACGAATACCTCCCATGGCCATTGTCTAAGGAAAACCCTCACTTTTACTCCAATTTTTTTTTTTTTTATTGTTCTCTTTAAAGTTGAAGTTTAAGCGTATTCAATGGATTCTGAATTAATTTAATAGCTAACTACGGCGATAACCCAGGAATACCAGAGGGCATTCTTTGTTAACAGCTGATAGCCAAAGCTTTAAATGAGCAGACAAGTGGACTTGTCCTACCAGACTTCTATGTCCCTTCTGGAATGTTATTGGATCCTCTCTCAAAACATTACAAAAAAACTAATTACTATCACTGTTAGTATAATAATAATAATAAAAGAATAGAAAATTTTATATAATAATAAATTAGGATTATAGATACTAATGATAATTCTAATAGAATTATTTTTCCTCTATGGAAATCTACATTTTTTGTTTGTTCAATTAAAATAATTGTTGTTTTTCAAATGACGAAGGAACTGAAGCATCAGTTATTATTACTCTTCCTTTTTCCAGTCATTCTGCTCCCTCTTTTATTAAGAGGAATTCCAGCAGTAGGATTTCCGGTCGCACCTCGCTTATTGTTACCCAAACGGAGACGATTATGTCACAGTTATTACTACGAGCATTTAAATATCTCAAGTTATTGACCCACTTAAATCTTTTAAAAGTAAAGGGATTCGGCCTTTCTAGTAATAAGGCATTTTAAGTACCCGGTAATATTTAAATTAAGACAAAACTTGATTTTTAAATCACTCAAGAATCCCCAGTAGATTATCTCTATTATTATCAGACTTTTTTAATCGCTCCTATCCTGACCAGCTGAATATTTGGTGGTACTAAAATTTCTGAAAACAAGTTTCCTATCATACAACGGAGGAGGGGAGATTTCCCAATTTAATTCAAAGCTAAATTAAGCTCAATTTATTTGTATATATATTTAATACAGATAGCTGAACAAATTCCAATATCATAAGATTAAAAAAAAAATAAAAATAGAAATAAATAAATTCAGACAATGTAAAACTATTTCACAGCTACAATCAATACATAGTATTCTTTCTTCTCTCATTATTGCAAAAAGAAACAAAAACAATAAAAACAAATTATTATTATTATTAAATATTTACTGCATTAAAATTGATTTCTATGAATGTTGTAAACTCGTGAAAAAAATAAATAAATATCTAAACATACATGTGCAATTGATGGGAATTTCAAAGTAAAAATATGAACAAGTCCTAACACAAAGTATATTATATATATATATATATATATATTTATATTATATATCATTCAAGATTTTATATGTCATTCCATTAAAATGTTGAAATGGAAGTAATTCTATTTAAATGTAAAGCTGTTATTTCTTAATTTAAAATATAAAAAAAAGGAACTTTGGAATAATATTTCAAATTTATTAACTCTTAATGAATTATTTCATAATATGTGATTTGTAATCTTCATTTCACAGCATATAAAATGTTCAGTGTTTTAAACTGAAATGTACAAGTCTCAGAAAATCCATCAACAACACTGCCCAAGAAGAACGATGAAGGTATTCATGAGAGGAGGACCGATCTGCACGTCCTCATGCTGTGTTCCATTCAAATACGTACAATTATACTAAAAATACTTTATTTTCTTATTAAAATAAAACCTATGTTGGTTTTAACTATTTACGGAGAACCTTTTAGTTCATGCTTTGACAATTATTAAAAAATAATTTGTATAATTACGTAAATTGACAAGTTCTCATTGTTCCAAATGGTAAAAAGTACAATTCGCATGAAAGCCCTTTTAACACGAGAAAAAGAAAAGCAAGTACTTTAAAATAACGTGTGTTCAGCAGATTCAGTTTTTTAACGCAAAAACAATTTCAGTTTTAACAAAAAATGAAACACGGAGCGTCAGTATTTCCTAATATTTTGTCTGAGATAAGGTTAATAATCTAGTTTCAAGTTAAAAAAAATGATGAGTGATTTATTATTATTAGAAACGCTAAAACTGGCCGACTGTACCACTTGCTTTGTGGCTTCATTTAAAAAACCACGGAGACACGTGACCTATAGTGAAACACAAAGACACTACAATTACTACTAATTCTACGATAGAAATTTTTTTAGGATATTTGCTTATTATACTCCGTACACTATACGAAGAAGAAAAAAAATAATAATTGCCGGAAAGGGGGGGTGTTACACAAAAAGAAAGAAAAACTGAGTCTAAATGGGTACTTACCTCCAGAACAAAGATATCAATCAGACCTTGGCTAACTAATGTCCATTTCAAGCAAGGAATGAATGACAACTGGCAGTGTTGTAAGCTTTTCCTATTCTTAATGAGTCACAGTCGCTTCTACGTGACTCAAAAGTTGCCAGGTATGGCGTCGGCGGCGGCGGCAGAGGGTGTTTTAAGATACCCCCTCCCTTGGGGCGACTATTCAAAAGATGATCCTTTAGAAAGTGAAGCAGGTCATCCCACCAGCAACACTAAACTCCATTCGGAAACACACAAGACTGTTCGGCAGTTCTACGCTTTTCATTAAGTAAACAGTCACAAATAAATACAACAAAGACTCAAGTTACAATATCTACAAATATTAACGAAACAACAGAGATTGGTCTGTATACGGCAGTGATGGTTTCAATATATATAGAACAATAATAAATAAAGATCTACGAATAATACCGTTAGTCCTAAGACGGCGTTAAGTAAATAAATGGCAGTGATAGGGAAATGGAATAGGTTCAGTTTATACAAAATAAATTAGTAGCTCAATGTGGATACTTATGGCAGTTGAGTATTGAGCAAAGGCAAATGGCAGTGTTGGGGCTCTCCTCCTTCCATCGATGCCTACGCCTCCATCATGGATGCCGTGGCAGGTAATCCTTCCCCGGGGATCCGCCGCCCGATTCACTGGGCCAACGACTGCTGCAGTCCTTCCCAAGATGCATTCCACCCAGCTCTCTAGGATCGACTCCGACTGGCTGCTGCCAACTCCATTAGCAGACAGTGCTCGGCCATAGTGACGGAGGCTTCTTCCTTTGGACTTGTTGCAATTGACCTAATCAACGCCAAATGGTTTCTCCAGATCGAAGAATCAATCGTACTTCGACCTCTACTACCATACCTGCAGCAACCAAACACAGCTCTTTGTCCTTGCAGGTGCAGTCCATAATTGCCGAGGGGTGCGGGTAGTTGCAAATGGAGCACGTCTTCCAACACACAGAATCAAAGAGCAATGAGTTCTACATGTCAGAGCTCTTTAAACTATGTAAAAATGTAACTAATTCTTTTCCAATTTCAATTTTTTATATTTTTGTTTTCACGAAATCTTTTCGTGAAAATATCTTTAATAATACGAAGCAAACAATATTTCTTTTGTGGCATAGCAGAAGATCCTACTTTTTTAAAAACACCAGACTACAATGTTTACATTATTATTATAGCGTTCTCTAATGGTAATAATAAAACGCTAATGTTTGAATAAGATTAAAGAATTAATAGCTGCGATAAAACACTGATATGGATTAAAAAAAAAGGCACAAGGACCGAATTGGAGCTATTTTCGATTTCACAAACCACTTTTACTTAAAAAAAAAAAAAAAAAAACTTCTACTTCAAAACACAATAATAATAAAAATGCCCTTATGTTAATACGCTTTAAAGCCAATGGACTGAAATAAATGGAAATAATTATTTATTCGGTAGTGGCGTGGCAAATTTAAAGGTTTGTCTTATTGGATAGCTGAAGCTTTTTTTTTTTTTTTTTTTTTTTTTTTGTGCTTCAACAATTTGTCAATAAATATTTCTCTGAAACAGAATAACTTATTTATGTTCGTATTATTAAATCTCCTTCGTAGAATTAAAAAAAAAAATTGTTAACAAGAGTTCAAATTTAAGAAAAAACAAAATTTAACGAAATAAAATGTGCACATTTACATCGTAAGCCTATTTCTGTAAATCGAACTCCGATACCGTTGTTTCGAACATGTTGGCGCTCCTCAGCATCACTTATTAAGTAAAAAACAGACTCAACAACACAGAAAAAATATTTTTTCTCTGAAATAAAATAATAAACAACTCTTAAAATGTTGGAAATTTTAAATTAAATCCCGCTAGCCATTTTCAGAAATTTCGCGAAAGATTTTTTTTTGTTAACAGTAATTATAATACCGTTACAGTCAGCCACGGTTTGTGTACTCAGCTGAATATCTGACCCTTCGCAGAGCTGAATCAATGTGTGTCTAAACCGAGACTTGCATAAATATTTATGTGTTGTCACTCCATTTCAATATTCATACTAACCTCGTCTTACGCTAATCAAAAATTTCGGTACAGAAATGCAAGTCTAGGTTAAAATAAAAAAAAAAGTAAACACATTTTTTGAGAAAACATTTTGTAAAAAAAAAAAAAAATATTTATTGAAGGTTTTTTTTTTTTTTTTTTTTTTTTTTTTTAATAAAGGATTTTAATTTAATAAAATAGGAGAATATGATTTGTTCAAATAATATTCAAGATATATGCTGAAGGTATCTCACATTATGTAATCATTTTCACCCATGATGAAAAATTACACGCATATAATTTGGATAATTACATAATTTGGGATACCTTCAGATTAACTTTGAATAATTTTCCCAGTCAATTTGAATTCAAGTAACTTATCAACACAAGCTTTTTCTATACTACGGGTCGAATGGTAATATTTTAAAACAAGCTTCTTATTCTTTATTTATTTTAGCATAATTACCTTCTACAAAAGTTTTTCAAATTTGTGACATTCTTTTGGTCAATAAAATTAATGATCCAATGATATTTTGAAACCATGAAAGAGATGCTAGAGGAAGAATAACCAAGAAACAAAATGCCTTCTATTGAAGGAAAATGTATTATTCAAGAACAAATCATTTAAAACAAAGAAGCAGTACATTAAAAGCTTTGTCTAAAGTGTGGCTCTATTTGGATCAGAAACATAGATTCTGCTAAAAAAAATTGACAAATGCAGGCTACAATGGTTTGAGATGTGCTGCTCATGCTGAATGCTAAGGATAGCATGGACTGATAACTTGACAAATTGATGAAATATTAAAGAAAATAAAGAAAGGAGAAATACTACATACAAATAGAGGAATGCTGTGATAGGATACTAAATCATACATTCAGAATGGATTACTAAAGGGAAGACCTGGTAGCAGAAGACCAAGAATTCAATATATGAACGCCATAAAAAAAAAATGGGCGAAGTTACCAATCAGTCAAATTGCTTGCACAATCTACAGAGCAGCTACCAACAACCCATGCTGCCCACCAATCATTAGATTGAGGAAAGAAGAGGAACCATATGCAATTTCTTTGGTACAAGTGATGTTCTGTAGTCTAGGGTAGGCTCCTGAAATTTCCAGTTCTCTTCCTAAAAATACTGCTTAACTTCTAGACAAATGCATCCATGTTCATCATGGTGTGTGGCATTATGTTGTTTTAGCACCTAACACAAGATGTTTTCCAAAATTGAAGACTTCAAAGATTGCATTCAATATAAAAGTTCACAACAGATTTTAATAATGTGTGTGTATCAGGCAAGGCCCAGTCCTCAAATTGTGGCAAAGGAGTCTTACTGTAACACCTAAGGTTCTTTACCACTCGTATTGTTTAATTGAAATCATGAAAGATAATTTAATACTGGCTTAGTTTCTTCCACTTTTACTTAAAATCTTCTGCAAGTTTCTGCTTTCTTTTTCCTGAAATATATTAATACCAATGGTCCTAATATTTTACAGACATTATAGAGGAGCATATCTGATAACTTTCTAAGCTAATATTAGGCATCTGACGGCAATCACAAGATATTCATGGGCTCTGTAATATGGATGGTTGAGGCAGATAAAACAAACGATTCCAAACCAGCCTGTACCCTGCATGATACACTGTATCGCATGCACCAATGCAATACATATGCAGCCATTGTTATTCTATAATGGTGATAGAATAGACCAATAATGAATAGACCATTATTCCATTTGTTGAATAGACCAATAATGTCTGCAAAAGAAATAACGCCATTCTGGGAAGGATACATCTTTGTGCCCTTTGCGACATCAAAATGTCCTACAGTTTGAATGCAAAACCATGACAAAGGTTTGCTGATCAATAAAGGCTGATTTTCACTAGGCAGGCAGTGTGCATGCTGCTAGTCTTCACTCAATGAACCACTGTCTGTTATGTTCATTTTCACTAAAAGGTCAGTTGATGGCTTTTTTTAACCTCCGAAAATTACCAAGAGCTAAATTAGGCCCATCTGAATTAGAAACAGCCACAAGCAATCAAACATCCCCTTCTTCTAAGGGACAGTATTCAAAAGGGTGGGTGTGGTTCTGATCAGCATCAAGGGCAGTGACCTTGACCAATCACTTCCCAAGTGATTGAAGATGGGGATGATCATGTTAGTTCAAGCAACAGACCCATTGGCGTAAATGGAAAATCAGTCGTCCTGCGTTTTTTTCTATGGAAGGGACGCTTTTTTTTATCTTCAGCCAATGATACTACAGACACCCAGCAGCAATGCAGCCCCATAAGTGAAAACAGGTCTTAAGAGTACCATTAGCCACATAATCTGCCGAAACTGTCAACTCAACCCCTAGGCCAAAGGTACTGCCAAAACAGAAACCTGACGACACAGGCAAATCAGCCTACTCCTTGCTACAATAGTCAGATCAGGGCGATGGTCACACAAGAGAACCCACCACCCAACATTGCATGACCAACAGATTAGAAAAATCCCAATGGACGAAGGGACAAGTCATCCGAAACAATCTTGACATCCACAGGTTCCATAAAGCACGTGGTCACAAACTCACTGAGCAGCACATCCAGGTAAGCTTCACCAATGCAAGAAAACTAAGAATGGTACATCGCATTTGACTGCTGGCAGTATGTCTTCACTGGACGAAGCATAGGTATACCTGGACAATGTCCTGAAGGACAAGCAGACAACATGTGGGAATGCAAACAGAAGTTCTCCAAAGGCTTTGTGATTGTTGCAGGACACTGTGCTTGTCGCAGTCTTCCATTGATCAGAGTGGCTGCTAATGCCAAGGTAAATGCTGCATATTAATAATCCTCAATCCTCCATACTAATAATTTGCTCTAGTAGAATTAGAGTTGCAAAAATCAAATCTCAATTTGGTCCATTAACCCAGTAATAGAAAACTGATTAGATTAACTAACACATACTCTGCATAACACATACTCTGAAACTTCTCCAAAAGTCTATTTTGTTTTAAATCTTTTTGGACAATTTGAAATTCATTAAGGTAAAGATGTAAATTTCTCCTGGTAGTCATATCACTATGATATTATTGTGAAGAGTAATGGGAATGATGGAAACATGTATGGAAATTAATTAAACCTAAGATTTTCAGCCTCCATAGTGCCTAGTCACGCTTTTGTGTGTAACTATGTAGTTTATGCCTCTTGCAATGTTCTTTCTTTAAGATGCTATGATTTATTAATTAGGTATCTGATTCTTATTTTAAACAATTCAGTAATCACAGGTACATAGTCCTTGTATTTTCAGCATCAATTTGGATTCTATTTACATCTACAATTAACAGTCAAAATGGCTGTATCCTATTCACTGTAAGTTCATTACAATGAATATGAAAGCTTAACATGCGCTGGAGAAATAAAGTAAAGGAGCGTATGTAAAATGCATTGACTTCTTAATAAATAGAAGCAGTTTTGTATCCAACGGTTTCAGAATACTACGGCTGCTTTAGAAGTCCTCAAAAACTTGCCCCAAACTAGCAAATTGCTTGAAAAATGCATACTTGCACAAAAACATGCACTGCTTTAAATTCAGCATGTTCTAATTTGAAGTAAGTTTTGAAGCAACTTACCACCTGGCTACCTAGGAGTGAGAAAAATTTATTTGAAAAACTGGGATAATGGTAACTTTATACTGAAATTTGATATCCCTTATTCACGGTTTCCATCAATAGCTTCATTCACCACCACCTTTTCTTCCGGGATCTGTCTTTCATTTTTACTTTATCTAAAGTCAAGAATCAACCTCTTTGGCGCTTCACCAAATGGCATTTTTAATTATGGTATCAATGAGAGCAAAACAAGATTTGCCACTGAAAATTAACTTTATCATTTAAAGGAACGTTGATTTCGCTGAACTGCAAATGCAAGTTTTCTAGAGCATTTAGGCAATGTTCAAATTTTGAGTTCCTGTAAAGCAGCCATTAAATGTGTTCTATCATCAGGAGATCAGTACAAACATAGGACAACAGAAAACGGATAGAACTGTGGGTCGAGTACGGGAAAGTCTAATAGTAATAGTGAACATTTTACCCATTACTACTGTTAGGCTTCCCTTACTGAATTGTATTGTTAGTCTTTCACATTTTTATAGGCTATTGACTTACATTGCAGTTAGCACCACAGTTCAAAATCAGCTGGTTGCGACAACACTTTGTACTTGCCACTGCATAAACATAACTTAATGCTAATCACTATTGTTTGAAAAATTTCAAATACATCCAAATGCTGTTTAAACAAACACTTTTCTTTATAAATTTTAAATGAGAAAAAATTAAATGCTGGAAAAAAAGTCTGATCGATCATGTGTGCATGTAGTAAAGTAGGATGAATGACAAGTTGATAAATAGTGACTGTGCTGTGACATGGGTTGTTTGCACAAATTCCTTCTTGTAATGTTAGCCTTCATGAAAATTTCTAGTAAATAGTTACTATGCGAGACAAAGGTTAGAGAACAGTAAGGCTCAGTGGCATTCTATCCAATCCCACTGTCCATGGGACCGAGAAACCTTAATACTGGCAAAATAAACTAGCATACATCTATGGCCAAAATTAAACTGTTGATTATCCAGAACATGAGATATTTAAGTGTTTGACAGTCTAGATCAGGAGTTCTCAACCGGGGTCCACATGGACCCTGGGGGTCCATATAATATTCTTCGGGGTCCACAGGATCGCATTGAATCACACTTATTTTAAAATGGTTTATAATGAATTATTTACCACTGCAGAATAATTTATTTGCATTAAATTAGTTTTCATTCAAAATAAAGCATAATCATTTACTATTTCGTTGATTATTAATATAATCCCTTTATTTTTTAGCTATGAAGGGGTCCACCAAAAAAAAAAAAAAAATAGGGAAAAGGGGTCCATGGGTAAAAAAAGGTTGAGAAACCCTGGTCTAGATGGACCAACACAAGTATACATCTTGTGAGTACTGTATTTGTGAAAACAAGACAAGGAATTTAAATATGGTGCATGGACAAAATGGAGCACAAATATCTGACACTTACATGGCATGCCCTCAATGAAGCTGTTCAAGAGTTTAGTGGAGACTTTCTTAATTAATCTATGAGGTCAAATTTCAGTTGCCTACCAAGAATGGCTTGTGCATTCTACAGCTTCAGGTCTGGTGAGTACACAGGCTACTCCAAAAGATCAGTTTTTAACCTATGCTATTTATCTGTCTTGTATGGATGGGCAATTGTTATTTATAAGCAAAATTTTTGGTTCTTTTTGTATTTAGAAAACACTGGAGCTTCTAAAACTTCAAAACAATCAACAGTGTTCTGCCATTTACCCCATGAAGGTGAGGACAAGACTGTCAAATTCATGGACATTTGTCCTAATAATAAGTTTCATCTTATTGTAATCAGAACATAACTATCTCTGACATCCCAAATCTGAGTGTTCAATAAACCCCATGATATCTGGCATGATCGTGATCGATGAACAGCAGTATATATTTCACTTGAGAGCTATAATCCATTATTGTTCAAGTGATATAATACAGCTCTGCTAGTAACATGCATTCTTGTAGCATCTGTAACATTAAGAGTTATTTGAGTGTTATAAGTTGAATGGGTTTCACAACAGAAGTAGCAGTTCTCTTGCATCATGGTGATCCTTGGTCAATCTTGTTGCAGTTTTATTTTTCAGCTGAGAAATGAAAAACTTTTCACTATATTCCATGTCTTCACAATTTGCTTGATTGTTTGGCTGATCTCAAACATTTTATTTTTCATTTACAGTTAAATAAGATCGAGACATTTCTAATTTGAATTTATACAAGGCAGGAATATTTATGCACCAATTCAGCAAGCAACTCGTGAGGAAATTTGACCATTTGATTTTGAACTGAAAAAGGTTGCTACCATATAAAGGATGTAAAGTTAAGATACAAGGGCTGAACTGAAGGGCTGAAGATGGGTGATACTGTGGAGCAGTACACAGCAGTTACTCAATCATGATAATTTCAGATCAGGGTCTAATTTTAACGACAGAAACCACTTCTCTGAAATTTCTCAACAGAAAATTACAATAGTTATTTTATTACCATTCAGAATGTTATTGATATATTCTTAAGCTTTAATTTTATTATAATTACTTTACACTGTATTAATACCGAATTACACAGAAAAGAAAATTTCACTATAATTCATCTCAGATTTCCATGGATCACTGGTAGGTGGCTAACAATGAGGTATATTTTTATTTGTACCCTAACAATTTTATTTAGTACCATTCATTGTTGTCATGATCTAATAGGTAGAAAATTTACAGAAATATCAATGTTAGCCATTAACTAAACAATAAAGAATTAATATCTGAGGCTATTCAGAGAATACTTTATTTAGCTCCTTGGTGAACCTACATGACAATGTTAAAAATACTTTGTATTGAAAATGATCAAATACTGACGGAATGAAAATCCCAACATCAAGACAGACTATTAGGTGAATGAAAGTTATACAGAATATTTGTCTAAGCGAGTTATTACATTGATACCAATTTCAACATCACAACTAACACAATGCTTGTGCAGTGCCATATGAATGCTGAATATCATTCTCCTCAGTACCCATTGTAGTCACTGCCACATTGGATGCAGGCGTCCATATGAGCTTGCATCTGATCGTAGAGGTTTTGGATGTCATCCTGTGGGATGGTGTTCATGCCTGCATCAGATCGGCATTTATAAAGGTCATTGAGAGTTGCCGATGAACCGGGAGCCGTCATCCAATCATGTGCTACACACACTATTGGCAGAAGTATGATCTGATGATCTTGTAAGCCAGGGTAACATATTAACATCTTAGGCTGCAGCTGGGTTATCCTGTTGAAACAGGCTCACCCTCAATACTGTTCATGAATGGCAGAACAACGAATTCAATCACCATTCCGATGTAAACGTTTGCCATCATGGTGTTAGGGATAAGTATCAGGGTCCTGTTATCATGCAAAAATTCCTCCCCATACCATAATGCTAGGGGTCAGTCCTGTATGTTAATGACAGATGTAGCTTGCCAAGAAGTATTCACCAGATCTCCTGACCAGTGTACGTCCATCATTGGTATCGAGCAAAAACAGCATCCTGTCCATGAATAACAGCGGCGGTCCATTCTGCCCTCCAATGGGCTCTTGAACGACACCATTGAAGACGAATTGAACAATGGGCAGGAGTGAGCGGCAAACACACCACTGGATGCCTAGAGAGGAGGCCAATCTCCAGTAGACGACTCAGAACAGTTCTTTGGTGACGCTGGATCTCACTGAGGCTGGAATGTCCACTGCAGATGCCTTGGGATCAGCCAGGGCTATCCTGAATCTTTTCTCTTTTCAGTGGACCAGAGGGGCCCATGCCCTGGTCTTCTGGTAGCAGTGCATTCCTGGGACCACTGCTGTCAACAGTTGTACACAGTGGAGACGTCTCGATCTATTCTTGCTGTGATCTCACGAAATGAAAATCCACCCTCTCAAAAAACTACCACACAGCCTCGTTCAAAGTGGGTTAATTTCCGATACTAGTATTGTGCAGTTCGTTGTCATATTTGCAGCATTTTGTATAGTCGTCACACCCATTACCACAGCCTTTCACAGTCACAGTAATGCTTACGAACAGCTCCATAAGTATCTAATGGAAAATTCCATTACATATTCGTCCAGGTGCTACATGCACATCATGTGAGTTATTACATTGATACCAGTTTCAACATCACAAATCATGTAGACAAATACTCGTGTAATTTTTATTCGCCTAGCATAATATATTTTATTTGTATGATGGAGCTTATTCTAGAACCAAGCAAATGGGGCCTAATCTGACTTGATTCCAAATCACATAGAAGGGAACAAACCATAAAAGCAATGCAAATTTTAGTGGCTTCATTACGCTTCGGCACTTCAAGTCATCATCAATAATCCACAAACAAAACAACTAACATTTTAATTAATTTATTAGTCCACTAAAAATTATTTATTAGCAAACAACATGGCTTCACTTTTTTATGACTGTCAATGGCCAACAGCACAATCAGAGACAATGAAGAAGATTAATTTATCTGATATTTTTGTTAGATTACATACTATGACTAATTAAAATTGGGGAATTCTGCAACATAAATTTGCAGAATTCAAGACCATTTGTGGTTCAACTGAACATTTGATCCAAGAAACATTAAAACAAATTCGGGCAGGATCCAGCAAAGAGATATCATAAGATTACGAAATGAAGTGCTTATTGGACTAATACCCATTAACCTTATTTAATAGTTGAGGGGAGGTGGGCATAAAGACTTAATTGGCATTTATTCTTCTCTCAGGCATAGCAAATCCATTATTTGAAAAATACATTCGTGATGGAATTATTTATTGTTTTGTCATTTTTTTTTTTTTTTATGATAATATTACCCAGAACCCTGACGAATGTTTATACAAATGAGGTCCCCCCCCCTTCTTTCTAAATGAAGAAGTTACTGATATTACAATTGTCATTCACATTTATGTTTATGTGAAAAGATATGTGATATGTAATGAAATATGTACTTTGCTGCACAAATAGGCTACAATTGATTCAGCCAGAGATCTCAAATGTCATATAAACATATGCTGGCCAAAGACAAACACACCAAAACAAGTCGGCATGCAAAATAAAATATTTAGAATTCTTAAACTCAAATAGCATGAATGTAATCTCATAATATATTTTATATCATGGCAATCTGTTACTATCCAAATCTTCAGTAAAACATTGATTTTTCCCAGTGCTTCCTACTTGACTAAGAGATTTGGAATAAAAAAAATACTTTTTATCCCAGCTGACTCCTTTGACATCAAAGAAACAAGGAAAATAAACTACTTCGGATCTTACCTGGAACTTACTACAGATACAGCTATTTTAAATCCAGCTGTTGAATTATTCAGCTACATCAGCTAAAGCTAATCTACACTGTACGGCCACTTTATTAGGTACACCCCTACTGTGCACACAAATGCTGTGTCTCACAACTCTTCAAGCGGTGGGGGCAGTGTCATGGTGTGGGGGATGCTTTCCTGGCATACGTTGAGTCCATTGATACCTCTGGAGGCACGTCAGGATGCTAGAGCGTACCTAAACATCGTAGCTGATCAAGTGCAACCGTACATGTTAACAGTTTATCCTCAAGCAGATGGCTACTTCCAACAGGATAATGTGCTGGTGCACAAAGCCTACATCGCTATGGGATGGTTTGAGGAACATGACGATGACTTTTCCTTGCTTCAGTGGCCCACTCAGTCCACGGATCTCAGCCTGATTGAAAAATTGAGCGAGAGCCGGCTGTTCGCTCCAGGCCTACACCTCCATCAAATCTTCAGGAACTGCGCAACACACTTATGTCTACATGGTACACAATACCTCAATAACGTTGTCATCTTGTGGAATCCATGCCTCGACGATTTCAGGCTGTTTTGAGGGCTAAGAGGCTCAACATGCTACTAGGTAGGTATACCTAATGAAGTGGCCGGACAGTGTACAGTATATTATTATTTAGAAAGCTTTACATCTACCGCTGATAAGGGCAAATAATAAAGACCACAATATTTTTGAAGGTTTTCCACATGAATAATAATAAAAAAAATTAAAAGTAATCATCCTAAAGCTCTTCAAAGCCACAATTGATATTACTGCGGCTGGGGGAAATGCAAGACTTGAATACTGTGATAGCAAGTATCATTTATGTTAAGTATTTAACCTCAATTTAAGTTTAACATCTCATATCCAATTCGTTCTGCAAAAAAAAAAAAAAGAAAGACCACTGAGCTTTGTGAAGGCACTACTATATGATTCTGCTCTAAGTCTGTTAATTGCAGAGATAGTATATGCATATACCTACTAGCCATTATAAACACTTCAAAGTGGAACTATACATATGTAGTAACATATATAACTACTTTCAAATATTCTGGACATCATCTATTGATGACAGTTTATTAACCTACATTATAGTATACAGACACATACCACGTGTTGCTCCAATGATCTTGGGCCTGGTAGCAGAATTTTCTGTATCAATCTGCAGCACCAGTTTCAGAAGCCAAAATTTATCTGCAACTCACAAAATTCATTTGCAAATAAACTAAATAACTTACTTTTCATAGTTTTTAAAATCCGTTCAAGAAGTCCATTATTTATGTCATTATCAGACATTTCAATTATTTTTGCTTTTTTTCTTGGATTTTCAAATTCAGTTTCTTCCGAGTCACACAAACGAAATTTTTTGTGTAGTTTTTATCATTCAGAACCAGCTGTTCATCAGGAATCTTTTGTTTATCACAAACCTTTTGTCCAGGCTTATTAATGTCAGAAACCTCTACTTGCTGTGCATCCGAATCAGAATTTGTCGCATTTTGAAATACATCTATTACATTTTTATTTAAAATTGATTTATATTTTACTTTTCAACCACGATGAAACCACTGACAATGTGTTTTTAAATTTTTCAGCAACATAGATTCATTACAATGAAAACAAGATACTTTTTCGGTCTGCAAAGACATTTCACCGTTGAGATTAGTGCGTGCATGTGCTAGCGAAACGTAAATAAAACAATTTTGCAACACAGTTGACAAGCATCTAGTACCTGTCGCCAAACTATCCAACATTCTGGAAGGCACCATCTCGTAGAGAAAATAGAATACTTAATTATTTGAAAAGAAAAGAAAAATATAATCATCTGAAAATGAGAGATTTTTTTTTTCCCCCGGTCTCATTTTTTCCGTTTTCTGTATGATTTTTTTATTTTTTTTATTTTGAGTGTTTGTAAGTTGTAAGTTGGTAAATTAATCTGCAAGCTTCAAGATAAATCTGCAGCACTCGCTGCCGTGCTGCACAATTTCTGCTACCGGGATCTTGGGATTTTTGATCACAAGATTTTCGATCCACCCTCTACCTTTACCACGTTGACTTACAGGATTCCTAAAAAGATTACTTCTGGAAGTTCCTTTTTTCCTTTCTCCTAGTGTATGAATATTATAGATTTGAAACTAATATGCAGTTAATTAAACTATATTATTTAAATGACTTAAACATATTTTTCAGAGAACAAAACTTTCTTCTGTACAATTCCTCTCGGGCACATATAAACTGAATAAAATAATGTTATATAAGAATATTGTATCAAACAAAGAAATATTTTGAAAGCATTTTTTGAAGAACTCTTAATTTAGGAGATATAAAGGGAAATGTGAGATATTTGAAATAGTCATCGTCTTAAGTCAAGAATTGTGTAGAAAAGTAAAGAAAAATAATAGTAATGAGCTTAAAAAAAAAAAAGAAAAACATTCACTATTTTAGCGTTTTTTAATATTTCTCATTGAGATCACAAACATTATTATACTATATAAAAGCGTTATTCTGTCTGTCATTGTCATAAGACTTTACGTCTTTCCAATTTTGTGACCAAACTATAAGAGATAGATTGGTCATGTAAATGGATAAAATGTAGAGCTTTTTAAGACAAACAAAATGCTACAAAAATCTTTCGAAAAAAGTTTTTGATTTCCAAGATGGCGCCTTTTAAAGGGTAAAATTTTGACTTTTTCTCAATTTAAACAAGAGTATAAAAGTTGGAAGAGAACATTATATTGAGAAAATGTTGGTATTTGAAAGTTCTATCGAACGGTATATCAGTCATTAACAAACGTTTCTGAGTTTGCAAAAATGAAGTGTTTTTGCAAAGTGTGAGTGCCAACGCGCAACACACCTGAGTTAAGCGAGAAGCCCACAACGAGCTGGGAAGTCGTGTATTCTCCGATCTCCATATTAATTTGCGAAATAAATAATGTTATTTTTTTTAATGCTGTATATGCAAGGGTTTCGGAGTGAAGACCCGTCTAGTCTTATAATAAAAGACACTAAGGACAAGAAAAACTTAATGATACTAATACTATTTCACTATGAATGTCAATCTTTAGCTAGCAGTGTTGTCATTTTCTTCAAATCCTAGTAAAAATTTGAGACAAAAGTGACTTATCAAATTCAGATAATGTATAAATAATTTGTTTTATCAAGACATATTTGTCAAGTGGGAAAAAAACAAAAAAAAAAACACACACTTTGCTTAAAGTTTATTTTCACTGTAACAATGATTTAACTTCACCAATTAGTATAAATAAAATTATTTATTTGCTAAAATCTGAAAGAATTATTTATTTATTTTTTTTTTTTACCTTGAAGGAAATAGTTTTAAATATTAGGAGCAGTCAAGTGAAAAAGGGTCAGACACAAAAAAGTGCCATTGGAAATTTATTACCTCAAAAATAATCTCCAAAACTGTTAATACATTTATCTACTGGGAGACAAGACAGTCAATTCTATTCTTGTAGAAGGTGTGAGGCTGCTGACAGATCCACAATCTTACCGTCACGCACGTCCTTGTCTGTTTCAAATCGATGTCCACGAATATCTCTCTTCAGGCTGTCAAAAAATGTGGAAAGATCTGGGCTGTAGGAAGGAAGTTGAAGTGTTTTCCATCCAAATCCCTAAGCCTATTCTCACCAATTGTGAAGTAGGGGGCCAGGCGTTATCACGGAGAAGGATAATGCCATTCGACAGCATGCCAGGGCGTTTCGACTTTACGGTGCGCCTCAGTTTCTGCAAAGTGTCTTCATAGCGATTCGCATTGATTGTGCTCCCATGTTCCAGGAAATTGACAAGCAGCAGACCTTTCCAGTCAAAGAAGAACATCAGCATTTCCCGGACCTTGTGTGTACATCTTTGAACTTTTTCGGAGGGGAAGGAATTCACGTCTCCACTGTTGGCTTTGCCATTTGCTTTCAAGCTCAAACAGATGGCACCATGTTTCATCCCTGTGAAGATAAGGGACAGAAACGCATACTCTTCCTCATGGTACTGCTGCAGGTGACCCAGAGATAGAGCCATTCTCTAAATCCTTTGTTCATCTGTTAAGTTGATGTGGCACCATGTCAAAAAGCAGTCAAAAGACGAACCGCACCTCTGTTCTTCTTTACGCGCCTCCATTCCGATGGTGGTTTATTACCTCAATTCCAGTGCAATAAACAAACAAATTGCACTCAAAGTTAGTGTTGTCACTCTACTGCCTTCATTCCCGACAAATGTCACTATTGTCAATAAACATCAATATTACCAAATTCTGAGCACCTCGACTTCTATGTGTGCTGACCTGTTTTCTTTTGACTGCCCCTAATAAATTGATTAACAACTGAATTTTTTTATTCGCCTTAACTTCAAAATTAATTGCTTATTATCTAAATGGAGTTTCCAAACTAATGTAATACTTTTAATAGAAAAAAGAATAATCAATGCACAGAAGTTTGCTTTTGTACCCTTAGTCATCATCAACCATTTTGTCCCTATGATGACTAGTCAGTTAGATTTAATTCAGAACTCAGATTTAACTTCGACGATGACTCAGAACAGCGTGAAAGGGTTATGAATACCTCTTCCGCTCCCGGAAGTGGTACCTCACAAAAGCAAAAAATAAAAATAAAAACACTGAACTACAGAGCCTGCTGACTGCCAGGTTCAAAAGGAAATTAAATAAAAAATGAGTTTGTCTTTCTGTATTTCAAGTTATGTGTATACTAAAGCTTTTTTTAATGTAATACCTTATTTAAGAGCAAAATAATCTTTCATAAACTTTGGCTAATATTTTGTATAATTTATTTATTTTATTATTTTTGCTAATCGGCATTTAATTTTTGAAGGGAAGTAAATTATGAAGTGTGTAAGTACAAACTTTTTAAATGGTTAAAATGTTTTATCCACTGTTTACTGTTAGTAGGCCTAATCATAATAATCTTCATTTTATTACTTTTAATATTTTTAACTCAACTGAATTACATCCCCCACCCCCCATTTCAACCCCAAGTTGTTTTAGGTAACTGGAGAATTTTCTAGTTAGCAATAAAGTTGTAGCATAAAAAGCAAACCTGTAAGATTAGCAAAAACTTTTTTTGCTTGAAGTACTGTGCTTCATTCTAAATTATTTACCATATCATGGCTGCAAATCATTATTTGGCACGAAAGCATGATCTTTGACCGCTGTAAATTAAATTGTTTAAGATTTAATTGATAATAATATATGTAATAAAACTTAAGAAATTACAGATTTTTTTTTTTTTGTGTGTGCGCGAGCGAATTAAAAATTTTATAATTCATAGATTAAAGAATAAGCAAATAAACATAAGTTTTTTATTCAGTTGCACATATAAAGCATCCTATAACTAACCATGCTATCTACAGAATTAACTTTCACAGAATACAACAATTTCTTAAGAAAACGAAATGCTTTAGAATTGGTGGTAGAAATCCAGGAACAGTAAGTACAAAATCTAGAAATAAATAAATTTATAGAAAGGCATTTATCTCTCCCTACACTAATACTATTGTCATCAAACCAGGGAAGGTATCTCTGTTATTTTATTGCTTTTAGTAATTTTTATTTTTAAATACCATTCATTCAGAAATAAAATTTTGAGCCTTCATTCTTTTGATAACGATCAGAATAATAATAATAAAAGTAAAAGTAATAATAATAAATAGATGTCACTAATTTTCATAAAAGAAACTTCAAACTTCACTTACCACTGGAATGCACTGAAATGGAAATAGACAAGGCCAAGTCCATACAACAACGGAGCATCCTAAAAAAGATAAAAAAAAAATCCTCTTTTAAATTAAGTACAGACAGACTAATTAAATTTCTTTCTTTTTCTTTTGATTAAACAGGATATGCACGATAGATGAAAATGAGTCAATGGCGTCTGCATTTCTTTTTCTTACTATAAAACTCTAAAAAACTCGTCTCCAATAAACTGTAATAAAATGAACAGAAGTACGTTATTTTTCATATCTTTAAAATATAAATGCATGTTATTTAGCAAATTGCAGCAAAAAAAATATATAAAATGTTTTTGCAGAAAACAAAAGTAAAGACCACTGACAACGGAACAATATCATATCCCTCAATTTATCTGTACATAAGAAAACACAGTCTAATCAAAATAACAACCACTATTTGATATTCAAATTAATCCTTAATCCTTTTATCAGATTGTTACAAATAAAATGTCAGAAAATGGATGGAAATTTCAAACACCCAAACTCGGTGCAAAAGTAAGTTTATTAATCAAATTAGTCACCGTCAGCAGCAACACATCCAGATACAAGTTTCTGTATGCCGTCAAGAAAAAAAATTCGAGCAACAACTGAGTGAATTTGACAGAGGGCGTATCGAAGGCATGAGTGTGTCAGGTTGGACATATCGTTCTTCTCCCACCATTTGGGTCGCGGTAATGCCACAATAAGACATTGTTGGCAGCAATGGGTCTAGCAACACACACATACCTGTCAGGAGGGCAGTGGTCGGCCGAGAGTAACCACTACTAAAGAGGATCTTAGGATTATGAGATCGGCTCTCAGGACACCAACAGTTTCCCTAAATGGCATCCGAGAAGATTTAATGGCATCTCTGCAGCCTGTTCTGTCACAACGAGCCATTGCCTCCTGCAGTGGTCATCATCAGAGCAGCGTGGAATGTAACTGATTGGGTCAATATACTGTTCAGTGATGAATCTAGGTTCTCACTTGGAGCCGATGACAGCTGAATACGTGTGTGGAGAAGATCAGGACAGAGCACCTCACCTAATCTTCGAGAGTTATCCTGTTGTCACACCTAGCATCCTCGTTTGGGAACCACTGCACATGACACCCGGTCACCCTTAGTTGTCCATTGGAGTACTGTCATAGCACAACCTTACGTCCAAGTCATACTGCGACCTGTCGTTCCACTTATGCTGCCGTTTTTCAGCAGGATAATGCCCAACTGCATACAGCGAATATCTCTAGAGAATGTGTATGTGGTGTTCTGGCACTTCCTTAGCCTGCGAGATCACAAGACTTAACACCTATAGAACATGTTTGGGACAAGTTGGGATGGCGATTACAGTCACCCAGCAATGTGGGCAAACTAATCCAGCAACTCCAAGACATCTGGATGAATCTTCAACAGGACGATTCATCCAAATATTAGACGTTTATATGTGTCAATGCCACACAGTCTATTCACATGTAATGCTGCAAGAGGCAGTCCAACAACATACTAACATGTACCGATTCTGGGCCTGTTGTTTTGAAATAAACAGCTGCACTGCTCTCGGTGTTCTGGCATCATTTTCTTTCCATCCTCTTTGCACATGCTGTGTTACATCATGATCCCACTATTTTTTGAAGTGTATCGGGTGCTTTTTTTTTTTTTTTTTTGTTATAGAGTGTATTCGGAAGTTAATAAGAACAACTTTCATTTAATACAAAGCTGTCTTTAAATCATAGGTGATGTACATCAAATCCTGCGACTGAAATAGTAAGCCAAGATTATCTTCATATCTGTGATTCAAATTATTTCAGTGCATGCGAGTGCAAAGTGGATTAGATGGCATCTTAACAGTATACCAAACCCATATGCATGTCTTTTCAATCTCAATTTTCTTTAACTATATTAAAAAGATGAAATTAGTACTTAGTTTACTTAGTTATATATAACTCTTTTGATGCACTGTAGAGTTCAATATTAATTTGAAGAAGTATGGCATTAATGTTTTGTTATTTAATCAGATTCAAATTTATTTATTTGAAGTATAAAAATATGACATTAGTTTTATTCTCAAATAAAATGATACCAAGAATTAACTTATTTTTTAAAATTTTCATTCAAATCTCTATCACAAACACATCTAGCTTTTTAACAGGATATTGAAAATGTTGATATTTAAGTCACATATCCTTCACCAGATAAAATCACTTATTCCTTGGTTTCCTTAATTTTAAGTCATGAAAACCACAAAGTCTAAATTTATTTTTAAAATTATAATATCTACTGAATACAAACATAGAAATTTTCCATTTACTGGAAAAAAATAATTAATTCAATTCACATGATTTCCTTAATTTGTCTAAATCTCATAATTTTTATCATATTAAAGAATTCAGAATTATGGGAGTAGCTAAAACAATCAATGTCAATTGTTCAACATCATTGTGTTGGTTCCAATTCTTATATAGGGGATTTTTATTATTATTATTATTACCTGCGAATAGGCCACGACGGACCATGCACTAGCCTAATCTGACGTCAAGACAAGGCTAGGAAGTCAGGTAGGGTGATGAGAATTCACCTCACCGAGAAGAAACCTGAGAGAGTGAATCCCAGGGAAGAACGGACAAAACACAGAAGAAAGAAACAGCCATGCCACTACCGGATTTGAACCCAGGTGCTGGCACACTGGCCACATGGACTGCTGACTAGACCGCTCGGCCAGGACTAGGTCTATTATTATTATTGTTGTTGTTGTTATTTTCAAGTGATGATTTCTTGAAAAATATCAGAATAAAAAGTTAAGATAGTCTTTTATCCTTAAATATGTATGCCAAGTTTTAAGAAGATCCAACCAACGTTTCAAAATCATTGTTTAGGAGGGTAGGTGAGCGAGAGTGAGCACACAGCGATTTAACGAGTCTCAACCTTTCCTAGGAAAGGAGGCTGAAAACAAATTGGGTAGTAGAATTGCCTTCAAACATCAACTTTCAGATCCACCAATTTGTAAATACAGGGCTGATCATTATTCACCATTTCCCCTCTATCTTAGAAATGATATAAAAGTGCCTAAATTGAGCCATATTTGTAGTTTATTGAATTTAATGTCAGAAGATATTTCTGATGCTTTCAAATCATCTAATTACATCACATAACTTATATTGTGGCATTTGCGGACTTATGTTCCACTTCAAATTACCTTGAATCACCATGTGTGTGTGTGTGTGTGTGTGTGTGTGTGTGTATATATATATATACATATATAGGATGAATACAAAATAGAGAAACAAACTGTGGGGGCAGGTTCCCCATACCAAATGCAGTAAAAAAGGTCAGATAAACATATGGCCGGAAGTGCATGGTTGCTGAGTTATTCCAATCCAAAGAAACAAAGCCAGACTACAATGGACATGAACAGTATCTTTATTGGTAGCATATACAGTAGAGCCACGATTATCCGCAAGTGCCGCAAAAATTTTTTTTTTTAATTACGAACTTCAAAAAAAAAAAAAAAAAAAATTTAATCCAAGTCAACAACAAGTAAAATACAGTAGGCCCTACAGTGCGAAGGTCGAAAATTACTGACAGATTTATTGTGCATCGTGATCCTATAGGGCTTCTCGGAATTTGTGGATGCAAACGTGGAGCAAAGGTTTCTGCTTACTGTACAAATTTTAAAAGTTTTACATAGTATGTTTTTTGTACAATAAAACGTAGTTTTTAATGGTGAAATATTTTTTTTTTTTTTCGTGTTTCCACTTCATTTTTAGTCTTTTTTCGGGTGATCTGCGATTTTTGTTATCCACGAAGCCCTTACTGCCCAATCCCGCGGATAATCGGGGCTCTACTGTAGTTCATACAATACCACAATGTGGTCAGCGCACACGTCATAGTAAATGAAATGAGTCATACAAATAAAGATACTGTTCATGTACATTGTAGTTTGGCATTGTTTCTTTGGATTGGAATAACTCAGCAACCATGCACTTCCAGTCATATGTTTATCTGACCTTTTGTGACTTCATTTGGTATGAGGAACCAGTCACTGCAGTTTGTCCCTCTATTTTAGATTCATCGTGTGTGTGTGTGTGTGTGTGTGTGTGTGTGTGTGTGTGGGGAGAGGGGGGGTCTGTGTGATTTATTGACAATACAATATATGTATTTATATGTTTTTTGTTTTGTTTTTCCCTAACTTAAATTTCCAAATTCATACATATATGCCATTCAGAAGGAAGGAATAGATGTAAATTCTTTGAATTAATAAAAGTAAGTAATATCGATTTACGATTCAGTGTTCACTGAACATAAGCATTTATTCAATAGATATAATATAAAGATAGATCTAGGCTGAGAAATCCTGAAAGCTAAGTGAACCTGCAATTGACAGATATAAATAATCCATTTAAAATGATAAAGAAATGTGATGATAAAACAGATCATGTGATGAAGATACAATTCAAGGATTTTTAGGTTAGAAGAAACTGCTCTTCAGAATGTGAACTACATGTCCTTTATAAAAGCAGCAATCCATTAAATAGGTTTTTTTTTTTTTTATGTAATAGGTTTACATTGTATTAATGACTAAGAAAATATATTTCCTTGTGATTCTATAAAGAATCAATTTTATTCCACAAAGGAAACAAATTTTCTGAAATTTAATTATTTTTAATCTTGTTTGAATATACAAATACTGATCTTTATCTCCTCTCTTCTATTTAAAAGCTTTTATTAAAATGTATTTTTATTTTGTTGAATATTAATTATTTCACAGTAAAGATTACTCACTTTCAAACCATTGTTTTTAAATAACACCAGCATTTCAATCCTAACTGTTAGCAGTAACTCTACCAGTAAAGAACTCAAACTGTTTCTGATAACACAGATTAACTATTTATTTAATGTTCATTAATTACACTTTACTTTCTGAAGCAGAGACCTGAAGTAATAGGGAAAAGGGGCTAATCAAACCAGATTAAAAAATACTAATATTGTGAAATAATGGGAAAAAATTTGTGCATGATCAAGACTGAGTAGGTGCTCAGAAATTCATGAGCTAAGTTCGAATGTGACATTTTAAATATCATTACTGGATTATTGCCAATTTATTAAGAAACAATTTTCTTTATATGAAAAAGTAGAAAAAAATTTCTAATCCTTTACAAACTTTAAAGATAGGTCAGGGATACAAATCAAACTGGATTTATAGAGGAACGTATGTCTGCAAATGCAAGCCGAATGCTAGAAGGTCACTTAGATTCAAAAATAAAAGACAACAAGTAAGGTAGACAAATGTTTATTGCCAAATTTTTATAATATGATATAATTATAATATAATAAGACAGTAAGACAGGTCCTAAGTAGGTGCTCAAAGTTCGTTCCACCAACAATAATGCAAGTGTTTGATGACCGGACACACGTCTGTTGGAGAACCATTCACGATACAATCATACAGCAACTCATCCATTTCCGTTCGCTGTCCCATAGACTAGGTACATATCTGCCGTCTCAGCATTTGTGAAGCGTAAACATCCTACTCTTACAAAGTCAAAGTCTCAAATGACAATGGCTCACACTGCCCAACTAATGAGCTGCCAAAAAGTGCCTCTAGCACATTCGGATAGCATTTGAGGATATACGTTCTACTATGAATCTGATTTGTTTTTGTATTCGTGACCTATCTTTGAAGTTTGTAACAGGGAATTTTGAATCATCCTGTAGAACTAGCTGTCAAGATAGATATATTACTGATTTTGACTAGGTATACCTATCAGAGCAATGCAAAATCTGAAGGAGAGAATTTGAAATCAGTAAGAACCCATACTTGCATAAATACAGTATCGGGCAAAACAAACAGTAGTGAAACAGTCCACATTCGCAGGTCAGTTGCACATAGGTAAATGAAGAGAAACAAACTGATATCTTGGAAAGTAGAAGGATTAGGTTTAAAACTTCAGGAAGATTGGCAAGGTTTTGTTAAGTATAAAGCATTCTATAACAGGGAGAGAGAGAAAATCTACTACAATTTCAAGAATTGTGTAAATAACCTACTTTACATTTTTTATTCTTATAATTTTAAATACAATCTGAAGGTGTTTCTTCAGACAAAACTAAATAAAGCTCAGTTCCATCATAATACGGTGCTTAGGGTCCAAAGAATCTCATCATATTAGCAGATTGCATTAGAAAATTCCAGACATTTTTCTACATTCAACTTATATCTGCTATCAATTTCACCCACTTGTTTTAGCATGTGATAATTGCAGCGATATTAAATAACATTTAACTATGTTTTAATATCTTTTTTTTTTTTTTTTGATGCATTGTACCATAAAGTATTTAAGATGCCAATAATTGTGTTTTGGTGTTATTTCAGCTTACGAAAATTGGAAGCCATGCTTGCATCGAGTTACAAGATACAGATTTGTGTTGTAACAGATCATGTTATAACGAGGTTCAGCTTTTATATATATATATATATAAAACTAAATATATTTTTTATTAATATAATTGTATTTTTTTCCCCCCAATTTAGTAATAAAATAACATTAAGGAGAAACTCTAAAATGTTTGCTTACCTTCCAATAGTCATCTTGAAGGCTGTAATATTTTTGATAGGCTGATAATGCTGAAAAATAAATTTATTCATTAAAACATTGTTTCCATGTTTATAACATTAATTTCTAGTCTTTACAATTAAGCCTCTGATGCTCATCTCTTGCTATCTTGCTCAACAAAAAGAACAGAAAGAGTATACGAGCACTTTTAATTTCTCAGAAGTTATGGTTCACTATGACACTTCTCACAACAAAAGAACTTTTGGGAAATTGCAAATTAGATTAGTTACATTTTTCATAAAAACAAGATATTTTCATTTGCAGATTCCCTCAACAAGTACAATAATAAAAGGCCACATATATCAGAAGTGATTTAACAAAGTTTATATATTAAATGCTAATACAGGATATTTTTTTTTCTGTTGCACAGACAGCAAGAGAGAAAACAACAAAGTTATCAAATTATGCAAATATGCTGATCATAAATAAGAATTATTTTTCAAGATAATTAGATATATTATAAAAAACAATTTATTTAATCTGATATTAAATTCCTGCCAATTACCAATTTCAACAATATCATGCATGGGAATATAACTTAAATGCTTGAATACAAAGTAAAATATATATAACTCATACATCACCTTAATGAAAATGCCTTTGTTAAAGAAAATGCTTTGTTGTTATTATTTCCAAAGATGGCACCAAAGTCAAACACTGTCTATTTTAATACTTGCCTAAATAACATCACACAATCTTATAAGAACTGGAAACCTTTTGATGTATTCAATGTGGAAACAGTATTTCACTTCAACACCAGTCAACGCAATAAAGTAAAGGAAAATTCCATCTTTAAATTTAAATAGATTATATCTAAGACACAAATTTGTATGGCATACCTTTTTTCTCCCTTTTTTGGCATATTCACTTTAAAATGAATTTTAGCACATTTCAACTTATTCTGGTTAAAAGAACACCGTTTTTATTGAGCATATTTTAACTTTATTTTTAATTGTAATATGTCTGAAGATATTAAAATGAAAACAAACTGCAATTCATTCAAATAATATCTTTTTTGTAACAATTTTTTTTTTTTATTTAATAACTTCCACCCTAACTGGTATTATACTGTAGCAGTCAGAAAGAGAACAAATATGCTGCTCTGATCTACTCCAATTTCTAAAGGAAAACAAATAACAATGCATTCCTCTTTAAAAACAACAGACTCCTGAAGATCTGAATGATTCTGAAGTCAGAATCTTTATAAATTCTGATTTTATAAAAGAACTTTTATAAAATTTCTCCACTACATATTCTCCAAAGACATACTGGTAAGTAAAAACATTTTTCTAATAAAAATGTTTAAGCAAAAGAGTGCAAAGTTTGCATTTATTTGACTCTTCCAAAGGAATGTAAAAATGTACAGCCCTGCTTCTTCTAAGAAAGTCAGATGGTTAACACAAGACAAGACACCTTTTGCATATTTTGAAGATATCTTTACTAAATTAACCAACATAGGTAAAGCTCTAAGTCAAAGCATGGAACATAAAGTTTTGCCAGCGCCTTGTAAACTCCAGTTTTTGATTTAAGTGCAATGTTTCCCAATGCTGCATAATTCCCTTGAAGAAAACTCTGCATCTTTGCATTTATATACAAATAAAGGATCATTTCCCAACCGTAAATCACCATAGCAAGTGAATTTAACTCCATTATTTATATAGAAAATTAGTTTGGTTTTTTTTTTTTTTTTAAATGGATTGTAAGTCTGGCAAGCCCACTTCCCCTACTTTTGGAATCTAATATTATTCCTACAATACTAAAGCAAACTGAATGGTTTATTACTTACTAATCATTTCTGACAATCGCAAAAATAATAATTGAGCTCTTCATACTACCAAATAATATTTTGTATATTCTAAGAAAATCAGTCTGCAGTATTTTTTTTTCTCTTTCAGACCCTCTCCAAAATTTCTACTTTTTCAACTTTTCAATGAAGATCATGTTATTAGATTTCTATGTTGTGCATTCGGTTTTTGCTGCATCCACACACTTCAGAAGTAAAATGGTTTGCTAAGAAGTTATGGTTCATTTCCAGGCTAAACAACGGATTTCCAGCAAATATTGCAAATGGATTATTTCAGTTTTTGAAGATACTAAAAACCTTTTTACCAAAATAAATATAATACAGCGTAATTTACTTTTTTATTTTCTTTTGTACACGCTAAACTTCATTTGGATATTTAGATATGTATGAGTAACCAAAAAGTTAATGCCCTATATTTTGACTTTATCAGGAAATTAATTTATGAGAAAGTTCTGCAAATTCGTTAAAACCTAATGGATTCCAAGGTCAAATTAAATTATGAGCCAATTTCTAAGGCGGCAAAGAGTTTGTTGGTCACATTAAGTCTATTTATAACATCTACTTTTACAACAGAATACCTAAGATTAACTCTGGGATGACAGGAATTTCGATACTGAGATGATTGTGATTAAGAAACTAATATTTAATAAAACTGAATTTCCCAAACGGAAATAAGAAAATAAAAACCATGCCTTCTGATCCTTAAAGTCCTCTAGCAATATTCCTTCTCATTACAATGCCCGTTTTTCATAAAGACAACAGACTATACTGACATTCTACCAGGTCATCGTCCCAGGAAGTCAAGATATAAGCTCAACACTTTTATATTGTTATAAAACACTTTTTTTTATAATATTAACAATAATATATATTAGTAAACAGTTTCGAACATTAACAGTAATATATATATTAGTAACAGTCAATGTTTAAAAAAAAAAAAAAGTGCACTACCTTGTTTACTTAATACAGATACAGATACTTAATACTTTTTGTAACTGATTCCTATCTAAGTACTATCCTAGGTTCTCAACATGTAATAAGTCTTTCAGTATCTGTATTTACACTCAAAAACATTACTGTCAGTGCCTTTCTGAGCCTTATGAACATCAATAGCTCGCTCAGTTTTCTGACAACAGTGAAACCACTGCTCGTATACTATTTAAAGTGAGCATTAAAACTAAGCAGTCTCTTGTCCTCAGTCAAAGCCTACGAATTAATTTTTAAACAAAAGCACATTCGAATTCTGCAATGTCACTGATTGTCTCTTTCATGAGTTTCATAATAAATGGCCCAACTTCCAAAATCGTATAACATCCATGTTTCCATCCAACCCATCCATCTTATATTCAGCAAAATTTCCATCCATTTTAGATCTCATCTATTCAAAAAGCATATTGCATTTTATACATATCTTCCTCCATACAGCTTTGAAATCAACCTTCATATATTTTCTATGCCGTTCCGGCATGGCCAAGCGGTCTGGGCGGAGGGCTGCAGTGTGGACGTTGTGTCGGAATCTGGGTTCAAATCCCGGGCGTGGCTTGGTTATTTCAGTTTCCTTTCCTGTGTCTGTTAGCCTCTTCTTCACTTCCTCTTCTGTCTCAAGCCTTACCATTATGGCTTCCTGAGGAAGGCCACGGGAACCCACCTCCGTTTCTTTCCCCAGGTGCTTCTATGGGAATTCTTGAATTCCATAGGAATGTTGACCTGTCTCCGGACAGAATTACTATGGATGGATATTTTTTATAAGGTATATAGATATCCCAAATGGTAAGTTAGTCAAAATTACTAATGTAATTTATCGTCGTATTTAAAAAAAAAAGCAGGACGTTTAAACCTTAATTAAGGCTGTTATCAACTGTGCTGCTGGATGAGGCGAGAGGGTTTAAATGCTTGATGATGCAGTTGAAGAGTTCATGGTTAATAGTAGGGGTGTTGGCAATACGCCAAGATTCTCGCAAAATGAGGGAGATTATGTTGGAGGTCTGGCCTATTGTAGGAGTTCTTCTCAAAATTAGTGGTGTAGTTTGTACATTGCCATGAAGAAATAAAATGAATTTGAATTAGTCTTTGTTTTAATAGTTGGCTAGGTGCTGTTTTATTGTTTTTAATAGAGTTTGGGTGGTAAAACCTATGTATTGTTTATCGCAATTATTACAGAGGATTGCATATGTATAATATTGGTGGAAGTGTGACGATCTATCTTCTTGTTGGATTTTCAGTAAGTTAATTTGTTGTTTACCCTGTGGATTATTGAATATTATATTTATTTATTTTTTAACCTCTATCAATCCTGAACCATCTTCAGTTCCTTAAGCAGCAATATTCTCTTCAATGCCAAACAGCATGATCTTGTAGGTACCAACAGATGAAATTTCAAGTATCAATCAAAAGTGCAAAACTCTCACAATCTTTCAAATCACAATACATCCCTTCTAGTATATTATTCACCAAACTTCCCAAAATTAACAAGTCCCTTGGTAAAATTATCTCCCGTCCACTACAGATTTCCCCTGCAAATTCAACTGCTTTTATTATTTTAATATATAATTTTTTTTAATCTCTGCACATTCAGTTATCAGTTGAATCAAAATATTCCTGGATTACATTTTGTAAACATGTTTTCCCCTTTCAAAATCAACACTTCTTTTATATCCCATTTACGCTTTTGCCTTAGTCCCGTCACAAGTAACAAAAAGGATTTTTGACATGTTCCAAGAAAATTATCATTACTTTATTTGCTTCTGTGTATCCACTAGACTGCCCAAAGTATTTTCATGATCCTTTATTCATCCATCTATTTCTATACAAATGTTAACATTAAGTTTATTTTTATTTATTTAGCTATATAAAAACTTAAATATGTTAAGAAAATAAACTTCGAACAAGTTGGGAATTTTCCTAATCCAAACAATGTTACTAAATATAGTTACATCAAAATATGTAAAAATTAAATAAATAAAACTACAAACTCTTTCTTCTTCTAGATTAACTCACTATATTTCAAAAACAGTTTATAGTTTTATTTATTTAATGTTGCTAAATATTTCAGTTCAATACGCTGAGACTCCTTCAAAAGAAATTCAAAACTGGATTAGTAAGTCCCTGCCATTTGTTGTGTTATAAAGACAGTTTTTATGTCTCAATTAAGGACGATCAAAAGCTTCATTATAATTTGAATTATTTTTTTTTTTTGCTTGTATGTGGTAAGTTTCAGCTCTATTTATAGAAATCATGATTTATCCATCTGTAAAACTTGGTTTATGAAATAACTACAATTTGAAAAAGCATCATGAATATATAATAAATAAGCTTTTAAAAAAAAATTAAATTTCTGACTTCTTCAAAAGTGAATGTTATACCTTTACATTCATAAAATATCTCCAATTATTTTTTTTTATTCTAAAATTATTGTAGCAAATAACTATGGCACATCATAAACAAAACAATAAAATTAAGAAAGAATTTAAAAGCCACTCTATCAGAAACTCTGTCACTCATCAAAGCCTCGAATTGGAGGCGAAACCGGTTGTGGATGTTTTAACTGCATATAGTGTTTTTTAACTTGTGTTGCTGGCCCTCCACATTTTTTTTTTAATTTAAAAGCCAATGTGTAAACTTATATAGATGATGAAAATAAGAAACAGATTTTTATTAAGTGTTAGAAATTAAAATATTTTTGTACTGTTTGATGTTTTGTGATTTACTATAGGATTACTAATTGCTAACCTATGCAACAGGTCTTTGAGGACACAATTCAATTTTGTACGTTTTCTTTTAACATCATAGATGCTAGGTCCCGATTCATGAAGGCTCCCAGTCACTATATCCACTAATCTTCTTTCTTTCTTTAACTCCACTGATTAATTTTTATTGGCAATTACCGGTATTTCAGAGCAATTATTATTTGGCAATTAATCTATCATGATGCATTAAAAGCTGCATATTTTTTTTTTTTTTTCACATTCTAATTTGTCTCAAACAACCAATGAATTAAATGCAAAGCCTTTAGATAGTTTATTTAATACCTTTGCTTCATCTTTCTTTGCTTTAAATAATTTTATACTATGCAACCTCTTCTTTACTTTCTCTCTGGTCGGACGTCATTCCTTAATGGCGCCTGGGGGAAGGCAACGGGAAACCACTCCCAGTATCTGTTCCCTAGTTTATCTACAGCTTCTCCTAGGGGTTCGCCCTTCGGGGGTCACTAGGTTCCGTAGACCGCGTAACTTCATATATACGAAGATCGCACATCATGATATTGATGATACTATGCAACTGTAAAACATCATGTTGGTCAATTAATCACTGTTTAGTGTAATGCTTATGCTGAAGAACAAACGCCAACAACATACTTCTGGAATAGAACACTGAAATGGGCACCATTTTTTCTGGAATTATCTGAAACTTCTACCTCTTAAGTTTTAGCAATTAATCTTATTTTGATTTATCTCAGTGGTTATTATAAATGCCAAGGATGTATGAATGTAAGCTCTCGGCAGTAAAGCATTTATTTTTACAGTCAATCAATTCGCATTCCAAGTAATCGACTGACATTCAAACTGTCCATTTATCTCTACAAGTGTGATCAAATCAAAGATCCCTTTGGATTGAGTAAAAAACTTTTTTTCTTTCCTATCAGCGTAGCGCTCCAAATTTATTTTATTACAACTGGAAACTTTTAAAAATTATGCATTCTATTGCCAAGTTACACTGATTATAACTTCTCTATATCTGCATGGAAGTTTTGTTAATATTTATCTGCTATTATTATCATTTCTCCTACTAACTTTGCCAATTAACAAACCTAACTTATTTTATGCTATTTTTTTTTTTCTCTTCTCAGCCCTTTTCATGAAACCCTCTTAATTTTCTTAGATTATAATATATTTTCTTGTAAAGCCAAAAAAAATGATAGATTCAATCTAGAACAATTTTAACCTTTCTGTATACAAATTTACAGATATTAACAGATATTATCAATTAAGAGCCGGGATAGCTAGTAGTTTCGCACCTCCTGAGCATGTTATCGGTGGAGTTTGGCTGGCTGATGAGCACATAACAAGTGCGAAACGGTCCGTCCCAGTCTCTTCACGATGACAGCTCGGGGTGCGAATCCTTTGCGTAAATTGTGCGTGTCAATTTGTGTTCTTAGTTAGTTCACTCCGCATGTTAAAGAAAGATTAATAAAAAGATATTATCAATTTTATGTCTTCCTGAAGGCTATTGAAAGGAATTGCCAAAATTGACTGGTGTGATAACAAAAGATTTTATTCAGAGATCCATCCTCCTAGGCAAAGTAAGTGAAAAACTCCGAGAAGGTGGAATTATCAACAAAACATGGATTCTTGTTGTCCAACTTTGATGAAGTGATGATGAGAAAGCTGTACTTTTCTGGTGTTTAGAAAAATTCATTCGAATCTTTTCAATTACACTGATCTGCAAAAAAGATCTTTTTTATTCTCTCCCTTCCAAATATTTTTATGATTTTTATATTTTTGAGGACTCTGGATCTGAACCCGATTCTATCACCCACAGTTTTCTAGAGATATGAGTTTAATAATAATAATAATAAAAATCCATTTTACTCGGAATAATAAGTAAGATAAATATATTTCACCAAATATTTATTTACATTGCAAAAAGTTAAATGTTATGTAAAAAGTTATGTAAGTTTGTCTTACATGTAAAATCTATACAAAAACTTATTTTGTTGTTTTCTTTCTCTTATATTTTTATCTCTGGAGTCTCTCTCTCTACAGGACCTAACAGCAGTCATCCAACATACTAATGTCCCATTTTCTGCTAAATGTTTTTTCCCTTCAGGGATATGTCCTTGATGGAACCTTTCTCCTTGCTCATCCAAGACTGCTCCTATCAACTGTGGAAAAAAATTCAGGTATGAATGTAAGAAATGCAGCTTTAGTGACATTACATCCTGATGTTCTATATGAAGAAAGTAGTTCAATGATTTCTTCATAGTTATCTGCTCTTCCGTTGTCTAAAAAGTTGTAGTAAAAATTTATGAAAGCTTCCCAGGCTCTTCTCATTGCAGTCTTATTAACACTGGAACTCAGGATCTTCAAAAGCAACTGCCTGAACTGAGGACCAACAAAACTCCCTCTTTTATTTTTGCGGTGCTAATCCTTGGAAATTTTTGTCTTAAATAAGCAAATCCATCAACGTATTTATTCATTGCGTCCACAAAATTCTTCATTAATCCGAATTTAAAATGCAGAGGCGGCAACAAGATTTTTGTGCTATCCACTAATGCTGGACGTGCTACGTTCTTTTTTACCAGGGATAGCTTCAGTTCAATCATGCCATGTGTTCAGCACATAATGATGGTCTTTTGCATAGCTGTCCCAGCGATGTCCGGAAATTTGTTCCCGAAATTTGTTCGAATGGTAATTTTTTTGAATCGAACATTTCCTAGTGGGTGTTCGAAAAATATTCTCTTTTAACAATTTTGAATATTTATCTAAAGAAAATACATTTATCATCGCGTAATCAATTCTTAGGTTAGTTATGTGCAAGGAAAGTGATTAGTATTTCAGTAGCGATCCCTGGTTTAAATGATTACTTAACAACATTTCCAAAATAATTTTTTGAGACGCTGCTTGGAATGTAACTAACCATAATCAGAGTGAGGATCATTATTATAATAATCCGATCCCCATTACCTCACTGTTACCATTGTGATTCCATGAAAAATAAAAGTACTGTTAAGGGATATTACCCCACTCCATTCAGTCACCATATAAATATTTGCTCAAGTGTTATTGTTATTACGGCGCAGTTATTAAATGTCATAAATAGATATGTAGCGGGATGTGATATTGTTACTTATTTGCGTGACGTTGCGCACAATATTTCGTATTAAAATTTATTGGATGTATATGTATCTGTAAAATAAAATACTTCATTTATAAAATTTTATTATTGATCTTCTCTTTCGAATATTTTTCCTTTAGAACATTTTTCCATTCAAACAAATTACCGTCGAACAAATTTCCTGGAGCCGTCCCAGCAACACAAAAAATATGTACTCCTTATAGACCAGTCAACAAAGCAAATATATTTAAGTCTGCACATATGTTCCATCCATATACCTTATACTGAATTTTTTGAAGAATCACTGCCCTTTAGTATGCTTTTTATGAGTGGACCAAGTACCCAATAGGTATTGAAGGTTGTTCATTACCATTGTATAACAGAACTGCTTTCAAGCTTATCATAAGAATCAATGAAGAGCCTCCCCTGTTTAGGCGAGTTAGGAAGCTTGAGTTTTTCTAACGGGCCTAAGATATTGTTACAGTATACCAGATCATAATATTTCGAGGAAAAAATAATAATAATCAAAATTTCAGACTGTCTGTCAGAAAAATGAAACTTTCACATGTTTTCTAGTAGGTTCCATTGCTTCAGACAGCTTCAGCTAAGCTGTAGTCTTTGAAAGGTCTAAAACCTGAACCAGATCATTTAATTCTGACTGGGTGAGCAAATATGGCTCTGCCTTCTCTCACCTTCCTCCTCTCTGGGACTAAATTCTGGAGATGATTCTTCAGTCTCCATTTTTGATTCAAATACCATATTGTGTTCTGCGTGTGGTATCAGTCTAGGCAAAGCGTCATCATGAGTAATCATGAAGAACAGGTCTCAATGCAGATGCTATGTTAGGATATTGTATTTTTATTTTGATTTTGCAGTGAAGCCTACAGTATCGTCTGTCATACAAAAATAGCAATCGTTCATGTGATTGTGAGGCTCATGCTAGATATACGTATAGTTAAAGGCACAGATTTGTGTGCACACTTCAATAATCCAGTCAGAGTTCTTGAACATTTGTTACAGCAACTTTTTGGAGCCCAAACTTTATCGTGTTTACTGATCTTGCAGCTGAAATAAAGATAAGCCTATTCAGGCGGTGTGAGCACCTTTCTCTGTGCTTTTTACTTGAATTCCCTACATACGACAGGTTGATGACTGACATTGCACTGTAAAAATTGTGGGGAAAAAAAAAGTACTAAGGGAACACTACATTTGAATCAGCAGCCCTGATCTCACAAAGCAGATAAACTGCTGAACTTGCAAAACACATTGTTAAAAGCACTTTGGCAACAACTTTACAAACAAATGCTTACGTATATTTCAATACACGTCAACGTTGCTGTGAAGTCTCATGCACATCTATTTATACGACGAGCTTACTAGAAAAGACACGATGAATCTAGAAATAAATAAGTCCTCATATAAGTGGTGCCATTTGTTAACTCACATAATTAAACTCAGAACTCAAGTAGTCCGGAAGGGAATGAAATTATACATATTCGTAAAAAAAAAGGAGGCATTCCTCCAAAAATGGTTCCTGATACAAACATTTTAAATGCAAGATTTGGATTCAGCACCCTCAAATCTATAAATTACACCCATTTTTATTTTATTTATTTATTTATTTTTTGAAAATAGGATTTTCACAAGACCAGTCTTATTAGGTTCATCAAAAAATTATCTGAAGCACTTTGCTACTCAAACTAATCAATTTCTATTAGTCCAATTAACCAAGGATAACAAGTATACTTTGTTCTTTCATGAAGGTTTTCATTTCCCTCATGTAATTTCTGTGTTTATACTACCCTATGAGAAGAGCCTCCTTGATGAGCACAGTATGTCCATATTTCAGTGACTATTTAAATTTTTTAGTTTTTGTATTCAGTCTTCTGATGTTATTATTCAACGACTATCCTATCTTAAAGTAGGATTAAAGGGTACCCCATTTTTCTCTAAAGCCTGTTTCTTTTAAAGTAGTTTTATATTGTGTATACTTCAAAAAAATTTTTTTCAACTGAAATAAAGATTGTATAGATATTTGTACTACTGGAGTTGGTTCCTATACTAATTTCTAAAATTAATATATTTGCCTGCAATAATACATGTGGGATTGTAATGAAAAGAACTGCAAGTATGAACTAATTACACAAAAATAATGTTTTACTTAGGAATATCAAACTTTTTCCCCCCTCACTGAAAATGTTGACCCCTGTACTGAAGCAGTGTCTGTTGCCCCCTAGCAAATTTAAATAATGGTGTATTCACAGATATTAATTCATGTATGTTGAGTTTTGTTTTATTTAACAAAAACTTACTACTTCCATTTCATATTCCCATCTCTCCAGTCTTATCCCAAATTTTTTTATCATTTGGTTAATCCCTAAAATCAATTCCATCAAACACCATCCGAAAGTAACGGCAAAAATCTCTTCATTAACAAGTTGAACAGTGTTGGACTTAATTGTATCTTTCATTGCTTTGACAAATATAGTGCAAGTTTTTCTATGAAATTCTAATAAAACTAAATTTTGTGTATTAGTATATGTAATAGGTATTGGGATTCAAATATACATTAAAGTTAATCATAAAATGAACTCTTTTTAAAGTTAAACCAACCACAAAAATTCTTATCTTACCTTTAGCATAATTTTCCAGTAATAAATGAAAGTGTCCTAACTGGCAATACACTCGGGGATTCACATTTTCTACGTTTTTTTCACTTGTGGTATTTTCGGAATTCTGCTTATTAGATTGTAGACGCTGTTTTTCCTTTTGTTGTTGTGCTTGAACAAGGATTTTCTCTAAATGCTTGACAGCCTAAAATAAAAAAAACAACGAAGTTAGAAACAAAAACTTTCCCAAAGTAATCATTCATTTCTGATTTTAAAAATTAGCTTCATAACTTACCAGTTGTAACTTACTCCACTCAATATCTGCAGCATTTACAATTGCTGAAAAGACTTATACGGCTGATAAAAATCAAATCTCTACCCCCTCCAAAAAAATCAATCTTTCTTCTCATTCACACAGCAATTGTAAGATTCCATTCTATGGGCATTTCTTATTATGTCTCCATGGAGAACTCAAAAGGATAGATGGAATGAAACAGGGATACCGTAAACTTGCAATATACCCATTAAAAGGCAAACACTAACCACTCCAAAGAATTAAGTATTATTTCCTTAATAAACTGTTACGCTCTTCTTTTAACTTCTTCGGCAGGGCCTATGGCAGGTTTATCACAGGTTTTGTTTGGATGTGGAGGGGAGCTATGCTAATTCCTCCTATCCTAAATCAGCCCTAAAACTTGATAATACTTGATAACAACTTCGATACTGTGCAGGATTACAGTTTTCATTTTATGTATTAATTCTGCTACTCTATTATACTACACATGACTGGATTGTAAAAGATTTAAATTTAGCTTTCCTCTTAACAAATTTATAAATGATTTCATGATTAACAAATATGCTCTGATTGAACTGCAACTTACAGTTTTGGACTGTTACCAAAGCATTTAGAAAGAAAATATTTTATCATCTAAAAATCAGTCTTCTGTACATTTCAGCTTCATATACACAATCTTCAGGGAATCACAGTTAGAATACTGCCATAAGAAAGACAGGAAAACATTTATTTATTTTTGAAGGACTGAATTACTGGCTATATCTAGACTGACAAATTCAAATTCAAGAAGATATATAAACAACCATTAACATTTCTCTAAAAGGACTTTTCCTAAAAATCTTGATTAATATTTATCAAAAACCTGACAAATTCCCCTCCCCTCTTTTTTTTCATGTTTTCATTTTCATTTTTTTTAAAGATTACTTCAGAGTTTACAGGACAACATTAGTGATGCTCTGGCAAGGCATATAATTGATACATGCAGGGAATAATCAGAAATTGTGAATCAAATAAGGATTTACAGGATAGTATCCCTTTAAAATCAAAAAGCATCTTATCTTCTGCTCTCTTCACCATCTTTACTAGCTGCTTATTATATATTTGAGCTGTGCCCCGCAGAGTCACCCGCATTAAATTCAGTCCTAATCGGTAAGGTTTGGTTCTCCTCGTGCGGCCAAGCCACCCCGTCAACGCACACATTGGTTAATGTTTATGTTTACTGCTACACTCCTATTGGTCATAGCGTGATGTTATATAGCCTATAACCTTCCTCAATAAACATGCTATCTAATGCAAAAAGAATTTTTCAAATCGTTCAGGAACTGGTAGTTCCTGAGATTAGCACGTTCAAGCATACAAACGCTTCAGCTTTGTATATTAGTATAAGATTATATTACAGTAAATAAGTTCTCTTAAGAGACTATCATTTCAGTCATACTCAAGGTAAATTCTTACCTTATCATGCAGCATACCGATGCCTCAAAACATTATTTCTCCCGTTCTCAATAATTTGAACTCAATCCTCACAACAATTTCTCTTGACTACTGCAGAGGTTTCATATCAGTAGATCTAACTGACTGGATCCATTAGACAGTATATTTCACCTGATAAGCATATTCCTCGATTCACATACAACATTCACTTGTGCATGCTTGAAATGAGTAATTCATTTTTCTTTTCCTGGTAAATGACAAACAATGCAATGGCTGCTGGAATTCAGACTTGCTCTTGTCAATCTTGGTACCCCATCCACAGTTCAAAGGGCCTGCTAATACTCTCAGAAGCAATAATTGATTGGTATATTCATTGCCAGGTAATTATGGCATCAGAAGCTACTTCAAAAAGCAGCAAGAGTGGTAGTACTGTGTGGCAACAGTGATGGTAACATGTTGTTCAGTGCCAAGTCCTGATTGTATGTGGGTGCCAACTGTCATGAAATCCATCAGCACTGATTAAAGTTAAAATGTTCCACTAAATTAGATCTATTAGGCTCTCGGGTTTGCTGGAGGTAAGGTTCCCAGCATTTCCTGACCAATGGGACTAAGTTGAGATTGAGTGATCAGCTCAAGGCCCACCTGCCTTTTAACCCCCAAGAAAGTGGGCAGACTCAGAATCCATTCTTTAATGGGCTGGGTGGACTCAAGGACCTGAAGCAAGGCCTTTTAATGGGATTAAAATTCACCTCAAAATGTCTTGAGGAGAATTCACACAGAAAAATCCCCGACCTTCATGCGGCTCCTCCAGGCCATGGTCAAGAGCTTTACCATTTACTGGGCCCACAGTACACTGCTTGCCAACTAGAAAGCATTGTTTGGAGTGCCACAAGTTACGATAGCAGACTACCCCTGATATGCATAATGGGAATACTGTCAATTTGTCAGAATAACAGACCATGTTGTTGTCAATTGAATGAGTGAGTTGAAAAAGGTACATATTCCACAAATTTGACAAACTAAACTGAGATAGCCATTTTCTTCTTTGCACGTATATACACCCATTAAACAGAAAAAGTAACATATTTCTCAATTTTAAGTCTGCTTACCAGAGCCATGTAAAAACAATTGAGTTGAAGAAGGACATATTCCAACTCAACTCAACTCAAAGCTGCCTTTTTTCAACTCAAAGCCGCGTTAGTACCAGTGGCGCCCGCTGCAGCGCTAGTGCTCAATAACATGTTGTTCTGGTGTAGCAGACGACCTGTTATGGTTATTTTTGTTAAGGTTATGTTTGATTGAATATAAAAAGCTATATGTATATATATTTATAAAGCACAATACATGGCGTGACGTAATATTACATTACGTAACATAATATATGCAAAAAAGAAGTTTTATGAGGTTTTTTTCTCATTTTTAAAACATTGAATTGAAAAAGGAACATATTCCTCAACACATTTACATAGTTTTATGCTATAAAAAGTTATATATCTATATATTTACAAAGCACAATGAGTTCGCTTCACTTAAAGGTATAAATCGATAATAGAAAATCTTTTTGTAAAAAAATTAGTTTTCTTGAAAAACAGTTTTTTTTTTAGTTTTCCAAAAGTTTACATTTGCAAAATATGTACCTTTTTCAACTCACACATTCAATTCTGAGTGGTATCTTGAAGGTTGTTTTTTTAACAACATAACATTTGGATATATACACATCATTGAAATCTCGAACATACCTACAAATGAAATGACAGCGAGATCTCCAGTCGTTTCACCTGCTGAGCACATAGGGAACCTACTTTATTGATGCTTGCAAACTTCTCTTCACTGCTCAGTATGCAGCTAAACGATGGAACTAGACGCAAAATTATCACAGGACATTAAAGAACTGTATTAATCCATGCACTTCATAACATAGTGGTCATAGAAGGTGCCAACTACAGTCTTTGATTCTGTCTTGTAGCATGTCAAACTGATACAATGCTTTGGAAATTAAATCTTGAATTAAGACCCTCTTTTCTACTACTGATTTGGCTCAGCAATACACATAAGGATGGTATTCATTTATGTTTCATTATTAATTCTTTTTCATCTCATTCAAAATTTAGCATCATTTTCTAAGTACAATCACTAACGATTTATAACTATGAAATGCAGGATAATAAATCACCGATATTTTTGTTAAGTTTTCTCCTATTTTCTTTCCTTGATATAAATCTTACTTGATTTATATCAAGGAAAGAAAATACCAGAAAAGCGTTTGGAGGCTTTATATACTTCAAAGTTGGAGTAAAAGTAATATGTTATTTACATATAAATTATTATGTCACAATTAAAAATTGAGGCCAAATACACAATTTAAAATTATTAAAAAGAACATTTAACATATTTTAATAGTGACATAATAATTTTAGCATATGTTAAAAGTCGATAAGTATAAATTACTATTATATTTAAGAGTTAAATCTTTTACAATTTTCAATGATTACGTTACGCTCATAAAGAGATTAGGAACATGTGTTTTCACCAATAATTTTGTAAGCAGTTGGTAGATCTTATTGGAATGCATATTTATGGACATATTGATCTATCTTCTGCATTCAAAATTTGTGTGTGTGAGAATCTGGGAGTGGTGGAGAATTTGAACATGAAGGTGACAAAATTCCTATATCAAAAAGTTTTATTGATGTCTAATAATACATTATATTCCATTTTAAGTTTATTTTGGGTAACTGCAAAGAAGCTTATAACAATGAAATCCTTCATTCTTCAACATTGGCAGGATCGATTTATGTTTGTCTTCAAAGTGATTTATAGAACACTTTATAAGAAATGGATAAAAAGCTCCGATTATTTTGTTCGAACTGCGACATGTTATGGCTTAACAAAAATACTTCAGTTTTAGTGGAGATAATTTATAGAACTTTATTATAAATGTTCTAGACAAAATAAAGGTTTGTCCTTTCATAAGCTTCAGTTTTGCAATTTCATAAAGGATAATAAAAATATTAAAAAAGACAAACAACCCATAAAATTTATAATGACCTCTCCCCTTATATTCTGTTAGTCTTATTTTTCTTGATAACTAATAAGAAAGCTAATTTTTTGAAAGTAACTCATACCAATAGTCGTCTTTTTTTCAAACTTATGTTACATTTAATTATATAGTAACTCAAACTTTGATAGTTACTTTTCATAATAAACACATTTTTTTGAAATAATCAACACAATATTTTATAAAGTTATTCTAAACATTTGTTGCTGTTGTTTAATTATTGCTACAATTTCCAATTAGGGATACAGGTGTAAAGGCAACCAATACCTGTTGTCAATTTAAAATGGCACAGTTTTCATCAAAACGAGAAATAGTGACACACAACAGGTACTATTTAAAATTCTTTTTCCTTATTAATTCTTAAACATTCTATGATAATTTGTTCTGATATAAGTAATTTTCTTGTGATATTAACTAGTAAGATTAAAATTGTTTGTAATTTTGGATTATAAAGTATTCTCTCTTCATTTTAAAATATTAAATAAACAATAGTTACGCATAATATATTAATACCATACTGACAACAAATGTCTGTCATGAACAGCCAAATTGAACAGACGTTAAATCATATGTAACGCTGTAGCACTGCATATGCAATTTGTGGTTTACCTTGTATTTGAAGTATTTATATACAAGGTTTACTTTGTACACGTATACACAGGTTTTAGGTGCAACTTTAAGAGCTACTACTTCTTAAGCATATACAGACAGTGCAATGATGTTTCACATTCATTTTCTTTGAAAGGTAAATATAAAACATATAAACTTTAATTATTTTTTTCTTCTTTTAATATTATTTAATGAAACCAAAATTTGCATAACAATATGAATAATATATTGACTTTAGATGTTATTTCATGCCCAATTCTAACATCTAATAAATATACAAGAGGTATTTGAACCAATTCTTTAAACTCCACAGTAGCCATGACAGAATAGTTTACTGGAATGCCATTTTCAACAAGTAGTGTCATTTTTAATACAGATACATTTTTCAATGAGCTTTATTCTTTCATTTATATACTCATAAAGCCGCAAAATGAATTCTTTCACTTTTAGTTGTTGGGTTCTATTTTATTCCTACAATTCTTCCTATTTTTGTATCTATTGGTGGTAACGTGATCTATGAGCAAATCATTTGACACATAGCTTCAATAAAACATCACAAACAAAACTTACAGACATTAATAAATCTGAAGATTTATTCTAAAAGTCTTAATTAAATTACAGATAATTTAATTAATGGTCACTTCATTATTCAAAACAGTATGAATTACAATTATCTTTAAAACAACAAAAAACAAATCAAAACATTATTGATTATCATCATACAATATATCACTAGTTACACATCACTTCCAATTCCTCATTGTAGGCTTTATAACGAGTTCTTAAATTGTCAGTTTCCATTTTTGTTATCTGAATTATAACTGACACGTTAAAAAATACAAAGTAATGTCCTCTCTTTTATTAATGTATATGCTTTAAGCTTTACAATTTTAAGTATTGCAGAACTATTATTGCATAAACTATTTCCCTCAATCACTGTAATCAATACAAATTTAGAATGAATGAAAAAAGTTGAAAAGATAAAAAGTTTATAAATGCATTTATAAAGTAATGGTAAAAAAAGATTATTTCCAAAAACATCTACAGCTGTTATATAGTTTTTAAGCAGTTGTTTAACTGCAGCCTATAGAATCGATTTGTCAAATACTCTAAAAAAGATTGAAGCAGTAAAGTTACACATATCTGAGGCAAACTATTTTTTGATCTAATTTATGAACTTTGTTAAGATTAAAATAAAAAAATACAAGTCTTAATTGTTCTGAAGAAATCTTGTCGTTTCCTTTTTATTGTAAATTTCTGAGAAATGACCAACATTAAAAAATGAGCACACAACTGGAGACTACTGAAAATAAAGAAGTTGTAGAGTGGCTTTTAATATCAAGATATTAAAGTTACATTGTAGAATATTTCAAATTTGTGAACGTGTTGGTTTCATAACTGACACAATTTAACTGCATGTTTGTTTTTGTTTTGTTTTTTAAATAAAAAAGTTATTATTTTGAGACATACTCGTGAGCGTAAATCGTCGCATGTCTCAAGATAAACCTTAGTGCATTAGCAATGGTTATTCCACAGCATGTAATGAAAGTTTTCAGATGTTTGTAAATGTTTTGGAGTTGACAAAAGGCTGATGTTTATTCCTTAGCAACTGATTTTAGCATTGAATATTGTACTGATCATCAAATACTGTCTCTGCTCATTTTAATCAATATTGAGTCATTTACAGAACGTCCAGTTTGCTTATGGCTGGGTTCTTATTAAATTATATAACTGAGAAAAGCTCAATATTTCCTTTTTGATGATATTAGAAATGTGGTTATTATGGCTCCGTGAATTCCGAATAAACAGAAAAAGTTGATAATTTAAATGAAGTCCATACTAGCGAGTTACAGGTCCTAATTGCAAGTTCACCAAACATTACAACGATATACGGCAAAGTGCAAACTGAAAATGTAAATAGAAACGTTTTGCCAAGGATTTGAACCGGAATAAAGAGGTAGCGTGATGCAATTGTTATGCAATTTAGTTAATTAAAAATCCATTATCTGAAATCAGAGTTAGTTTTGAACTAAAAAAATAATAAAACTTTTGATTTCGTTCAATTCTACTTTGTGGTCTAATGGATGGCGCCATATTGGAATTAAACTCTCTTTACCAATGTTCGTAATTTGATAGATTCGAGAAACTCAGGGAGTTTAAGAACTAAAGAAGTGATAATTGGACGTACAAGTCGAAATCTTTGTCATTTTAATGACGACTTCCTCTCCATACCATTGATTTTCAAGTTAAATATCAAATTAGGCTTATTAGCGGTCCTAGGGGTGTGACTTAACTACGGACTTACCTTCAGAATTAAAAGCTTCTTCGCGTTATTCTCTGGCAGATTAAGTTTCAAAAAACCAAACCGTCGACTGCAAAAATAAATGAAATTGAAACATAAAAATCAGCAAGTGTCCAAACGAAATACAAATATATAAAAAAGCTAAAAGATCCACTACAACTATTTGCTATTTAGGGTTACTTAGGGTAACAGTGTTTACCTATCGACTTCTTCTAATCCACTCAACTCCTGCGAAGTTAACTTGACGTCGTCGTTTTCACTTGTCATGTCTGATTCTCCCATTGAATCAGTCTTAATATTTTACAGGTAAATAATACATTAATAAAGATATTCCTAGTCACTGTACATCTGTGAGTAACGACTCCATCTGGATTGTCTGCTCCACGCTTTCATCTTACCAAGATGTATGTAGCCAATCAGAGAAAAAGAGGTACTTAAGGGTAAGCCTGGAAGCGAACATCTAGGCAAGAATAGGCAGCCAAACGATACCAGTTTCCCTCAGTGTATATTTTTCCAGTAAAAATAAATCTAGCATCAATTTTTTTTTAAATTCTGGAAAGTTTTCTTCGTATTTTTATAAGTCTTTCTTGTCTTCGCATTCCCTTCGACCCCCGGAAGTCCAACCTTCAAGGCTTCCTCCCATCAGTTGGACGACGAAGAGACGAGTTTTTAAGTCGGTACGTCTGGAGTTGGAATTACTACTAAGTTCAAACATTTGTTTTTACATTTATTTCATCTCATTATCAATTATAAATAACAATATTTCACTTATACAAATCTAGAATAAGATCTAACTCGAATCTTTGTAGTGGCTTCAGTTCTTCACAGCCGTCACTATCTTAAGAATTCACTGAGACATACATGCATCTTCAAGATATTTTTTTTCCCCTAAAACCAACCAATTCATTTGTGAAAATATTTGAAAGACATTTTGTTTTATTCTTCATAACTTAAAAGATACCTATGATATCAGCTGTTAATTCTAATGCGAGCGATATGACAAGAGAAAGAAACTGCTTTAAATGCTCCAGGGCTAAATATAGAAGTCGGTTCCATGTTAGAAGAATTCAGATTCCCTCTGTAATTATCATTGAAATTATTGAATCAATTAGAAATGCGGCATCATTTCTGTTTTCTAAGATTTTGCTGTATCAAATCTCAGCAACAGTTGCAATTTAGTGCCATTTCGTTTTGTCTGACCTTGGGCGGCTTCTTCATAACTAGATTTAAATGGATTAGAGAAACTCCTTTTTCAAATTTCTATTCATAATGCACGATAAATTTGTCAGCTAAGAGGCATTACAGATATTTTTCCTCGATTTAGAGTTTTCGTAAAAGTACCCTTTTAAGAATCCATAATTTCTCCCCTTTCTTCCCTCTTTTTCCTGTGATGAATTCTCAATTTGCCCTGCTCTTTTATTGAGTTTTGTCATTTTATGCGTCTAATAGTGAAGATTCTAATTAAAGAACGTGTGGAGAAGGCCAACTGATTCCGTCGCCTCTGATTATCTTCTGTAAGAGTAAGAGGTCTAGTTAATTGTAACCAATGCAGAAGATAATGTTTGAAAATTACAATATAAAGTAAATATATGAAAGATTATTTTAGAATTTAGACATATTGAGCTTTAATTCTTTAATAAAGCAATACCTTTGTCAGCTTGTGGATATGTTTCAACATGTATAAACCTGAGAAGAACGCAAAGATATGGGAATCATTAAAGTTGGAGAGCTCTGTACAAGCATCTTCACAGCCATAGTCCGTGCCTTTGCAGATCACTTATCAGTTTATACGTAAACATCCCGAACTAATTTAATCTATACTAATTAAAGCTAATTTAATTAATACGATGAAATTTAAACTTAAGCTAGGCGGATTGTCTTCATTGTTGTAGATGTGAAATAATTGTAATTTTTGTTTAAAAGTTTTTAAGAAAATCTGCGAAATTTACTTTAAAAAAGAAAAATTTTACATTTGAGAATGAAGTATCTATCTAGATTGAAGTTTTGAAGAAGTTTTACACACATGCAATCTACTGACTGCTTTTTCTCCAAAAGTATTCGTGAAAATGTATCATTATGGTTTAGAAAGCTTCACATCGTTCTTCATTGTAGCTATGATTGAATTCCATATTTAATATCATAATTTACGAAATGAAGTGAAATCGGTGTTTGTTTTCACAACCTTTTTATTACAATAGTTTTAAAGCTTTTTTTTTTCCCCTTCCTAAGCTGCCAATCTTTGAATCGCCGAATAATAACTGATCTTGCTTTAAATAATGATTAATTTTTGATTCACCAAGTATTTTTCAGACATATCAATTTCCAGAATTGAGAAAGAAACAAAAAAGAAATTCGATCCATGTAATCTAATGTCAATATTCTATTTCCTGCAGATACTATTTTATCTGTTACAGTTATTTCGCTTTTGATTTTTTTTTTTTTTTTTTTTTTTTTTTTTTTTGTGAACTAGGAATCAGTTTTACAATTGAGTCAACTCTAAACAGAAAATGCCATCTTCTGGTGAGTAATAGTTACTTTCGTTCTTGTGTGAGTTAATAAGTTAAAAAGCGATTTCAGTTAAATATAAATGTTAACTGTATTCTTTCATATAAAATCATTTTTTTATTAGTCATAATTATCTTGTAATACTTATAATTTCTAATAACTAAAGCACCCAAGAAAAATATTCGTAATACTTTCGTAGAGCGATCTTTCAAGGATTTTTTTGTATCAACTTCTTTGTCAAGCGCTCTATATATGATTCTTGATAGAAAATTTGAAAGGTATTAAATTTTCATAATATGAAATTAAATGATAAATAAACAGTCTATAATAAAAAATCAGTTGCAACAATATTAACAGCATCGTTTTAATTATCGTAATAACAAGCATAGTGAGATGTTATATTAATTAGAAGTTTTAGTGGTATCATATAATATTAATTATAGTGAGTTATACTCTGTTAATTTTTTATTTTAAAACGTTAATTACAATTGTATATTCAGCTTTGAAAATAAATTTAAGATATTTGTAAAAGAAGAAAAGCCTTTTCCAAATTCTTCCAAAAAAAACACAACAACCAATACCGGTATATAACATCTTACCTCAACTAGTTAATGAATATCATAAATATTTATATATATATGAATAAAAATCGTCTTCTAATTTATAATGAAATTTTTAGTTTTGTTTTTTTTTTTTTTTTTTTTATAAATCTAGATTTTAAACAAACTTTTTTAGGGAAAAAACAACAACAACTATTTGAGTTTTCATGAAATATTGTAGGAATGTTATTTGAATTAATAAAAAAATAAAATAAACATTTTACCCTTAATTGTAAGAATACAGATAAATTGTTCTTTGCATTTCATTTGAACTGTTATTAGTTTCCAAAGTAATGGATTATTTCCAAAACTTCCTTCATTAAACAAATGTTTGTTAAATTAGAAGATAAGTAAAAAAATGACAGGCAAAATAACAAGATGACAGAAAAAGGAAAAAAATCTGAATATCTAAAATGTATGTATGTATGTAATGCAGAAGCCAAGCACTGCGACCAGAGGTCTATTGTACTATCCCACGGAAATATGGACAGATGGAGAGAAAGTATGGTGGGAGAAGTGCAGGGGAAATGGGAGAACCCCGAGAAAACCTGCCCAGCACGGATCGTCCACCATCACGAAACCCACATGAGAACCGAACTCGGGACTCAGAGGTGAGAGGCCGATGTCTTAGCAACAACGCCAACCGCGCGGCCTATAACTAAAATAGTCTGTAATCTGTTCAAATGCAGACGAATTTCAGATTTACTGCTAAAAAAAGTTGCCCAGAATTACTAGCAAAGTTGGGCATATTTAACAATCCATTTTCTCGCCACATTTCCAGTAAAATTACAGTTTCACCTTCACTCCATTCTGTATGTTGTTGTCGTTGAGGTGTGGTGGGAACGATGGCTGCCATGTTGGAAATGACTTTATTCGGTATACCTACTTGTCACAACTCGGACAGCGCTTCCGACTTCCGCCCTGGTTGGTCACATGGTGCTCAAAAACGAGAAAATGCAAAGAATTTTTTAGCTGTTCCATGAAACCAGGGTATAATGCCAACTGATTGAATTCTATTCAAAATGTGTAAACAAACTGTCCCAAAAATTTATGAACCTTTTGATCCAGAGTTAGGGATGTCTTCATAATGAACGACAGCACCTCTTCGACCTAGCACTGATTATAACAGATACCTGAGATTGTTCAGGTTTGCAGCAAATATTATACAACTCTGTGGTCATTGATGAAAAGAAAACTTCAGTGCATCTCCAAATCCTTGGATATTGTTCAAAATATAGGCTGGTCCAGTGTGTCATAAGATTCTCTCCAAACTTTCTATCTTCCATCAATACAAAACAATTTGTAGCGAGATTCCTCAGACCACATCATTCTCTTCCATTCCTCTAAAGTCCATTCATAATGTTCTTGGCACTATTATTCAAATATTATTCTATTCTTTTTTGAGAGCAGTAGCTACTGTAAGGATAGATAATTCGGAAGTTCTAATTTTTTTCAACTCTTTGCCCATAGTCCAACCTTTCATAGAAATCAGATGTAATCACCCTAGCTAACTTGTTCCTCCATACATTCCTTCTCAGAACATACAGTCATGCTCTGAAAGTACAGCTTTCCGGCAACATTCAGATATGGAAGATCTACAGGGTGTCTGTAATAAAGTTCACCTATTCCATGCACTCTACAGCAAAACTATTTATTGGAATGGCACCAAACTTGCAGTACACCATAATGACTCCATGGGAAGGACATTCATTGAAGAAGAAAAAATTAGTTCAAAAAATCACCATCAGCGGGACGTTTGTAGGCGTGTATGCTAGATCATTATAATGCAGCACAATGCTGATATGGGTACAGTCCTGTCACAACATGTTCAGTATGTTGACTACCATCTGCTACCATCTGAAATCGCAGAATCACATGTTCAATTATTGAATGCAAGGTGTCTCTGGAAATGTTGATTATGTGACGTGATATGCTTGCTTAAAGATCTGCCAAGGTTGCTATATTGTCACGATAAACTAGATCTTTAAGATATCCCCACAGCCAAAAATCGCATTTATACATTTACGTGGCAGTTATGCATGTTAACTGCACCCATGCAAATGGAAATTCGTCTCGTCTCCAGAGAATGTTCCAGAGTCATTCATCGATCGAAACTAAGAGCTGTAGCACGAAGTTCTCGTTGCCGTGGATCAGGAGGCAGCAGTTATTGAACGTGATAAATTTTGTAAGGATAGTAGCGCATAATGTTACTAACAATTTTGTGGACTGTGGCAACATGCTGACCCAAAGAATGTGCAATATTCCGAATACTTACGCTGGCCTTCACATTTGACATCCTGTCCTCTTCCACTTTGGTCACTACATTGTCAGTCACCCGCATGGCAACAGGCTTTCATCCTCTTCCAGCTTTCACATTCAACGACCCTGTTCCTTCAAATTTGAGGATCCTTTTTTGTAGTCATTGGATCTCGCCAAAGACATTTTAATGACTTAAGCCTCTGCAAAGCTTCTGGTGCAAAATTTCCGTTTTGGTAAAACAATTTCACAAGTAATGCATGTTCTCATAAACTTACTGTCATTTTGAGTTGAATACAAATGTGAATAAAAACTCGTAAGAGGCTGTTGCTTAAATAGTGATATGAGTAGTGATAACGCTTACAAATGCTTCCTGGTGGTAATTTTTGGAACTAATTTTTTTTTTTTTAATGAATGTCCTTCCCATGGCGTCACTACAACATACTGCAAATTTGGTGCCATTCTGATAAGTAGCTCTTGCTGTAGAGTGCATGGAATAGGTGAACTTTAATTATAGACACCCTGTACTTTTCTAAAAAACCTCTGAGATGGTTGCTGTTGAGAAGCAGTTTTTTTCTTGTCTCTTGTTAATCAACGTTCCTAATCATTGAAAGTGAAAATTAGGGCTATTTGAAATTCTGACAGAGCTTGCGTTTTTCTCCATTTTTAGCAACCCTTTACGGAGGAGCTGTTAGTATTCTGGCTTGTGTGGATGTGTAATGCCCTCCACAGTCCAAACGGAAAGTCGGAGCCCCATGAATCATATCTCATCGGACTCCCCATGGCCTGGAGTTATGGGAGAAATCCAAATTACTGCACAGGCCACTTGTTTGAGGTGGCAATTGACAGAGTCATAAAAATAGTGATAACTGGACAAAATTGAAGTCGATCTGCATTGAATTGATTATGATGAGAACTAATACCATATCCTGAACTCAATGTGGCCAGTTCTGGTTCGAGGTTGCCACTGGCCTCTTACTCAGTTGACCAAATACTGGAACATGGGAGACTAGACATACTAAACAAAACCAGCTGGGACAATTGCTTGGAATTGTACTTTACCCTTGAATTACAACGGCTTGAGTTTTATGCACCAGGGCTTCAATAGAGCTTCACTTGTAACAATACAAGTGTTTAATTGATTGCAAAATGTACGGGGAATATTACAAAACTATTGTGTTTATTACAAAACTGTGAATTGACATGAACAGTTTTAGTGGAATACGTGGAGCGCTATTTATAAGACTCATTGTAACATGTTAGTAGGCATTGTTTTGCAAATCAGATGTTGCTTATGAACTAAACATAAAGAAAATGCATATAACAATAATGTTGACTCGTTTTGCTTTATAATTGTGAAGATATCATCACAGTCTGAATTTTGTAAATATTAAAACAGTAATAGTCTAAAATGAAAATACAGTAGAGCGTCGATAATCCGGATTCAATTCCGGTGAAAGAAAAAGTTCAAAAATCAATAACAGATTTTTGTAAGTGCTCTGACAATGTATAAACATGCATATTCTTTCATTAAAATACATCATAAGTTCATATTAATTAATGGTTTTATTTATCTGCTCCAATTATTTAACCATTAAGTGAATTATTAACGGTTTTAGCAAGTTTTCTTTTTGTTATGAACTCAAACGACCTTTTTTGATTCTTTTCGAAAATCCGGACATTTTGATAATCCGGATAGGGTCCGGTCACAATTAATCCGGATTATCGACGCTCTACTGTATTTAGAATTCACTGAATTGCTTCATGAAGAAGTTCACAGTTTTGTCTTAAGGCATATTTCTTGTTGATATTTGTTAAATGTAGATCATTTGCTGATCAGTACCATTTGTTTATTCACTCAATCAGTCTTGCAGCATGGATTTTTGCAATTCAAAGATAATGCATTGGCAATCTCACTTCATTGGTATTAATTTCTAATCGTTTGCTGACATTTTTAATCGGTATAAAAATTATCTTGATAGCTTCTCATGGAAGATAGAATTAGTTAACGATTCATTCATCTGGAATGGAGAGAATAAGATAAAATGCACTTGATTGATTGTTGAAGAAGATGAATAAAATCCAGCAGTTTGTGTTTAGCACACTTCATCATGGAATACCACAATCACACAAGAGGACACAATGAAATAAATGCATGAACACAGAGATGGAAATTTAGCAGTAGTCGCAAGCATTTCTACACATAGGATTTCAAATTTTATTAAATTACTGAGATAAAAAGTACAGTATTATTAATCACTTTTTGTGGGTAATGCAGTTATTCTTGTTATAGAGTAACTGAGTTCTTTTATCAGTATTGGAGTGAAGAAAAATATTACTTTTGAATTTCTTTTTTTATATATCTTGCAACACATAACTGTTGTCTGAGAAATTGGCAATAATTGTTCTAGAGCAGTGGTCGGCAACCTTTTGTTGTAAGAGGGCCAAATATGTTATGTGGGGATTACTGCGGGCCGCACTTGGGCCAAAAAGGAAAATCTTATTTTAACAACCAAAAAAAACAAAAACGGGAAAATCTTAATTTAACAACCAAAAAAAAAAAAAGGAAAATCTTATTTTAACAACCAAAAAAAAAAAAAAAAAATCTTCCAACACGCCTTGCGGGTTGCACCAAAACGCTTTGTGGGCCGCGGGTTGCCGACCGCTGTTCTACAGCATGCCATGTTGTATCTGTAAAGTTACTGTAATACTGATGAAATTGTTATCTTGACCACTCTGTGAAATTAGGAGTATACCTTGTTCTTCAACCTGTACAACAGTGTAGGAGCATTTGGTCACTCGAATAAAGGCTGCTTTTTTGTGTTCATTGAGACGTGAAATGGGATCTGCTTGTTTATCCTACACGGTATGCAGGGAATTGAGTAAAACTGTGTTATTTGGATTTTTTTTTTGATTGTAAGATGATACATTTATGTAAAGACAGAAATAACTGATTATATCATTCGAGGGTTAGTAGAATGGAAAATATAAGAAAAAATGAATTAAAGAAAAGAAGGGGGGGGGGGTAAAGAACCAGGAAAAGAACCATCTAAGTAACATACAATCTTTATCTTTCCAAATTTGATCTTTGGCTCTCAACTAGTTAGGAAACTTGATTAAAAAAAATAAAAAGCAAAGAACTTAATTTAGGAAAGCTTAATTCTAATCAAAGGCTTTGGACCAAAAAATTTAAATTTGTTTATATTTTTTTTTCTTTAGTTACAAATAAATTTACAAAAGAAAATATAGTTGAAGTATTGGATATACGACGTAGTGGCAAAGATGATAAAAATTGGTTGCAGAAATACCTTAAGGATTTGTCTAATGCTTCCACAACTAAACAAGTTGCTGTTGGCGGTGCAAGTGGTTGGTAAGTATCGAAATCCTGTACTATAAAATTTTTGTTTTATTCATTTTTTTTTTAAAGATAGTTTTTCTTTTCCAGGTTGCATCTTTTGAATGTGCTTATTTAAGAGAATGATGGCTTGAAAATTTGAAATGAAATTTATTGTGCCTTTGATTTTGACTGTAATAATTTCACAGAATTTTTTAATTTGAAAGTATATTTATATATCTATCTATCTACATAAATATTTACTTAATATGATACTTAATTTCTTGGTTATTTTTCATATGAAAAATATGCAGCAGATATTAATGTAATATAGCAATCTTGAGTTTGTGGTTTTACCTTTCGTGATTTTGTCTACCCGTAATTATATATCAACCTACCTGTGGTTTGCAGATCAAAATTTGGCTTCCCTGTGCTTACCTGCTGAAGAAATTAAGTCAAGTTTCACTTGGCATAGTGCATGAATGTTTGTTTCTTCAGCAGGGCATTAGTTTTAACTGAACCAATCAGATGCTGTAAAGGAGTAAGTACCCATCTTTGTTTCATTGTTAAAACAATTCCATTGTGTTAAATCTTCAGAATTTGTATTGCTTTAGAGAAATCAAACTTAGGCGATGTCTGGTTATGATGATGCACTTCCTGTAGTAGCCTAATTTATGACACCATCCATGTATCTATAGCTGAGGTATTAATGATAATTCATGTATAAGTTAGAATAACTGCAAGAGTATGTGGTTTTAGCAATAAGTTTTCTTTCAATCTTTGAATCAGAGCTCTGTGAAGTCAATAATATTCTTATATCTATATTTTGCACCATTTTCTAATAATAGGTACTGTGGGTGGCATTCCCAATGTCATATTTTTATCTGCCGGTGCTTCCCCACAAGGCAAAAACCTCTCCGCTCTTAGACTGGTTTAAGGAAAGCACTACTTCGCAATGTGACATTGGAATGCCACCCAAAGTACCTACAAATGATAATGAAATTCTGTATTTTTATTTCAGAAGCATTTTTTCTTCTAGTTTTTGTAATCATTATTTGTTAAATTTAAATACTAAGGTTTGTAATTTGGTTATTTTACTTAATTGCTTTTAAAGTACAGTATCAATATAACGTAATTGACATGGACATTGATTTTCCGTTAATTAAAACCATTTGAGACTTGGCTTTTAATTAACAGTTTATATTAGAATCAAAGTTACAGTTTGACTGAGTAGATCAACTGCTGACTGACACTTTTTAACGAATGCATTAAGCCATTTTACCAAATTATATATTATAAAAGCGTAATTTTGTCTGTCATAAGACTTTACATTTTTCCATTTTTGTGACCAAACTATAAGAGATAGTGGTCATGTAAATGGATAAAATGTAGATCTTTTTTAGACAAACAAAATGCTACAAAAATCTTTCGAAAAAAGTTTTTGGTTTCCAAGATGGCGCCTTTTAAAGGGTCAAATTTTGACTTTTTCTCAATTTAAACGAAAAGTATAAAAGATGGAAGAGAACATTATATTGAGAAAATGTTGGTATTTGAAAGTTCTATCGAACGATATATCACTTATTCACAAACGCTTCAGCGTTTGCAAGATACATGCAAAAATGTGAATTTTCGGTGTGTGGCGCCGACCCGCAATACATCCGAGTTATTCGGAGAAGCCACAACGGGCTGGGAAGTTATATATTCTCCGACGATCGCAACATTAATTTTCTAAATAAATAAAGTTTTTTTTTTTGAATGCTATATATGCAAGGGTTCCGGAGCGAAGCAATGGTACCCGGCTATTATTATTATATATTATAAAAACGTATATTATAAAACGTTATTCTGTCTGTCATTCTGTAAGCAAAATGCTAAATTACAAATTACTAAAATGTTACTGAAATAGAGAATCTATTCATAAGAAATGAAAAGATATTAAACAACTGTCCAACTATACTGATTGGCTACATAAATATAGATATTTTCAAAATGAATAAAAACAATGTATTACAGAAATACGTAAAACTTATGTGCAATAAAGGTTTCAAAAATCGTCTTTACGGAACAACAAGAAACTGTACAATTCATGGAAATACGAAAACAAATATAGATCATATTTTCATAAATAAACATGATATCAAAACACCAGGAATAATATGTAAAGAACGAATCGGATAACAGTTGAAAATGAGAAAATAACAGTCCAAATATAATCTTTAAAGAACTAATCAATGATGCTAACAAAACAAAATTCATGAAAATCTACATATATAAAAAGAAAAGTCCTGACTCACTCACTCACTGACTCATCAACGCTCACCCCAAACCCTTGGATCTAGAAAGCTTTAATTTTGCACAGAGGTTTCCTTTATGATGTAGACAAGGAATAAGGCCGGATTTTTCGAAATTCGGGATAGGGAATAATCTGGCAAACTGACGAAGTGTATAGCGGCAACCCCAGGTGTGTGGCGCCAACCCGCAATACACCTGAGTTAAGTGGAGAAGGGCACAATGGGCTGGAAAGTCGTATATTCTCCGATCTCAATATTAATTTGCTAAATAAATAAAGTTTTTTTTTTTTTTTTAATGCTGTATGCGCAAGGGTTCCGGAGCGAAGCGACGGTACCCGGCTAGTTTATACCATAATTCACTGAAATTAAGTCTTTGATAATTGAAGTTGTTTTCAACTGAAATTAATTCTTTGTCTAAGGAATATTGACTAGTGCATTATTCTGTTTTGACTCAACTTTATATATATAATGATCATATAAGTAGTTCTTCAGGCATTATTATTTTTTTTTTAAATAGGGAAGGAAAATTAGATTATCATATGAAAAAATTCAATTTAATTTTAGACTTAATCTAATGCCAATTTCAAATTAGTATCGTTACCATAAATGATTTTCCTAAGATAAATTTCTCTACTCTAAATTGTCATTACACATTTCTTTACAGTTTCTTTGAACTTGTGGTAATTTTTTTGATAATTTTTTCTTTTTAAGGAATGTTTGTCTTCTGACTGTTTTTCACATTCTGTATCCAAATGATTATCTTTATCTCAGTCGTTGATTGATAACATTCCCTAATAAGATCAAGCTGACAAAAGTTTCTATTCTTTTGTGGAAAATCTTGCTGCTTCCTTCTTATTAACTACCCTCACATCAATCACTTGGCCTGGTTTATCCCATTTTTAATCTCCTCTACGTACTTTGTACTAATATTACTTTTTATCAGCTGCAAAACAGTCTTGTCTGCTATGCTTCATCAACCATTCTACTCAGTAATATCTTCCCGGAGTTGGCTTCTTGTTTATTTGATCTCAATGTTGTTGTACAGTGTGAGCAATGTAAAACTGGCTCGCCTCAGCTAGTCCGTGCTGCTGCCTATCGGTTGTAGTTGTAGCACTCCTATCGATTGTTTTGATTGACAGTTAGCAGTTGAACGCTGTTTTTGCTTCAATATAGTGCGTAGCATAACGTAGTTGTATTATTTCAAGAAGAGCTATGTGTCAGCAAAGATTTGTGGCTTGCACGTTCCCGGGATTATTAAATCATACGAAACAAACAAGCGGGCTTCTTTGATGTTACGCAAGGCAAATTCATCATAGAACTCATTATGTTGCTTAAATGGAGAAACGCCTGTCCTTTGTTGCCTGTTGCATTTGTCAGTTTCCCCGACATTAAAGATTACTCTTCCAACACTGGACTACATTTGATTCAAAGAAGGCCCTTAAATGGCAATTTCCATTACTTCTGCACTCCTTCAAGCTTTATGTTACCTGAAGCTTCATTAAATTTATTGAGGATTCTGTGATGTTTCCAGTATTTAATACTTTGACTTTTTGGGTAGTGACGCACCTTACTTAAAGAATTTCTTTCATTTTGCTAGCGTCTGAAGAGAATTTCTGAAATTCATATGGTAGAAGACTCCCCATATGCTGCTTCATTTTTTTCTTCCATAATCTACTCTCCAGCTGGTTTTTGAAAGATTTTTCTGCTAACTGTAATATTCATCTTGCTTCCAGTTAATTGTAATTATTCACAACCTGGTTGGTCTTACCTGGTTCTTTCTCAAATGGTACTTACCAAAATATTCATTTATCATTTACTTCCTTTACTGAGGCATCTTTATGTAAATTCAGGATCTTTTGTGCTTCTTAATGTGAAGTAGCAATTTTTAAGTATTCCAGGTCATATTTGTTTCAAGGTATCATCTTTCATTAGCAGAGAGCTCAAAAGATTTAAAAATAGCCCAGACGGTAAAAGATGATACCTTAAAATAGATCAATATTGGAATGCTTAAAAGATTTGAAACACTTTCAGTTTGAGACACGCAGAGGGAAATTGCTAATTTGCAGAAAGATTTAACTTAAGTAATCATTCCTTTGTTTTATATACGAATTAATGAATTCTTTCTTTATTCTTAGGTTAGCTGGTTTTTTGTTTTGCAAGGTTGGTAAAATAGCAGCCGTTTCAATTGGAGGTAGTTTATTATTGTTACAGGTAATCCTAAAATCATTTCAATTATATATTATCAAAAAAATAACAATATTTTTATATTTTCAATGAAATTTTCAAACTTAAAGAAAGGTTCATTTGTAAATTGCATGGACTATTGGAAAGATCTTAAAAAAATTTGGTGCTAATTATTTAATTATTTAAGCAAATTAGTAAATTAAAAGAATAGAACAATAATTTAGGAATTTATTTTTGAAAATCCACTCTATTTTCTTAAAAGTAAATTAATATAATCCTAATTTTAAGAGTTTGGCCAAGTTTTAAGAATGAACACAACACATAAGTGTTCCAACTCAAGAGCAAAAGTTAAGAATTAACAAGAAAAAAACAAAGTGTACAAACAAACATCATTTTTAATGTGTGTGGTTTTGGAATCAATAGTAAATGATGGATAGACCATGAAATGCAGTAGCCGGCTTCTTTTAACAAGTGGACTTTCCCTTGAGACCACTGCTTTATTGTTGAATTCCTAAATACCTATATTTTAATTGTTTTTTTCCTCTTGTATTAAGATATCTTGGCTTATGATCTTTTGTTTTCCTGAAGATGGCAGATTATTGCCTCTTCCGAAACTGTTTTTTTTTTTTTTTATAATATTTTTAGAAATTAGTGTGTTTGGTCTACTCATCATTACTAAGAATAAAAAACAAAATTTGATCCTATTCTGATTAATCTGGAGTTATTTCATCCGTTGAGCCTTTGCCTCCCTAATTTAGTAATGAATTACAGTAGAGTCCCGAAAACTCGGCACTCGAAAACCCGGATTACCGCCCCCCCCCCCAGCACGGCGGAAAACCCCACGCCCTTATGAAAATTAAATAGCCTACTTTTAAAGGGTGTGGGGTTTTTCCACCCTGCCAGGGGGGGGGGGGGGGGGAGTTATCCAGGTTATTGAGTGCAGAGTTTTCGGGACTCTACTGTAGTGGCATAAGGATACTACAGGGTGCGGCATTGCAACTTCCTTATTTTAAAAATAAATAACGCAAACAGTATAGGAGATATCAGTTTAATTCTTTTTCCATGATACAGAGAGACATTTAAAGTTTTTATTTATTATGTTTTAAAAATGATATCATTGAGGTTGTCTCCATTCTGGTCAATGCATTGAGATAGTAGAGTTTTGAAGCTTCTCTCCACTCGTTCCAGCATATCAACAGGTATGTTGTCGATAGCAGCTTGAATATTGTTCTTCAGTTGAGCCAGGGTCCTTGGACGATCTGTGTAAACTAGGAATTTCAGATAGCCCCACAAAAAAAAAAAAAAAACTACAAGGGGCTAAATCGGGCGAGTGCACCATCCACTGAAGATCGCCCCGCAAGGAGATGAGGCATCCAGGGAAGTGTTCTCGCAAAAGATTCATCGATGTTTGGGCCATGGTGCCATCCTGCTGAAACCAGACATCCCCACATCCATTTCTTCAAGTTTTCATAAAAATAAAATCCTCAATCATGTGGACTTTTTGCACGCAAAAACGACTGCCTAACCTGCTCGATATTTTCGGGTGTCCTGACGGTTCTTGAACCTCCAGGTTTTTTTTTCTGCACATCACCAGTTTTCCTAAATTTGTCCACCCATAAAAGAATTGATTTCCAATCAGAAACTCAACCCACAGGCACGATATTAAAGTGATTCCTGAATGCATGTTGCGTGGCGATGATTGAATGGCTGCTTGAAAAGTACGCCTCTACGGCGAACACGCGGTCCTCCCTTATCCACTGCATGATTGTAACTAAACCTACATGACAGAAAACGTTAAGTCCCGCTCTTTTGAATGAGCGCCACCCCACCCTTCTTGGAATAACGGTCGCTTCAGCACACGCATTTCAAATAAGGAAGTTGCTCTGCCACACCCTTGATTAATTTGTATTTTTTCTTGATTAATTTGTTATTACAATTGTAGTGCTGAAATTAAGAGGACGTAAACTAGAGATACGACTTTGTGATGAATGGTGGAGGGGTGGTAGTAGTTTCTCTGGAAGAATTGACAAAATATTTAGCAGCTTCGTGAAAATCCAACAAAATTTTAGTTCTAGTAGTGCTGAAAATTTACCAGACTAACAAATTGCATTGTGTGTTATTTCAAAGCTAGCATTAATTTTTTTCAGAAAGTTCTTTTAAAGCCTGAAATCAGTGTCTTTGTTTGTGTAATAGAAAATGTTCACAGACAATGTAGTCTCAAGAGTAAAACAGACCTGGATAGCAATATTGAAAAAACACTGAAATTTGGATATGTTATATGAAGTTTGTCATAAATGTTAAGTTTTTAGGAGTATTGTACCATTTCTTCTTTTGATTGGCAAAAAGTTCTGAGATAACCACATTTATAACTATTTATCTTTATTTATATAACAAAATTGTGTCCCTTTTTTTTTTTTTCTATTTTACAAATTAAAGCAATGTATAATTAAATTTCAACATCACATAAGCTAATTACTTGAATATATTTATTATCTGAATAGTTAGCAAATCATCAAGGCTACATTCAAGTGAACTGGAGTAAAGTCAATCGCCACATGGAACAAGCTAAACGAGAAATTGAGAAAAATGCTCAGAAGAAGCTTCCAAGGCTGTTGGATGAGGTAAACATTTTTAAAAACTTCATTTTAGTGCCTTTTTTGGTGCCTTTGATAATGTAATGTAATATATGAGATGGTAAAGATACTAGCACCCCAACCTATGTGGCCAGTTAGCAGACCAAATACCCACTTCTTTTTTCCATAGCTTTAGAAGCTCAGAAACCTGTTTGATGCTTGGTCCCTTCAGCATCTTGGCTTGTCTTTTTGTCTTTGATAAACAAATAATAATGAAAAGTTTTGAAGCAGGCAAACAGACACATTTTGATTTCAGTTTTTTTCTTCTTTCCCAAATTAATTCGTCGTATAAATGCAGTGTTCCAGCTTTTAGAATGGAAAAACTATTAAGGTCAGAGAAAAATGAACCAGAAACTCTTGTTAATTTTTCTCTGACCTTAATAGGTTTTCTTTTGTTTTTTAGTTTTTTTATAATTCAAGAAATTAGAAATAGTCGATGACAATAAAATGATTTTGTAGACATCACAGACTATGCAGAGTGAATTTAATTTAAATTAATTCTTCACCAAAGTATTGAAGTCCCTTTATGAAGTTTTGAGTAAAAGTTTTGAGTTTTGAGTAAATAAATTAATAAATTTTTGAGTAAATAATTAGAATTTTTGATTAAGTTTCAAAGTTTGATTCCTCCTCTTAAAAATTATTAATCTATATTACTAAAATCTTTTATTTCTCTGTCCGGCGCAATTTCCTGTGAGAATGGAAAATATAAGTAATTTTTACACTGAAACGACGGGAATCGAACCTGCAACCTTCTGATCCGAGGTCAGACGTCTTATACATTGGGCCACCGGGACTACAACTCACTTTATTTTGTTTTTTTGACTTATGTGTCCTTCCCATTCGCCCCATTAAATAATGAATGTATTCAACCTGTTTTTTGAATCTCAAGATTGTTTATTTATTTCCGATCCGTCTATTTATTTGTAATTCGAAAATGACAATTAAAACTATAATTGCCGAAACGTTGCAATATTTTAAATATTCTTACTTAACCAAATCTATGTGATACAGAAAAACAAGCGCGTGTACACGGGAGATGGCCTAGTAAATTAATTAAAAACAAAAAAGGTGTTGTAAACAGTCATATTTATTGAACTAAGGTGGAACCAATGTATGGTGATTAAAGCATTTTATATCAATAATCTTGTTATTAATTAGCTTTTATTGATTTCATTTGTATCATAAGAAGCTAGTGATCAACTCTAACATTTCAGCTTTCTTGGATAAATATTTATCAAAATTATTTTAATGAAGCAAACAATGGTTTTATTTTTAAGAATCATATTTCCTTCATTTGTTTTGTTTTTTAATGTAAATATTAAAAAGAGCAGCATGCAGCTTCCAGAAAATAATTCTAAAGAAGTGCATATGTTTCTCTATTAAATTGGTACAAATCATTTATGAAGGAGCTTCATTGCAAAGAGTTCAAGGAAGAATAGCATTGTATTTGACAACTCAGCAGTTCGTCATCTATATATATAAAAAGAAAAGTCCTTACTCACCCACTGACTCATCAACGCCCAGTCTAAACCCTTGGACCTAGAAAGCTGAAGTTTTGCACAGAGATTCCCTTTATGATGTAGACAAGGAATAAGGCCAGATTTTTTTTTTAAATTCCCACAGGATAGGGAATAAAGAGGATTTATATTTTTGCTTTAAAATGACCATGAAGTGTATGGCGGCCAACTCGCAATACATCTGAGTTATCCGGAGAAGGCCACATTGGGCTGCAAACTCGTATATTTTCCAATCTCAATATTAATTTGCTAAATTAATCTGGCCCAATTTGATTGCTGGCAACCGTTTGCCCCAATTTGATTGTCCCAAACTGAACAATATTGCCCCAATTTTATTGTCGGTACCAAAGGAACAATACTGCAATATTGTAAGTTTTTTTTATTTTATGCTATGTATGCAAGGGTTCCAGAGCCAAGCGACGGTACCCGGCTAGTCATAAATAAATTACATCAATATTCATCTATCAGTATTCTGTAGTTTATACTGTTTTACAATGATCATTTAAAATATTAAATAGTTTTTGTTAAAATTAACAATATGCATACTATTATTGTCGTAAAACCCTACCAATTCAGAAATTTGATATGCGATATTTCAGAGTTGAGCTTTTGTACTATTTTTTCGGATAGCAGCATGTTTCATTACTGTATTTCTATTAACTAATAATGTAATTTGAAACAGCAATATTGTATTGCCACTTTTTTTTTGCTATGTTTTGTTTCTATTTGTAGTGATATTAAAAGAAAATAACAAAGGTTTTTATGTAAGTTAACTGGGAAAGTAAAGGAAAAAAGCACATCTAATAAAACTATACAATGTTTATTTTTAATTTCAGACACAACGATTTATTCAAGACAATGTTGTTTTAGCAACTGGTTTTGCTGGAGGATTTTTACTTGGAGTGGCATCATCCTGACTAGTACTTAAAGGAAAGTGATTTAAATGTGTTCAACATTATTGATACTTAATTTTGGATTATATCAGTCTGGCTACAGTGCTAGTCTCCAAGTAGCATATCTAGAATGTAAATAATTTCTTATTTAAGTGCACGTCATATTTAACATTAAAAATTCTGTGCATGTTACTGTAACTGCTAAATGTAAGTTTAAAAAAAAAATTGTTTGTTTTGTTTAATCCATAAAATGGACGAAAATTCATATTAAATTTTCTCAAATCTGTGGGAAAAGTTTTTCATAATCTAATATAGACTGTGATGCAAGTGGAAATATAATAAGCATGTTTTAGATTGTTTTCAACAACGAAAAAGGAGTTGATGATCCTCAGAAAGCTCTAATTATGCTTTATTTTTGTTAAATTCCTACAGCATATGTATTATAGGAAAAGAGTTTATATATAAAATAGAAAAAATGCCTACTTTTATTTTAAAACATCTTAGACATTTTAGAATTTTAATATTCTGTATAAGATAAACAGTAGAGATAATAAAGCACTGCTAACTAAATTTGGCTTTTTGTTTTTATTGTAAGATGCATATTTTTTTTTTTTAAATATCATAGGCAAACTGGGCATATATGATGTCTTATTATTATTAAGTTTGTATGCACTTTCACAGTACAATAGACAACTGAAAGGGGGAGGGTAAAGTTCAACTTGTACTGAAATGTATCAATTGATAAATACACAAAAAATTGAAACTTAAGAATGCCAGATGTACCTAACAAAGATAAAAATTAAAAAAAGGTATATTGATGCTGAGACTATTCTAAACTTTAAATGAAGCAATACTACATGTAGTTATTACAAGAAATTGAAGTAAGTCATAGTTAAAAATAATTTGCTATAACTACACTCGCGAGCAAAAGTATGGAATCACTTGCTTGAAATTGGCTCCGCGCGATCTTGAGTATGAAATAATTAGTTAATAATAATAAAAATGGCACCATTTTAAAGGTTAA
>JAFIDM010006943.1:48197213-48247547 GCA_023159025.1 Thereuonema tuberculata | reverse complement strand
TTAACCTTTAAAATGGTGCCATTTTTATTATTATTAACTAATTATTTAGTACTCAAGATCGCGCGGAGCCAATGTCAAGTAAGTGATTCCATACTTTTGCTCGCGAGTGTATATGCTGTTTTTTGAACTTGTACAATATTGTCCAGCTTAAAGTTAGTGTTTATCTAGAGACCAAAACAGTCTTTATTTTTGCAATTCCAAAATCTTCGGTATGAACTTTTAATATTCGTCCTGAATAGAAAATTATAAATTTGTAATAATAACCATCATTTATCAAACGGTGAATGCCAATAGCTTGGCAAATACAACTGTAGTATTAGATTTTATTCTATTTGAAGATTGTCAGTTTTCTTTATAAGCAGGAATTAACATGGAGAAGCTTCTGTAGATTTCCCTTAATGTTTTGACACCTTCTCTTCAGATATCCATGATGATCTTCTACTGCAAAAGTTCATTAAATAAATTTAATAACAATGACCATCAAAGGTTGATTCATTGTAATGAAAATAACATCTTTGCTGTATGTATGCAGTGGTCCTGTGAAGGTTAGTACTTCCTTAACCTAGATATCTTGCAAACTGTTGAGTCTTCAATCTGTCGGTTTTACTCTGGCAATTGAGTATGTGACTACTTTTAGTGGAAGGAAATTTACACAGTGGTCGTTGCTGGATGGGATAAGTCCTTTTTTTTTAGTTTTAGAGAAATTTTTTATGCTGCATAGTAAAAAATTACACAGTACCTAAACAATTGTATTCTATACCTGAAACTGATCAACTCTTTTCTTATATACAAAATATGTAAGTCCATTAATTAGTGTTCAGTTTCATTCTAAATAATATCCCAAACAATCTAGAATCTCATCTTGCACATGAAGATATTAAAACAATATCAATCTGGTGGAAACAAGCTTCTTGTATCCGATCACATATCTGAATTCAGTGCCAATTTTCAGAGGTACCATGAAGTTTGTAAGTGTCAGATTATGACAAAATTCATATCATATACTGTTGTCCATTTGTTGCATATAGCTTTCAACAACTTAATTTGTGAATGTGTACTGAGGGTTGAGGAAAGCCGAGCTTCTTTAGGAATTTTAAGTGTTAAGATGAGTTTGAATGAATGGAGTAGGGAAATACTAAGAGTATTGAAGGTTTCACTTTACCAGGACAAAGATAAGATATATTTTCTGTCCATTGTTATTGAATGATTCTTTGCTTACTCTTCAGTATCATTCCTGTTAAATCATTTGATGTATCTGTAAATGTAACTTGTCACTGCACTTCTTAGATAAATTCATGCATTAAACTGTGCTTCAGGAAGCACAGTGAGACATGGGACAAACTTTAAATGACTGTTCTTCTACTGACAATTCTGTAATGGGATTAATAAAGTGGGACTTAAGTTATATTTCAGAGGAACCTAATTGAGCATAATCAACAGTTGCATTCTTGGGATGCTAAGCCGACTTTCTAAGGATTTAAAAAGTTAAAAACGTTAACAGTGTGATATTTCTAATTATTCTTTCCTGTTGATAAATGTGTACTAATTGAATTGTTTTATTCATATTAATTTTAGATTTTATCTAGTTTTAGTATTACTGCAATGTTTGAAATATTCAGAATATTAAAGATGCTTCTGAGATTTTCAATTAATCTATGTGCAGTAAATACCACTGCTTCATAAATTTATTGTAAATTCATCAATGTAATAGTTTACAGCAATAAATACAAAGTAGAATTAGCATAAAAACTATTAAAATGTTAGAAAAATAAAATTGTTTTAATATATTTAGTATAATAAAAAGACAGAACCTTTTAAAAGGGAAGAAAAAATTATGAAAAGCATGAAACATATATGTATTATTTTCAATTTGTTTTTATATCCTTTGAATAACAAGAACGATATTTACTACTTTTCTTGTAAACTATTTATTGAGTAAAATAAAGTCAAATACAAAGATTATATCTTATTTTTTTTTTTTTCAATTATTATTTTTTCTTCTGTAAATGCTTATTTATATACTTTAATGAATAAATATATATATATAAAATATTGAAATTAAATTTTAGTGTTGTGGAGCAACTGCAAGTGTTTTTATGGTGGCCCATTGTGAAAGTTCACAAGAGCATTTTACTGCTCTGATTGGTTTTCCTGGTATTAAGAATGAGTAATGGATTGAATTTCTTGATTTTGGCCCAACAAAGACCTGTGGCTTAGGTGAAAAGCTAGTTTTGATGTTTCATCATTCAATTTGATGGCACATTCACTGAGTCTATAACAGATTTATAGCAGATTTCATATTCATCTAATATAAAGTATTCCTTGAGTCTTGAGAGCAGTCCTCAAAAAATTTTAAACCTTGACTGATTTCAAACAAAATTTCATTGATCTTTAAATAAGAAATCTTATGCTAATGTAGAACCTTGCTTAGATGCTCCCATGTAGTGGACACAAAAATATAAATTTATAGTAGTTCAGTTTAAAAACCATACATTTTTAGAATGTTAAAATTTATCTTTTGATAGGAGGAAAGCAGCACCAAAAAAAAACAGTTGTAATATAATCATCAAATATTTCTTTCTAAATTACAACAGTATTTATCTTTAAATTTAAATTTATTTGTAATTCAGGAATCTTCCATACATATCGTAAGATATGAAGAATCTTATGAATCGTAAGATTCAAAAACTTAGAAACCAATTATGCTTGAAGTCAAACTATGATACCCTGCCATAAGACTTACAAGAAAGTGGATTTTTTTTTTTTTTTTTTTTTTTTTTTTCAATTAAAAAGCCAACTGTAAACTTTTCCATTTTCTTATTCCTAGGTATTCTTTTCTGGTAAACAATTCAATAGGATTATCTTAAACAGTTATCTAAGTTCCGTACTCCCTATATGTTATTATATCAAGGTGTACGGGAACTAACCGGCCACCAAGCTATTACAAACACTATCAGTAAGTAACTGTTGATATTGAGTCTTTTTAAAACTATTTTATTCTTATGACGGTCGACATTTAGATTGAGACTTAAGTCGAGACCAAAAGAGAATCCAGATGTAAACAGATGATTTTTTTTTTGTTGAGTCCAGACACACTTTCTGATGATGATAGCTATGTTACAAATGCTTTAAGAATGCGACGGCAGTAACTTGTTTTCTGTTGGCTTTTGATCTTTTAAAGGCAAATCTTTTAAGGAATTAAAAGCGTTTAAGATTTGAAGTAAAGAAACTATGGGAAGCGATTTCTTGGAAGAAAAAGTGGTTCGTATATGTATTGGGTACACCTTACCAAGTCAAACTTTCCCACACAGATATATTCAAATGATATACAGGTCATTTACTATATAAACAGCAGCATCATAATCTAAGTATGTACAGGGTGGCCGGGAAGTTCCCATACCCCTGAATATAACAATATAATACATGTATGGTAAATATATAAGATTTATAAAGGTAAGTAAGCATTGAAGTAGGACATTTCATACATTTGAAATCATTAAATAAAGAAAAAGTTTTCTATCATTTTAGGAATTGTCTCACTTGGTACTGCAGATGAAAAAAAAATTTGAAAATCCATTCATCCAGTGAAAATATGGATTAATTTTTATCTGAACATGACAAAAAACAGAGAGAAAACAATTAGCAACATTTCTGAGTATTTAAAAATATGTATATTGGTATTTTTACTTTTAATAATACATTAATTTTATGAATATGCTACAAAAAAAAAGGAAGGGGGGGGGGGGAGGGCAATTCCAACTGATATTAAATTACTAAGAATTTCTCAATTCCAATCATTAAAATACCTTGTCAACTGTTAATTAAAAATGGTCAAAGTGATTTTGAGAAACAGTTCAATTCACAATGAAACACTTCCAGTTACTAAATTTCCTTTCTAGTTTAATACTGCCTTACATAAAATTTAGAATAATATACGTTATCTTTAATGAACGACACATGTATGCAAGATAACAAAATCACCTTTTTAAATCTTAAAACATACTTATTTTTAGCTTAAAATCACTGAAAATGATTTTTATTTTTTTTTGAAAAAAAAAATTAGTATTTTCACTATATTTTCAAGATCATATCAAGAAAACTTATTTAATCTTTTCACTACTAGTTTTCAAGATCATATCAAGTAAACTTATTTAATCCACTCATTTTTTAAGTAAAATAAAAACTTGGAAAAGATAAGTCACAATTTCAAGTACAATATATGATCAGAGTTGAAAATGGTTAAAAGCTTCCTCGATCCTTTTTTAGTCCCTAAATCGTTTTCCAATGCCAAATCAAATATAAAAAGCTTTGGCAATAACTCTCTTGGTTCATCAAAAGTAAGTTCAGAGATCTTCTGTCATTGCTTTGAGCTTTAATTGGATTTCATTAAAAGTCTAAATCTCAATAGTTTTTGAATAAAAAGTATTTTCTTAACAAAAAAAAAAAAAAAAATACCTTCAGAACTGATTTTATAAATTTTATGTTAATTTGTCAGATTTGAGTTATTAAAAATTATTTTAAAAACGGCCCTTTCCATTTTGAACAAAACTATTTAGTGAAATGAATATTAACTTCATTTCAGTAAGTATACAAAGAATTTATGATTATAAATAAAAAGCAATACACAAAATAATCAAAATAGTATTTGTTCCTTTATTAACTCAGTCAACTGCACAAAATTTTGTATATTCATATAAACAAATTCTAGATAATTCCTATGATGTAAACTAAAATGAATTATAAAACAAAGTTGTTCATCTTATATGATTTCAGAATTTGTCCTAAAATATATACATTGATTGAAAAAAATATTAAACTGCTAAACCAAATCCAGCCAAAACAATTCACTGCTTGAAATTCTAGGTAATAAGCCGGCAAAAGCCATAATGCTTGGCCAGCAAACCATAATACAATAAATAAAACACTTTTCTTCAACGATAGCCTCAGACTTGGCAATACTAATGATAATAGACTGAGGTACCATATAAAATACTGAGATGTACATACTTTGTTTAATGTAACAAAGATAAAAGTTTCAACAAACCAACCAAAAGCTAAATGATTGTCTTGAGAAAATATAAATGAAAATAGTAATAATAAAACACATTGGGGTAAAAATAAAATCACTGCCAGCCACCTGTTTTCCCATTCTTGACTTAAATATAACAAATAAAAATAGACAGAGAAATTGTGACGCGTATCTTTTCTTTTAACATGATGCAAATAGGCTTCTTCTACAAATATAGGCCCATACAGATGATAACATATTGCTGAAACTATTAGTAAAGTGGCACACGTCACAAGGGCCAACTGAGTCTGTTTCTTATTTGGCCACAATAAATTTTTAAACCATTTAAAACAGCTCCGATTCGGCTTAAAAGATAAATATAAGGACAAACTGTACAGAATTGGATAGATTTTGAAATGAATTGCCAATCCAAGCACAACACCACAAAGAACAGCATTTCCTTGGAATTTTAGATACAAAAGTCCTGTTACGAGACTGGAGAGAAGGCTTTCAGCATTTCCTCTGGTAGAAATAGCTAAAGTGAGAGGATTAAAAAACCAAAATAAAAGTGCGTTTTTGATCTGGTTCTGTTCCACATTCCTTAATAATAAAATCTGCTTAACAAAAAATCCAGTTACCACATCTCCTAGTACAAATAATACTTTTCCAAAAGATTTATGCAGATAAATATTTGGAGTCAATAGCCACGATAAAATGGGGGTATAGCGATAAGTTGTCCTTAGAAACGGCGATTCCCCTTTTGTGACGTGAAGTGCGGCATCTGTAAAAACATGGTAATCAATGTCTGTGTAGTGAACATCGTAGTTTTCGTTTGAATCATGAATTTCACCATAAATTATCAGAAGTAAACGAATTACCACCGCGATTGAAAATATTCCTCTGTCGTTCATTTTTATATTTTACTGGCAGCTTTTCATTTTAGGATTTTTGGCTTTGCTTCTTCTTTGCGCTTTGCGTCTTCTTTGGGCTTTGCCTGACCATTTGGCTTTGCCTGTTCATTTGGCTTTGCTTCATCATTTTGCTTTGCTTCTTCATTTGCTTTCTTTTTCTTAAGAAATCCATCACACACCAGTGACTCGTCTCCAAATTTCTCACAGCACTTCTTCAAGGCTTCCAGTGCCCAGAGGCATTTGTGTTCTTGAAAGCAATTGGCTAAAATAGAAAGAATGAAATAAATATTTGAAACAATTTTCAAAATAATAAAAATAGAAGAAGAAAATCAGTTGATTAATTATCACATATTGCTTTCTGTTTTTTTGTTTTAATAGGAACTCATTTATAAATAATAGAATTTTAATAGAAGCTCATTTATAAAATAAATACTTTAATTGTGAACACAAATTTTCATAAAATTCATGATGAAAAAAAAATCTTGAAATAATTGAGGATTTAAAAAAAGAAAAATAATAAAATATAAATAAATAAAATATCAATTCGTCATAGAGAAAGAAAATAAATGCACGAGATTTTTCTTTTGCAGTATTTAATAAAAATAAAAGTATTTCTTTCACTTTTAGAACATTAAAAAGTCAAAAAAAGGATAATAATGATTATTATAAACAACTTTTTTGTGGGTACCAAAAAAGAGAGAAAAAAGATCATTACAAATTCTAGGCCAAAAAAATAGTAAGACACCCCAATTACTTTTGATCAGGGTGGAAATTCCACTTACCCTGTTCTCCAAATTTCAGATATCTTATTTCTCCTAAAATTGATAATTGATTCCATAACATTAGATCAACACAACAGAAAAAAATGGATAGGAAAAAAAATTCATTCAACTTGAAAGAAAAACAAAACCTATCAATGAAAAGGGGGGTGGATATTTCACTATTTTTAAATATGAATTTAGTATTGAATCCACTTATTTTAGACTGAATCATCTTAAATAGGAAGAATAATTACAATTAGGTTGAGTTGTTTGAGGGGAGGAGATTTAGTAGCGAGAAGTTTCTAATACCCATTGATATATAAAAATTCATAATTGCATATTTTCTTGTCAATTTAGAAGTCTGAACTTGGTGATAATCGACGCGACATTGTTATTTAATTCATAACTTTTTTTAAAGATACTTTTAACATTAAGATATTAATAACTTTGGAGTTTATTGTTTTTGAATTCTAATCATATAAATAAAAAGCTATGTGATTCCAAAAAGATCTGGCTGCAGCTCTTTGATTTACCCTATTAGGATATTAATCGAGACTTTTAGAAAAGCACAATACTTTCAAACTATTCATCCGTTTTAAAGCATTTTGCTTGCTGTAAGTTGTCTGGAAATTCTATGTGATTCCATCTGCTTTTGTTTTGTGAAGTTATATTGTTTTGTTAATTTCTTCCTATGAAAAATTACATTTGCTTCTGTTAAATTGTATCAATTGGTAAATTTTGAACTCTTAATAACAGTTGTGAGATGTAATATTTGTGTTCAGCATTCCTTTTGATACAAGGGTTATATGGTACATATAAGTTTACACCTACTGATAACATTTTATGATCTCCAATATATTATAAAAAACTATTTTAATATTTGACTTCCTTCATTCTCCCTTTGCTGTAACTTGTATCGAACTGTCCATAACTTATAGTGGTTCAGGACCACTAAAACTTAACAAAACTGAAAATGAAATAAGCAAATGAGATTTCTGGATAGGCTAAGTATTAAATTAGAATTTTTTTTTCCTATGTTACTGTGGCATCCTATCTGCAATCACTGTTTTTAAAACAGATCATAACTCAACAATTTAAAAGTGCCAATTATTTCAGAAATTAAATTGGAAACTCTTCCAAAATAATTCAGTTCAGACATCTATATATGCTTCAAACCTATCTTGTCTTTTAATAAAAGATTCTATAATTCAGCAGAAATTTTAAACTAAAATTTTCTGATAAGAAACAACTTGTTCTTTTCTATTAGGTCTTACTTCAAGAATCCAAAATAAAAACTAATTTTCTTAAGCATAATTCCTCTTTGAAACTCTTGTAAAATTCTAGGCATCCTTCATATTTTCTCCTATATAATTAAATCATGTCAGTTATTTTGTTTTAATTGTATTCAAAATAGCACTTTCCATATTTTTTCAGATAAACACATTCTTCACATGTAGCCTTATATTCTGTAGTTACTTCCATAGCTGAATGTGTTTCATAGCATACGCCCACATCTGAATTAAATCCAGGTAAAGTATTGGTGCATCTGTGTTCATCCAATACCATGAATGTGAAAGGCTGCCTTTACATAAAATGAACTCATGGTACATATAATTTACATTAATAAATATAGAAAATCTACTCCATTGCTCTTTGGGATTGATTCGAGAAACTCTGAAGCAAAGCGGAGATGGGGAATGAAAAGCAAATAATTCCAATCCTCCAAAGAACTTGAGCTCTAATTAGAAAATGCCTCCTATGTGATTGCACCTTTGCATAGCCCACTAAATCCTTTCTTCATTTTTATCGTTTATTCTGCAAGTTGTTTACTGATTATTTATCTTTTCAGAACATATTTTATCAACAAATTATGTAAAATAAAATTGTTTTACACTTCTTTATCCCAATTTCACCTGCAATGTGTATTTGGTAATTGTATCAGTTCTCTTCCTCTTAATACAAACAATGGATTTATATGGTAAAATACGCTTCATGGTTGGTAATTTTAATATTCAGCATAATAGTTAGCCATCCTACGCTAAATCATAAAGTTAGTCAGTGCATATGATTGCTGCTAGTGGCATATTTCGGACCATCCAATTGGCGGAAGAGCAATCAATACAATTTTAATTAATATTTTTATTTGGAAAGGTCAACTGCACCTCTTAAATTGTAGTTTTTATCATGATCAAAATACGTTGAAATCCTTATTTCAATCGACGACGAACTAACTTAAATTAAAGGAACATTAGAGAAGGGTTTGTCATAGACAAAACTTGAAGAGGGAGACACTATTCCCAAACAGATCAATAAAATAAGCTTGTACGTTGCGTCTGTTCTTAAACCAAGTATAACAGAACAGGATATAACCAAACATGAAAGTTAGTTAAGAGTAAATTAACTCCTTTATCATAAAACTGATTAATTATAACACTCATAAAATAGCAAAGGCAAATTTTACTACAGTATAAATTATTCTTACTTTCCGAAGAATATTTTCTAACCTATTCGAAGCTTCGATTGCATTTAACAAATAACGAGTATTAATAGGGTAAAATTAATAAGAGGACTATAATCTAATAGTTGTATTCTTATAAACTACTTTTCCTATTTTAAGAAAATTTTTAAAACTTCTACTGCTTTACCCTGAAGGCACTTTTGGAGATCACAAGAACATTTTTTGCAAGGATCGGGCTTCATCAGTGGAATAAACTCAACACAAAAAATAAAATAAATAAATAAAAAAAAAGAAATAAATAAAAATCAACGGTTACAGTTCAATGGGTATTCTTGAAATTGAATTTCAATGGAACTGGAATTTGGTTTAGAAAACAGAATAGAGCTTCCTCCCACGTTCACTCTGCCGCCTCGCGCAGATGTGAACAGATTCCTCTTCTCACCACCAGGAGGTTGACTGTTCTGTTTCCATGGTAACAGTTAATGCTATCACGATTCTATCTTATTCAATTCTTAAAAATAGGTAAATAATAACAGAAATCAATCAGTATTTTTTAATTTCGATGGCACTGAGATTTGATTTTGAAATTGGATAATTTTTTTCCAATCATGTTCCACTTAAGACTGAAAACAAATTATGTTTCTTCTTTTCACCACCAGGTGATTTCCTGTTTCCAAGACAACAGAAAACAATATGGCAGCTTCCTAGCAGGGCAATGTACGCTTGGGTTGGTGTCTTCAGTTTGTCAGTTGGCCATATACTGCTGTATACTTTTTGACGAAACCTCTTTTTCTTTCTGTAACTTAAAAACAATCAAAATGCAGAGAACAGTGGCATTAATTCTTGATTATATTATCCCCTCCTGTAAGTATTGGGCTCACCCATTTCCTACCCAGATCTTTTAAATATTTATTTTTTGTTATTTTCTCGCATTTTTAAAATTAGTATTCTCGTTAGTGGATTAATAAATTGTCATTCACAGAAAATATTTTATATTTTTTTTCCAAAATAGGGTTTCATGTAAAAATGAGTGAGTAATGCAAACAGAAGCTCTTGTAAAAGAAAAGGATAAATAAAAATTTTATTTTTATTTATTTTTTGGCTATTTTTTGGATGAGACCCGGAAGGGGGGGGGGGCGATGTGCATCAAACTAGATCTATATTTCAGAAGAAGCATTCGGGCGGCCATAATTAAAGAAGAGGTGTTTAGAGCTGAATTATCAAAAACCTATTCTGCCAAACTCCACTAAATTTGTTGTGAAGGCTATTTAGACTATGGGGTTTCGATTTCTAAAGAAGAAAAAAATTAATTCAAAATTTTGCCAACAGGGAAAAAAATGGTACTTGAAGCAACATGTATAGACAAGGCGTAATAAAGTTTACAATCAATAATAATTTTTATTTGGCATCAGTTACAGATGTGATTCAATATATTTTCCATGCAACTATTCCAATAGCTGTACTCTGTGAAATGTTGCCGTAAGACTTGCTGTACACCCAATCCAATGTGAGGTGGTGCTTCATCCTGCATAAATATGGTGGATCACAGGTATTCACGCTGTTGATGTTGTGGAATAGCAAAATCAAGTAGCATTCATTGATACCTCACAGCATTGATGGAGCAAGTCTCGGAACCATTTGGTGTTCTTTCTTCAAAAACGTATGGACTGATGGTGAACGAAGCAAAAAAGTCACACCATACTGACTTTCGATGAGTGCAAAGGAATCTGCTATGACACATGAGGATTCTCTAACGATCAAATGCGGCAATTCCGTTTGTTTACAATTCTATTAAGATGAAAATGTGCCTCTTCACTCCGTAGGATGTTGCAAGGCCATTTATCCTCGACTACCATTTGAGATAGGAACATCAAAGTAAAGTTCAGACAGGTGTCCGCATCTCCTCAAAGCATTTATTGAGTGTGGCTGATCTTGTACAGGAAAAACATCAGTTTACGCATAATTTTGCATACCGTTGCATATGGCATATCAAATTGTCTAAATATTGCCTGTGCACTTCTGGATACGTGTTCATTGTTTGGTTCCAGTGCAGCAGTTGCAATTGCTTCAAGTTGTTGGTTTGATATCGGTTTGCGCCTCCTCCTGGCAGCACTTGTAACGATGCTCTATTTTAAAAGTACAATTTTTTTCTTCGCAAATTTGTGATTGTCATTGGATTTTTCCTTAAATTCTTCAATCCCTGGTATCCCCGAAGTGCGACTGAAGTAATGTTGTTTTTTTGTTAGTAAAGTTTCACCAGCGAAGCATGATCACATAAATTTAGCATAGCGAAGGTTTAATATCAAAGCACCACCGTGCAACCATAGCAAATCAGTCATACCTAACACATGCTATTCGTTTTCATCTTTTTATACCCTTCAATCTATGACATCAGTTACTGCAATCTGCATATTTATTTTTATCTTTTTTTTTTTAATAATGCCCAAGTCATTATCGTTGTTGTCATTTGATTTCTCTCAGCCCATTATAACTTAGCCATTAACTTAAAATCATTAAATCTGTCGGGATTGTCTGCAACAGTTGTTAATACTGGACATTTAGGCTAAGAACGCAGTTGCATCTTTTGCTGCAAAAAAGGAGACAGAGTTCATTATAGAAGGGGAGAAAGTTCATTAGAGAAGCCTCAGGTCTTTAACCACCGCTTCCACATAGAGTGAAATCTATATTCCTCCACGACAACTAGGGGGTCATCACAAAAGAAACAATTATTACATTGCTTGAGGCAGCAATAAAAAGAGGGGAAATGGGGAGATTCTTGCGGTTTAGCCACCGGCTAAGCAACATCGCTTGCAAGTGCGGTCCTACCCTTATGGAGATGCTGGGTGTCCATATCGTCTCCATGAGACAAGGGGCAAAAGGGGGTATTGATAGCTCCTATCTATTGGAGTTTCCTACGCTTTAACACACAATCATTGCTGATGACAGACTTGAAGCAAGTCATTGCTTCATTTCAGTTCCTTTGTCATAAAGGAACTAAATTCTTTACTAAAATTTCCCATTACTTGTCTGTGATGTTACAATGTTGAGGCTCCTTCATATACTTCTTAAAGGAGGTAGTAATAATCCCTCTGGCTGTACTAAATAAGAGTGGCACTTCAGACTGGTTTATCAGACTGGTTCCCCTTCGAGCACGATTATCTGCTTTTTCATTTATGAAACAGCTACAGTGGCTAGGCACCCAATGAAGATAGATGCAAATTCTACTTTCAATAAGACTAGTCATTTTCATTCTGCATTTAATAACTTCATATCAAACTACTGAGTACTAGCCACAGCCAGAATCACCACCTGGGAGTCCACCAATAATACTTCTTGAGGATCTGCACTCTCCTTAATTTGATCTAATGCCATAGAGATGGCCTTAATTTCCATGTCAGTAGAACCACTAGGGACAGAGTGAGTAAGTCCCTACAGTATACTTCCACTCCTGCATTGTAGTTAACAGTGTGACAAAATGAAGTTTAGTCACAAGTTTTGTAAATATTAAGGACAACTGAAGGAATTTAAAGTTTCTTTTTAACAATTTTTAAGGTTAAATTTACTTTAGTGATCTTATCTGTGTTCGGGGAACTATTAGCTGGAAGAAGGGGTGTGGTGGGAGAGGGCGGAGTCACGAAGGCCAAGCTTCTCCGTCTCTTGACCGCAGGTCAACCCTTTGTTTTAAGTTGTGGGTGAACATTCGTAGACGGGGTTAGGGGCCAATGAGAGAAGTGGTCATTGTCCGACTGAGGTGAAATGTAAAATAGAAAAAATGAAAACTCTCTCTCTGGCAGCAGACATCGAGAAAGTAAGACGAAAACAGGTAAGTAGGAAGAACCCTGAGGCGCTCGATAAACTTGGCGAGTCCTATTTTCCATGTGGGGAAAGAAATTTATTCCTTTAGTTTTCTGGAGGGAAAATAGAGATAATAATTGAATCCTTACTTTAGATTAGTTGGTGTGAGGTTATTTTCTGAACAGGATATAGGCGATAATTCCTACCGAGTCGGAATTTACTGAAAACCATGTATTCGTTCGGAAAGTGAACCGGCAACACTGAGTAGGATAAAGGCTAATCAGGAGGGCTCACAAGAATTTATCAAGTGTCCTAAGCAGGGAAATACAAGTACAGTAGTATCGTTCCTAGATTTTGTAATAATGTCAAACTCACCTCGGTATAGTTAAATTTTAATTCATAGTTGCAGGGTTACCTCTTAATAAAGGAGTAATTATAATTTAATAGACTACAAATTCCTTCAGTGTCCTTAACCTGTACTATCAATTACGCTGTATTTATGTACTTATTCTTAGTTTTAATTTTTCTTTGTACATAAGTTTTATAAAAGAATTTTTTGATTGTTGTTAAGTTTTAAGGCATAATAAAAAGAAAATATTGGATCCAAAATTTCTCTCTGTGTGAAATTAATTAATACATAACTCAATATCCTGAGAAACTAATTTAAATATAAATATCCCGAGATTTTTAAACAATTATGAAGTTAAATCTTTGAACACTCTTTCAGTCCTAGAGGAAATTTAAATTAGAAAATAGAGAGTTCACAACAGCTAAAGCAAATTCAGCAGTCTAAATATGTAACCATTCTTGTTCAGAGTAATGGGAATTGTATTATCTCGAGTACAGCAATCTTTCCATAAAGGTGCATGTTATTTTCTCACCGGTTATAGACTTGGCCGTTTTACTGTTCTTACAACTAAAGGAGCTTGAACAGGCTGCCTCAGATTTAAATTCAAGTTGCATCGTAATATTGTTACTGGTTGAATAGGCCGACCTCCCTCTCCTAGAGTAGACTGGCCTGACCCTGCTTCCCTACAGCAGAGTTGACTGTCCCAGATGGAGGCTGGGAGCAGGAATAAAAATTGCAGCAGTCAAGTCAAGGGATTTTGGTAGTGGCAGTCAGCCACAAGAGGATCCTCCTCTTCCTCCCTTTGAAGAAAGGAGATGGACAGTGGCAGCCAGCCACAAGAGGAGTTTTATCCATTGAAGAAGCTGAAGAAGAGAGAATGTTGCTGGCTGCCAGCAGCAAGTGGTCTTCCTACACCGAATAGAAGGAATTATGTTCCTGCAGAAGGGAAGAAGTCCAGTGGGCAAGGAGCCCAAAAACCTGTTGAAGGAGGTCCCGGATACAGGACAGCCTATGGAAGCAGCAGCTGACCTGGCGATATAAGATTCCATTAGAAAACTCCATCTACAGATAAATTTAATTTTATTAATGGTGATATTTCGCGGAGAATACCATCTTCCTGCTTTTTCAAACCGTTTTAAATAACAAAGATTAACTTCCATTACATTCACTGGTTTGCACGATACAGACATATTATATTACAATAATTAAAGACATTTTTATAAAATCAATTGTTAATGATTTAACACAACCTATATTTACTAACAATGTAACAATGTATTATAATTATTATCAGAAACATTTTAACACAACCAATTGTTGCTAACAAGGAATTGGTTCACTGAAATTTTTCTCTCTGATTTTTTATCATATCCTGGAAATACGACAGTGTGTTCGGGTTAACCATGTACCCTTTGTCTTTATTTATGCATTGGAAGGTTTTTATGACACATGCTTCGATTAGGTACCTAGTATGTTTGTTTTGAATTTTGTAGAGAATTGTGACTTTCGGGTCGGGGTTGTGGTTGTTTGTGATGCAGTGTTCTGCCCAGTTTGATACTTTAGGTCGATTGTTCATGAAAGCTATTACGTGTTCTTCTATCCGTTCTTCTAGCATTCGTCCTGAATTTCCAAAGTATACGGCTCCGCATGTTCTACATTTTAATTTATAAACTGTCCCCATGATTTTCTTAATCTTATTGTAATTTTGCTCATCTTCTTCTTCATCTTTCTTATATAATATGGATTTGATGTTCTGCCCTTTTTTGTGTATTATTCTAATATCATTATTTGAACATATGTCAGCTATTCTTTTGTTGATTTTAATCCCATTCGATAGTTTAATAATTTTGTCAAATGCCAATGTGGTTTTGTTTCCTTCTTGTCTTTTGGTTTTATTTTCAAATCTTTGTAAACATCCCAATAACATAAGATTCCAATTGTGGGACGAGCCCAGGAAGGCAATGACTTAACTAAACTTGCGATATCCATATGTGGGACGATAACTTAGGAGGTGCCAGTCCAGTTACAGGATCAGTACTTGGAATGATTACCAAGAAAGGTGACGGCCCAGCTGAAGGGAAGAAAAGGGAACAACATACAGATGCTAGAAGACGATCCAAGGAGAAGTAATCTGGACGTTATGTCAACAAGCTCCCATTCCAGAAGACTGGTGTTTAAAGAAAATTCAGCACCCAGACAAATTTTATTTTTATTTATTTTTGATTATTTCTTTTTCCCACCCATCCCTATTAAAAGAGATAGTTATCATTCCCATCAGCTTCGTAAGTCTGAAACTGTTAAATGTATGTAACCTCTGTTTGAGCTACCTGCAATAAAGTCAACTCAGTGCTATCAATATAATCTTCCACTTTAGAGGAAAGCAAACATTAAGTCTTCTATCATTGAATAGCAGTATTGATTGTTCACTATGAATTCCCACAGCTGCCAATGGTGTCAACTTTACAGCTCCAGTGAATATTCTAAGCGCCTTAATCTGAACTTTGTCAAGGGCTTCGAAGGAACTATCAGATGCTGTTAGTAAGTCATTTTTATGCATGACAGAAAACATTCCAAAAAAGAATAAATTTAATTTGCTGGAAGTTTTAATCAAAACAACAAAATCAGACACAAGGGCAGAACAAGAATAAATAAATTGCCTTTCAGATTCAATTATTGGAGGGAATCGGGAACGGCAGTTTTGTCCTGCATGGGATTCATTCAACCTGATCCATCTTCCCTGATCAAGAACCCAGAAAGGCAAAAAAGAATTTGAGAAAACAAGTAGCAACATTTCTGAGTATTTAACTATGTATATTGTTATTTTTGTTTTAATAATACATTAATTTTAAGAATATGCCACAATAAAAGGGGGGGGGGGGGAGAGAAAATCTGACTGATATTAAGTTACTAAGAATTTCTTGATTCCAATCATCAAAATATCTGTCAATAATTAATTAAAAATGGTCAAAGTGATTTTGAGAAACAGTTCAATTCACAACGAAACATCATTTCCAGTTACTAAACTTCCTATCTAGTTTAACACTGCCTTATATATTATTCTAAATTTTGTGTGTTATGTTTAATGAACGACAGATGTATGCAAGATAACAAAATCACCATTTTAAAAATTAAAACACATTGGGCCGGTGCATAATTATTCAGTGTTTTTTTGAGGGCTTTTTTTTTTTCTCTTAAAACTTTTTTTAGCAAACATAATTATTATCCAAAGAAGTATTTAAATGCATGTCGATAATCATATTCATATTAGTCATATTATGCTCTACCACTACCAAAAAGGATGGAAAGCAGCATAGTCATTTCGCGATCTCAACGAACGTTTTGGCAAAGGAACAATCAGGAAAGTCAATGTCGGGAGTGGTTTGGCAGTTTCAAATTTGGTAATACAAGTCAGGAAGAAAGCGGCCATTGGACTTTGATGATCAGGCACTTTTTGCGAAAGCTCGACAACCTGAATGCTGGCCGAAAATTTTAACATTGACCATTCCACAATTGTTCGCCGTTTCAAAAAACTCAGGAAGGTGTGGAAAGTGGCCGGATGGGTACCATACTAGCTATCAGACAACAACAAAGCCGACCGAGTTCGAATATTCACCGACCTCCTTCAGAAAACTGATCAAATGCCATTCCTGAAAATCTCGTCAATGGAGATGAGTCTTGGCTACTCTTCAAAATCGTCAAAAGACAGAAGGTATTCGTGTCTCCTAGTCAAACATTGAAAGGCATCCCAAAAGGGCAAAGTCTGTGAGGATGTGGATCAGTTGGTGGCCAATGTTAAAGCGTTGATAGCCTAGAAGGACCGGCATTTCTTCGCTAGTGGAATTGATCGGCTGCTAAGCAAATGGGAAGCAGTTATTGAAGCAGACAGTAAACATGCTCCAGAATGATATATAAAACATGCATTTTAAACAAGTTTTGAATGTATTTAAAACATATTATGAAAAACCAAACATTTAAAAAAAAAAAAATGCTGGACAATTATGCACCGACCCAGTACTTATTTTTAGCTTAAATCACTGAAAATGATTATTTTTTTGAAAAAAAAAATATTTTCACTATTTGTTTTCAAGATCATTTCAAGTGAACTTATTTAATCCATTCATTTTTTAAATAAACTAAAACTTGAAAGATAAGTAACAATTTCAAGCATATTTATAATCAGAGTTGAAAATGGTTAAAAGCTTCCTCAATCCTTTAGTCCCTAAATCGTTTTCCAAAGCCAAATCAAATATAAAAGCTTTGGTAATAACTCTCTTGGTTCATCAAAAGTAAGTTCAGAGATCTTCAGTCATTGCTTTGAGCTTTAATTGGATTTCATTAAAAGTCTAAATCTCAATAGTTTTTTCTGTTGCAGAATGGCGCCATTTACTAATTCACCAATCTTAGACAAATGCTTTCCAGTTTGAGGTTTAGGCATCTTGCTTTCACTAGGCAGGGAAGCCTCTGCTGGAACCTCTTGAATTGGAAGATTCAATTCTTGGTCGTTAGGACAGTCATCAGGAATTTCTTCAGAGGAAGCACTGGAGTCGCTTGCCATTGTGATGATAGGCCTATTTGGAAAATTCCGATTCTAAATCATAGAAAGTAATGAAAAGTTCTTAAAAGCTTTTTAAATTCACTGAAATTTTGACAAAAATTAATTTTCAAATGGAAAATTATAGGATCATTTCTAATAATAATTCAACATAAAATAAATTAAGTTTCAATTTTGAAAAACTCCAAACTCCAGTCTTATCGAAATGATCCTTTTGTTTTGAGTTTGAGTTTTTCAAAATTGAAAATTAATTTATTTTATGTTGAATTATTATTAGAAATAGTCCTATAATTTTCCATTTGAAAATTAATTTTTGTCAAAATTTCAGTGAATTTAAAAAAGTTTTCAAGAACTTTTCATTACTTTCTACAATTTAGAATCGGAATTTTCCAAATAGGCCTATCATCACAACGGCAAGCGACTCCAGTGCTTCCTCTGGAGAAATTCCTGATGACTGTTCTAGTGAGATAACCGACCAAGAATCGAATCTTCCAATTCAAGAGGTTCCAGAAGAGGCTTCCCTACCGAGTGAAAGCAAGGTGCCTAAACCTCAAACTGGACAGCGTGTGTCGAAGATCGGCGAGTTAGTAAATGGCGCCATTCTGCAACAGAAGAAGCGTAAAGGTTCCACCTTGGATGATATCCAAACTGACATCATGAACAAAAGTCGGATGGAAGCCACTTCTGCAAGAAAAAATATATGAGGGTATTTGAAGCTAGCGGTGTGACAAAGGCACAATCTTAATAACTGGAGGGAGAAGAGAAACAGTTTTTTGTCTTTATTAATTTTATTCAATAATATTTTAAAAGAATTTTCTTGGCATAAAAAAAAAAATACTTTCTGATTTTATAAATATGAAAGCAAACATAAAAGCTTTGGTAAAGAAAGTTCAGAGATCTTCAGTCATTGCTTTGAGCTTGAATAGGATTTCATTAAAAGTCTAAATCTCAACAGTTTGTCTTTTTTTTTATTAAAATAGTGTTGAATAAAATAAATAAAAAGTATTTTCTTGGCAAAAAAAAAAAATATTTCTAAAACTGATTTTCTAAATTTTGTTAATTGGTCAGATACAAGTTAATTTTTAAAACAGCCCTTTCCATTTTAAACTGTTTAGTGAAATAAACGTTTTCTTCATTTCAGTTAAGTATCATTATATATTATTTCTCAAAGGGTTTTTTTTGTCGGAACGCCATATTTCCTTTACTACTTCATCAAAATCAATGATTGAGGCATCATTTTGAAGATTACGTTCCCCGGTAATGACGAAAAATAAACAAATTGTTTAAAATTAATGTTTTCGGTAAAAAACTTTATTTTTAAAAACTTTTTATAAAAATGTAGACACGCTTTAACGTAAGCGCATTATTTTTTGAAAGCGAAAATATTCTTTAGCGTTGTAACCTTCAACTATTTCCTTTTTTGAATAAAAATGCACTTTAAATGATATTTCGTTTATTTAATAACAGATAAAAAAACAAACAAAGATTTATATTTTAATAAAAATAAACGATTTATTACAATAGAAACATACAAATTAGTCAACTTCTCATGTATTATTATTTTATATATTATTTCTCAAAGGGTTTTTTTTTTGTCGGAACGCCATATTTCCTTTACTACTTCATCAATATCAATGATTGAGGCATCATTTTGAAGATTACGTTCCCCGCTAATGCCGAAAAATAAACAAATTGTTTAAAATTAATGTTTTCGTTAAAAAACTTTATTTTTAAAAACTTTTTATAAAAATGTAGACACGCTTTAACGTAAGCGCATTATTTTTCGAAAGCGAAAATAGTCTTTAGCGTTGTAACCTTCAACTATTTACTTTTTTGAATAAAAATGCACTTTAAATGATATTTCATCGTTTATTTAATAACAACAGATAAAAAAACAAAACAAAGATTTATATTTTAATAAAAATAAACGATTTATTTCAATAGAAACATAAAAATTAGTCAACTTCTCATATACCTATATTAATTTCTCACAGGTTTTTTTTTATTTCCCTTAATACTTCATCAAAATCAATGATTGAGATATTTTCAAGATTACGTTCACCGCTAATGATGAAAAATAAATAGATTGTTTAAAATTAATGTTTTCGTTAAAAAAATTTATTTTAAAAATCTTTTTTGTAAAAATGTAGAAGGCAATCTATTGACAATCTCTTCATTTATTTATTTCCACATTACCATTCGGTGACTGATCAAGATACCATGCGAATTATTCGCACGGGTCAACTTTTTTATAAAACTTGAGAAGACGCCATCTATTGACAGTGTGTTTAACTAACATGCACACAAGCTGTTGGATTTGTTTATTATTTCTCAAAGGTGGTTTTTTGTTGCGAATTATTCGCACGGGTCAACTAGTAAAAAGAATTTATAATCATAAATAAAAAGCATTACACAAAATAATCAAAATAGTATTTGTTCCTTTATTTACTCAGTCAACTGCACAAAATTTTTATATTCGTATAAACAAATTCTAGATAATTCCTATGATGTAAACTAAAATTAATTATAAACTAAAATGAATTATAAAACAAAGTTGTTCATCTTATATGATTTCAGAAGTTGTTCTAAAATATATACATTGATTGAAAAAAATATTAAACTGCAAAACCAAATCCAGCCAAAACAATTCACTGCTTGAAATTCTAGGTAATAAGCCGGCAAAAGCCATAATGCTTGGCCAGCAAACCATAATACAATAAATAAAACACTTTTCTTCAACGATGGCCTCAGACTTGGCAATACTAATGATAATAGACTGAGGTACCATATAAAATACTGAGATGTACATACTTTGTTTAATGTAACAAAGATAAAAGTTTCAACAAACCAACCAAAAGCTAAATGATTATCTTGAGAAAATATAAATGAAAATAGTAATAGTAAAACACATTGGGGTAAAAATAAAATCACTGCCAGCCACCTGTTTTCCCATTCTTGACTTAAATACAACAAATAAAAAAAGACAGAGAAATTGTGCCGCATATCTTTTCTTTTAACATGATGCAAATAGGCTTCTTCTACAAATATAGGCCCATACAGATGATAACATATTGCTGAAACTATTAGTAAAGTGGCACACGTCACAAGGGCCAACTGAGTCTGTTTCTTATTTGGCCACAATAAATTTTTAAACCATTCAAAACAGCTCCGATTCGGCTTAAAAGATAAATATAAGGACATACTGTACAGAATTGGATAGATTTTGAAATGAATTGCCAATCCAAGCACAACACCACAAAGAACAGCATTTCTTTGGAATTTTAGATATAAAAGTCCTGTTACGAGACTGGAGAAAGGCTTTCAGCGTTTCCTCTGGTTGAAATGGCTAAAGTGAGACGTTTAAAAAAAAAACCCAAATAAAAGTGATATTTTGATATGGTTCTGTTCCACATGTCTTAACAAAAAATCCAATTACTACATCTAGTACAAATAATATTTTTTCTAAAAGATTTATGCAGATAAATGTTTGGTATCAATAGCCACAATAAAATGGGAGTATAACGATAAGTTGTCCTTAGAAATGGCGATTCCCCTTTTGTGACATGGAGTGCAGCATCTGTAAAAACATGGTAATCAATGACTGTGTAATGAACATTGTAGTTTTCATTCGAATCATGAATTTCACCATAAATTATCAGAAGGAAATGAATTACCACCGCGATTAAAAATATTCCGTCGTTCATTTTTATGTTTTACTGGCAGCTGTTCATTTTATGAATTTTGCTTTGCTTGTTCATTTGCTTTCTGTTTTTTTAGAAATCCCTCACACACCAGTGACTCGTCTCCAAATTTCTCACAGCACTTCATTAGGGCTTCCAGTGCCCATAGGCATTTTTCTTCTTTAAAGGCATTGGCTAAAATAGAAAGAATGAAATAAATATTTGAAACAATATTCAAAATAATAACAATAACAGAAGAAAAAAAAATCAGTTGATTAATTATAACATACTGCTTTCCGATTTTTTGTTTTAATTGGAACACATTTCTTAAAATAAATAATTTCTTAATTGTGAACACAAATTTTTTTATTCATAATGAAAAAAAAAAATCTTGAAATAATCGAGGATTTAAAAAAAAGAAAAATAATAAAATGTAAATAAATAAAATATCAATTCGTCATTGAGAAAGAAAATAAATGCACAAGATTTTTTTTTCTTTTTTCAATATTTATTAAAAATAAAAGTGTTTCTTTCACTTTTAGAACATTAAACAGTCAAAAAAGGATAATAATGATTATAAACACACGACTTTTTTGTGGGTACCAAATAAAAAAGAGAAAGAAAAGATCATCATTACAAAATTCTAGGCCAAAAAAATAGTAAGACACCCCAATTACTTTGATCAGGGTGGAAATTCCACTTACCCTGTTCTCCATATTTCAGATATCTTATTTCTCCTAAAATTGATAATTGATTCCACAACATTAGATCAACACAACAGAAAAAAAATGAATTCAACTTGAAAGAAAAACAAACCTATCAATGAAAAGGGGGGTGGATATTTCATTATTTTTAAATATTAATTTAGTATTGAATCCACTTATTTTAGACTGGATCATCTTTAATAAATAGAGAGTATAATTACAATTAGACCGAGTTGTTTGAGGGGGAGGAGATTTAGTAGTGAGATGTTTCTGATAGCTGTTGATATATAAAAATTCATAATAGTATATTTTCTCATCAATTTAGAACTCTGAACTTGGTGATAATCGACGCGACATTGCAAGTGTGTTAACATTTCTAATAGGATGGCATACATTATTTAATTGATAACTTTTTTTTTTTTAAAGATACTTTTAACATTAAGATATCATGCATATTTACATCCGATTTAATCCAGGTAAAGTAATGGTGCATCTGTGTTCATCCAATATCACGAATGTAAAAGCTGCCTTTATATATAATGAACTCATGGTACATATAATTTACATTAATAAATATAGAAAGTCTACTCCATTGCTCTTTGGGAACATTCGAGAAACTCTTAAGCAAAGCGGAGATGGGGAATGAAAAGCAAATAATTCAAATACTACAAAGAACTTGAGCTCTAATTAAAAATGTGACTGCACCTTTGCATAGTCCACTAAATCCTTTCTTCATTTTTATCGTTTATTCTGCAAGTTGTTTATGGCTTATTTATCTTTTCAGAACACATTTCATCAACAAATTATGTAAAATAAAATTGTTTTACACTTCTTTATCCCAATTTCACCTGCAGTGTGTATTTGGTAAATGTATCAGTTCTGTTCCTCTTAATATAAACAATGGATTTATAAGGTAAAATACGCTTCATGGTTGGTAATTTTAATATTTAGCATAATAGTTAGCCATCCTACGCTAACTCATTAAGTTAGTCAGTGCATATGATTGCTGCTAGTGGCATATTTCGGACCATCCAATTGGCGGAAGAGCAATCAATACAATTTAATTAATATTTTTGGTTAGAAAGGTCAACTGCACCTCTTACATTGTATTTTTTATCATGATCAAAATACGTTGAAATCCTTATTTCACATTGACGACGAAGTAACTGAAATTAAAGGAACATTAGAGAAGGGTTTATTATAGACAAAACTTGGCGAGGGGGAAACTATTCCCAAACAGATCAGTAAAATAAGTTCGTATGTTGCATCTGTTCTTAATCCAAGTATGCTGACTGCTCAATTGAAAGTGGACATCTGAGTGTGTCATCCCAACAGTGAAGTTTGGTGGGTGTGATGGTGTGGTCATATTTCTCCTGGTTTGAATGTGGTCCGTTAGTTGTGATTGAGGGGAACATGGCATCCACACAGTATCTGGACATTCTAGACAATTCCATGCTTCTTACGTTGTGGCTGCAGTTCGGTGACGGGCCGTTTGTTTTTCAACACAACAATGCGCCGTGCCATAAGGCCGGTGTTCTCAGTGCCTGGTTTCCGTAGAATAAATGTTCAGGAACTTCAGTGGCACGTCCAGAGTCCGAATCTCAACCCTATTGAACATCTGTGGAATGAATTGGAGCGCCGAATTTGTGCACATCCGATTCGGTCGCAAACATGCATCGAACTTTTGCAGGCTGTGAAGGAGGAGTGGGCAAAAATACCGGTTGCTTGCCATCAGAAACTGGTGGAGAACATGCCACGGCGTGTGGATGCTGTGCTTAGGGCAAAAGGCTACAGTACAGTAGAACATCATTATAACGGACGTCGCTTATAACGTACAGTTTAAAAAAAAATTGAAATAATAATAATACAGGATGCTAATTTTTATCTGACGAGTTTTACATTTCCAAGCAAGCGATTAAACATCGATCGAACAAACCCAGCAGAAAATAAATTATTTTTTCAAACGAATGAATGTAAGCAATCAACACGAACCAGGACCTTCTTGTTCTAAAGATTAATGCACTGTATATGAACACATCTTTTTCAATTCAACCTGCATTACACCTCTATATGAAACCGGACTTTCATTAAAACGGACAACCTTCAGCCCCTATTAGTCCGTTATAATGAGGTTCTACTGCATGCGCTATTAGACGCTGTAAATAAAGCGTCTGTTCCATACCATAAGTGTCCACTTTCAATTGAGCAGTCAGTGTATAATAGAATGGGATATAACCAAACATGAAAGCTAGTTAAGAGTAAGCTAACTTCTTTATCATAAAATTGATTAATTATCACGTCTTATTTGTTTTTTTAAACACTGTAATAAAATAATAAAGGCAAATTTTACTACAGTATAAATTCTTACTTTCTGAAGAATATTTTCTAACCTATCCGAAGCTTCGATTGCATTTAACAAATAAACGAGTATTAATAGGGTAAAATTAATAAGAGGACTATAATCGGATACTTGTATTCTTATAATTATACTTTTTCTATTTTAAGAAAATTTTTAAAACTTCTTCTGCTTTACCCTGAAGGCACTTTTGGAGATCACAAGAACATTTTTTGCAAGGATCGGGCTTCATCAGTGGAATAAACTCAACACAAAAAATAAAATAAATAAATAAAAATCAACTATAATAGTTCAATTTCAATGGAACTGGAATTTGATTTAGAAAACAGACAAGATTTGCCTCCCCCGTTCACTCTGCCGCCTTTCGCAGATGTGAACAGATTCTTCTTCTCGCCACCAGGAGGTTGACTGTTCTGTTTCCATGGCAACAGATAATGCTTTCATGATTCAATCTGATTCAATTCTTAAAAACATATAAATAATAACAGAAATAAATCAGTATTTTTTAATTTAGATGGGCACCGAGATTTGATTTTGAAATTGGATATTTTTTTCCTATCATGTTCTATTTAAGACTGAAAACAAATTATGTTTCTTCTTTTCACCACCAGGTGATTTTTTATTCTGTTTCCAAGACAACAGAAAACAATATGGCAACTTCCTAGCAGGGCAATGTATGCTTGGGTTGGTGTTTTCAGTGTGTCAGTTGGCCATATACTGTTGTATAAAAATATAATTTTTTGACGAAACCTCTTTTTCTTTCTGTAACTTAAAAACAATCAAAATGCAGAGAACAATGCCATTAATTCCTGGTTATATTATCCCCTCTCCTGTAAGTATTGGGCTCTCCCATTTCCTAACCAGATCTAAATATTTATTTTTGTTATTTTTCTCTTTTTTAATTAGTATTCTCATTAGTGGATTAATAAATTATATCATTCACATTAATATTTTATAATATTTTCCAAAATAGGGCTTCATGTAAAAATGAGAGAGAAATGCAAACAGAAGCTCTTGTAAAAGAAAAGGATAAATAAGAATTCTATTTTTATTTATTTATTGGTGAAAAATAAAAAAAAGTAAATAAATTTCATTGATTTCAATTAAAAAAGAAAGAAATAAGAAAATAATATAAAATGTTTTTTAAAAATAACGGGGAGGATAAGAAACAATTGAATTGACATAAGGATTGTTTGTGGGGGGGGGGCCCGGGTGGGGGGGGGGGGTGAAGTAAGGAAATTCGTAATTCTGTGGCCAGTTTTGATTGATAAGTAAGTAGATTATGGTCTAGGTATTTTTTTTTTTTTAACTTGATTGACATTAAATTAGGTAATAACAAGGAGGCTTATTCCCATGTTTATAATTCTCCCTTCAACGTTTTTTAAGTAAGTGTGTTTATTTATTTACACTTTTTCTTTATTAAATTACGTAAGTTTATGCACCTTCCAAGATATTTTAGTTAGGAGGAAAAAAAACAAAAAACACACACAAGTGATCATAGAATTCCAGAGGTGTTGTGTATTCCAAATTTGGAACAAATTGAAAGTTTAGTTGCTACTGATTATTTTTTGTTTTTCATTTGATGACATCGTGTATGATTTGTGTAGTATCACCTTTTGGAATTTCAGGAAAGCAAACTGTACTGCTTTCCCGAATAATTTTGAAAAGTGCCTCAGATTTAGCCTACCAATAAGTGATAGTAACAAATGATTTATTGGCTTAGTAATAAGCGTAGTCAAGAGGTTACCGAAAAGAATACATCTCTGGCTGGAGTGATATAAGACAAAATTTCTGCCAAGAATTTCTTGAGATGGTGAACAGGAAATTGCTAATAGCTCCTGCAAAATCTGGATGTGACACACAAACAAAAGTAGATTGAGAATATTTGAAGCTATTGATTTTAGACAATCCAGTAGAAAGGCATGGTCCCTTCTATGAAAATTAGTAAGTGAAAATCCTCCAATTCATTATAACACCAAACAAGTTGAATAGTCCTGCCCTTTCACTGACAACGATTCAGTGGAACCCCGCCATTCGTCCGCCTCGTTATTCGTCCAACTTTTTCAAGTAAAATTGAACTCGCCATTCGTACGCTTGCTCGCGATTCGGACAGCGTGACCTTGTTACTGGCCGCCCCACTCGGTCGCTTCATTTCAGTCTCGTGCTAGCTTCCATACGCAATGCATCATCCACGCAAGCTTCATGAAACTTTGTGATATTTTATTGTTATTTTTTGTTATTTTTATTGAAAATAGTGCAGCCCGGGTCCAAAAAAGATTACTGATTCAACTAAGCCTAAAAGGAAAGCGGTGAGAACGATAATTGAATTGAAAAAAGAACTCGTTGCGAAGTTTGAAAGTGGAACTCGTGTCTCTGACCTGGCAACTCAGAATGGCATGGCGAAATCAACCATATCGTCTATACTGAAAAAGAAAGACATAATAAGAGAGGCCTATATATTTATTTTTTTATAGTTTTTATGTATTTTACGCTTAAAGTATTATTACAAAGAGAGGCCAATAAGCCTCGAAACAGTACTGTCCTCGATTTCCAGCACAAATGTCAAAAAATAGCTCAGTGAATTTGTGTTTTGTTCTTTTTTTAGTTATGTGCGTTCTTTGTTTTATTTTACTGTAAAAATGTACTAACGCACGTTAAATCTTTTGTCTTATTATTACAAAGGTTTAAATAAGCAATCATCTCTGGGTTCTGGAACGGATTAATCCAATTTACATTATATCTTATGTGAAAAAATGATTCGCCATTCGAACTGCCTCCTGGAACGGATTGTGTACGAATAGTGGGGTTCCACTGTATTTCACAAGCACTAAGGGATGTTAAGGCAGGTAAAGCATCCTGACGGTATGCACCTGGAATTTTTTATAAATCTTGGAAAAAAATGATTGAATATGGATGGCCAGATTTTATACCAATATTTTAAGGACAGGCAAGATACCACAGTTACTTAAACAAAAATAATAGCAATTTTGAAACCAGGAAAACCAAATAAGCTGGAAAGTTACCAATCTATTGCATTGCTTAATGTTGACTAGTGTGTGTCTTGCATAACAGAATAAGCTTAATGATCTTGGAAAGTATCTTTTTGGTTTAGACCCAAAAGAAATGTTCTTACCAAATTCTATCACTTACATCTTACATGGAGGCAGATTTTTCAATACTAATTAAAAACTTCAATAGCATTTTATTGCCTTACTGCAGTGTATGATGAGGTTTGGAAACAGGTAGTTATCTTTAATCTTCTTCATGAGATGCCCTGTAAAATCGTAGTGGGATTAAGAGATAATATGTTGAATAATAGGATATTTCATGTCATTATAGGAAACACAAAAAGTGACTGGATGAAACTTAAAACGGCCTACCTGAGGCTCTGTTTTAGCACCACTCCTGTTTAATCTCTAGCAGATCCTATAACGCCTATAATGAAATCTAGAAATTTTGGGTATGCTGATGACTGGTTAATAGCTACAAGAAGTTAATCACTGGAGAAACAGAAGAGACATTAGCAGATGACTTGAACATTTTAGGAGAATATTTTAATTATCGGAGACTTAAACCCACTGCAAGAAAGATTAGGGTAGCTTGTTTTCATCTAGACATCCGATTAGCTTACCAGGAACTTAATGTATATTTCAGAAGTAGCCTTCTGAGTGGCCATAATTAAAGAAGAGGTGTTTAGAGCCCAATTACCAAAAACCTATTGGACCAAACTCCACCAAATTTGTTGTGAAGGGCCATTCCGTGTTACATGTTTGACATTTGGAAAACATTTTTTTCTAATTAAGGATTTTTCAATATATTTCTTATTTAAAAATCCAAACAAAAGTTCTTTAAAATAATGTAAAGTTTACCATATTCTTTTATGCAGAAACCTATCAGTTTGATGTAATAGTTATTTTTTAAATAGCTTTTAAAAAACGTTACGTGTGTGACTTAGAAAAAAAGCAAATTTTGAGTAATGACATTAAATGATATATTTCTGTGAGTTTTATTGCCACACATTTAAATTAAAAAATATGGTAGTAATTTATTTACCATACCATCTAAAATCACAGTTAAAATTTAAATTTAATAAATAATTGAATAAATGAAAATTAAAAATCTGCGTTACGTGTGTGGCACCCTGATCGTTACGTGTGTGACCATGTGAATTCAAAGTAAAAGTTTGCTTTTAAAAATGCATGAGAATAAAAATATATTAAAATATTACATGATATTTAAACATTTATACAATAAGTCAATCAATAATTATTTTTGTTAATGTTTACTTAACATTTCAAATCAAATTTAAGTTATTTAAATCAATTCTTATCTGAACAGAGTTACTTATAAAATTGAAACATCATCCAGTCTAAACATCCCTTTATTAATTATCTAATACAAAAGAAACTTAACAAAAGTTAAAAGTTAAAAATTTAGAGTAATATTCTCATCAATTACGTCAGCTATTAATAAAGTTTTAACATATTCAACACTAAAAGTATTAGTTTTAGAATTATATTTTTCCCAATTAATTTGACGGAATAATCTATATTTTATATAGTTTTCTAATCTTACATCAAAATTATTATTCAATTTAAAGATTAAAAAGATTTTTAACCAATTGTATATACCGTATTTACTCGCATAATTTCCCTTTTTTTTCATCAATATTTTGACCAAAAAAAGGGTGGGTGGGGAAATTACACGATGTTTTTCAATTTGAGGAAAAAAAAATATGGTGAAAGTGTAAGGAAAAACCATGTTAAATAATAGAGAGTTTTTGCCCAGCTCGCTATTCTATACGGTAGCGCTAAAGTCACATGACTGGTATTCTGCGCATGCGTCACTGTCCCGTAGAAGAAATACCGTTAACATGATACGTTAACTTTCCTCGAATAGCGTATCGCTTTACAGTAGGAAACATGAGTTCCGATAAACCTTAGAGAATTAGATTTAACATGAATGACGACTTGATACTCTTGCGCGAAGTTTCATTTCATTTTCAATTCATTTTCAATTATTGCTGGTAAATTTAAGTCATCTGCTAGTCGCTGTATATCGTATTTTTCGAAACGGAAATACAATCGACAAATCCTCATCATTCATTTCATTTCAACTCGACCTTGGATTTTCCTCTTCTCGAATCTGTATGTTTCTTTCTCTCAGGATATTGTGTAACACTAGATCCTAAAACAAATAATCGTCAATGCCTCCAAATGCAGCGATCTGAAGTATGTCTTCCATCTTGTTTATTAGCTTACCTTGTCCACTGACACGTTATGGCAAAAACTCTCTTCATGACAGAGCCCGCTATTGTGGTTACCGTATTCGTTCACGTGACATTTGAGTTTCCCCTATATAAATCACGTTATGGCAAAAACTCTCTATTGATTTTTAAAGCTAGAAATGTAATTAACAACAATTTTATTAACACGCAACATTTAAAATATAAGAAATCACATCTCAACATTTGTTTTTTCTTCAAAGTACAGCTAAGCAATAGGCATGCACGGAAGTGTGTGTGCGACTGTGACATAATTAATTAACGCAACTTAAACTCTGCGGTATAACTCCTATTTTTACCCATGTTGTTAATGTGTGTCACTAATCTTAACTTTATTCGCGAACTTCACGTTTTCACAAAACACTCGAAATTGTTGTACTGATTCAGAAGGAGTCTGCTCTTGTACTGACCGGGGTGGGGGTGGAATCTTCCCCTAAAATAGCGTGGGATAGAGGAATGCGGAAGTAACGGTACATTGTCGCGTCGTCGTGAGTTGACCGCCAGTCAAGATCATGTTGGAAACGCGTTTGAAGTAGAGGTGTGGAAATTATGCGATAAAAATAAAAATTGAATTTTGTAATCCACAATAACTGGGGTGGGGAAAATACGCGATGGGGGAAATTATGCGAGTAAATACGGTAGTTATTTTTTAATTATTTTGATTATTTTTTTTCCCTATTGACATTATAAATGTTATTCATAATTATTTTATAAATCATTTTTTCTTTAATATCAAGTATTTTAAATTTGTTCCTAATCTTGTTTTTTTTTTTTACAAAATTTTTTTCAAAATTTATTTCAAAATTTCAAGATTTATTTCAAAATCTGTCACACACGTAACAAAATGTTACGTGTGTGACATATTTTGAAAGTTGTACAATTTTTTCATTTTTTAATAGATTTTTATATAACTTTACAAAAGTCATCTTAATATGTAGTTAAAAGAGAAAAATAAGTTTTGTGTTAAAATTTTGACTAAATTAGAAGTTATAAAAACTTTTTAGATTCAAATGTTACGTGTGTGACAATAGTTTTATCATGCCTCTTCAGAAGTTTTCTAATTATTAAATTTTTTCAAAATATATACTTCTAACTCTATTCACAGTCTTGAGTATTTCATAAATTGATTTCTATCATTTAAAATATATAAAGTATGCAAAATATTTTTTAAATTCAGAAATCATCAGTGTATTTTAATTTCATCATTCTGCAATTTTTTATATACTTATATATTAAAAGGTATTTTTTTTTAATGACATTTTAGTTTAATAACAAAAATTTTTGCATCATGAGAAAGAGCACAGTTTTTCCTACAAATAAAATTCATTAACATTTTTCTATGTTAAAAAATATTTTGTGTTCTCTGCACGGAATGGCCCTGAAGGCTATTTAGACTATGGGGTTTTGATTTCTAAAGAAAAAGAATTAATTCAAAATTTTGCCAACAGGGAAAAAATGATACTGGAAGCAACATGTGTAGACAAAATATAGGCGTTTTAAATAAAGTTTACAATCAATAATAATTTTTATTTGGCATCAGTTACAGATGTGATTCAATATGTATCCATGCAACTTTTCCAATAATTGCATTCCGTGAAATGTTGCCGTAAGACTTGCTGTACACCCAATCCAATGTGAGGTGGTGCTCCATCCTGCATAAATATGGTGGATCAGAGGTATTAACTCTGTTGAAGTTGTGGAATAGCAAATTGAAGCAGCATTCATTGATACCTCACAGCATTGATGGAGCAAGTCTCGGAACCATTTGGTGTTCTTTCTTCAAAAATGTATGGACCGATGATGAATTCACTTTAGAAATAAGAAAAGGATATTAGGGAAGAAGTTGGTGCTTGTCTGTGAAGCCAGTAGGGATGGGGTCTGTTTTGTAACCAGAGCCTTAGGGGGTCAATGGCAGTCCGCAGTCTGGTCAGAGTCGTAGATACCTTGCCTGAGACAATACAGCTTGGCGCAGAACTCTTCCTCAACGTTGACAATTGCAGTGGGCAATAAACAGATTTACCGATTTGAAAGGGATTACAGCAAGTGAATAATACAGATAACTAGTTAGGAAAATTAAATAATAGATTTAATAGAGTGTAAAATATATGTTTAGAAGTTGATGAATATAGTGAGGATAGATAATAAAAGGAAATAAATACATAAGTATACACCTTACCCCAGGGTTTTCAGACGATGCAAACAAGATAAATATAAAATTACACACATAAATATCCAAAAACGAGTATCACTTTGTATAATGATGTTCACACTCACTAGAACAGTTCACATAGTCTTCTGAGTACATATTGTTCGTGGCAGTTCTCTGGAGAAGGGAAGCACTCCAATGTTGAGTTTATTACTCTTGATTTTAGCCAAAGAGCAGTTCTGCTGGATGCAGGTAGCACTTTCTTAAGGAAGACACTTTCGCTATGCAGGCCCTGAATTTAAAGAACGCTCTAAAGACGCAACAAGATCTCCGGGATTACAATGCATTTGCTGAGGCCCGCTTCCTAGCGGATCTTAGCCGTTATCTTCAATAGGATGAGCCAAGCGCCTTTTGCTTGGCGCGGAGATTGCCTTCCTTTTGGTGGTCGGCATCCGAGGGGCAGCAATAATTGTTGGCTGCCTGCCCTTCTCGGAAGCTCCCTGCTCACTCTAAGGCCCCGTTCCGCACTGTATTATATCTCTAAAGCACTGTCCTCCCAGAATGACTTCACCTAATGCTGAAGACGCCACCCTGACTACAAAGCATCTGTTTACAGGCTGGAAGATGAGAGAAAACAAAGGGGCAGAAGGAAGCAATAAAACTGAAGAAGGCACATTGAAGGTAATAAAGCAAGTTTGAGAAGAAAGGAAGGCTGCGCCAAGATGGTTGCCAGGTGAGGAAACATCTGGAAGACAACTGCTTTTACGGAAGACAAAGCGTTTAGGCAAGGTTTGGAGAAATAAAGAAATAAGAAAATATTTCTGAAGTCATTATATAAGTAAAGTGAAGAAAAATGAAAGGGATAGGAAAGAGTAAAGGGATGTAACAACCTCTTGTAATCGAGAAAGTGATTAGTTGGTAGGGAGAAATAATATCTTGCAAAAGTTATGTAGTACAGTGTGCAGTTCTTCACAAAGCACACTTCGAATCTCTGTCTTGAGACTCGTCCACTCTGAGGCAGAATACTGTGCTTCGATTTGGCTAAACAGCCCACGTAAAAATAGTTGATGTACAATTGAATCACACATTACATCTGATCTCTGGCACAATTAGATCTACTGCATTCCATTGGCTTCCTGCCCTGAACCACATCCCTCTCCCAAAATTACCTCATTTTAATTAGAGAATATAGTAAAATATTGAAGAACCCACAACTATCAGTGAAAGTAGACTTATATAATGCACATAGAGATAGGCTATACTCAAGGCTATACACCTACAAAGCAGCTGAAAAACTGATAAGGTGAAGATTTTAATCTAATAAACAAATGGAGTCATCAGTGGAAACAAGTTGCCTGACCAGAACTTCACAAAATGCCGTGCATTACAGCCCGTCCTGCTGTTTTGAACTATCTGTAGGATATGGACAATGTTTAATCAAGTAAGGACTAGCCATGGTAGATGTGTTCCTGCTCTTTATAAATGGAACGTCTTCCCCACAGTTTGTCTGTGGTGATGGAAGACAGACGATTCGCCATATTACTCAAGATTGTAGTCTGAAGGCTTACCGAGGACATAGAAACTATTTCTTGACAGCAACACTAACCTCAGTTGATTATACGGAGAGTTTAGGCAGATGACAGTTGTGTTTTTTCTCACCTGTAGTTTTAAAAAACACTCTTCCTCCACCACCTATTGTGCTCTATTGCTTCCCCTGATTCCAAACGATGTCCCTGCAACATATTTTCTTGTAGAACGGTGGATCAAACATCGCAGCAAACTTTCCATAGGCCATCCACAGATCAAGGATGATGATTACTGATTCCCTGTAATCCAAATACTCAGTCCAAATACACAGAAGTCCATCAGGGGACTTAACAGGATTAAACTAAAGGGGATCACCTTTACCCTGTTTCCCCTCTCCTTCCTCTGACAGCATTCTAATTATGAATGGACAGCAGAGCCGTCGCATGGGCGGGGCGACCGAGGCAATCGCCCTGGGTGCCGCAACAACGGCAAAAATAAAAAAATTTGAAAATTCCGTTTGTTTTTTTTGTGCAGATTATTGGGATGGGGGGGGGGGGGGGGGGAAAAATCAAGGGTTTGAATCCTTACAGATAGGTGTAAGGTCAGGGGGGTGAACGTGGGATGGGGTTGGGGGGGGGGGGGAGCGCCTGACGAAATCTTGCCCTGGGTGCCAACAAACCATGCAACGGCCCTAATGGACAGTACGGTTGGACGCCTTAATTCATATGGATGTGCACTTCTTATGGTTCATTACCATAAAGACTAGGGATGTCAAAATCGAAAATAGGGTTCATCACATTCTCCTGAAAGTATATTGCATTAACCTTTGCATTGATGGTCACTATGCATGACAAGCTTCCCACGTGAGGAATAACTGGCTACTACCATGAATCCTTTGAAGAACTTCTCTCTGCATTTCTTGACGAAAACCGATCATCCTTTTGAACCCCTTTGATAGTAAAAATTGCTCTTGGCTTGTTGGGATTTTTCGAGGTAGACCCATGCCTCTTCTAAAGACACAACCCACCAGGGCCGGATTTAAGCATATGCTACCTAGGCTGCAGCCTATGGGCCCGCACCACAAAGGATCCCGCGACCACTGTCCAGGTGAAAAATGATTCTGCATCAATTTTTAAAATCAGGTTTTATTGTTTTAGTAAATAAATAGTATAAAAGTTTGGTGATCGTAATCATCATTTATCGTTTGCATTTGGTTTAACTTAATGTGGTGTTTGGGTGTTTGACCAGCCTGACAAGAATATCTTCCAGTATCTGCCAGCCGGAAGTTTCGCGAAGGCGACAGAAAACACGGAGCGCAAGGTAGACAAATCTAGAAGGCATTGCTGTTGCTTATAAGGAAGGCGCACTCGTCATCTTCTGCATAGTGGTTCAAGCAAGCGTTCACGATAGTTTAACATAAATAATAACCAAATAGTTAAGTTACTAATTAGTGTGTATAGTTTAGTTTTAGTGTTAAAGTTAGTAGTTTGTTCAATAGGCAGTGTGTGTAGAAATAAATAGTGATTATCTGCTCCTGGGTCCTGGTCCTGAAATATTTTATTCACACGGAACCCGGTAAGAAAGTAAGAATAAAACCATTAATAATGTAGAATGTAGGCCAACTGTTTCATATTAACATGTTTCTAATAGAATAAAGTAAAGTTGTAATATGTCGTCTTTTTATATTTTTCGATTTTTCCGAAAAAACTCATCTAGTATTATGGACCGCCACAAAATACAAACTAATCGACATGAAAAGAAAGAGTAATTCCTATTGAAAGATTTCTAATATTCATGCCTAACCAGGGCCACAAAGCTGAAGATATATTTCAAGGCTTGAACAAGTCTTTGAAGGAGAATGAAATAGACATTAAGAACTTACGATAACGCTTCTTCAATGAGCGGAAAGTACAATCGCCTTCAAGCGTTGGTAATGGCAGAAAATAAATTAGCAGTATGAGTACCTTGTCCTGGGCATTCACTCAATCTTGTAGTGAAAGCTGCTGCCGAGTGCTGCCTGAGTACTGTAAGTTTTTTTGCCCTTTTGGAAGAACTTTTTGTACATTTTATGGCCTCAACTAACAGATATAAAGTTTTAACCGATTGCTTGAAAATTTCCGATGCAAAAACCTATTCTCGTGCCAAAACATACAACAATAAACGTTGGTCATGCAGAGCAGATGCTACAAACAGTGGCGTACCAACGCCTTTGGGGGCCCGGGGCGGGAGTTCCATTATTCCACAACCAAAAAAAAAAAAAACGGAATCTCCAATTCAACAACCAAAAAAAAGGAAATCTTGCTTTTACAACCAAAAAAAAAAAAGGAAATAAGGCTGGTGGGGCCCCCTAGGCTTACTTTTACAACCAAAAAACAATAGGAGTGGATGGTGGATTATTCAGTTAAATCAAAACAGAATTAACATTAATTTATGTAAATACATTAAATTGTTTCTTGAGAAAATAGAAAAGGCAGAATAATAATAAAAAAAAAGATTTGTAAGATAATTTTTAGTATTAATGTTATTACTATTATTATTATTATTATTATTATCTCGAAAAAGTTTAAAACCATGGGTTTCTCAGCTAAGACAATATGGCGGGTCAAGGACCAAAGCACATATTGCCAAGTGTTAAAAAAAAACAAAACAAAACAATTTTGGAAGAATAGTTAGGGATGGGTGCTTGTGTCTATAAATTTCCTAACTATGCGTGTTGTGTTGAGTACCACAGCCTTCAGGAGTTGTGCATAAGTGTTTTTATGAAGTCCTAGTGTGCTGAGGCTGTGGTGCAATGTGTGAGGCACCAGACCAGTGGCGGACAGGACGATGGGTACAACACGTACTCGGTCCTGCCTCCACTGCTTCTGGAGCTCGTGTGCTAGGTCTGTATATTTACTGATCTTGTCTGCGTGAGTTTTCTGCATGTTCTTGCTGATAGGCACTGCAATATCAATGAGATAGGTCTGTTTGTTGACCTTATCAACAAGTGTGATGTCAGGTCTGTTGTGATGTATAGTTTTGTCTGTGTGAATGTGGCGGTCCCAGTACAGCTTATGTGAGGTTGACTCTAGTACACTTTGTGGTGTGTACTTGTAGTACGGGACCGTGTCCTTATTAAGTGAGTGTTTGTGTGCTAGCTGTTGATGAACGATCGACGCTACCTGATTGTGTCGGTGGAGGTAGTCTGTTTGGGACAGAAGGGGACAGCCTGATATTATGTGGTCGATCGTCTCATGTGTAGTATGGCATTTCCTGCATCTGTCATCGTGTGTGTTTGCATCGTGTAGAATGTGTTTCTTGTAGTTGCGTGTGGAGATGACTTGGTCCTGTATCGCGATCATGAACCCTTCGGTCTCCCCAAACAGCTCACCACTCGTCAGCCATCTGTTCGACACTTCCATGTCGACATGAGGCTGGCTGAGTTCGTGGCAATGTCTGCCATGGAGTTCCTTACGAGCCCATGATTCATGCAGCTGCTGTGTGTGGGTGTCGGGGGTGGTGAGTGTTAAAGAAGGGTTTGCGAGGCAGTGGCGTAGCGAGCATAACTGGCGCCCGGGGCACAATACCTTTTTTGGCGCCCCGCCCACCCCCCGAAAACCCGAAAAACATATAGTAATATATGTCTTGGGGACCGTTTGGCGCCCCTCTGCGAGTGGCGCCCGGGGCATGATAGACCCCCTTGCCCCCCCATCGCTACGCCACTGTTGCGAGGTCCAGGGGTGTGAGGTGTGTATCAGCCATGACAATGGCTGAGTGGAGAGAGGAGTGTTGTGCTCTTTGGTGGAAGTGTTCCCTAAGTGTGTGTACTTGTTTTTCGTGTAGGGTGAAGAGATTGATGAGTCCTCGGCCTCCCTCCTTGCGGGGAAGAGTCATCCTTTCCGTAGCGGACTTGGGGTGGTGCATATTGTGTTTCGTGAATGTAGTGCGTGTTGTGCGTTGTAGTGCTTCGAGTTCAGTGTTTGTCCATGGAATTATTATTATTATTATTGTCATTATTAATATTAGTATTAGTTTATTTTCGTTTATATAATTATTAAAAAACAATAGTATTGAAACTGTAACACTAATCGAATCACACTTGTAAAGAGATAAAACCCATATCAAATATAATAAATTATTATTATTATTATTATTATTACAACCAAAAAAAAAAGAAAAATAAAGGAAATAAGGCTGGTGGGGCCTCTCCCAGGCGGGGTCCCGGGGCGGACCGCCCCCTCCCCCCCAAATTGGTACGCTACTGGCTACAAAAGCCCTATAGAGGCTATAGAGAAATAAAAATGCACTTTTTGAAATTTCACAGGACAAAGAAGATTCAGGAAAATCACGTGTTACTGCTCTAAGTTTGCATAACAAAATGTCAAAGTTGGAAACGGGGCTATACACAGTATTTTGGTAAGATATCTTGGGTCAGTAACAAAACTAGTGAATTCTGCAAAACCTTAGATTGGACGTGAATACAGCACTGGCGTCGTTTACAAGCTTCATAAGAACAAGACGCGATAGCTTTGAAGAATATCACATGAAAGCTGCTGAGTTAGCTGGTTCTAATTGCACAGGGTATGAGAATGAAACACAGCGAAAACGCAAAATAAACGTGCGTTTGTCACCTCTTGACTGTGTCCAAGCATCAGAAGTTGAGCTGACCCCATCAGAAAAATTTCGAACTCAGAATTTCCTTGCTATCATAGATCAATTTGAATCATCATTGGACAGAGGATTGAGGCATACAAATTAATTGATAACCGGTTTCTCAACAAGTTGAATACTGTCAGTAATGAAGAGATAATTGCAGCAGCTCAAAAACTTAGCAGAAACATATAACAATGACTTGGACGATCAAATGGGAAAATGAACTGATTCAGTTCAAATTTTTTTACCACGAGTTTGAAAAAAATGACGACGAAATTGAAAAAGTCATTAGTCAGGAGAGGTGGATGTATAAAGTCATCTTAGAAAAAAAACGTTAAAGGTTGTTTTCCTAATATTGAGATTGCCTTAAGAATGTACCTGTCACTTATGATCACAAACAGCAGTGGAGAAAGGTCATTTTCAAAATTGAAGTTGATCAAAAACAGGCTTCGAATCTCCATGCTAGAAGACATGTTAGAACGCTTTAGCTTTACTCAGCATTGAAAGTGACATTTTAAGAATACAAAAAATTATGAAGATATTATAAGTAGCTTCATTAGTACGAAGTGTAGGCGAACTAATTAGCCATTAAGAATGTGACACTTTCGTTATAGTTAAATTTGTTTGGAAAAGTTCTGTATTTAAATTAAATATGTTATGTATGTTGTAAAGGTTAAGTGCATTTTGCTTGTTCATTACATTCCTTTTTAGGCTTATGAAAGACGCCTTATAATTATATCCACCGTTTGTCTGTCTGTCTGTGGACACATACCCCACAATGCTTCGCAACGGCTTCTGTTAGCTCAGTTGGTTAGATCGTCGTGCTAATAACGCGAAGGTCGTGGGTTCGATCCCCTCATGGGCCATTCTTCTTCTTCATTTTTTTTTCTCCTCATTTTAGATCTTTTCAGTTTCTCAACTTATGACATTATGAGATATTGGTTCTGTAATCCTTTAGAATTGGGATTTTGATAACTACTTTATTTTCTCTAAAATTAGTATCACATTGTTTAAAGTAGATATTTAGGAAGCGACTGTTTTAGGATTTCTTGAATGTTGTAGGTGGCCTGTTAGCTCAGTTGGCTAGAGCGTCGTGCTAATAACGCGAAGGTCGTGGATTCGATCCCCTCATGGGCAATTCTTATTCTTCATTTTTTAACATGTTTACTTAAAATTACGGTATGTTATTTTTAAAATCGTAATACTCATATCTGCATAATTAGAAACATAGATTTGAATCTCAACTTTGTAGTCTTTTATAATAATATAGTTGTTCGTAGCTATGTCAATAAATCATGTTAAATACCTTAATGATATTCAGTTCTTTTCATTTTTATCATCTCATGAATTCATCAAATTCTAAATATTGTATAAGAACGTCGCACGTAAATTTTCTATAATTTAATAATAAACTTTAAACGTTTATTTTTAGGTTTTCAACTGGATAATTGTTGAAAATGCGGTTTTTGTAGGTTGATTTAAAACAAAATATTTTGTCCGGTAGGGCCCGCGCCACAGGTTCAGCCTAGGGGCCCACAGTTCCTAAATACGGCACTGCAACCCACACCCATTTGTTACTGATTAGGTACCTCTTGTAAGCTTGCGACAGTTCGTGAAATGTTCACGGATTTGAATCAGGCTAAACTCATGCCCACTACCTTTATGATGGCATTCCTTATGCAAATTTCCCATGATGATTCTTCCAATGGTACGCTTGTGACTGCAACCTGCTTGCAGTCCGTCATTGTGTTGCTGGATTTTCTTTTGTTACCATTTGGCGCACATGTCTGAGTGTCTCTGGGGACTGCCAGTGGCGTAGCGAGCATAACTGGCGCCCGGGACACAATACCTTTTTGGCGCCTCCCCCGCCCCCGAAAACCCGAAAAACATATAATAATATATGTCTTGGGGACCATTTCATGCCCTTCTGCGAGTGGCGCCTGGTACATGATAGGCCCCCTTGCCCCCCCCCCCTCGCTACACCACTGGGGACTGTGATGTTTGGGCACAGTTTCATTGATGTTTTACAGGACATCCATGTCCAGAAGGCTACTGATTACTCACATTATGCAACACTTTCTGCACATTGCTGGCCACACTCCTTACACTTGTGAATGATGACAGACTAACTACAATTTGCATCATAAAGACCAGAGATGTAACCTTCCCAGAAACAATTAACTTTCACAGCCATATACAACAAAAAATTACTGCTAATACCGAATTAAACTCTCGCAACCTTGTTTACACTGTAGCACTCATTACAGCCAGTTCCATTATGTGGCGCATGGGTAGTTAATGAATGAACTCTCAACTCTGTTATCTGCATCCACCCTCCATATTAATAACTTAGATTTAATATCATGATTTCTGTTTTGTTTTATATTTATAATTTTGAACTTGTTTTGTAGCTCTTACTGATATTTTTTTATCTTTTTTTTATTTGTAATGTATGCCATATGATTATACAGGGTGATTTTAAATTCATAGAACAAACTTTAACTGGTGGTAGGGCACATTAAAACAAATATTTTTTTGTCAAACAGTGTATGTCCGTAACTGTTGCTTTGAGACAGTAGAGGCACTGTTTGGTTTTTGACAATACTCGTCCAAAGATTGAGAGAGAATCACTGCTAGTAATCATGAGGCCAAGTAGCGTGTGGATTTGGTTTGTCCACACATGAGCATTGTGCACATTAAACACTCCCTCATGTGTAAACAATGCTAAAATATGCTGAAAAATTTGGCTATACTGCACTACTGCATAAACTAGCAGCAGAAGTCTACTCGCCAAGGATAATCCTCAGCTTTCAATGAGTAAATTCTCTTTCAAATGGAATGGGTGTAATTGCTCCTGGTGCAAAATTCTCCATATGGTAGTTTGCACACATCTATGCTACGTAGAACAGCTCTGGTGTTTGTGTTGGGACGTTCCTCAACCTGTTGTAGAATATAACTCAACAGTTGCAGATATACGTTGTTTGACAAAAAATATTTGTTTTAGTGTGCCCTATCACCCCTTTAAGTTTGTCCTATGAATTTAGAATCTTCTTATATATATATATGTATAATATCATGATATGGACAGTCGGACCTCGATATAAGGTCATCCCTTGGGACCTCACGAAAGTGACCTTATAAGCGGGGTGACCTTATAACCGATTCACACGCATTTGTCAATAAATAAGCATTATATAAATACAGTATAATTCTTTGTAAAATTTAATACGTACAAAAATATCAGTTTATTAGGTTATAATTTTTTAATTTAGTTGAACCAATTAAAATTAATGGAATCAGAAAGAAATTATTTAAAAAAAATTTTAATTCAGAATAAAGTTGTGTACAAATAGTACTAGTATGCTCAAGCAAAGTACTGATGTACAACTGACCTTCCTTAAAATAATTCATAATACAGGACTGTCGCGATTTTGGTTTCATCTTTTGTACAATGTTTTCTAAGTTTGGTAGTTTCTGAAAATTTAATTCTCTGAGTGCTTCTGCTTGTGTCACCGCTTCACTTTCAGTATCACTGTCGTTATCGTCACTTTTTAATGCATTGGAATCTAAAACTTGCGAAACAATTTTTGAAATCGAAGCTTGAGAAGTGATAACAATTTCATCATCAATTCTCATATATTCACTTTCCTCTTCTATAGCACAGGTAAAGTGTATTACCACAGGTAAAGGAATATCTTCATCATCTTTTTTCCTATAATTTGAGGGGATGAAGTCCTTTGTGAAAAAGCTGTCCCCTCCGTCGAAATGACGCCGATAAAAGATCATACTCACGGAAAAATTCTTGGAATTGAATCAGTGTGGCACTGAAATCACAGACAAAAGTGACCTTATATGCGATTACGGTATTTAAGACCTGACCATATATCCGATAATCCATATCAAAGAATTCCTATTCAATGAGCCGGGACTTTAGAAAAGTGACCTTATATGCGGGTTGACCTTATATCCTTATATGCAGGTGACCTTATATCCTTATATGCAGGTGACCTTATATCGAGGTCCAACTGTATTTGCTACATTCATTACAAAATGTTTTTGTTGCTGTTGCAGAGTAGCCCTTAGAATGCAGTTTTTAACTATGCATCAGCTTTTGAGTAAAATAAGCAGAATTATACAGATGCAAGATTCACTGCTGACTTTTTTTATTTTTGTCTTTTTTTGGTTCATTGTTTTTCTTCATAAATAATTTGGGAATTTCTAATTTCATTAAAGTGTGTCCATTGCCTGATTTAAATCCTTTGAATTAAAAATCAACAAGTACATTTAATAAAGATGATCTATGTGTATTTTTTTTAAAGTTGATGGTTTCAGAGAAGATTTTGTAAAATTGAGTCATGCAATGATTGTTCCCAGTGTCAGAATTTTGCATATGACTAATAAAAATATAAGAGACATCTTAGTTATTAATTTTTCTTCTTTTTTTTTTTTAATTTTAGGTTGACAAGACAAACTTTCATAGGTCACAGATTTTCTGTTACAAAAATAAGGTTCCTGTAGCATTGGAAAACAAAGGAGGCGTAGGTGGTGTTCCTTTGGCATCTCAACCCCATTGTCCTGAATTAAGTACCTTTCCAGAAGGGGAAGGACCTGCTCTTCCAACATGGATTGTACTGGATAAACAGGTGGAAACAATTTAGATATAATTAAGTCCTTTGTCATTAAAAATAGTAATTTGTAATTAATACATTGTATATCTAATCTGAAAATAACATTTCAGAATTCATTTGAGTGAAAACGAAATTTGCAGTGAATGGAATAAATCCAGAATAAATAAATAGTATATAATTTCAATACTTCTTTCTTTTTTGCAAGCAAAATAATTTCTCTAAAACTAACACTGTCTAATTAAAATTACGAGTAATTTTAGTTCAAAGGCCCTTTCTTGTTGTTAGAATTGCCACTGTGCTATTTTCGGCATGGATTCTATAAGATTTTTGAGTTTTTTAAGAACCGTGATATACTGTATAATCAGAATTGAGCAAATTGAGCCAAATACTAGATCTCTTAGGTTTCAGGACTCCAAGAGAGTTCCAGGGAAAGATCCATCTAACGGAAATGCAGCTTTTTTGCTGTATGTTTGTGTTGAAACTTGACATTAAAGTGATTCCTCTCCCAGATATTTTCCTGATCCTCCACCTTTCTCTATATAGCTGTACCTTTTCTACATCCAAAATGCAACTTCTAGTCTTTAGTCGCCCAAAGATGTTATCAGATGCAGTTTCAGTACAAAGGAGACTTCTTTAACTATTATACAATCAAACCTCATCAACCATCCCCTGGTTTAATTCCATCCGTCCCACATTATTTTGTCTATAGACCTTTACAAAATGGAACAATCTAAATAAGCATAGATGAGATAAAGCTACCTACCGTTAGCTTGGCCATTATTTTTCCCCCGGTTTCTTGTTATTGGTATCTTTACAACTTCTGCAACTGAACAATATTTGCTCTTTGAAGTTGCCATTTTTATGAAAGTTTGTGAATTGTTTACTTTAAAACAGAATCTATATTATAAACGAATCAAACACAGGTTCTTTCTAAGAAAGCAGAAAAACTTCCTACTTTTGAATTGGATGTGAAATTCATCTGTTTTGAAAGAAGATAAATAAAGGTTATTATTGTCTTCAGATAGTAACGGAAGCATTTATGTTTACATTGAAGTGTTTAATTTTCATAGTTTTATAGATCTATTTCTCTTAAAAATTGTTTTGTTTGTAATATCGTTCATAATAGTTATGTTTTAATTCAAGAACTATCTTACCTCTTGATAATAGGATTTAAAAGAGCTCACTGACAATTTCTGCAGGTTCTCTGTTTTGATGCATATTGGCAAGAAAGTGTTAATGAAATGCAGAAAGAAACATTTCGAGTTCACCTTGTAAAAATTTATTTTTTCCTGGAAGATGACTCCATTCAAATTCTTCAGCCAAACATGAAAAACAGTGGCCTTTTTCAAGGTTAGTCCTACAAGCAAGCTAATTCCATTTCTAACTTATTTATGTTGTTGATTTAATAAAATTAATAAAGGTACTACTATAAAAAATGGCAAAAAAATATACTTAATTTATCATATTTTATGTAAGATCAAAGGTATTTGACTTTTAAGAAAGAAAAGAAAAAGAAAAAAAAAATGGGCTTAACCTCTGTTCATCACAGTTAAGTCAAAAAAAGGTATAAAAAGTTGCAGCAATCAACATAAGAAAGCTTACAGATTACAAAAGGATTATAGTAAAAAGCTTAGTGACTTTCAGTATGCTATCAGTATCCGATACCATCTTTGCTAAAAATCAATATATGAAATACAGTAAAACCTCCTTATTGCACTCATCAAGGGACCGTGACCTAAAAGCGTAATAAGCGGGACAGCGCTATATCGAGGTTTTATTGTACATAGAAAACATCCAGGGACTGTATAAAAGAAGCATAAAGAACGGGATAGTGCTATAAGTGGGAGCGCTATATTGAGGTTTTACTGTAGTTGTGTCTTAATCGGGTAGTTATATTGTTGTGAATGGAAATGCCAGCATGACAAGAAGGGGACCAAAATATATTCTGGAATGGGACTGCCAAATGTTGATGCAAGTCAAAATCGTCATTAAGCAATGCAGCTTGCAAGATTTGAAGAATTGAGTTTTAGAATATCTCAGGTAGTACATAGTCATTTCAAAAGAAAGTGTATGCCTTCAATTTCTATGCTGGCAGTGGCACATACAGTATTTCAAAATTACACAGAGCAATGCAGTTATTACCTGAACTGGTGTGAAGCTCTCACCATTGGACAAATATAAGTTCTTTTGTGATAGTGATGAATCTGGCATTCTGGCAGAACAAGTATATAAGATGCAGTAATAATATTCTACTGCATCTTACACACCTACATTATTCTGTCTGAATGCCAGATGGTATAGAATATTGCTACCCAAGTATGAGTTGAAAAGTAAGATGTAGAAAGCAGTATCGTGTGGAGATGTTTCCATAGTACAAGATGGTTTGCTACTAAAACTGGTTGAAATTTTTAATGATGTGGGGGACGCGTCAACATTCTTCACAGCTGTGCTTCTAACTTTACGGCAACAGTTCTAACAAGATGTGTGACTTTTCATAAAAAAAAAGTTTGCAACATGGATATTTCAAAATTTGACAGGTTCCCTACAGAATCCTGGCTTCAGTCTTATTTAAAACCCATTGGACTGGGTGCTAGGCCAACTGTTCTATCTGCTCTCTTTCAGGAACAAAAGTGGCAAATTCCTGCAGAAATATTTCAATATTTTTGTAGTATCATTCTGACAATTCAATTATTCAAGTCATTTGATGAAGTTTTCTAGTCCATCTCTTAATCAACAATTTTGAAGGAGAATCAACAACCTCTTCCTTACAGAAATATTATTTGCCTGTTTTCATCTTTGTTGGCAGGAATAGTACATTGTCTGTAAAGATGTATGGAATTTAAGAGATTCATTATGGTTATATTATCTTTCATAGGACTGTGCATCTTTCATTTCTATGACCATGTGGACTTTGCATATAATCATTGAATTTCAGTTCTGATTCAAGATCCCAAAATCTTTAGAATTTCTTTAGAATTTTGCTGTTATGTCTATCTAGTCCCAAATGAAAAATATCTTACATCAAGACATATCTGCATCTCTCAACAATCACCATCTTAATTCCCAGCTAGCACTGTCATGTCCACTTCAAGAAATCCACTTTGTTCTCCGAACTTGGAAGTATCAAGTTTTCGGTATTATGCAGGATGCTTAAATGCATCTGTATCATTTTTTCTATTTCATGCAGTATTCCATGACTTGTCAGATATGTTCATTCATGTCATGGAGTTTTATAGTGCTCCCAGCCTAACGTCGACTGGGGCACTAGATGGCATTATGGTAGAATTAGAATTGATTGTATATTCCATTCTTTAATACAGGAAAGTTTATATTTAGGGGAATTTGTTTGAAAAAAAAAATTGCTTCATGTTTAACTTAAATATTCTTTTTTTTTTCTCAATATTTATTGTTTATGATTAAATATCAGTATTGTTGATACGACTTGTAATATTTATTTCTATTAACTTATTGTATGCTGATGATGTGTAAACTATTGAAAAACATTACAGCAAGCGCAGCAAACAGATGGACCTATGCTAATCTACTGTCATGGCAACAGATATTCTTACCATAATGTTTTCAAAAGGCAGTAATACTCTCTTCTCAAATTTCTCTTCTCAAATTTCTCTTCTCAAAATATGATTTTGCATTAACAATAACTTCTTTTTTTTTTACTTCATAAAGCTTTGTCTTGTCCTAACTTGGCTGCCTTGATGGAAACCAGAAGAGGAACAATAGTTCCTGAAATGATTAATTGATAGTCAACATTGTTCAAGGTCACAGTCAGTTAGGCTGGGAGGCCTGTAGTCATCTGTATTTTAAATCCATTCTGTTTTGGGATTCTTTTAGAAAAACCTAGACCTTGTTTTCCAGGTTTTCAATCATCCGTAAATGTAAGACCACCTGAAGAACACATTATCACAACTCCATTCATTAAAAAAAAAAGACAGTATTTATGTCATCTTCATGTTATTCAACTCATTAACAGATGAATTTCCTGTTATGAGTTAATCAAAATGTAGAGATTTATTCATTGTTTGCTTTTACATCTTCCTGCATTTGATCTAACAGTGTTAAGAAATGTTTCTTCTTTCAGCCTTTGTAGATATTTTTCCTCCTTTGCTGTCAAGAATTGCTATCTATACACGAGAAGCCTTGTTTTTTCTATCATCAAGGATTTTAGTTTCTCAGCTTTTCTTTCCATCTGTCAATTCACTGCATGCTTTGATTAATGTCCTTGTCATCACCTTTGGCAAACTGTCTGTGGCTGTTGCTCTCTCACTTTTCCCTGTGAGATGATCTTAATTATTTGAACTTTTTCATATGAATGAATTATTTGGATGCAACCTGGCATTGTCAGGTCTAAATGCACCTCTTCATAATACTGTGGCATGACTTCATGTTTCCTTTTATGCTTCCGAAAATCAACACAAGTCAATCTTTGGAATGCTCATTTGTCATAATTTGGAATCATTTCACAGTCCTCGATATGGTTATCAACATTATCTTTCTTTTCAGCATGTAAATTTGGTTTTCAGCATCTATTATCTTTATTGAAAACCACTGTATCCCTTTGAACTCTACATTCACATTTCTTTATCTGGTTAATTCTTTTCCATTTATACATTCTGATTGCAACTTCATTTGTGAAATGTAGCCGTTTATCATTGTCTTCTATCAGAGACGTTATATACAGTCTACAACTGTGGCTGGATTGATCAGCTCATCAACAGTGCCTTGATTTCATTGCATTTACAGAATCTGTTTGATCATCTGTTTAGAGATTTGAGGCTTGAGATACCATGGGATATTATTTCAGGGACAGAGATGTAATGATACGGGTGGGATATATGCACTGCACTCGGGTGCCAACCATTCAGGGCCACTGGCTGAGCCTGCCAGATCTTTCGTTGTAAGTTGTTTTATTAAACATCTGCCATTATTCCTCTGATTAAAATTTATAAGATAAGATTAATAATGTATTCTTTTTTATTGCCTTCATGTATATTGCCTTCCTATAAGTTTTTTCTTTCTTTGTTTTCTTTTCTTTTTAATCCTTGGGATGCCACATCTCTTTGCACACAGTTGCTAATACACCAGATGACAGCTAGTTCACAGATCTTGGATGTCGTACCATTAATACATTTTCAGTGGTTTTTATTTTTTTGTGGCAGTCAGCAATGTTAGGATCCTATCAAAAGCTTATCCATTGCTTGCTTGAGGGATTCTTTAACCAGATCACTGATTCTTTCTAGATTCTTCTGTGTTGTTTGCTTCTTCTTCCCACTTATGATTACTCATCTCACACACTTCTTCAACACTGAAATTTGATGTTCCTGTAATACATTTTCTTTAAGAAATCTTAAATTTAGAATATAAAATCTACTTCAAAAGTTAATTGTACTGTATCTGGGATCCACCCCAATTTATCTGATTTCTGCTGCTCTATAAGTTCTTAACTAGTCTGAAGAATGCTAGAGGCACTTGAGACAAGTCCATGTTTTCTCCTGACATGTCAAAGTTTTGTCAGTCAGTGTGTGTGTGTGTATTTTTACCAATAATTTTTGAACCCCTGGATGAATCATCTTCAAACTTGGTATGCTTATTTGAGGACTAGGGACAATCCAACTTTTATATTTTAAATCTTAACAAATGGGTCCTTGTCAAGAAGTTGGCACAAGAAGACAACAAAAATTTTCCATAGAAATGCATTGGAATCTAAACAATTGATTTCTATCTGATTTCTGTTAAGATCTTATTTTTAACAATGAGTATTAAGTCTATAATCAATTCTGCAGGGTTTGATCCAATTTAGACAATGCAGATAATAACTAATGCTAATAATGGATAATGTAGATTTAATTCTTTTTTTTTCTTTCGGAAAATGGAAAATTTTGTGCTATTTGTATTCAGTACTATTATAATTTAATATAAACATAGCATTTTTATTTTTGTGATTTTTTTTTTCAAGATATTTAAAAAAAAAAATAAAGAAGAAATATTAAGAAAAGTAGGCTTTTAAGTTCTTTTGAACTACTACTATTTTTAATCAAATGCTTATTTTCCTTATATATTAAAAATAAAATTAATATTTTTGTTTTGTAATACCATTTAATTGTAGTTCTGTAATCGCAGGTGTTGTCCAGAAAAATATTTTTTTACGTCGGCATCGTATTCGCAAACCTGCTCCTAATGACGACAAGTTTTATACCATCGATGATTTTGATATTGGGAAGGATATTACATTTTATGGGAGGACGTTTCGCATTTGTGGCTGTTCAGATGCATTCACGGAACACTTTTTGATGAAACTTGGAATTAAAGTTGGTGAAAAAATACCTATTCCAAGAGATCCATTTACTAACTACAAGGAGAGGGTAATTTATTATATTTTTAATTGTGGATAAGCTTAGAATAATTTTTAAGTTTTCATATTTTTTTTTCGTAAGTTGTAATTACTATTGAGGTTTGAGGATTTTTCCCTGTTTATTTCTTCTCAGCCAGGCAGGCAAGCATTGGGCTCCTTCTAACCTCAATTTTGTCTCATTTGGCTAGTGATTATAAAATCTTCACCACTTGAGATGTCCATCCTTGTTATAGATGCTTTAGTTTCTCAAATTTTAAGTTTTTAAAATTTAAGTTTAGTTTCTAAAATTGCTGTTTTATTTTCTTTAATTGATGATAATAGGTCTTAATAATTGCGTTTTTTATTCTTTGCTTTGTCTTCCATTATTGTATTGACAGAATGAATTATTTTTCAGATGGAAGACATGGAGCAGATGCCTTTGAGACCCTATGACAAAAAGGATACTCGCAGGCAGTTTTTAGATCACGATCGACATGTCTTAAGATTTTACGGCTATTGGGATGATAGAGAAACTTTATTTGGAGATATACATGATCTGACCATTTTATACTTTTTAGCTGATGATACCATTGAAATAAGAGAAAAGGTCATTCCTAATTCTGGTAAAGAATCTTTCCCTGTGTTTCTTTGTCGTTCCAAATTGCCAAAGGTAAGTTACTAAAATTAATAATTGATCACTATAATTAATAAAATGCATTACATAGTATTAACCAATATTTATAAGATTGTTGTCGCTCAAAATCAGTGGAACACCTCTGAGCACACAGAAATTAAAAGCTAATTATATCGTATTCCTCATCTCAGAAAGAAACCAGACTCTGTAACAGGAAATCTACATTGGTTGTTTATAGGAATCTTGATTTAATAATCTCGATTGGCATCAGATAATCATGAAGAAATTTCACTGAGGTAGTGATAGGGTTTACAAGCATAATTGCTGAAAGAAAAATCAAATTATTATTTTGACAGGCAGTGGTGTACAAAGTATGAAGGGATATGGATGTAGAAAAATCAGATAGATCGTTTTTCATTATATAAGAATATATTATTTTCAATTGAAAATTGCTCAGTTACGTGGTTTAGATTGTCAAAAATAAGTTCAGAAAGATATGATACAAGTAGCCTGTTTAAAATATCATTGGTTAATTGTGTGGGTTTCAAAGAAAACCAGAATCG
>JAFIDM010006943.1:48176491-48197113 GCA_023159025.1 Thereuonema tuberculata | reverse complement strand
AATGAGGACGAAACGGTCCGTCCCAGTCTCTTCCCGATGACAACTCAGGGTGCGAATCCTAACTTTAGCTAAGTGCCGTGGATTGATGCCTAAATTCATTGTTTTGTTTGTTTTTTCTTATGGAAATTAAATAGTTCAGGTAACTGAAGTCATTTGCACTGTCAATTTATCATTTGAATAATCTTTGTTTCCATTTTCAGAAACATTTGTCACTCTAACCCAGTGCCAGTTGGCATTACATGGATTATGTAGCAACAAGGGTGTCTGTAGGATTGTATTTCAGGAAGGGGCCAAGTTAGGAACCGGCCTTGAACAACCCTCAAAAAACATTGTCTTAAAAATTTTGTAGAGGGGAGAAGGCCAAAGTCTTCTCCAACCAAAAAACTAAAACATAACTTCTAGATTTCGGATGGGGTGGGTTGGCCTAGGGCTTCCTCAGCCCTTCCCATATATACTTCTGTTTGCAGCATTTTTACTGACATTTTAATTGCCTTTAATTTCACATGTTCATTTACAACTATTTCTAAAAAGCAATTTATAAAGATAATCTTAGAAAACAAGTTTCCTAGGACTTTTATAAAGGGAAATATATTTACTAATAAATTGTTAGTTTTAGTTAGTAATGCAATTTCTTGGAATCTTCTAAAGCAATTTTGTGTGATTTCCATTGAGGAAAAAAATGGATTGAGCCCTGTGTTAATCTTATGTGGTTGAAGCTTCATTTAGACTATACATGATATCTCTATTACTTCATTCATACACTACACATTGAAGAGTAAAGATAAAAGACTTTGATATTGCACCATAAATATACATGACTAAGATTTATCAATGCCAGTTGCTTGGAGACCTTTAAAATACTAATTAAAAAGTAACATTTTGTTATAAAAGTAATTAGTATTTCCACTAAAATTGATTTAATCAGAAGAATGTAGATGCTGTGGCAATATTATTAAAATTATATCGAAATACCAAAGACTTTGATTACAAATAAAAATGTTTGGAACTTTGCATATTCATATTTCAGTGAAGAATTATAAAGTAAATTAATTTATTGACATATTTAAATAATATGTTCAATTGGTAAGCTTATGAAGTTACCAAAACAATATTATTAATATTAACCTAAAAATATTTTAATTACAAAAGAAACTTAATCAGAAAAAAAAAGTAACAGAAACTAAAAGTCCAAATAATATTTTTTTTTTTGAAGCGTCCAATCTTTGATCAGCAACCTGGAATGTGTCATGAACAAATGCCCTTGAAAATAATTGGTCCTCCTACTCCGCAAGGAAAGCATTTTATTCTCGATAATATCAGAGCTGGAGAATGCAAGGTGGATTATTATAAAGATTGTGATCTCATGATTGGTGCCGTTTTGAATTTGTGGGGAAGAAAAGTAATTCTGACTGACTGTGATGATTTCACTAAACATTTTTATCGTACTAAATATGGAATAAGTAAGTTTATTATATAATTCTAATTATAAAATATTAGAGATGCATATTTTTTTAACTTATATAGTTTGGGATTAAAATTTGCATTCTTGGAATTAATTTTATTACTATCCTTATCCTCTAGATTTCTACAAAATGTACTGTATATATATATACATATATATACACGAGGGCTGTAAATAAAGTAGTGGCAACTATGCCAGACACGTGCAGGAGATCATGCATGCGCACACAGAAGATGGAAGCGGTCAGGTGGTGCTGTTGTCAATATGTAGTGTGCAGGTGACAGGCATCCAGCTAGGAGTATTGTTGCTGTGTGGCGTTGGCGTTGAAGTGAAGAATGTCGATTTCACCGCTCTAAAGCATGTTTTCAAAATAGTGAACAGTGTTCATGGATTAAAATCGAGGCTGCCCATGGCAAAACTGCTTCAGACTGTTATCAAGGAGTACGTGAAGCCTATTGCGAGAATGCATTACCGTATCGGACGGTTGCACGATGGGTCAAGACGTTTCGTGCGGGTCGGAATGAGACTGCAGCGTATTGTTGCCATTGAAGAGACGAGGACATGAGCCCACGAGCCTGAATTAAAGCGTCAATCGAATGAATGGCGTCACCCAGGTTCGCCACGTCCACAGAAATTTCGTCAGGAACCCACTCTGGTGAAGCTTATGCTGATTGTGGCATACGACTACAAGGGTGTTATTCTTACGCATGCTGTGTCTGAGGGACAAACCATCACCAGTGAATACTACTGCCGATTTCTGGAGCGACATCTGTGTTCGGCTGTGCGGCGCAAATGTCCACGTTTCTTGCGAGACGATCGCCCTATCGTGTTGCATGACAATGCACGTTGCCATGTCACACACAATGTCCAGCTGTTATTGCAACGGTGGCATTGGGAGGTATTGGAACACCCTCTGTACTCACCAGACCTGAGTCCTTGTGACTTCGCCCTGTTTCCAACGATAAAGGAACCCCTCCGAGGCCACCGATTTCCTGATGTGGTATCTGTACTCCTCGCAGTAGAGCGCTCCGTGGCTGTCATCAACAGAGAACGCCTTGCCAATGGTCCCCTACGGCTTCCCGAAATTTGGCAAAAGGTTATAAACTTTGCGGGTGACTATATCGAAGGAATGTAATGCAATTTGTACGTGTTAGTTCATTAAGTATTGCATTGTATCAATGTTGCCACTACTTTATTTACAACCCTCGTATATCAGATGTAACAGGATTGTGGTACTACTCAAATATTTTTATGTATTGTTGTAGTGTAATGCAATTTGGCACAGTAATGATACATAAAAGAATACGGCAAAAAACTGTATTCCTTTTTGAAATATCATTTCTAGTTTAACCAGAAATGACATCAATTTTGCAATCTTAAATGGAACATCCTGTATATTTAGACATATTTAAATTCTACTCGAAATTTGGAATTCAACAAAGTATCACTTGCACATGTTTTATTCGAATGTGTTGCATATGAAGAATCTGGAAAAACTATCTATTCCTGTACTTTATTAAATGAAAATAAAAGAACTACAACAAATATTCATTGAAGTGACAGCTATGAATATAGAAAGGAAATACGTTAGCTCGTGTAAGTTGCTCGAAGTGTCCACCATGAGCATCCCTGCATAATTGGGCCCGTTCAATTACTTCCCGCATAACGTTATTCAACTGTAGATCAGCTAATGTTGTAGGTGGTCTTGAATAAACAATATTTTTCAGGTGAGGGAAGATGAAAAAGTCTAATACTGTCAAGTCTGATATTCTAGGTGGCCACAGTACTTGCCCATTGGTTCCAATCCAACTTAACATCCCATTTTCCACCACAACAATACTTCTGTCGATGTACACCCACCTCACTCACTAACAGTACATAGACGTATTATAATGCAGTAGAAACACACTTGCCTGTAGTTTCTTACTGCCATTCGACGTCAATTATGTGTTTTAAAATATTCCTCATACACAACACATTCGAACGAAACGTGCAAGTGATACATTGTTGAATTCCAAATTTCGAGTAGAATTTAAATATGTCTAAATATACAGGGTGTTCCATTTAAAATTGCAAAGTTGATGCCAGTTCTGATTAAACTGTAAAGGATATTTCAAAAGGGAATACAGTGTTTTCCGTATTCTGTATGTATCATTATGTGTCAAATTGTATTACATTACAAGGATACATTATATATATTCTAGCAGTCATTTTTGCTTTGATATTCAGTCTCTATGTACATTTCATATATTTAGAAATACTTTTTTCTTCATACAAGTGATACCTTTATCTGTATTGCTGCTGTTTGTCTTCAGTATGCAGAGTAAACATGGAAGAATATAATCCTGACCAAGTTCTTATGGAATATCAAACTAAGGTTATGTCAATAGAAGAAGCATTCTAATACTACGTAGCAGAGAAGACCAGTCTTAGAAGGGAAGAATTCAAGATTAATTCAGAAACTTTTCCAGTCAGATAGATAGATCTTGATGAATTCTGTATATGATAATGTAGACAGTTCAAGTGGAGGTATAACTAACTGTTATGACGTTTACTGGAATAATTTGGATAAACGAGTTAGGATATCAGTGAGGAGACTGAAGAGGAGAGAACACCAGGGAATTACTTTCAATGATGTTTAGAGTTTTTTAGGTTTTTTTTTCTATGGAAGAAAGAAACCATCTTTTAACAGCAGGTTTACAAAGATACTTGTTGATTATGACGTATTGCTAGGAATTCTCTTTCAGTTGCTGCAAGCAACTTTGAAATGTATTTTATGTTTGTAGCATCAAGGTTGGTGATCTCATGGTGCATGATCAAGCAAATAAAGAAGTCAAGTATTACAACTGTGTCAAAAATAAGAGTTTTACAAAAGAGTTAGGTTTTTACTTAATAAATAATCTGTAATGAAGATACAAATCCCTTATGCAAAATAGTAGCTCCAATAAAAGTTAAAATTATAAGACACTTTAAAATTTTAGTAGAAAAATAGTAGTTACATTAATCAGAAATGAATATCCATAGGATGAGATCACCTAGCATAAAGAAGGAACTGATACCAGATAAGAACATAATTCATTCTTAATAAGAAAACTAACTTGTTAGGAAAGCAGTCATTGTTTCATTAAAATATCTTTTTTAATAAATTATTTATGGGTAATGTATCAATCAACCTAGAAATAAGAAAGAAATATAAAATCTGCTTCAAAGTTTAATATCTACCTATTTTCATCGGCTACTGCTTACCTGATTTTTCATTGATATTTATTAAACTACTAGACTAATAGTTGTTAAATTCTTAGTGAATAATAATGAATGTTTGTTAACTTTGTGTCGTAGCTGAATTTGTTCCATTGAAGAGAGATGAGCCCACCATTACACCACCTCCTAAGGAAGTGCCTCCTCACAATGGATTTGGCTCTGAAGAAGATTCTCTAGAAAACTGCAAGAGGTTAATTCCATCAAAACCAAAAACAGATTTTGTGAAATTCATCATGTTAGACAGGTAAGCAGTGCTCCAAGTTTTTCATTTGATATTTCAAGATTCTCATTTGTGATACATCACCTGAAATTCACTAGGTTTATGAAATTAAAGATTTTTAATTGTTTAATCAATAGGAGTAGTAAATGTTGAAGTTCAACCACATTCTTGGCCTGAATAATTACTATAAATGTTCTTATTGTGCTGCTCATTGCTAATTTTATTGGAAATCTTAGTACAAAGGCTGTTACCACAACACTCCTTTATACATAGTTTACTGCTTTGAGAACCTTTTTAATCATATTGAACACCAATTAGTGTCTTTTATTTAGCGCCTGTAAGAAATTTATCAGTATTACTGCTTACTTCATCCTCTGTTATGAGATTTTGGTCCCAAGCAAAGCTTTTAATTTTCGTTTGAAGTTTATATTTCTTCTATTATATATTTCATAATGTTGTTGCAAATGCCTAGAATTTATTTTAAATTGCTAGAATTTAAATTGTTTATTTAGTTGTTTTAGTTTTCCAAACTGTTTTCTATAAATCTCTCCTCCCCTCCCCCCCATCTGAAAAAAAAAAACCACAATGTGTTTAAGTTTTTTTTTTGTTTCATTTCCTATTTTTAGTACAACTCTGACTTCTTAGAATCTTTTACTCACCATTTAATCTTCACCATGTATACACTGAAGTGCCAAAAAAAACTGGAATTCCTATATTGATAGGTACTCATTGTGCTTGGATGACAGCAACAACACAATGCGGCATGGATTCCACAAGCGCTTTGTAGTATTGTGGAGGCAATGCACAGTATGCGTCCTGCAGTGTCCCTCAATTCTATAATGTTTGCTGGTCGTGGATTCCTGGCATTGAAGTGATCCCATATGTGTTTGATGGCATTAAATCCAGCAAATGTAGGGGCCAAGACATGATGGCAAACTTAGAGGAATGCTCCTCCAGTCATAATCGTGTGACTGTGGCCTTGCGCAGAGGTGCATTGTCCTGTTAAAAGAATTGCCACAAAGGTAATTGAGGTAAATACAGGACATGAACAGGTGCAATTGATCCTCAAGGATGGTGATGTAGTAGCTACTGATCAGAGAGGTCTGAAGACATATGAGGGGTCCTAATGTGTACCAGCTGAACACACCCCATAAAGTAACAGATAAGCATACGGCATCCAGTGCTACATGGAATTTTCGCCACATCACAGTCACCCATGTACCCAAAATAGTTGGAACCACAATTTGTCAGACTAGGCCACATGTTTCTAGTCATCTAAGAGTCCAGTGGTGGTGTTCCCAAGCCCAGGCAAGGCCAGAGCCTTGTGTTGTGTGGCCAGCAATGGCACCCAGGTGGACTGTCAGCTCCGGAACCCCTTAGAACACAGGGAATGTTGCACTGTTTGAACGCTGATGCTAGTACTGGCTCCAACATTGAGTGGAGCTGTTATTTGCGGCAATGTTGCACGTGGATCAAATGTTACAATGTTACAATGCTGCTGTCCAAGTTTGTCAAGGGCTTTTTTTTTTCCGGCCACACTGGTCTCATATGCTGGATGTTTTCCCTAATTTCGTGTAGTTCAGATACACCCTTGAAATTGTTGAACATGTACGTGAATCCGAATTTCATAGTAATTTCCGAGATGGAATGACCCATCTCCCAGGCCCCTACAATCATACATCTTTTGAAGTTGATAAGCTGCCATCGTAGCTGCGAATGCTACTACTTGAGATTGCAAAGATATTTGCCATTTGCAGGCAGTTCCATTAATCTGCAAGGGTGTGGTGGCATGAAATGGACATGGTAGCACCCTTCCCATTTTTTTTGGCATTTTAGTGTAGTGTTTATCCAATCCTAATCCTAGCATTTATGTTAGGACTAATTATTTGTTCAAAATAAGTTTGATAATTTTTTATTTACAAATCCTGTTTACTTCCAAATCAATCATGTCAATTTACTGAATCTTTATTAGATATAGAATGAATCATCGTTTCCCCAACTATTTCAATATTTATGGTAATTGCCAACAATTCTTTTGTAGTCGACACCATTTCTGCCAGGAATTTCCTGAACCTCTTTGCCTTTTTTGGAATCTTTTATGTGGTGATATTTACAGATCTTGTCTTATAAGTTCAAGCAATTATTTCAGTTTTATTAGTTACTTACCATTCATTCGGATATTGGTAGTTTCGTTGTGTAAGCCACAAATATTTTGAAAGAATTTAATGATCATTAAACCAGACTTTGTAATTTACAACCCTCTTTCATGTTTTATATATACAAAGACAATTATAAAGTTTTAGGAATGCTTGGCTTTCTATACTTAACATCAGTCATTCCTCAAAAGGTAGATGGAATTTTTTGTAAAGCTGTATCCATCATTACTTGCACTTAAAATTAACCCTTAATTGCTTTAAGATCTCTAGTCATAAAGATGATCAAATCTTAGATAACCAAGGAGACTACTATGTAATTTTGTTAATTTTTGAAGAACCATCCTCACAGTATAAGTTCAAAAGTGACAAAAAATATCTTAAGTATAAGCTATATCCAGCAGTCGGCGAACAACAGACAGAGTATGTTCTGAATGCTCTTAAAGGATTTTAGGCATTTTTACTTCATATCTATTATAAAAGCTTCCAACTATCAACAGTCACAATTTAAACTCCATAACTTCAATTTAAAATTTACTACAGGGGATATATTTTTTCTCACATCAGAAAGCAAAATCAAGCCAGATTTAAAAGCCTGAAACAAATTATGGATCTCTAATGGATGGAGCAAATGATCATCTTAAAGATAACGTGATAGCTTTAACTGACAGTTATAGATTGTTACGTTGTAAGATTCATCTTTCATATATAAGTTAACCTGTACAGTTCGCCTCTACATATTTAATTATGAGATAGCCCTCCTTCCAGTTTCATAAGAGATCTATGAAAGACAATGCTAATTTCAGTGATTTCTTCTAATCCACACCTCTGCTCAGCAGACATCTTCATGAAGTTCAATTTTTTTTTTAATGTTGATGTTTAAAGCTAAAGGATCCCACATTACAGGCCACTTTACTGGCAGACCTCAACGATTCCGACCATCAAGATGAAGTTGGAGTCAGATGGTCAGTCCGACACTCTTTCTGCCTTTAATTCCATGAAAGAAATCTGATTCCATTTACAGAGGGCTGTGTGAACCCTAGGACCCATTTGGTGGAGGAACTCCAAAGGAATAATTACCAACCTCTGCCAGGAATTGAACCCAACTCCTTCAGCCCATAGTTGAATGGTTACCACTGGTCTATTGGGCCCACAATGTTGATGTTATCACTCTTTATTATTGAAAAATTATAATACAGTGAAGTCTCACTTATACGAAACATTCAATTATACGAAGAATTTCTCATTCCCCAGCGAAACCCCCATAGTCCTATATGTAATTCACTTATACGAATAATTTTTGGTTCCCCCTCATATTCGTATAAGACTTCACTGTATTTTTGTATTCTTTATCTTTTAGAAAGAAAGAAGAACAAAAAGTTGTTTTATAGCAAGAAAAGCAGTAGAATAGTTAATTAACAAATTGTTAAACATTTTTCTTTTTTTTTTTTTTCTTTTTCAGAACCTGGTGTTTTGAAGTTACCTATCATATTATTCTTTTTTCTTTTCTACTCTTTTTAGTTAAATTTTATTATTTAGATATTTTGCTCTCTTAGGTTTGGGGAAAATAGCCATATTTTGCGCTTTAGTGCCCGATTTGAATCTGAAACATTTTTAACCAAAGGCCGTATCTTTGTGATCAGCTTTTATTTGAAAGATGATACAATTCTTGTGTCTGAAAACCAAATTCGAAATACAGGTAAGTAGAGTCATTCTATCTACATAGGTAAGAACAGCATATCTCCAATAATTCTCCACTTACGAGATTTTACCAGAGTAACTTGTGCATCAAACTCTATACGGAATTATCTCTCTTAGTTTTGCTTAGTGCAATTGGAAATTCAAATCTTTAAATACCTCAGGATACAGTGGTAAAACTGCATTTAGTGAGAGCCATGGGGAAACAGTGACTCTCAGTTTTTCAGATGAAGTTTTCAAGCCTTTTTAAGATATCTGTAACACCAGATACTGTGAAATGGGTTAAAGATTTACAGAAATTTCCAGTCACATTAAGCATATTTTAATGATGATAAGTGTTCCAAGGAGTTTGTTGCTGAATTTTTATTCGTGCATAATTATGCAATAACTTGCAAGCTATTCTTTCTACAAGAAAATTATCTTCTGTTTGTTATTACTTGTTCCTCCTTTTAATATTTTTTATTCATGCATGTGCCCAAAATTTTCTTTATCCCTCTTTAAATAATGCTTTTTCTCATGATTTTAGCCTCGTTTCCCTTTTGCGTCAATCATTCCTTAATGTACTCTAAAAACAATAAATCTTTCCGAATTTTTTTGAGTTGAAATTTAAAAAAAAGTTTTCCAAGTGAATTTTTACATGAAGACTAATTATTCTTTTAATTAGAAGATTATTACATTTTTGTAAATTGTTAAAAAAAAGTTTTTAATATTTTGTAGTTGACATCCTACTGGGTTTTTTTTTTTTTTTAGCAAGTGTTAAGCCTAATTTCATATGATAATATTTGTTTGATGTGCTTGTCCTCTGGGGAAAGTCTTCCAGTCAGTTGGTCTGTGACTTTAAACTGACATTATTAGATGCAGTAGGCATAAACAAAATAACAGGAACAAATTAAATCAAAATAGTGATTATTAAGAGGCATTGCATCTATATGGATGAGAGAAGAATACATATAGAAAACTATAGAAACAAAAGTAAGTAACACTGTCAAGTGGCACAAAAATGGAAATAACGTGTGTATAAGCATTATTTCCAATTACCCGTTCTCGTTGAAACATTCAGTCAAGTTCATTTGCTCTTTGGACACATCCATTTTTGCTTTTGGCAGGTGTTTCATCTTATTCTTTACTGCATCTTTGTAAGAATCCTAAGCGGGTCATATATATTATTATTTGTCCGTCTGGTAATTCGTTTTTCTCTTGAAAATCCATTTATTTGTGATTGCTTTTTTACCCAGCTGGTAATTCACTCATTTATTTCATTTTTACATTGCTTTCATTTCTTTAGCTGCTTTGAACCATTTCTTCCTATTTTGGATAAGACAATTTCATCATTTCATTGATGTCGGTACTGGCATTTGTGTAGTTTGGGCTTTATATGATGATCTTTTTTGCAAGGATTTCTTTATTTCATTCAGGTCGTCGAAGTGTTGCTCTTTCTGTTGTGTATTCACAATCGCCCTGATTGTCTGACTCTTTATATGGTACTCGGGTCTGCTTCTGTTAAATCGACTGATGTTGTTGTAGTATCACTGTCCAATGGATTCCCTTTTGAAGCTGTTCGTATATCACAATTTTCATTTGTAGATCTATTGATATTTTTCATAGTATATACAGAATGACTTACCCATATTTTGTCAGTACATGGATCAGAGATACAATATTCCTTTACTGTGGTATCAAAGCTAATTATCACTCCAGTAGCAGCTTTATCATCTTATCTTCTTACATTATTGCTTCAGAACATATCAACAGACAAATAAACCAAGAATTCTAATACGGCTTTTTTGCCATCCCAATTTTTCAAAAGAAATTTTCTCCATACTTTTACATGGTAGCCTGTTTTGTAGGTATAGTGCTGTGCATACAGCTTCTCCTCAATAGAGTTAGTAATTTTTTTTAAATTCTTTGTTGCCATTCACTTTTAAATTGTATTCCTTCTAGTTATGTTACGAGCATGAGGTTTTTATTCTTTTGTACTGTACACTGATTATCTTTGAACATTTTAGTTTGTCAAACAACCCACAGACAACAGTCCACTGTCCAATAAAGGTACATAAAGTGCTTTGGTCACAGTGATGCAATTAATATTGCTTCCAGATGTCGTGATTCTCATTTTGCTTCCAGTAATTCCTTCTGCTTGCACTGGTCAGTCATCTGCGAGGTAAATCAGAGCCTTAGATACAACTTATTGAAATTTATCATAGCACCAGATTCAGTGAACCAATCATGTTCAGCATGTCCCTTTTTTTTACAAAAAAGCGCAGAACTCCCTCTTTTTCTGTTTGAACTGTGGTTACTTTTGTTGTTTATTAATTGTCTTTAGAACAATTTTGCATGATTCAATGTTTTTCGAGACTGTGCTGATATTCATCAATCAATCTTCCCCAAATGCAATCTACTGTCAAGTTCACTTTTGATTTGCCCTCAAGAGCTGTCACCATGAATTATATGAATCAAGAAGACTACATAGTAACACTGCCACAATATCTTTGGTGAGTATTGTTCCCAATCTGCAAAGTTGATTCACTATTTTTAGCATAACTATTGTGCATCTACATGTTTCTACATGTTATGAGTACAGTTTATCAGCTATAGCTTGGAACACAGTGATAAGCGTTCATGAAGCGCTGTAATTTTAACCACATTTCCTTTGCTATTAATAAATTTGTTATATGAAATAACGGAATGTCCTCCATGGATAACCCTACAGTCATGATTGCCTTGTGTTCAGAATTTCCCAGTACTTGAGAATGGTTGGTGGCTCTGATTTGGATAAATTTATATTGTCCTGTAATCTCTGATCATGATTATATATATCCTGAATTTCCATAGCTGATAATTTTTATCATTCAGTTTTGCAATAATCACTTTGTTTCAATTTACGATTCTGCAATTTTTCTTTAGCATTTGGTCTTTCACACAATTTCAATCACAAAAGCTTATTGTTACTGTTATTATGCCGCTCATAGTTTTCCACTAACTGGACCCATAATCTGCTGGATACATGTGTATATTGGCATAAACAAAATACAGGAACAAATAAAATCAGAATGGTGATTATTAAGAGATGTTCCATCTACATGGATGAGAGAAGAATACACTCAGAAAACAATATGCACATAAGGGAGTGGTGTAAAAATTAAAATAATAAGACGTCTTTTAAGTTATAGAAGCCAAACCTCTCCTCTCATTAATGTTTTCCCCTATCAAAAGTTTAAGAATTAAGACTTTATTCTCTCTTTCCATGCCTTGATGACTAAGTAGGTTAAAAAGGTTCTTATCAGAATCATGTTATATCATAAAGTTTGAATTAGTTGAATCATTAAGTTTTACACATAGTTTTTTACTTAAACATGCTCTAAGATACTCTAAATTTTTAAAGGGTAACTTCAAGTGTAGAAGAAAGTTTTTTGGTAGAGTGGTATTTTTTTTACTTATCAGTGCTGATTCTCATATAAATTGCATGTCAAGCTAAGCTAAAGATTTTGTTTCCATATTGTCAAAATTTTGGATAAAGAGACGGACTCCCAGTTCTATTATTGATTACATACATAATGTATCCAGATCAAATCTTATTTTTCCAAAAATCAGCAATTGCAATGGCCTTATCATCCCCCCATCACCAAATCATCAGTTGCACATATGTCATCAAGTCTTGGACAAATTCAGTAAGTGCTGAGCATCCTGTATTGCACCAAACTCACAAAAATTGTCCTAGTCTTTGTATAGCATGTCCCATTTCTGCAAATGAGTCCCACACCTTGAACGCCAAACCTCAGGTGGTTCCAACTCATGCCTATAAGGGCATTTGTTTGTCCAATGTTAGCTCCTCTTCAAGGTTCATAATTGGGGATAAAACCTCTTCTTTCCATCTATTAATATGATTTACCCCATTTTGTGTTCCAACTAATATTTTTGTTCTGTCCATGAAATGCTTCCTAGACCTCAATCTCCAGGTTTATGCCCAAAGAGTGGATGTTGGAGGTCAGTTTTTATTTAGTTTTCTCCATGTCTGCTGCTACATTTTTATGGATGAAGCAATTCCAATTAGTGAGTAGAGTTTTCAGTAGCAGTTGGCTGAAGGCATCCTGTTATATAGATTGTTTCGTTAATATCCATGTCAACTTGTTTCGTATGTGTGGATGCATTCCATACAGGTGCCGCATACTCTGCAGCCGAAAAAATAGAGGCCAGAGCCGATGTTCTCAAAATCTCTGGTTTTGCACCCCAAGTGTTTCCTATCAGTTTCCGAATAATGTTATTCCTTGCACTTACCTTCCACCTGGTGTTAATACAATGCTGTCTTGAATGTAAGAGTTCAATCCAAGATTATCCTAGGTGAGTCGATGTTAAACAATGTTTCAGTTGAGTGCCTTGCCAATTGATGTATAACTGTTTTCTAGCTTCATGATTTCTTAAGTGAAAAGTACATACTTCAGTTTTATTACTGATTCATAAACTGACTTTCAAATCTTACCTATCATTCTATGTCTCAGTGTCTTGAGTGGTATATCCTCCCTAATAACTTTTGAACTGTTCTTCTTTGACATGCATAGTAAAGACACTATCTATTCTTTGTATTTGAAAAATTTCCTTTGACAAATTCAGTTTGTCAGGAAACAAAAGCTTAAATCCTAAAGATCTAAATTCATCAACTCTGTCATCTGCATGTGGCAATTTGAAGAAAATGGATAGGAAGATGACAATGCAGCAAGCATGTCTGAAAACTGTAATCAAGTGTTCATAACTTCTCCTGTATCCCTGAAGTCCTGAACTATATCATCTAAAACTTAATTCAATTCAGGCCAATGAGGAAGTTCCTAGATTGAAAGTAAAAGTATATATACAGGGTATTGCAAAATTCCCTATACATATTTTAATGGTAGATCAGGAACACCAAGATAAACTTTTTTTGTTAATGAATAGGCAGAATTTACTGATGAGCTGTGTAGACTATGTTCCCCAGCGACATTGTGTAATGTATGCCCCAGCAAACAGGCGTAACGTCAGGGGACATACATTAATTGGCAAAAAAAGTTTATCTTGTTGTTCCTGTTCTACCATTAAAATCTACACAGAGTTTTGTAACACCCGTTTTCCATACACCAGGTGGGCATAAAATAACGAGAGGTGTTCAAAGCCCTCTAGCGAGGAATGTATTGGACGAATCGTAACAACATTCAGTGGACATACAGAGTGGAATATGCAGTTTCAATTTCTAAAAAAAAAAAAAAAAAAATTTAGTACCAAAAGTTGCCAACGGGAAAATGTGGTGCTGTTAACGCACTAATTTGCATAACCACGTTACGTGTAGAGCAATCAAGATAAAAAGAAAGGCTTGGAGAATTCACATCACTCAGCGACGAACTGCCTTTTGATGGCTCTTACCTTACATGACCCTGCTTTGCTAGTGAAGCTGTATTATCAGCGGGACGAGAATGCCAGTGCTGCCCTTCGGGAATTTCGGTCAAGACGTTACGAAGAGGACCGATGAGTTTAACAAATCTTCGAAAAATGATTCAATGCTCTGGAACTCTAGCAGTTCAACCAGGCCAGGGACGCAAAGCTATCAGTCACCAACACGTTGAAGAAGTTGCAACTGCTATTGTGGAACAGGAGGTGACGAATGTACAGAATACTATCAGTGCACGAGCAAATGGATATCCTATTCTCAATGGTGCGGAAAATCCTGAGTCAGATGTTGAAGTTTTACCCCTATAAAATCTGTTCTTTTCAAGACTTGTGCCCTGGCAATGCAACCACCCGCATTGAGTTTGCCTTAAGATTCTTAGCGCGCACGGAAGTGGATGAAACATGGCCGGGCGGATTTTATGGAGTGACGAAGCACATTTTTATTTGAACGGTGATATTAATACATACAACTACCGCTTTTGGGCTGCAACTAATGCTGCACGACATTCCGATATGCTTAAGAACGTTGTGGTTCCACAACTGCTGCAAAGAGGGATGTCTCAATTCTATCATCTTCATGCAGGATGGTGCACCACCCCACATTGGATTTCGGGTACAGCGTATATTGCGGCAACATTTCTCTGACACCAGAATCATTAGTCATGCATTTCCCACAGCATGACCCCCGGGGTCGCCTTATCTCAATCCTTATGATTTTTGGCTTTGGGGATTTCTTAAAAGCATTGTGTATCAAGGACATGTCCCTGTTATCCCGACATTGAAAAATCGAAGTACATTACAGGTGTGACAAATCCATTCCAATATGTTGCAAGCCGCTGTGGAACGTGCACCGCATGCAGCTCGTGGAACATCACAATGGTGGTCATATGGAACCTTATTTGTAATTACCAAAAAACGTTGTCTATATTGTTACGAAACTTGATGTGTGTTGTCTCATTTGGCAATTACTCATTCATTACTCATACGTACTACAACCTATGCAGTGCCACATTTTCCCCTGTTGGAGACTTTTGGTACTAAATTTCTTTTTTTTAGAAATCCAAACTGCTTGTTCCACTCTGTATGTATACCAAATGTTGTTACAATTCGTCCAATACATTCCTTGCTAGAGGGCTCTGAACACTTCACATTATTATATGCCCACCCGGTATATAACAGTGGAAGATAGTATTTCATCAGTGTGATGTATTAATTGACTTGTGTTCTATGTGGAAGTCATAAGCAACTAGTGACAAGTTGGAGGTGTGGATCTTTATTGGATGATTGTGTCCAGAAATAATAAAAAAAAAAAGATATAGCCTTTATTGTTAAATTTAAATCAGTGTTAATCTTTGTATTTTTAATGATATATAAATAATTTTTGATCTGTCTTTTATATGAACACATCAGTAATCATTATTAAATGGAAGAATAATGACCATTTCAGAATTACAGAGGGATTTCCTTTATCAGTACTGAGCCATGGTTATGACAGTGTTTTTCATTCTCCAGTACATTATGAAAATTGTTTATTAAAAGGTATTCTGGTTACTTTTGTAACAGGAGTAATGGGAGGAAAGTTTATGCAGAGAATGAAGATGAAGAAACCAATTGTTCCCAATCCTGCTCCAGGAAAAATCTTTTCTGATTGTTATGTGGCCAAAGATTTTGAGATTGGACGAATTGTGGAGCTACTCAAATTTAAATTTTTGATTGTTGATGCAGACGAATATACTTTGAAATACATGGAAGATCATCCCGAAGAAGTAAGGCAATAACTCTTATTTAAACAGTTCTTTTAATTTATTTATTTATTTATTTATTTATTTATTTTATTTATTTTATTTATTTTATTTATTTATTTATTTATTTATTTATTTATTTTATTTTATTTTATTTATTTATTTATTTATTTATTTATTTATTTATTTATTTATTTATTTATTTATTTTATTTTATTTTATTTTATTTTATTTTATTTTATTTATTTATTTATTTATTTATTTATTTATTTATTTATTCTTATTTCAAAATATCAAGGAAAAATCAGTTAATGCCTTTTTAATAAATGTGTAGTGCTCACTAAATATCTTGGAAATTTGTTCTCTGGAGTAAGAATTATAAATTCAGTTTAATTGATAATGGAAAAAATATGAATGACTTAAATATCAAAATAACATATAAATTAGTTACTTAATTTCATGAACATGATTTTATCCAGATATGTCTAAAATTGTAACCATTAATATAAAATTATATCTTAAAATATATCTTAACCAATTTTGCTTTTAATGTGTACAATTTGTAAATAGTGTTTCTATAGTTTCATTTCTTCTATAACAGCTGAAGAAGCAATGGTGTCAAAGAAAGGAATTACTATTGAGGGATTTCCAAAAGTAGGGGTAGTAGACGAGTGGGAAGAGAACTCATAGGAAAGGGAAGGGCAACGGAAATAGTCAAACTATTCCTTACATCAACAGATCAGTGAGACAACTTTAATCCCATATTCTGGTCATTTGTAACTGGTACAAAGATACTATATCTAAGGCTTCCTTCGATCAATCTTGTCACGAAATATTGAGAAACATCAATTCTTGGTCTCTCGGCCATCTCTATTGATAGTCTAGTGTTCATTTGTAGCCTGCTATGTATTGTGCTAGTTTCCATTGACTTTCTGCATTGTGATGATTAGAAGGCAGAAATCATCCAAAGATCAAAGGTCTAGTTGACTTAATGTTTGAAAAGTACTGAGTAATTGATAAGTGGAGTAGTAATATTTAGAAAAAAGTATTCCATTACAGACCTACATGACCCTAGGGGTCATGGGAGATAAGGCTCCTGGCATTTCCTAACTAACGGGACTAACAAGATTCATCACACCCTGTATATCATACAATTGATGTCCTTTTGTTAAATGAAAATACACACGAAATACTTCAAAACTATGTATGGGTTTAGGGGCCAACATTCCACAGATTTCTAGATAATTGAAATTGTTCTTATTCAGTTTCCCACAGTAGCTTGAATGTTAGAAATGTGACTGTTCCGTTACGGTTGTCTGCAAAAGCTTGATGACTAATATCATGGGTCTGTAAGTTCCTGGGATCAAATCTGCTGTATGCATTTTTTTCCTTCTCTATTTTTTTCTCCTTTTTCGAACTTTTGCTTTGTTTTTCCTTACATTACTGTACAGGGTATATCAGTTGGACCCAGTCAAACTGGTAAATTCTTCCTGGGAGGCATTTTCGAGAGCAGTTTTAACGTTTCCACAAGAATAACAGTATCCTAACACAAGACGGGCACCAGAATGCTTCAGCTGTGTACAGTAGTAGGCATGCACCTGACATCAGTAGGAGCACCTCGTGACATTGAATTGTGGATTAGTGGCCATAAATAATTCACAATGGGAGGCAGTGAAAGTGGTGTGTTCCAGTTGATGTTAAAGCAACGCGTGTCTGTCATTAAGTTTATTTATGAGTCGAAAGGCAACATCTCTGCAACATATTTTGATGAGGAATATGGATTTTCTCCAAAATGTGAAACAATGACTGCAATCAAGAAGAAATTTCAAAACACTGGTTCTGTTGCAAAAAAACATGCTGCAAAAGGGTCACACATCACAATCACTAACAAAGAGAACCCATCATCATTGAAGCGCTGGTGAAAAGTTCGAAAAAGTTGATACGAAAGTTGACCTGAATAACCCTGTACTTTTCTTATATTATTTTTTTGTTTTATTTTTTTCATTTTCATTTATTTTTTTCATTTCATTTCATTATTTTTTTCATTTTTTGTTTCATTATTTTCTGGCTTAAATTAGTAAGACGATTAGAAATTGTAAATATCATCTCCTTTAATTAGAAGACAAGGTGAAATATTAGTAAAATATTAAAAATAAATAAAAGTTAAAATGAGAATTAAGGTAAAAAGTTAATAATTAAAATAATGTTAATAAAATAAAAATTAAAGTTTAAAGTTTATATAAATTATCAAACAGATCATTTATATTTCATTAATTAAACTACGTTTTTTCCCCCTCTCCCTTTTTTATATTTATGTATTTTATTGGAGTTTATGTTCACATTAAAGTTTTGAACCTAAATGAAAAAAATAGATAAGAAATCTAAAGATCATGCGTTTCTAATACGCAAAAACTTTGGATAAACTTACGACCCTTTTTAGCAAGTATACCTTTCTCAATCAGTTCAAATATTAAATAAAAATATAAAAATAAATGTTCAGAAATTTAAAGTCAGCAGGATAAATTTAAGTACTTATATCTACACTTACACTTATTTTTCTAAATTAATAGTTTACAAATGTTTTTAATTAAAAAAAAATAATTTACACATCATTATCATTTACACATTTCTAATCTTTTTTTCTTTTGGCTTATATTAATGATGTTATTAAAAAATGGCATTGACATAATGAAAAAGAAATTAAAAGATATTTGATCATTTATATAAATAATAAAGAAACAAAAATAAAATAACATTTTATGTTATCTTCTAATGAAAGGGGATATTATATAGAATATCTAATCGTCTTATTAAAGTAAACCAGAAAAGAAAAATATTTAAAGAAATTTATTAATATAAGGAAAAACAAAAGAAAAGTTAGAAAAAGGAGAAAAGATAAGGATAAAAAACTACATGCAGAAGATTTAATCCCAGGATTCGATTTTTTTTGATCTTACAGATCCATATCACATACACACACCACTTTATTAGGTACACCACTGCTGGGCGCACAAATGCTGTGTCTCGCAACAACTCTTCAAGCTGGTGGGGGCAGTGTCGTGGTGTGGGAGATGTTTTCCTGACACACATTGGGTACATTCATACCTCTGGAGGCACGTCAGGATGCTAGAGCGTACCTAAACATCGTAGCTGATCAAGTGCAACCGTACATGTTAACAGTTTATCCTCATGCAGATGGCTACTTCCAGCAGGATAATGCGCCGGTGCACAAAGCCCGCATCACTATGGGATGGTTTGAGGAACACGATGATTACTTTTCCTTGCTGCAGTGGGCCCACTTAGTCCCTGGATCTCAGCCCGATTGAAAATCTAAGGGTTGAGCTAGAACGGGCTGTTCGCTCCAGGCCTACACCTCCATCAAATCTTCAGGAACTGTGTGACACACTCATGTCTGCATGGTACACAATACCTCAACAACGTTTTCAGCATCTTGTGGAATCCATGCCTCTACGAATTCAGGCTGTTTTGAGGTCTAAAGGAGGCCCAACACACTACTAGGTAGGGGTACCTAATAAAGTGGCCGGACAGCGTATATTTGAAATACTTCATTTGTACTTTTATCTCACAAAACAACATCAAATTGAATGATATACCATTTATGAGCTCCTTGTAATTTGAGGTCGGATGTCAGTCCAAATCCCTCCATCTTTAACCTTCATGAAAGAAATCTTGTACCCATTCTATAGATGACTGGGTGAATCATAGGACACATCTGGAAAGGAATTGAGCATGGAAAAATCTCAGACTTCCTCCAAGAATTCAACAGCTTCTCCAACCACTTGACTACTGGGCCCACAGTAGTAATCCTTCATCAAATAGTTGAAAACCACTTCAGCCAGTAAAGTATCATAGAAATATATTGAGACAAATCTAACAGTTTCAGAATTCCGTCTTAAATGGATGGGTTTTTTTTTTTTAACACACAATAAATCTGATAAAGATGCCATAAGTTATTCGTTGAGATGAAACACAGAGAAAATGTAAGTGATTGCTTCTATTTCAGAAAATCATATACAGTGAAACCTCTCTGAGCGGCCACCCCACAGTACCGAAAATATTTGGCCGCTCAGAGGGGGTGGCCGCTCTGAAGGGTTTTATAATTGCTATAATGCGTATCTTACTATTATAAGATAATTATTATAATGCGTAATATAAACAAGTCTGACATATATTCCTTATTTAAAATGAAATTTAAAACTTATCTAAAGAGAAAATAGTACAGTATTTTATTTCATGCTTTCTTACATTTTTTTTAAAAAGGCTACAATTTGTGTCTGTTTTAAGTTTTTACTTTTCTCTATAACAACCATTTTTTCAAGTTCGTTTTCAAGTAGAATTTCCCGAAAAATGAAGTGGTGGGAAATCTCTAAATCCGACTCGGTGGCCGTTTAGAGGGGGACGGATGGCCGCTGATACAGGTTATTTTAACATTAGGTCTATGAGTCGAAAAATCCGTGCCATGAAAAATTGGCCGTTTAGAGGGGTGGCCGCTATACAGGGGTGGCCGCTCGGAGAAGTTTCACTGTAGTAATATTAATACAATCATAGGACATATTTATATTGAACTCGTATTATCAAAAATTCAATCTGACTTAAAAAATAAAATGTCTTTGTATCATTACAGTTTCAGCAAGCCAATGTTCCTTTGATTGT
>JAFIDM010006943.1:48132432-48166491 GCA_023159025.1 Thereuonema tuberculata | reverse complement strand
TCAAAATCTTTTAATTTTCTTTTTCTGAACATTATCAAGATAGATTAGCACCATTAAGAAAGCCATACACCTGCTTATAATTACAAAAATACAATGTAATAACGCGACTAGTTTCGCCAATCTCGAGATTGGTGAAACTAGTCGTGTTATTAAATTGTATTTCTGTAATTATAAGCAGGTGTACGGCTTTCTTAATAGTGCTAATGTATATCAGTACACATAAAACTTTGAATGAACTTATCAAGATAGATATTGATTATAATGATAAGTAAGTAAACCAATAAAAATTCATGTCAAGTTTGAAACAATAATGATAAAAAGTTATATTTCATTGAAATAATAGATTATGTGACTAAGTGTGACTGCTACTAACAGCTCGACTTGTAAGCTCGTTTGTTTGATTAATATTGTCTTTAAACAATATATTATTGAGAAGCTTTACATATGAAGTTTTAATGCTATTGGTGAAATAATGAAACCAATGTCTGCATTTATGATTTCTAGTTACTAAATGGAATGAAAATGTACTTTCGTATTTTTACTCCATACCCTTACAACATTCGAAATCACAATCTTATCAATTTGTTTAACACTTTAAATGTTCAGATTTATTTTTATCTCTTGTTATGTATTTATTTATATTACTTAATATTTAAAAAAGTTATTTAAACTAATTCTACTAATGATCTTATCCATATTAGTCAACTAATGTGTTTTTTTGTTTTTTGACCTTTATGTTTGTAAAACTTCATTATTTAATATTTAAATTTTGTGAAATTTTATCTCAATCAGTTCAGTGTTATCTGATGTAACATTCCATTTTTAGCATTGTATTTACTACAGATTTAGGCTTAGGGTTTTCTCTATTCCCCCCCCCCCCCCTGAATCGATAATTTAATTAAGATAAAGATAACTGAGTTAAGCTCATGATGTTCTGATTCTGGACAGTAGTGTTTTCGTATTAAGCTAGCACACGTGTTACACTAAATAGCAAACCACAAAAGATGTAGATTACAAAATACTTAATGGACCCAAAAAACCCTTATTGAGTTTTGTGTCAAACATAAATCTGTTTCCCTATGTTACTTTTTTTCCCCCCTTTTCAAATCCTGTGAGCTTTGAACAGTCCATATTATATTCCTTTCTATGAACTTTGTGTTCTATGAGTTGCTATTAATTCTGCTTTTGTTTTATGAACTTCATCCATAAAAAAATGAAATAATAATAATAATAAAGTAATATATTTACTTTCATAATTTAGAAGTGGATTTTTAGATCGTGAAAGTATCTATAAAGCTGGAAGATCTCATCCTCTACCACTTCATAAAGACCATATTCAGAAGATAGTTGAGAGGTAAGAGTTGTAATAAATAATATTAGAAATAGTCTGTTCAAGGTTGCTAGCATTCCTTTAGTTTAATTTTGAAAGGAACATAAATATAAAATTTGTTGTTCTTTTACCCAGAGTATCTTTTGAGAGGAAGTACAGTGCACTTAATTTTAAACTCAGCCTGTTCAGTAAAGATCTCACAATCATGCTTTTATATATATATATAAACAGTAGAACCTCATTATAACGGACGTCGCTTATAACGGACAGTTTTAAAAAAAATTGTAATAATAAAACAGGATGCAAATGAAAATATGTTTGCATATTATGAATACTTACGGCACCTCCGTTAGTTATTAACTGAAGAAATAAGCAGCAAACAAACCCAGCAGAAAATAAATTATTTTTTCAAACCAAAGAATGTAAGCAATCAACCTGAACCACGACTTTCTTGTTCTAAAGATTAATGCAGTGTATACATATATACATCTTTTTGAATTCAACCTACTATGTTGAAGGTTGTTTTTTATTTGATGTATAATAAACACTTTTTATAGTTAACTATTGTACTTTCATTGATGTACATCCTGCTGCATTACACCCCTATAAGAATTATTTGTTTAAACCGGACTTTCATTAAAACGGACAACCTTCAGCCCCTATTAGTCCGTTGTAATGAGGTTCTACTATATATATATATATATATATAAATAAAGTTTTTCTCCTTAATTTTTTAGTGCAGTTTGACTTACTACTATCTTTAGTTCATTTGAATTATATAAAATTTGACTGATAGATTTAATATAAAACTATTTTAAAGTCTTTATGAGCATCGCATAAATGTTTTGATGATTATTTGCTTTTTTTCCCATTTAATTCTGTTTTTCCTATTTAAAATGTTATTGTTGTTTGAACCAAAAAATCCTTAGTTGTCATTTAATATTTAAATCCTGATGGGACAAAAAGATTTTAAATAACCGACTATAAATTAATTTCTTAGGAATGTCAGTTGATAAAATAAATTGCTAAGGAAGAATTAAAAATAACTCTGTATAAGTTGTCTAAATCTAGTAAAGGCATAAAAAGATTAACTATATAAAACCAACACTATGAAATCAACTATAACATTTTTAAACTATATAAATACGAAGAATTCTTAAAACTCCAGTTATGAACAACTATGACTGTCATGATAGGAGATTCATCTTTGTAATCTTTCACCTAGTGCTTTTATTATTAGTGGACAGGCATATTTGATGAAGAAATAGTTGTCTATATCTTAAGTCATATTAAAAAAAAAATATTATGAAACAATTTATAAGGTTTTAAAAGAATAAAAGAAGAGGAGTAGGTTTAAAGGAATCTGGATTTTTCTAATGGTAAAATTGATAACTATAAATTAATGGATAACTATAATTTAATGGAAATTGATGATATTGTTTTTACGTAAAGAAATTTTGCTAAAGAAAATAAAATGAGTTAAGAATTTCTGACAATCAGAATATAGGATGATACTTGTGATGAAGAATTGCCTGTGGACAAAAAGAGAAGGTTAAAGTGCATTTCAAATGCTAAATTATGTTTTCTGTCAAACATAAATGTGGGCCCGGTAGCCGAGTGGGTATGGGCGCTTGGCTGCAGGTTGAAGGTGGCGGGTTCGATTCCCGGCCTCAGCAGAGGTCGGGAATTTTTCCACGCTCCATTCTCCTCCAAACGGGTCCTAGGGCCTACCCAACCCTCTGTAGAATGGGTACCGGGTTTCTTTCCTTGGAGTTAAAGGCGGGCGGGCATAGGGCTGACCTCCCGACCTCATACTAGTCCCGTTGGTCACGAAACGCCGGGAGCTTTACCTCCCACGAGCCCTTGGGCCTGCATAGGCCTGTTGTGGTGATCCTTTAACTTTTAACAAACATAAATAGGTGATAAATATGAAAAAAAAAATTTGGTATATGGTTTTAGCAAGTGTTTACGGAACACAGTCCATATTATGAACTTTAAGTAGAGTGTTCATTATCATTCCTGCTCATACAAAATAAGGCAGTGGAAAAGGAGATGGTTTGATCAGCTGACTGAATAACTTTGGGAACAAAATACAGATTTGCAAGAAAAATATTGTATTTCTAAATTCATCCAAAGCCTTCTGCTGTATTAAAGAGAATAACGACACACATTTATGTTCTTTAATCTCTTATATTATACTAAATGAAATTATTGTCACCATTTTCCTATCATTTTAATAATATAATTTACAGTTCATCTTAAATTTCTTATCAACTTTAATTCCTTATTACAAATAAACTGATATGGAAATATTTATCATGAAGCATTTTCAGGGTGATATCAGAGCACTTGAGAAATTTAATTGATCATATGAAGAAAAAAAGAATATTATTGATATTATTATATTATTGATAGTGTATTAATGATGGAAGATAGATTGAGAAACTTCAGAAGATAAAAACTGGAAAAGTTTAAAAGAACTAGCTTTAGATGTAATAAATTTTCCACTATCACCTTCAAAACATTATTTTTCTGATGCCAAAAAAAAACTTTCTTTCAATAAGTTTTTAATAAAATTCTCCTTTTTTGGAACTCAACAAATTAATATGACATCAATATGAATTAACATTTTCTTACTTTAATTTTTTTGCAATATTGATTTTAAAAATTAAAATTGGTGAAATTTTATTTTAGATTAGATTAATTGAAAATGGGTGGTATGACTGCCAAGCACGTCAACCTGAAAGATCTTAAGTTCAGTTAAAAGAAGGAAATGCAGTAGATTAAAATTAGCATTTCTAAAAAAAAAAAAACCTTTCATTGCATTTGTTAATTACAAAACATTAAATTGATTTTGAATTAAATCTCACAAATTCCAACTTAAAATGTTTTAATATAATTTATTTGTTGTTTTTATCTGAGTGTTTATTTTAATAAAATAAAATGAATAAAAATCTCTTAGGGAACTTCTGATTATTTTACATTATGTTATCTTTGTATTTATTATAATTTAGAATAATTTAAAGTGAAATATTTGTTATGTTTATTTTGCTGAATCAAACAATCTTGTTACTGTCTTAAAAATAAATAATAATAAAAAAATTGTTATTTCTTATCTCTTAAACAATCTTAAAATAATCTCAATAATAATTATCAGTTCAATAAAAATAGTCGTCAAGAAATTGCAATTAGATTAATCTGCAGCAACTTACCTGGCACTTCATTAATGATTCTTTATAGTTATCAACTTCTGAGATATCATCCAGGTCAGGCTGAAAACAACAGAGTTCTATTAATAATACAGGGTGGCACACATAAAACCAACCTCAAAATAATACAATAGCAAAAGAAATGCCTATTGGGACCAGTTTTATGTGCGCTACCGTGTATTACGTTCATTGGTAAAGATGAAATCTTATTACTTTGCAGAATGTAGGAGAGAAGTTCAACATTATTTAGTAATCTGTTGATGCAGATTAAATGAAACAATGCTTTTAAGTATCCTGCAACTTCATATTTATTTTATTTTTTTAGATTGGATGCTAGAGAAGATGGGCTTATAGAATATGAAAAATTAGTCAGTTTGCTAGATTGGAGAAATAATCCTAGTGAACTACGCATTCCTCCTCATATTGTGGTAAGTGTACTAAACTATAAATATAATTTTAAATAACAAGAATGACAAAAATGGTAACTGCATAAAATTCAAAATAAAATTCACAAATTGTACAAAAGCAGTTTTAACAGAAAAGCTCAGGATCTTATTTCTAACGACATGCCTAATCAGAACTGCTGAATATACAGTTTTGTAGATAGAATCCAGATAACATTTGCTTGGTTTGAAGAAAAACAATAAAAAATACAAGTTACTCATTATTGAATTAATAATATCAGATACATAATGTTGCTTATTTAAGTTTATCATATAAAAGAAGGCAAATAAACTACTAAATTTAAGCTATAAATAATAACTCTGCAAAATATCCACCTTCGCTTGTATTCAAGATCTGATGAGAGGATGCCTATCATTAAGAAGAATATTATAATGTTCGAGGGTTGAACAGATAAAAAGTTTACAACCTCTAGAAATTAAATTTGTTATTTGCAATATGAGATCAAACACACTTAAAAATCACACATATAATAAAAATTTGCACTACATGTTACGGGATCCCCGTCCGAACCCCTTCATCAGATGACTGTTAGAGCATACATGAAACAAAGTGGAGTCTTAAATTTAAACGTCATTCACTTTCTGTCTTGTGATCAGGATGGCTCATTGCTGCTTTTGAAGGTTGTAGGTTTGTTTTTTTATACTATTTTTTAAGCTCATCCTGCAATGCATTTGTGATGGAGACCTCTGTTTTATAACACTTTGTCTTTAATGATTAGAGATTCATAGAGCTTTCTCATGTAATGGTCATATTGAGTTCTTTACATTATTGATTTCTCAAAATTTAACGTATGATGTGTTTGCTTTTAATGTTCAGCTGTACTATATTAAGCTGATATGAAATATATAATGACGACTCCTCACTGCGACTCGAATTTCTGCTCCAGATGCCCACCAGGGCCATCCTGCGAATATGCCAATCTTCTCTCTGTCCAATGGAGCAGGAGGGCCTGGATTCTGGTCTTTTGGTAGCAGTGCCTTTCCAGGCCATTGCTGTCAGCAGTTGTACACGGTGAAAATATCTTGACCCATTCTTGTCACTTCTCAGGAAATGAAAATCCACCCTCTCGAAGGCCTACTACATGCTCTTGTTCAAAGTGGGTTAATTGCCAATATGCAGTTCGTTGTCGTCTTGCGGCATTCTGTAGTCATAGTACCTGTGACCACAACCTTTCAAAGTGGCAGTAATGTTTACAGCAATAATGCTAACATCTCCACGCATGTCTAATGGAAAATTCCATTACGCATTCACTGCTGCACACTCATCATATGAGTTGTGACGTTGAAACTGGTATCAATGTAAGAACTCATGTAGACAACCATTCTATGTAATTTTTATTCCTCTAGCGTAGTCCGTCTTGGCATTGGGATTGCTATTTCCATCAGTGTTTAGTACATGACAGTAAATTATAGATAATTAAAACATTTGAGAAAGATGCAAAATTCAGTCTGCAGAAATGAAATGTTTGTAATCAGTAAGAGCTATGCATGTATTATGATTAATTTTTGATTGAAGACAGAGAAGATGTGGAAACGGGAGAATGAGTGAATCTGAAATAAACTCTTAATTCATGAAGTGAAAGAATAGCAATTCTTGTAAGGATGAATTGCTTATTAAAGGAGTCACATATTTATCTAAAAAATAGGCAAGTCTTAATGAAATAAGTAATGGAAATAGGGAAAATGCACATACTTGTTGGTAATATACCTCTACATTTTCTTTTCTCTTTTCTTCTTCATCTAAAATACTACATTAAATATTTTCAATCACAAAATACAGCTTTAAGATAAATGAATACTGTATGTACCACATTTTCAAAATTAATCATTTATGACTAAATATTGAAGGTATTTGTTAATGTGTATTCAAGAGTGTATCAGTTGTCTCTTTACAAAAAAAAAAAAAGAGAGAAAGGATAAATTTTCTTCTCAAAATAATCCAAATATCTAACAACTTTATAAGTAATAACTTAAAATGCATGTCTTTATATTATAGTTGACTCAAATTCAAAATTGAAATTTATTTACTTATCTTCATTTCTTTGCCTTTCAGTTTGATAACTTAAAAGCCGAAATTGCACCTGGATATGAAGTTCAAGACATAAGATATTTAGAACTTCTGGACGATTTGCAACAGATTTGTATTGAAGAAACAATGTAATCAGACAAAAGAAAAACAGAAAGAAAAGAAAACCACCTTGAGGATTTCCAAATCAAATGTAAAAAAAATAAAAATATAATGCAATAAAGCATAGTCCAGTATTAAACTATTAAGTCTTGTAGACAATTACTTTACAAAATTGAATGTTTATTCCCTATTTCAAATTTAAAAGATTAATTAAAATAAAAATTAATCTATTAAGCAAATTTGCTCATATTTCAATCAAGGATAGGCAACACAGATGGCAGACCAACAATCAGTGACTGCTTAAAGGTCGAGAATCAGTCTGATGTCCACTTGCTTTAACATGAGTAAAACATCTGCCTCCTATTTTAAAAGAGTTGCAGTGAGCTATTTGGCCTGTCTGTAGAAGAAACAAGCCAAAAAAAATCCTTTGATTGCTAGGGATTAAATATAGAATATCTGTCCTGTACAAAGGCATAACTAAGGGGAAGCCAGGGGAGGCCCGGCACCCCCCCCCCCCCGGAAAAAATACATAATAGTGTAATTATTTTATATTTTAAATATAAAAATAAATTAAATAAAATGTTTTTTAACTTATTGGCATTGTATGCATTATTTGCAACAATTATTCGAAGTTTTAATTTTAAATTTCTTCGCTTTTTTTCCCAAACACAAAGGGCCTGTCTGTCCCCCCAGAAAAATTCTCTAGTTATGCTTCTGGTCCTGTGGACAAGCATTTCTATAATTTGAACCAGCAGACCCACTAGGGAGATGAAGATATACTCTTTTTTTAAAAAAAAAAAAAAAAAAAGGCACATCTTTAATGAAAGTAATGTTATGGCAAATGCAGGAAATACCTCGGGTGATTCTTCTCCCAGCAAATTTTGAACTTTCTAGTTGAAAATGTAATTTATCTAGAGAATCCAGTTTTTTTGAACAGCACCATCAAGTTTTCATGAATGTCTCTGATTCCCACATTCTTTAATTAATTGAGATTTAACTTTAACAAATTAAGAGATTTTCATATTTCCTTAAGTGGAATCCCTGAACCAAAACAGCTGAGTAGACAATTAGAAAAAATTTCAAAAAATTAATTAATTAAAATACAAACACCAACATTTAACTGTTGCTCACTATTTTATACAAACAAATTGAGATTAGGACACCATTTAATAAAGACAAATTGAATTCAACAGAACTTGGACAATAATGAAATATACAGTATAAGGAGTGAAATAAATAAGTAAATTTTTTGATTATTTTGGGTATTTTTCAGTATTTGTCAATGTTTTCATATATTGGCAAATACTGAATCGAATCCTTTAAATGGATGAATGGAGCAACCAATTTAGAAATATTTTTATTTTTACATAAGGCATAAAGTAACAGTTCTATAGAATCATGCAATTTATTTTTGAAGTATCTGGGAAATATTTCCCAGATCTTTATGATATATTGTAGACAATAATACATAGGTTAGTGAAAATTATACCTAAAATTTTATGGACTCACAAGTTGACATTTTTCAGAAAAAAACAAATAATCATTCCCATACCTGTAACACTGCTATGGAATCGCCCACAATTTTGCATAAACTGAGGTAAGCATTCAAATGGCAGAAATCAAAATCATATGATCATTTGTTACTGAATGTATGGTGTATCAGGTCTGTTTATTACTTGCCTTAAAATGCCAGGTGGTAAAACATTATCAGAAAAAGAAATTCGGGAAATTTCCTGTATCATGGCCAGGGCAAGTCCGTAGAGAGAAATTTCTAATTTAATTGGACATTCACAAAAAGTTCTATATAATGTACTAACAAGAGGAAATGAATATGGTAATGCTAAAAGAAAACTAGGAAAAAGGTGTTAAATAACATGATTGTCGGTGCATTTTCGACCTTGCCTTTAAAGAAGAACAGTCTGTGCAACAAATTCAAGCAAGTTTACGAGAGAGAATGTCCTATCAAACAGTTTGGAGAAGCTTGAAATCGGCTAAACAACCACGACTTACTGAAGCTCATAAAGCAACAAGACCACAGTGGACTCGAAATGTAATGACCTGGGACAAACAATGGAACCATGTGCTGTTTTCAGACAAAAAAAAAGTTCAACCTCGATGATCCCGATGGGAGTGTCTACTATATACAAAATTGGCGCAGCTTAGCCACAGATGCTTCATTAAAATCTACTAACCAATCAAACATCTACAAAAGGAGAAAGCTCAGTAGGAACTTCGGTGGTGGATCTGTAATCATTCGGCTGTATTTGGAGTTGGAAATTGGGCTATATTTGCATTCAATAATGGAAGATTTAACTCTCAAAAGTACCAGGAATTATTGTACAATAATATGAGTCCACTTCGTCCATTGATTTGTGGCAGCTCTTGGATTTTTTTGGCGAGACAACACCTCGTGCCATGTTTCAAAATCAACTAAGAAGAGGTTTAAAGATCAGAAAATTGAAGTGATGGATTGGTCACCATTAAGTCCTGATATGAATCTAATAGAGAATTTTTAGGCTCAATTAACACGCCAGGTATATCACAGAAATCCTCAATTTAACTCTGTTGGAGAAATTAAATTGGCTATTGTAAACACTTGGGATGAAATTACAGTTCCTGAGATGGAGGCTTTAGTCTAATCAATGCCACAGTGTACTGTGAAACATTAAACAAAATTCAAAAAAACCTTTGCCTGATTCCATAAAGTATTACAGACTTCATAAAGATTATGCCTTTTTTCAAAATGATTTATGAAATCTATTTCCCTTAGACATTTTTTATAGTACTGCCAACTTGGGTCAATATTGGTTTGATATTTTCTGATATTTCAGTTCCTATCATAAGGCTTTTGTATCAGTAGCCATTGGAGCTATGTTGATATTAGCATATTGAACCAATACTTGAAACAACCAATATGGTTGAAATATTCTAAAATCATAATGCGGTACATCCAAAACTATACAACCAAAAAAAGAAAAAAAAACGTCTTCTGAACTATGCAACCAAAAAAAAAACTTTTTTTCGGTTAACTTAATTTTAGGCATTATTACAAAACCCGGGGCCCTGAGAGACGGTGTGAAACCTGAGACTCCTGAATACCCGAGACTTGGTCACCCTAATTGAAAATGACTGAATCGAGGAAAAACACTGAAACATGATACTTTAAAATAAAACTTTATTTTTACATAAGTTGATCAGCACTTTTTAAAATACAGCATCAATCAATTATTGAAATTTGTCTTCATTTCTGTAATAATAGCAAATGCTTATTGCCGTATGGACCATCGTACTTATAAACAAAGGACATTAACCGAATCAATTTTTTCCGGCTTACATGTGAAACATTTTGTTGAATACAGTAAACTCCCGATTATCCGCGGATCTCTCCTATTTCCATTTTTTTTTTTACTGTACAAGAAATTACGGAATCAACGAATATTTTTTAAATCTAGAATAAGGTAAATAATATAAAAGAGGCACATTTAGCGACGTCCAAGTAGGGTTTTTCGTGTTTCGACAGGAAAAACAAAAACAATTAACCGATTTTTTTTGTTAAAAAGTAAGAAAATAAAGTAAAATAAAATAAAATAATTGTTTATGTACCGCCTTTTTAATGTAAATAAAACATGTTAAAAGCATTTTTGAGTTGATTTTCGTCCTTTTTTTGGTCCTATTTCGGATTATCCGCGGAATTCGCTTACCCGTGGTTGCCGCGCCACCCAACTCCACGGATAATCGGGAGTCGACTGTATTTACTTATTAATGAGATTCCGGTGACGAGAATCGCATCAATGCATAGGCTATAGAAAATAAAAGTTGTAAATTCCGACAAAATAAAACAGCATTGAATAACAACATTTTTTTAGCTCCTAACCGAGATGTTATTTATTTTTTTCAAATAAATATATCATATTTGATTGTGTGTTTAAAAATAGCCAGTCCTGGAGAAAAAAGGTTGAGATTTTACTGTAATTTGAAAATCAAATTGTTCGATCAGCTCAGAGCAAGAAATTACTGGAGTTTCATCGCAAGATATCACTAAATTCGAAAGTTGTGAATTTATTTTCATTCATCGTCAGTGAAAGTAAAAAAAATCGTCTGCTAACTGCTAAAGCATACGTCACTCACTAGGAGCGCTGCAGCAGCGGACTTCCGTATATTTTGTTGGCACATGCGCATTTACTTAAGCGGAAGTTAAATAATATCAGAGAGAGAGAGAAAGATTGCATTACTGTAATGAAACCAAAACAGTAACGAAATGAGCGTTAGATCACCATTTAGAATTCCCAAATCAGACAGGTAACAATAGTAGTTCTGCTCAGTTTTTATATTTTATTGCAAATATTATATTATTTTCTGATATTAATGTTATCCAGGCTGACCTGGAATTAGATGTTTGAAATCGACCTTGTTAATAAAAAAGCGTTAATAAAACGCTCTAATCTGTATAAAAAGCTATAATATGTTGTTTATAAATAAAACTATAAAAAGCTATAATATGTTGTTTATAAATAAAACTATAAAAAGCTATAATATGTTGTTTATAAATAAAACTCTATAAAAAGCTATAATATGTTGTTTGTAAATAAAACTCTATTCAAAAAGGCATTCTTATTTAAGCTATAATATGTTTTATGGGATTTTTTTAGAAATATCAATCTTACTTTATTATCTGACATTCCTCATAAAGTATTTCATTATTATGACTGTCTTTAAGAGAAATAAAACCAGATCTTTTATTAAAGGATCATATATAAATTAAACTCGAATTTTATTTCAGAAATTCGTGGAGATCCCGTTCAAGGTCTACTTCACCAGTCCATAGACACGTAAATCACAACAGAACTTCACAATTTCGACCCAATCGTGAATCTTCCAATAGTCGATGGAAAGACTCCTCAGACGACTTTTTTGCAAGGTATTGACAATTCTGCATAGTTTAAAATAGATGAAAAGTTACTATACATTAAGCAAGGTACTGCTAAATTAGTGTTATTGATGATATATTTGTAATTAATGGATTCAAACAGAATCAAAGCTAATTTCAATTTTTTTTTTTTTTGAAACAACAGAATATAAAAATACTTCTTTAAAATGCTATCTGCCATTATAAGTGAATATTCAAAGATCAATTAATTTGCATTTCAGATTTTGCTTCCTTAAACCAAGGACATTACAACTTACTTGCACTAAATATGATTGAACAATATTCTCACTTGGTTTATTAATTAGTCATATCCCATGATAGTACTTCATTTCAGAATTTTTGGCCTTTCTCTAAACCATTGTTACCAACAACATTTTTATTGAAGAGACAATAAAGAGATATTTTTAAATTGGTTTAATCCTCTTCCAATTCTTTTTTTTTTTTTTTTTTTTTGTTATTATTTAATGAACTCTGGAAACTAAAATGTAAAAAGAAAAGGAATAAAACGAAAATGGCAAAGGAATATTTTAATTTAACTGAGGATCTAAACTATCAGTGCAGACATTAGCTTTAATAAAGTTATGAAGAAGTTGCATTTTCAATTTCGTAGTTTGTTTGGTTATCAATAATGCTAATAATCCATAAATTGTTTTTTAAATTATATACTTTTCTGCTTTGAATTTCTTTAATAATCTTTATGTTCCATTTCTGAGATTTGATTCCCTGTTGCCTGTAGTTCAGAGTTAAGATTTGCTAAGCTCTATAAAAATAATTAATGATTATAAATAAGTAAACTTTTACATGTATTTAATCTTTTGGGGGTTTTATTATTTGCTAAGGTGTGTATGAATGGATCCTAATAAATATTTATTTCAATATTTATTCCTAGACGTCGTTTAGAACGGGAGAAAATAGGAATTTCAGGAGTGCCAGAAGTTTGGGGCAAATCGCCTGAAAGATTGAAGTAAGTTTATTTTAAACTTTCAAAATAGAGAAAAATGTTACTCTTTATAACAATTTAATTGTACAACATAAACAGAAACTCAAAAGAACTTAAAGCCTACTTTCCTTAAACTATCATTTCTTAAAAATTCATTCTTTTTTTTTTTTAAGTCATGAAAACAAAAAGCGTATATTTATTTTCAAATTCTAATAGCTGTTGAATAAAGACAGTATAAATTTTTCATTTTCTAAAAACATATTGGCATTACGTACCTAATTTGTACATAAAACAATGAAATATTAATAGATATAGCAAAGAAAGCCGTTGCTGAGGTTTTAATGTTTTTCTATGGCAATTTTTTTCACTTTCTTGTTTTAATTTCTTGCCAAGTATCTACTTTAAAAATATTTCAAATGTAAAAATTAGATTGTCTGTAAATTTTAAGGAGATCCATCCAGCAATTCAAAGTCAGTTTAGTGGTGTACCTAACAAACTATCAAGTATGGTGTGTAAATGCTTTCATTCTTGAAAGTATTTTGCTGTTAAAATTGTTCTATTTGTTTTATTTTTCTAGTTCTGGTGATGAATTAGATGTGAAAGTGTCACAGCCTTTATCGAGTGATAATTCAGACTCAGATGATTCATCATCATCAGGTAAATATTTTATTTATTTATTTTTTAAATGAGTGAATTGACTTTAAATTTCATAAATACAAGGACCCAAAATTTAAAAAAATAATAACAGTTGTTTTTATTAAATTTTAATCTCACTAGACAAAAAAACAAAACAAAGCAAAACCACTCTGTAGTTCCTAGTCTTATACGGGTTATAACACTTCTTTTTACATAAAGTAGATGATTTTTTTTTATGCATGGACTTCAGTAGTGATATATCATTGAAATGAATTATAGTCCCTCCTCAAAGAAGAGCTTCTAGAGTTTGTAAGTTAGCTAGATTGTGTGGGTGTTTGTTTAGCTGTTTCACCTCCTGATATAGTTAGTCTTAAAAGCATTAAATTGATTTAAATCCAGTGAACAGAACACAGCCTCTTAATGTTATGTCATACTTCTTTTGCTATTACAGATATTCTGCATTTGTCATCTTGAAATATCGGAGTATCTGTGTTATATTCATCTTTCATTTTGGTTATCAACATTATTTAAATAGGCATGATCATGGAAAGTAAAGCATTTTGAAAGCATCTCACGTCCACTTCTAGCTTCAGAAAACCTTGGAGATAGTCTGGATGGAAGTTTTTGCTATCCTGCAGTCCATTCAGCACTTCCCGTCCTTGGAATGTGACTCATCTGACCATATAACAGTGTCATCTGTTAGTCATTTCAGTGAAAACTGAACAGCTTTGTCACAATGCCTCTTTATGATAGTCCACTTGTTCAGTTCCAATTATTTCAAAGTGATGCCTTTTGTTTTGAATTATCCTCCACCTCAGTTTCCATTGTGGATTTCTACAGTCATAATCATCTCCTTACTTACTTTCCAGAGACTCTCTACTATTGTAGCTCAGTAACTAGAAATGACAGATTCAAGTAAGTCAAAGCCAGGAATATCCTAAAGGAATAAAGACATACCTGTCTCAAATCGTTTTTGCTTATAGAACTGCACGATGACATTGGGTGTGCTTTTGATGCTTTATCCACATGAATCTTCATCTTCTTGAGATCATCACTATACAAGTGCAGTATATCATTATATTCCACCTTCATCATCATTTGTTTTTGTAAAGGTAGCTATTACTTAAGGACACTGCCTTCATCTTGTCATTTATTTTGCCTCGAAATGACCCTTTAAGAATTTAAGTGTTGCCGTTGCAATGAAGTTCTTACTTGTATAATTGCTAGTTTAAGATCTCTAAATACCCAGAAACTGTAGTTTTCTTATCGTCTTTCTGAAATTTGGCTATTGTTGACTGTAGCATTTTCTGTCTGGTTTGAAATCACTTTCAGTTATTATTTCTATTGTGACAGCTTTGGCAGTCTCAGTCTGTTAGCACTGATTTCCTGACCTAGTTTTGCTGATCTAAATAGCAGCCAAACTGCTGCATGAATACTGAGTGTATCATCACTCAGTGTGTCGAGTTGTCTGTAGAGGGTGACTAATGACATTGCTTTGCCAATGAATATTACTTTAATTTTTAATTTTTAAATTGCTTCTGTTCAACCTAAATCTATCTCTTAATTAGTTCCTTAGAATATTAATTAACCAAATTGATTTTTGTTTTCACTAGATTATCAAAAACATAAAAAGAAACGGAGTAAGAAGAAATCTAAAAAACACAAGAAAGCAAAAAAGAAAAAGAAGAAGGAACATTCCAAACGTTTAAAAGATTCTGATAGTAAGTCTACAAAGAAAAACAAGAAAAAGAAGAAGAGAGTTAAGGAAAGCTCCAGTGACTCTGAAGAGGAAGAAAAACGGAAGAAAAGTTCTAGTGAAGAAGAAGACAGTGATTCTGACATTGGGAGTGATGGGGAACATTTTCAAAAATGGGTGGAGAAAAAACGTAAGTTATTTCTTTTTTCTTACAATGGTTAAAAATATTGAGAAGTTTTGTAATTTTAGAGTTAAAGGTAACAAGATTATACATGTATCTGTAAATGAGATTGAGCACTGAGATAAACGCTCCTGTGATTACCAGTAACACAAAGATAACATAACATGGTATGAGAGGTACTTTAATAGTCCCTTACACTGCGGCCTCATAAGACCTATTGTGTATCACAGTGTCTGTAACATAAAGATAGTAACAAGTATTTAAGAAGGGCAGATTCACAAGACGTATTTTATTAACAAAGAAACCATGGGTTTCTAAACATTTATATTTTAATTTAAATCTTCATTTGACTTGCAAAATCTATTTATGTGAATGGCGTTTTAACGTGAATTTATTAAAATTAAAATAAGGAAAATATTTACACACAAATTGAACAAATGTTACAGTTTAAAACTAAAATTACAAGGAATGCTGCTAGTTTCGTCTGAAGTTGCAAACATCACAAGGCACTAAAACATTAAACACTGGTATTTACATGGGAAGCGAGGAGAGTAACAATTTGAAATGATTGGAGGGATGCAGTCACGTGCTGCCTACAATGAGGGAAATTTCCATTCATTACAAATTGTTACTCTCCTCGCTTCCCATGTAAAAACCAGTGTTTAATGTTTTAGTGCCTTATGATGTCTGCAACTGCATTCCTTGTAATTTTATTTTTAAACTGTAACATTTCTACCGAAAATAATCTAATTCACTGCTCTTCACTATAAAACTTGTTTATTATTAAAAAACTCCGTACTTTATCAGTGATATTTTTAGCTGGGTAGGTAGTCTGAAGAAGCAGGGAAAGAGTAATACCCTGTGAAATATTGCTGATAAAAGTATGGAATTTTTTAATAATAAACTGTAACATTTGCTCAACTTGTGTGTAATATTTTCCAGATTTTCATTTTTTGTGAATTGTTTTATATATTTTAATTTGCTGAAGATTTTAAGTCTTAATTTTTATATACCGTATATGCTCCAATAAACGCCAAGGCTCTTATGATCGCCGGGCTGCAGAGGGACACGGCCAAATAGTAGCCGGGTCTTTGATATTTGCCTACCGGTACTAGTGAAAGCGTCCGTATCTTTATAGTCGTGTGTAATACCTTACGATACATTGCCTTACAAAATGCCGCCGGAACGGTCATTTGACATTGCCTTTAAGATTCGCGCAGTGGAATACGCGAAAGAAACTTCCGGTGAGGCGGCCGCCTGTCATAGCGGATTCGGACGAAGAATAGCAGCGAAAGGTACAGAAAGACATTGCCATTTATCTTTAACAGTCATATGTAGCAAGTGAAATTCAAATAAAGTAGCTGTTTGTAATATTAGCCGGTATTTATGTGTAAAAAATATTGCGTTCTGAAGGTTTTTATTAATAATGGCCGGCCTCTAATAGCAGCCGGTCTCTATTATGCGCCAGGAGCCGACGCTAGTTTTGCAAATAAACGCCGGGGGCCTCTATTGGAGCATATACGGTATACATTTTTTTAAACAAATTAGGTGATCATTGTTAATAAGAATACAAGCTAATTTTTCTTACTTTTTCATGGATTGTTTAAGCAGATAAAATAATGATAAAGTAAAGGTAGCATCCGTTTGGTTATATCAGAAGAAATATTTCCCTCCTCATTATTAACTCCTGATTATCATTAAAAGAACAATTGAAATTCAAAATTAAAAACTGCACTTTTGTTCAGAGATCAATGAATATTGACTTTTTGAGGAAGTTTGAATTCTTTTTTCTAAAGATAAAAAAATAAATCCTTCCATATTATTTTGAATTATGGGGTTAAACTGGTATTGAAAGAACAAACTTCAAGCAAAGTCATAACTTCTTTGATATCCTATATAAAACGGCTATAGTTTCCAATCCATTCTAAATTTAGAGTTCATTAGTGCAGATGGTCCTAATACATGTGAATGTGCAAAAGTATCTTTTACAAAATTCCAGCTTGGTTAATCTACTGTTCAATGGAAAGATAAGCATATGGAGTTATTGACATCTCAGGGAGATTTCTGCCCCTAATAAATTTTGAACCAGTGGATCTTCTTGAAAGTTGGTGTGTATATATATGGACAATAGATTGTCTTTTAATAATGTGAGTTTTTTTTTTTTTTTTGTGAGACTTGAAACTTTCTTGGTGACGAAGATTAAAGAATTCTTACTTGACTGGAAACCCGAGAATAATTCTTTTAACCTTTTATATATATATTTTGGACTTGTGAATAAGTCTTTCAGAAACTTTAGTGTATAGCGAGGTATCGTATTGGTATTTTCTGCAATTATTTGTCATGTAAAAATTATCGTAGTTGGTAAAATATACATTTGTTGGATTAATAGTAACATTTTTGTTTGAAGGTCATGAAGATGCTTCTCTTGTTGGACCCTTACCGAAAAATCATGTACAGCTAACAACAAAAGAGTAAGTTTTGTGTCACTTAGCTTTGATTATTATAGTTGTATATTTTAGAATTAGTTTCTCTTCTTTATGCTGTTATTAATACCCAGCATGATGTTAATTCTCTGTAAGAATATAGCTCTGCACTTTTAATTTATTTCCAAATGTAAATAGAGAAGACTCTTTGATAGACTACTTACAAGCTACTGAGAGCACTTCTTCTGTCAGCAAGAAGTTCACAACTGCATTAATTATAACAACACTTATCAGTTATTATTAACGTAAAGTATCTCGTCGGGATAATGTAACTAGTATGTTATGTGCATGAGATATCTCTTATTAACTAAATATGTCACTTTAGTTTTTATCTCACTCATTAACATTTAGTATAGAAAATAATATATAGTAAAACTACTTCTCGAACTCCTGCATAATAAATGAATGCAGTAATTTCTGCTAAATGTCTATTTAGAACCATACATAAATAAAATGAGGGGAAGTCAGAAACTCTTTTTTTTTATTTCCTGTAATTTACCAGAAAAATAGAACAAATAAAATTTACACAGAATGTAGTCACAACTTTGTTTTTGTATTCGTCACTTCCCAATAAAATTTCCGTTCTTTTGAATAGTTTTTCTTCACATTTGCACAAGGGCATTTCCCAACATGTTAGAAATTGCTCTCCTCAGCCAATGGTGCACTGCGTTTTTCAGAGACTCGCTATCTTCAAAATAATGCCCGCAACGACCTTCTTGTAGTGGTCTGAACAAATGGAAGTCCGAAGGTGCGAGATCAGGACTGTACGGTGAATGTGGGAAGACTATCCATGCAAATTCTGCAATCTGTTCGGTGGTCCGCACGCTGTTGTGTGGCCTGGCATTATCGTGCAAAAGAAGAACATTGACTGTTTTTTTGACAAACGAACTCTTCAAAGTCTAAGTTCCTTCATTGTTGTGATGTATCGATCAGAATTTATTGTGGTACCTTGCTAAGAAGTCGATAAGAATGACACCTTTCGCATCTCAAAAGATAGAGGCCATAATTTTCCCTGTGGATGGTGCACATTTGAATTTTGTCTTCTTTTTTTCGCGATGATTTGTGATGCCATTCCATTGACTGTCTCTTTGATTCAGATTCAAAGAAATGCACCCAGGTCTCAACACCAGTAACAGTATTCCCTAAAAATTCCTCTTCTCTCATCTCGTAACGGTGCAAGAGATCGGTGGCAATGGTTTTTCTTGCATCTTCATGACTTTGTGACAACATTCTGGGAACCCACCATGCACAAATCTTTGAATAAACCAACTTTCCAATAATGGTCATCACACTGCCCTTATTTTTACTCCCCTTATTGGTATCCTTACCAATAGATACCATAGTATACAGTTCATCTCTTGTTAGCCAGAGGTCACCTCTAATGATGTCATCGACTCGTCGGATATTGTGTTGAGTCACTGCAGTGCTCAGACTGCCTTTTCACTGTGCATCAGTCAGTGATGATTCTCAGTCCTGCTTTAACTTCTCCATAACGCCGTACACAACGTCAAACACTGCTCACGTCCACAGCTGCTTCTTGCCATAAACATTCTTCAAACATTCATGGATGTAAATCGGAATTTCGCTTTCTGCATTGAATTCAATTACAACTCTTTGTTTTAACCGCACGCTAATGTTGTCATAAAAAGCTGTTACTGCCCAGGAATGTACAAGAAGGTTTGAGGAATTGCAAACTCTCATTTCTTGCTTAACTAAATACATTTTGAAGATAAAAAATATGAGGCATTACTTTCTTATTGCCCTCTTATGTCTGTATAATTAACTCTTGAATATTTAAAGGAAAATCAAGGTAGATTTCTATTAAATATTCTTCATTAGAATGAAATTTCACTTGTGAAGAATCTTGACAATTCATAAACCTGAAAGGTATCTGCTGACTTTAAATTACCCCTTCAGATTTATCTCCCAAATGGCAGCCAATCAAAAAAATAGAAGCAAGTTTTTTCTCACTAAATTGACATTCACTTCTTATTTTTTTATTTATTTATTTATTTTTATAAATAATCAGGTAACAAAATATGAAAATCCACCTAGAAACTTTCATAAACTTTTAAAGTAATTTATAACAGAAACTTTCTTCTTTCATATACTTCAATACTTTACAGCCTCCAACTTTGAAGGGCTTCTGATAATGATGATAGCACTGCTCATGAAACATTTTTTTTTTTTCTTGAAAATTAGCATTGAAACATTTTAAAAGGTCCAATTAGAGCTACTCTTTGATCAAATTGTAGGTTGTATTTAAACTAGCAATCAGAACTGAGTTTTTTTTTTTTCTTTTGTAAAATTCTGATTTTAAAATTTTGTAAATTTCTTATTTTTTTCTTATGAGATAACGGTTTCATTTAGCATTTGCTGCTTTTTATTTCCTGGTAATTCGCAGCACTTCTTTTCTGAACCCATGCATTCACAGAATTAGGAAATTTAAGCCGTTATTATGTAAAGCTATTCAATTTCGATCAGGAACGGATGTGTTTTCTGGTGCTTTATGAATTATGATTTTTGTTGCCTTTGGAATCTCAATATTAAGGATTTTATATATTTTATTTCTTTTTCCAATGCACCTAAAATTCTGAAAACTTAAATATGAACTTGTGAAGCATCTTGGATTTATATTTTCTTGTTTTTAATTTTCAAGATATTCTGTAATTAATTAAATTAAAATTCAAAACAGTCAATTCTTTTTGGTGTTTTCAAGGTATTACTCAGTAATACTCAGATTGAGAAAAACTTGATGAAAACCTGAAATAATTAAAAATTTGTAAAGTAATGGTTTGTATTTAAGATATTTATTACTAGTGCAGTAGTTAATTTTTTTAAAAAATAATTTAACCTCATACAATTTTTATTTTTTTAAAAATTAACTGTTGCACTAATAATAAATATTTTAAATACAAATCATTATTTTACAAATTTTTTATCATTTCAGGCCTTTGGCAAGTTTTTTTCAGTTGAAAATACCAAGTAATACCTCAAAAACACCAAAAAATCGACTGTTTTAGAGTTTTAATTTAATTAATTACAGAGTATCTTGAAAATTAAAAACAAGAAAATAGAAATCCCAGATGCTTCACAAGTTCATATTTAAATTTTCAGAATTTTAGGTGCATTGGAAAAAGAAATGAAAGGTTTGCAGTCGCCTGCATTTGCTTGAATCAATATCAGTGCAGAAATAGTTGATTTGCATAATACAACTTCTAATTAAATATTAAACTAAAATTTTGTTAAGCTGTTTTATTTGTATAAACAGAAATAAATAGCAATGCAACTATTACAATTCAGGGTTTTTTTTTTTTTTAATATCCTAATGAAAATGATTTTCTTTTTTTCAATATTTTACATGTTTATGATGAACTTCCCAGAGCCATTAAAAACTTAATGAGTTGTAATGGTTTTATATAAAATACTTCATCCATTTGCAAAAAGACCAGAAAAGTTCATAGTCTACATGCTCTCCACATTAGAGTGGCTGGATTGGTATTTTTATTGAGAGAATAAATCTATTTAGCGCTTCAAGTTATTGGCAAGCTTATATGTCACTGAGATGATTAAATCTGGATCAATGAAAAGATTGACTCTGCATTCTATATATTGATCTGGTCAAAATACTTAGTGAATAATGGAACTGTGGTGAATTAGCATACAGTTAATGGCTGACAGGAAATCAAACTACTGATAGATACTATATGAAATATATACAAATTGATTTCTGAATAAAGACAAGAAAACAGTTGTCTGTCGCAATAAGCCTACTATAGCATGTGATGGGACACAATATCATAATTAAAAAAAAAAAATCAGGAACTTTAAAAATTGGCTCCAATGATCAGGTTCAAATAGTGTTCAGCTTTTAGGAACACAGTTCAAAAGGCTGGAAAGTAAAATAACCTACACCTAAAAATATTTCTCATTAATTATAAAAAAAAATTGAGTTTTGTAATACAGTGGAAACTCGATTAACCATCACCTTCGGGACCGGGACTGTGACGGTTAACCAAATAAACGGATAACAGAAATTTCGCAATAAACATGTAGAGTAACGAAATTTCAATGCTGGTTTGGGACGAAAGGCAAACAATAAATTAATACAAAGAAAAATCTATCGATAACAAATAGATATCGTCAAACACCAAACAAATAATAATAATAGAAACATAAAACAGTAGGCCTATTAGATAATAAGGTTTATATGTTGAAGCTGTAATCAGTCATCTTCTTCTGTTTCTTCGAGGCTCAAGCTTTTTTTCGCGGCAATGTCCCATATTTTACGGAGAAGTAGGTTTTGCGATCGATGACGGATAACAGAAAGTGACGGTTAATCGAGTTTCCACTGTATTTCTAAACAAAAGAAAGATGCTTCAGAAACAACTTATAACAGTTCACAAAACTATGCGTTATTTTTGAGTTTCCTGAAATTTTAAAATTGAAACACTAGAAGTAAACACTTTGGTAAAAGGAATTTTGTGAAATAATTAAGAGTAACATAACTCCAGTGAAATAAAATACTGAAATCTATTGAAAAAAAAAAGTAACATCAGTTTTATTATGATTAAGTTAATGTATTTGATTTTATATCTTTATTATTTTTTAAATTTAGTTATGGAAAGGCCCTGTTACCTGGAGAAGGTGCTGCAATGGCAGCTTATGTGGCAGAAGGAAAAAGAATTCCACGAAGAGGTGAAATTGGTCTTACCAGTGGACAGATAGAATCATTTGAAGATGTTGGTTATGTAATGAGTGGAAGCAGGTAAAATATATAATTTTTACTTATTAATATCTTTTTCTTTTTATAATTTGCAGGAAATGCATTCAAAAGATCTGCAACTGAGAAGCATAATCTGGTGTTGTAGGGACAGAAAATTAAGTTTTTTTAAAAAAGATTTAATGTGTGTGCAATATTAACAAAAATTGAAATAAAAGGCCAACACACTTGATTGGTTTTTAAAAACATTTAAATATATTAAATAATACAGGACACGACCGGTTTCGCCTCCATGACGAGGCATTGATGAGTGACAATAATTACAGAAAAACATGGATATGTAAGTGCTTCCGCAGCCCCATGGGATGAAATCTGCAGGACAGGTGGTGCCATCTTTAGGTGAAAAAAGTGTAGACCAATCCCCTCTGTGGGTTGGAACATGGAACTTGTGAAGAAGTCGTCTGCTGCAAACGTTCATAAGATAGCGTCATAATGGGAACCTGAGGGAAAAAAAAAACAAACAAACCCAAAACAATGGAAATTCAGAACAGAAAATTAGTGGGGATCATTTTCTACGTATGTAGGTTGGGTTTGTTTTTGGAAGCTATATTGATAGATTGATCAAACAGAAATGCAATCATTGTAACAATGGTCTTAAGTGTTTAAGTATTAGGACATTGTTGTTATTCATGTGTTCATCATCCTAACACTGTAAACATTATAGGTTCTGAAAAGTGTCATGAAATGATAAACTGACAGACTTTTTAATAAACAGAGAACAGACGAAAATAATGGAAACATTTGCCATTTTGTGCAAATATCTTGATTAATATGAAGTCGGTCCACTGTGAGCATTCTGAACAGCAGCAATTCCATGTAGAATAGATAGATAGAGGTCTCTCTCAGAAGTAATGGTATTTTGTGTCATTCCTTCTGTAAAACCTCTGTCAAGTCTGCGAGCAAATAAGGTGAAGGAAATCACGTTGTTCGCATACAGGTTCAATAACATTAAGGTCTGGTGACTGAGAACATCAGGGTAGTTGCTTTACTTCATCCTCATGTTCTTCAAACCACTTGCAATATGGATAGTAGCATTATCTACTTAAAACCAGGGAAGATTGGATGCACCTCTGCATACACGTGTTTCTGGAGAATATTCAGATATCTTGTAGCTGTTATTTGACCCTTTGGACTAACTTAGGTCCTGAAGGTTCACCATTACACAGTGGTCCGCACCGTCATAGACCCACACTTTACAGTCGGAACAAGCAGTCTGGATGGTATACTTCTATCGGATTTCTCTATACATAAACTTTCACTGTGGTTGGAAACAAACTGAAAGACCATTAGTCGGACCAAATTATGTGTTACTAGTCTTTATTAAGGCTTCATTTTTGATATTCTCTGCACGATTGTATACACTTTTTGACATCACTTTCAGTATGATAGGTTTGCATATTGCAGCCTGGCTATAAATATTTAATCTGAGAGGTACCTGATGAACTGTTCTGGTTGAAATGGGATCTTCTTGACCGATATTCAACTCTGTTATTATTTGCTCCATCGAGGTTTTATATTTCTTGAGATATTTTTAATATGCCTGTTTTCTTGAAAAGATACAAAAGCAATCCAGACAAAAAGTGAGAAATAATCAAGAATTACTGTTTAAATAAAGAATAATTATTTTTATATTTTCAAATGCAACAATCTCAGAAAAGTGTAATCACTATTTTTTTTTTTTCCTTTAACATAAAAAATATATAAAATTCATTCATTTTTATTGTTATTTATTAAAATTGTATTAAAATAGAAATTCTCTTCTGATCATCTGCTCCCATCTATATTAAATAATAATAAATATGTAAATAAGAACATAACTTCAGGATATAAGATAAGTAGCAATTGAATAATCATAAATTACTTTTTGGGGTGTCCTTTTTCTTTCTATCTTACTGAAGTTTTAATTGTTTTGAATGAATTTACAATTTTATGATTGCAAAGTGATTAATTTTAAATTAATTTACTGTCATAGATAAATTAATGAAATTATTTTATATTATTATAAAATCTTAATCCGAGGTTCTTTTAATTTTTATTTAGACATCGTCGCATGGAGGCAGTACGTTTGAGAAAGGAAAACCAGATCTATAGTGCAGATGAAAAACGTGCTTTGGCTATGTTCAATAAAGAAGAAAGAGCAAAACGAGAAAACAAAATACTGTCTCAGTTTAGAGATATGATTGCTAATCGTCTTAAAGATAAATAGCATCAACAATGTAGTGGTATTTAATTCGTTAATAATGGGATAAAACTCAACTAGCAGAACATGAAACAAATTTTTATCATGTAAAATTTCTTTCTTGAATTTTCAAAATTTGTTTCTCTTTTTTTTTATTTTCAAAAGAATAAAACATTAATTTATAGGTCTTAATGAATTTTATAATATTTTCATAATGAATTTTGCTATCAGTATTATGATTGACTAAAAAAAAAAAAAGAAGAGAGACCTATTGAATTTCTTTTAATTTTAAGTTGCGATACATTTCTGGAATTATGTTTATAATTGCTTACAAATTTTTGATTTGTATAAGTAAATTGATTTTATCATAACTCATAATTTCTTTCATCACAACAGAATTCCTTTTCATATGGAACTTGTAAATGCCATTTTATATTCTTTTGTATATATCGTAATACCAGTTAATAAAAATATTTATTAAAATTTTATAAAAATACTATTTATTTTCTGATTTTCTTTTTCAAGTATTACTGTATTTTTGTAATAATAGTAAAAATAAGAATATCAACAATATTTCAGATATTTGTTAATTGAAGGAAAATTTTCTTTATTAAGATACTTTGCATTAGAAGACCTGGATTATTCCATTTGTCTCTTTTTTTATGTTGGAATTTCTTGCCTTGGTCAGATCAAAATATATCTCCTGTTTATAACTTCCCTGAATCAGTCAGTTTTCATCTTCACTTTTTTTTCAATGTTATTTTTTACTTTTTGTAAAAAATTTTAATACAATAAGTTGTTTGAAAAATTCAGTTTTCCTGTGGATTTCACTTCATTTTTTTCTTTTGAGCTAAACAGTGCCACTTTTTAAGGAATTACATTTGCCTAACATTATATACCATATGGTACTACTATGTGATTATACTAAGTAAGGATAAAATGTCCTTATTAGCAGTATACATATAGCTACTGCTTCATCAGCTGTAATTTCTTAAAAAAATGCTGTCTAACTGTTAGGCAGTAGTTCAAATATTGAGATAGACGAGAAAAACAAAATATGTTTATTTTTCACCTTTCTTTGTTCTACAGTTCCTTTATTTTTTGTTTTCTTGTAAGTCACAGAATCTTGTATTTTTCTGCCTATTTTCTTCATTTTATAACTTTCTATCCTGTTATTGGTAGAAAGCAAATTCAGGATATCAATAAGTAAAAAAAGAATCTCCAGTAAATACACTTATCATAAGACCTTTAAATTTAGACTGTTTTGTTTTGTGTTACATGAGATGTCAAATTGCAAGTAATTTGTGAAGGAAACTCTTCTGTTCCCCCAAGAATAAGCTAAGATGTTTTGAATTATTCATCTTTCTTTTTTTATTTTTTTATCCACAGTTTGCTACATCAAGCTGATTTTTCTAAATGGGGTTTTTAAGAAATGATCAGTAAAATCAAACGGAGTTCAGATTGATGAAATCTGAAACTGTAGAAGTTAAGATTTAGACAATGGCATCTTTTCTTTGCTGCATGGTAAATCTGAATTGGGTATTAACTTTTTGTAGACATCTTTATGTGCAGTGCTTCCTTAATGTAATAAGACATGGGTGTATAGAGGGGGAAGATTGAGGGGCCCTAGCCTTTGCCCCTCTTTTCTGGAATCTCAAAATATATAAAGAGAACCCTTATTTTCTTCATTTTTTTAATTGGTTGGCTGCTTAGGGGACTCTTAGCCCCATCTCCAAGAAATGTTGAAGATGCTTTTTTTTTTTTTTTTCGGTTGTTGGAGGTTGAAGCAAGCCACTGACTGACTGAGGAATTTCAACAATTGAACAGCCATACCAATACTTGTTCTTTTTCAATAAAGGCTTTGTTATCATTCTCAGTGCTCATATAATCAGTATTAATGCTTAAAAGCAGCAAATATTTGCTGAAGAAGAACAGCTCCATTCCTGGGAGATCAAAAACAAAATATACAGTATTGTTGCAACAAGGTATAATTGTCGTGCCAACCTTCAAATATTTGCATGATAAGATCCAATAGCTTTTCAGCAGCATCTAGTGTAAACTTGGCAACAAACTTGCATATTTATAATTGATGCTTATTTATAGAAGTTTTATGTGTTTTTTGCTCCTTAATCAATAGAAAGCTTAGATTCAGAAATATTTACTCACCATTAAAATAACAGAGATAACTTTGTTAAAAATCTGAGTTCAGTGCATAGTGGACCAATAGGTAGAGAATTGAAGATTGTTTCTCTTTGAGATGTGTCCGAGGTTTTATCGAGGCCTGCATGAAGTGGATACCGGGTTTCCTACCGGCAAGGGAGAGGTCAAGTGGGTAACCATCAGAATGATGCTCTGACCTCATTTTCTTCCTGTTCAATTAGTGATAGCCTATCATTTATTCTCCCTTAATTGAGAACGAATAATAGCAGATTTAAGGTTTTGAAGCCCTAAAATAGAAAGGACATTTTTGACATACTATCAGATTTCTGAGGCTCTAAGATGAGAAATTATTTGGATACAATAAAAATCTGAAAAAAATAAATAAAAATAAATGTAATGTACTATATGCTTTTTTTATGGGGGGGGGGGATAATTATGATGGAAATTTTTGTTTCCATTCTCAGAAATGGTTCTAATGAAAAGTGAGTTGACTGAGGAATTTTCTGGGTGACCAATTTAGAACTAACCACCAACAACCAAGTAAAAAAAAAAAAGACAAATTTTCAAATTTGGAGGGAGAGGGACAAGACCCAAGATTCCTTTAACTTACCAAACCGGAAAAAAAAATTAAGAAAATAGGGCTAATCTATAGGTTTTGATATTGTCTGTGTGTGGGGTGTTATTTGCACCTTATTTAAATGTTTGGAAAATGAAAAACTACTTTGAGTAAACTAATAACATTAATCTAAACATTTTTATAAATGGCATTTCATACATTACTAAAGAATCTATCCAGGTCTAAACATAGGATTACGATTCAGTTCGAAATATTAAAACCTTAAAATTTTTGTATTATTATGTGCACCATATTTGCACCTTAAAAAAAAGGAAAGGGGATTAAAAACTAACATTTCTGGCATCATCTCATGCCGATTATCAAGGTAAATGGCGGTGGGTGGGAGGGAAGTGACAGAAGTAGAGATTCAAGAGCTTGAAATATATATCGATGTACCAATTGAAAATAGTTAATATTAACATTTTTTTAATTGATTAAAATTATTATTATTACTTTTAGTTTTTTACTATCACGCCTACCCCTCCCATAATGCTATAGTGTTTCCGTTGTACTTATGTGCGAGGGCTCAATCATGATATTTTAATATTTAATAACATTAATGAATAAATAAAAATATTAAAAGAAGTCATCAACTGAAATTCGACTAAAGAATCTAAATCAAAGACAGAAGGAGTTTTCTCCTTTCTATCTCTTTGCCTAAACGATCTATAGGTACTGTTCTTGAACTGTTAGAATGTAACAAAAAGTAATATAAAATAACATAAAAAAAGTTCCTAAAATTTCACCTAGAAATTTTACATATATGAGGTAATCTACAAATTTAGCTTTAATAATATAGGGAATTTTTAATCTTTAAATTGACTGGAAATTTACATCTGTTTATTGTATTGAGAAGATTGACCATTCATGTGCTTCGTTTCTGTTGTTGCTGGCATGTGATTGGTAAATGGCTAAAAAGGCGTGGCCTGATGGAATGAATTAATAAAACAAAAATTGGAAAAAAATCAAAAAAAATATTAAGGTTTTAATACTTCGAACTGAATCGTAATCCTACCTTTAGACCTGGATAGATTCTTTAGTAATGTATGAAATGCCATTTATAAAAATGTTTTGATTAATGTTATTAGTTTATTCAAAGTAGTTTTTCATTTTCCAAACATTCAAATGATTGAACTTGAGTAAAATGTCCCAAATACTCTTTTAAATTTAATATCATTCATAATTAAGCCTAAAATACTTTAAATTTTACAGGCAATTTCTTCTTATTTATAATTTTACATTAAATTATCACTCCCCTCCCCAATTCAAAATGTAGATGTTAACTTTCAACCATTTTTTTTAAGAGTTCATTTAAAGAGAAATTTAATTATCATATTTTTTTAAGTAACAGTTGGGCTTTGTTAAGATCAGTTAGGCGTATCTTTTCCAATTATTCATTGTAGGGTCAGCCCATATGAAGTGGTCCAGCGCTGGTTGGCTTGACAATTTTGAAAAGCGATTATTTTTTGTGGGCTTTTACCCCTATGTTTGGACAGTTCAAAACCAACAATATTAAATTTTATACAAAGTGGTTTCAACATGGCGGCCATTTTTGTACTGCGGCGCATGCCATTTTTACCCTTTTTAAGCGTTTGCAGTAACTTTAATATCTTAGGTTTGGTACACCCTAGAACCATTAAATAAAAACTGTGACCGTAAGGACATTACAGGTTACAATTTTGATCATGTACACTTTTCTCTTAAAATGATTTCTTCTTCAAAATTTCTCAATGCCATTGCAAAAAATCTCATTTTCCAGAATTTTTTTGGGAGGCAAGGCAGCTTGTTTAAGGGTTCAAATTTTTTTGGGAAGTACATTTATACCAGTAGTATTTGTAAAAAAAATTGGAGGTTTAAGACTCAAGGGCTTTTTTTTTTCAGGAGGATCGTTAATAAGCATTTTTGTAAATTTACCCAACTTAAGGCATGAATATCTCTGGTGGGCAGTTGTTTAAAATTCTGAAATTTCCACATTAACATGCTATAGAAGAGCTAACTTGAATTAAAATTCTGACTTTGAGATTCAACTAGTATAGAAAATATAGCGTTGTGAAAACCCTTGAAAAATGCACGAATATGCTATTTGTGAAGCGGCATTAATTTTTATTTTTTTGTGATTTTTACATGACAGAATACTATAGACTCTCATAATATAATATTAAAATGTATTAATACACACAAAATATAATCTTAAGTTGGTCTGGAAATTTTTTTTCGTTTTGAAGTTAGGAGATTTGTGAAATTTCAGAATTTTAAACAACTGTCCACCAGAGATATTCATGCCTTAAGTTGGGTAAATTTACAAAAAATGCTTATTAACGATCCTCCTGGAAAAAAAAAAGCCCTTGAGTCTCAAACCTCCAATTTTTTTTTCAAATACTACTGGTACACATGTACTTCCCAAAAAAATTTGAACCCTTAAACAAGCTGCCTTGCCTCCCAAAAAAATTCTGGAAAATGAGATTTTTTGCAATGACAATGAGAAATTTTGAGCTCAAAATTTATTAAGAAGAAATCATTTTAAGAAAAAAGTGTACATGATCAAAATAGTAGCCTGTAATGTGCTTACGGTCACAGTTTTTATTTAATGGTTCTAGGGTGTACCAAACCTGAGATATTAAAGTTACTGCAAACACTTAAAAAGGGTAAAAATGGCATGCGCCGCAGTACAAAAATGGCCGCCATGTTGAAGCCACTTTGTACAAAAATTTAATATTGTTGGTTTTGAACTGTCCAAACATAGGGGTAACAGCACACAAAAAATAGTTTTTTTTTGAAAGTGGTCAGGCAACCAATAATTTCTTTTTTTTGACCACTTGATATGGATTGACCCTATAGTGATTTTAAGCTAAGAAAATGTTTACATAATTTGAAAATGACTGATAATTACAAATTAATTTACTGAATTTATTTTAAAAGTTCAGTTAATCTGAACTTTTCATCTGCAAAGAGATATAAAATGAAATTAACTGTAATTACAATAAAAAATTAACGTGCTCGTTATCAAATAAACAAGGCAACAAAGGAAAACCAAAAGATTATGGCTTGTCAGAAAATCTCTGACAAGCCATAAAGAGTCCAACAGAATCCCTAACCTGTTCTGAGCTTTCATCAATGGGTTTGTCTAACTGATAAAGGGAACGAAACGGCCGTCTCAGACTCCCACCAATGATATTTGAGAGACGAAATCTTTTGTCTTCCTTTGATGTCTTGTTGGTTTCTTGTTGAGTTAACTGTTACATTATTATAGGGCTATTGAATTTGTCTCAGAATTTGATTTATTCATCTTAATTGGGATTTTTTATTAAAATAGTTTCAGATAAGTGCTTAAGGATAAAGTTTGAAACTGTTTTCAAAATTACAGATGTACAGAAACTTTAGCATTTTTTATTCAGCAATAAAAATCCGATCTACAGGCCACGAAAGTCCAAAAGGTGACCAGAGGTTCAAGCTATTTTCGACCCTCGGATAAGTGAGATTCAGAATTTTAATTCATGAAGTCTTTGAGAATCGTAGAATTATGCCTGTAAGTAAAAATAATGAAAAGAGAGAGAGAAAATAAAAAAGAAAATTTTTAACAATATTTTATTAGTTTGTAATTCATGTAAACGAACATGGTGGCCCAGTACCACTGACATATACATATTACTATGAAAAAAAGTTATGAATGTTTACATTCTCATAAAAACAAACGTACATTAAAAACCAAATGTGACAATAATTTTCCTTTTAAAAGATGAAGATCAACGGTTTCTAATATACAAAACGAGGTGATCGATGACAGCCATACTGGAAAAAAATAAAATAAAGAACTGATGGGGTTTAAGCCTCTGACCAGAATAAAATCAATTGCTATTCAATATTCGGACACTTATTGCTGACATAAAATCTATTAAAAATACTAATGAGTCTATGTATCTGCACAGATTAAAATTTATTGTATTAAATATTAATCTTAATTTTATTGTATTAAGATTTAATTAATCAAATCTACCTTATTTTTACAGCTTTATTTCCGAGATGAATTTCCGTCATGGATTTCGCATAGATACTCTCAACTCAAATATATCTGAATACTGCCAAGGTTAGAAATTTTAAATATAACATTTTTTGCCCTTTTTTTTTTCAATTGGTGAAAAATGATAAATTTAAACACACATATAGACTAATTAATTTCTAAAGGAATTTTCTAGAATTTATTGCTTGCTAGAATCCAGATTTGAGATACTTTTTTAAAATTTTTAATTATTTGTTTACAAAACGCTTTTCAAATTATTAATTAAATATTGATTAAATAATTATTAATCAAATTTGTTTCCGTTTATACATTGTGTTTCCAGGTTTGAACGAGATAGAAAAGAAGATTAAGAATGCTATTCAACAAAAAAAGTATCAAGAATCTCAAGCCATTCAAAGTAAGCTTTTATATACTGTAGACCGGGTATCTTTGGGACATCGCGTAATTTTCGACTTTTGAATTTCCCGCCAACCCCGTGTCTAATGAATTGCCAGGCCATCACCGCTTCGCATTCGCTGGTAGGTGCTGCTATCTCGCGGCAAATATTTGAAGCTGTAGTTGTACTGACATCCGACGGCAGTCCATCTTGTTCTTCACCGTTCGTTGTGAAGTTTTTAGTTCGTGTTAAAACTTTCATTCGCCTTCGAAAAACTGGAAACATTTCACTATCAGCAGGTATGTGTATTTAAAAGTAATTTATTTGACATCTATTTCGAGTGTTATTTATACCTTTAATTCTGTTATTTAATTTAATAACCTCAACGTTGTAAATTTTCAGCACTGAGTGGGGTAACATTGGGACTGTTCCAAAGTTACCCTGAAGGTTGCCTAACTTTTTTTTTACATTATTCCCTTACTTTTTTTCAGAATCAAAGCTGACCACCATGCCGAAAACTCCCAAACGTGCTGTTGATACATGACTGTATATAAACTACATGGAAGAAAGTTTGAACGAAGCCTTGCAAGCTGTAAGAAATAAAACTTTGTTAATTCGCAAAGCATCTTCAAAATATGGCATTCCAAAAACACCTTGCCCTTAAAGAGTCAGGAAAAACACTTGAACACTGTGGGACGGTCTCATATTTCACAAATGAAGAGGAGCTGCAGTTCGTAGGTCACATTGTTGCCGTTTCAAACTACCGTTTCCCTGTAGATGTGTTCGAACTTCCATGTATTGTCAAGTCCTACCTGGACCGCTGTGGGAGAAAGGATTGCGATTTAAAAACAACTTACCAGGAAATGATCGGGCGGAGGGGTTTATGCACCGTCACAAAGCAGTGTTGACGCATTGAACTGCAAAAAACATCTCGTGCTCGAGGGCAAAGACCTATGAAGAGATTGTAAACAACTTTTTCGATAATTTGGAAAGGAGCTGAGCGGAATTTCAAGAAAAAAACAAAAACATTTGGAACTACGATGAAACTAATCTGGTTGACGATCCTGGGGCAGGGAAAATTATCACGAAGAGGGATACCAATTACCCTGAGAGGATACAAAATTCTTCAAAGGTATGCACATCGATAATGGTATGAGGGAATGCAGCAGGGGAAGTGGCGCCACCTTACTTAAATTACAAGGCTGAGAGAATTTGGTCAACGTGGACCGAAAACGGTCCCTGCTGTACTCGGTACAACTGGATCAAATCACGTTGATTTGACGGGTACACCTTCGAGAATTGGTTCACCTCATTACTGTTGCTTTTCTGAAGTGCCAGGAAAGACCAAAGGCTATTATCGGCAATAACCTTAGTTCCCACATCAATATGGAGGTATTATGGCTGTGCAAAGAGAACAACATAAAGTTTTTAGCACTTCTGCCGAATGCTACTCATCTCCTGCAGCCACTGGATATGGATTACTTTCGTCCGATGAAAGTTGCCTGGAGAAAGGTGTTGAAAGATTGGAAGGAGATGGCCGCTGGAAGTCGGTGCACATCTGTACCAAGGACCAATTTCCAACTCCTGATCAACGGTCCAGAAAAATTGATCTCCGGGTTCCGCAAGTCAGAGATTTATCCTATTGACAGTAAGAAATTCAAACGTTCATCAAAAGTAAATCCTCCCAATATCAGTACACCTTTTCCCTGTGGGTAACGTGGGAGCAGTCCTTTCCCGGATAACTAAATGGAACGATGAAGAGAATGGAAATGTCCGAAACAGACTTTAGAACCTAAAAATATGTATCGAAAAATTAGTGAAATCATGTTTGTAACTGATGGTTTATTTGCAGTAATTGCCGAGTTAAACATTAAACCAGTGAAATTTATTGTAGAAAACAAAGCAGAGATTCCCAAAACGTGTTATGTTTATC
>JAFIDM010006943.1:48093202-48106695 GCA_023159025.1 Thereuonema tuberculata | reverse complement strand
TGTGACTTTCGATGAGTGCAAAACAATGGCGTCATTTCATTTTTTGCTCGGGGCGGGGGGAGATTTTTCGGGAGACCTATATCTTTACAGGGTGGCGTACCCCCTCCTTGTTTCTCTGAAAAGAAAGAACTTTACATTCTTATACATAATCCTCATATACATATAGCCTCATACATTCTTATCCTACATAAAACATATACTTAATTTATATGCACTTGCTGATAATATGACGTAGATGCAAACAAATGAAAATACTCACAGTTGATATAATAATGAAGAAATTTTAATTTCAACAAACAAAAAATGTATTTTTACTTACAGTTTGACTTGCTACTCAATTATCATTATTATTTTTTTTTAATCTTAAACTTAGGGGGGGGGGGGGGGGGGGACAATTACCCTACCTTACCTCTCTACAGTATGACGCCCGTGTAAAGGAATCTACTGAGACACATGAGGATTCTCCGACGTCCAAATGCGGCAATTCTGGGTCTTTACAATTCCATTAAGATGAAAATATGTTCCATCACTCCACAGGATGTTCCAAGGCCATACATCCTTGGTTTCCATTCGAACTAGGAACACAAAGAGAAAAGTTCAGACAAGCGTCTCCTCGAAGTGCTCAGTTGTTGAGTGTGTCTGATCTTGAACGGCTGATCTTCAGCAGTTTACGCATAATTTTCTAAACAGTTGCATACGGGACATGAAATTGCCTAGATATTGACCGTATACTGCTAGTTGCGTGTGCGTCGTTTGGTTCCTATGCAGCAGTTGCGACTGTTTCAAGCTATTGGTTTGATGTTCGTTTGCGTCCGCGTCCTGGCAGCATTTGTAACGATCTCGTATTTTCAAATCGAAAAATCATTTTTCGCAAATTTGTGATTGACATTGGGTTTTCCTTTAAATTCTTCAACTTTCTGTATTCCATAAGTGCGACAGAAGGAATGTTGTTTTCTTGGTAGTAATGTTTCACCAGCGAAGCACGATCACGTACATTTAGCATTGCGAAGGCTAATATCAAAGCACCACCGTGCAACCATAGCACATCAGTTGGATCTAACATACGCTGTTCGTTTTCATCTTTTTCTATCCTTCAATCTATGACGTCAGTTGTAGATTGAAATATGCAAATTGCAGTAATTTGCATACTTCCGAGCTTCCCGCGTCATTTTTTCCCTTGATGGCGAAATTTGAACTAATTTTTGTTTCTTTAGAAATCAAAACTCATGGTCTAAATAGTGTTCATACCAAATTTGGTGGAGTTTGGCCCAGTATATGTTTGGTAATTGGCTCTAAACACCTTCTCTTAAATTATGGCCACCCGGTAAAAATATATATATATAATAATTTTTGACAACGCAAACATCAAAAATGCAGTGAAGAACACATATCTTGCTTGCGTTCAGAACATCCGGAAAACACAACTCAACGCCAGAAATAAAATTAAAGCCATCAACACTTTGCCGTCCCCACACTAACATATTCGTTCGGCATAATTCCATTGCCAAACACCGAACTCGAAGCACTACAACGCGCAATACGCACTACATTCACGAAACATAACATGCACTACCCCAAGTCCACTACGGAAAGGTTGCTCTTCCCCGCAAGAAGGGAGGCCGAGGACTCATTAACCTCATCACCCTACACGAAAAACAAGTACACACACTAAGGGAACACTTCCACCAAAGAGCAGAACACACTCCTCACTCCACTCAACACAACACGAATAGTTAGGAAATTTATGGACATAACCACACATCCCTAATCATTCTTGCACACGTCTTTGCACTTAGCAGTATGTGCATTGGTCCTTGACCCGCCATATTGTTTTGGCTGGGGAAACCCAAGGTTTGAAACATACAAACGTAATAATAATAATAAAAGTTGCAGAAGAATGATGACCGAAAGCATTATACCTCAAAGGAGCGCGAATTGGCGATCGTTGATAAACATTCACTGTAAAAGGATTTATGTATTATAAATACTGTATATTGTATTATTAATAAAGTGGCATAGCCGAGTTTTTTGGCATCTGTGGTGAGTAAGTCAGACGCCTCCAAAATTTTTTCAAATAAAAAAAACAAAAAAACTAGACCTTTATTTACAGCCTCCTTCAACAGTGTCGTCCTATGCCAGTCAGCTACGTTATTGTTTATTTGATAAAGATTTGCAACAGGAGTATGTAAAAACTGTAAAAATTGAAGTGACCAAAGATTTCCATAAGGTGTAATTTTTTTTTCAATATTATTAAAAATATTTTGTTACGTTAACAAATTAATTTTATTTATGTAAATTTGGAAGGCTAAATAAGGAAATATTGTTACCTGTCGTTTTGCCCACTCCCCCGCCAATGAAGTCGACTCGTCCAACCCGGCTTACCTGTGCGAAGTCGATCAGTCCGAGGGCAGGAACGAGGCAGTCAGCGGCTATATATATAGAGACAGAGCGCTTGGAAGGCAGTTCGTTAGTGGCGTTCGGCCACGAGAGGGTCTCCAATTGGAGAAAGCGTAGCAGTCGAGTTGTGTGGCCCTGAGAGAATTCTCAACCGGGACATTAGAACCGAAGATTTTAGCAGATGTACTCCAAGAAGGAGACCTACGTTTGAGCGAAATTAGAAGAAGTGACTAGTGGCAAACCGTCACGGGAAGGTCTTCAAACCGAAGATTTAGAAGAATCGTCAGCCGTAAGAAGTGTTCCCATTGTCAAGGAGGCTTAGCGAAGACCGGTGGTCGACATCAGGCTACGGACAAGCCAACCTTAGCCGAGAGAAGAGTTCCTGTCACCGAAGAGGCTCGGAGCAGCGCACATCCCGTCAGACTACCTCGGAGAGATGGCAGCCGATCCGCAATAGACGATCCTGTTGTTGTGGAGCTAACCAGACGTCCCGCCAGTCGATAGAAGTCTACGCAGAAGCTGGGCCTTATCCGAAGATCGCATATTCTGATTGAGATTCTCTGTATTTGGAATTAAACTGGGAGAATAAAAGTCTGTTATTTTAAGAACCTTTGTTCCGTCGCATTCCGTACCCCCTCCGCCACCGAACGAGTGTGCCTACACGAAAGTACGGTAGCAATATTATTATTGTTAAATATTGGAAATGTATCAGATAATTAAATCTAAATTTTAGATTTAGTCTACGATTTTGTTTCTTAGAGGTTCTATCAATTTTGTTTTCATTCTAAGCTAAAAGCTGGTTTTTTAATTTGTACTTAAATGGCTGAATTCAATATTTAATAAATATAGTAAGTCTACTTTTTTTTAAAAAAACTAAAAAAGTTATTATTTCTTAATTACTGTAGTAATTTTGTGTATTGTTTGGATCTAGTTGATTTATATATTTGTAGGCATTTTTTTTATATTCCACTTTCTATAAGGATATTACTGGAATGTAAAGGAATTAAAAAGAATAATGCAGTGATCAACATTAAAACTTTTTTAAGAGTTAATTAAAATGGAGCTATAAAATTTAAGTAATACTTTACAATTGGATCTAAATAGTTTGCCCTTACACCAATCAAATACGTACTTGGGCCATTCCGTGCAGAGAGCAAAAAAAATATTTTTTAACATAGAAAAATGTTAATGAATTTTATTTGTAGGAAAAACTGTGCTCTTTCTCATGATGCAGAAATTTTTGTTATTAAACTAAAATTTCATTTAAAAATATACCTTTTAATATATAAGTACATAAAAAATTGCAGAATGATGAAATTAAAATACACTGATGATTTCTGAATTTTAAAAAAATATTTTGCATACTTTATTTATTTTAAATGATAGAAATCAATTTATGAAATATTCAAGACTGTGAATAAAGTTAGAAGTGTATATTTTGTAAAAAATTTAATAGTTTAGAAAACTTTTGAAGAGGCATGATAAAACTATTGTCACACACGTAACATTTGAATCTAAAAGTTTTTATAACTTCTAATTTCGTCAAAATTTTAACACAAAACTTATTTTTCTCTTTTAACTAAATATTAAGATGACTTTGGTAAAGTTATATAAAAATCTATTAAAAAATGAAAAAATTGTATAACTTTCAAAATATGTCACACACGTAGCATTTTTTTACGTGTGTGACAGATTTTGAAATAAATCTTGAAATTTTGAAATAAATTTTGAAAAAAATTTGTAAAAAAAAAAACAAAACAGGATTAGGAAAACAAATTTAAAATACTTAATATTAAAGAAAAAATTATTTATAAAATAATTATGAATAGCATTTACAATGTCAATTATGGAAAAAAATCAAAATAGTGAAAAAATAACTAGATACAATTGGTTAAAAATCTTTTTAATCTTTAAATTGAATAATAATTTTGGTGTAAGATTAGGAAAACTACACAAAATGGATGTAATGTTCAATTAAAAGAACTAATACTAAATGACTTGCCCCTTTTTCAAGAATGCGTTAGAATAAAACATATACAATCAAACTCATTTGAACAAGACAAATCGATTGACAATAATAGAGTCCTTCAAATTGATTTTTCAATGGCGTATTCATGTGATTATCAAAACGAAATTCAATCAGCATTATGGTCACGAGAAAATGTTCAATTATTTACAGCAGCATTATTTTTCAAAAACAAATGCACTACTTTTCTCATTTGTTCCGATACTAAAGATAAAGGTAAGAATTCTGTATATGCATTTTTAATGAGATTATACGATATAATATTAAAAAATAATGAATTGTCAGTAAATGAAATTATTTACAGTGATGGACCATCGTCTGAGTTTAAAAATAAATATATGTCAAGATTGCTTTATATACTTTCAGAAAAATTTCTCAAAAATTTTCAGTGGAAATATTTTGCTACAGCTCATTGCAAAGGTGTAGCAGATGGAGTGGGAGGAAGAGTGAAATCCTTGTTTCGAATGAAAGTTATGAGCAAATCTGAAACTACAAATGTACAAAACTCATTAGACTTTGCTAATGTTGCATCCAGTTTAATGCCAAACACTACAGTTCTCCATATGAACCAAGTACATATTGAGTCTGCTATAAGTTCAGATAATCCATGGATTAATGTTGAAGACGTAGTTGGTATGAAGCAAATGCATGTGATAAAATGCAATTTGCAAAATACAATAAAAAAATTAAACTATGGAAAACAAACTGTTCAAATGTGATTCCTGATATTGAAGTAAATTGTATCTCTACCATAAGCTGCAAGTCAACAGATCAAAAACTTAACATTTCACATTTTAATATTTGTGACTGGTGTGCAGTTACTTATGATACAAATGTTTATGCAGGGGAAATCTCTAATATTTTTGGTACAGATGTAGTCTAAGTGGATGTGATGATTCCTTCGGGAAGTTATTGGAAATGACCCAAAAAATCTGATGTTCTCCTGTATCCAATTGAAAATATCATAAAAAAACTTTCTCCACCTATTGTAGTTGGGACAGTTTAAATTTGAAGAAATGTAATTTTGTCTTGACTATGAAAGTTTCAATTTTATAAGTAACTCTGTTCAGATAAGAATTGATTTAAATAACTTAAAGTTGATTTGAAATGTTAAATAACCATTAATAAAAATAATTATTGATTGACTTATTATATAAATGTTTAAATATCATGTAATATTTTAATACATTTTTATCCTCATGCATTTTTAAAAGCAAACTTTTACTTTGAATTCACATGGTCACACACGTAACGATCAGGGTGTCACACACGTAACGCAGATTTTTAATTTTCATTTATTCAATTATTTATTAAATTTAAATTTTAACTGTGATTTTAGATGGTATGGTAAATAAATTATTACAATATTTTTTAATTTAAATGTGTAGCAATAAAACTCACAGAAATATATCATTTAATGTCATTACTCAAAATTTGCTTTTTTTCTAAGTCACACACGTAACGTTTTTTTAAAAAGCTATTTAAAAAATAAACCAAATTCTTCCACAATCTTCTTTCTTTCCATATCAAAAATATTAGATAGAAACACACTCTTCCATACATTGCATTAGTATTAAAATATTTATTAAAATACTAATAAGGGAGACAAATTTTCAGGAACTGTACATATTCCTTTTTTCAAGTCAATAATATAGGTATAACAGAATTAAGAATAAGCTTGGCAGCATTGGTTTAAAAACATGAACTATTAATAAAATTAATTGTTGTTACAATATGCTTAAACATCTCAAAGTGACTATTAACTAATTTTATTGTTACAAAAAATAAATAAATAAAAGCATGGTGATACAACAAATTTAATTGTTGTTTACAATCTGACTTATTAATTGTAATCTATAATTTTTCAAAATATTGTTAATAATTTAACTAGTTGACCCGTGCGAATAATTCGCACCAAAAAAACCACCTTTGAGAAATAATAAACAAATCCAACAGCTGTCGTACGTTAGTTAAACACATTGTCAATAGCTGGCGCCTTTTCCATTTTTATAAAAAGGTTGACCCTTGCGAATAATTCGTACGGTATATTGAAATAATTCGCTATATTAGTATACTGAAATATTTACATGGTATATTGTAATAATTCGCATAATTCAGACACCGAATGGTAATGTAGAAATACATTATTGAACAGATTGCCTTCTACATTTTTATAAAAAGATTTTTAAATAAAGTTTTTTAGCGAAACCATCAATTTATTTTTTTGTCATTAACGGTGAACGTAATCTTCAAAATGATATCTCAATCATTTGATTTTGATGAAGTATTAAGGGAACTAAACAAACAAACAAAAAAAAAAAAACCTTTAAAAAATAATATATGAGAAATTGACAAATTTTTGTTTTTTTATTCTAATAAATCGTAATTTTTATTAAAATATAATTTTTTTTTGTGTGTTCTTATTAAATAAACGATGGAAAATCATTTTAAAATGCATTTTTATTCAAAAAAGGATATATTTGAATTACGACGCTGCAGTGTTTCGGTTTCGAAAAATAAGTCGCTTCTGTTAAAGCGTTTCTCCATTTTTATAAAAAGGTTTTTAAAATTAAGTTTTTTAACGAAAGCTTTAACTTTAAACAATTTGTTTATTTTTAGTCAGTAGCGTGGAACGTAATCTTCAAAATGATGTCCCAATCATTGATTTTGATGAAGTATTAAAGGAAATATGGCGTTCCGACAAAAATACACCTTTGAGAAATAATATATAATGATGATTCCTTAATATAACCTCAATTTGATAACCGAAAAACAGCCAATATTAAGGAATTAAATTATTAACAATATTTTGAAAAATTATAGATTACAATTAATAAGTCAGATTGTAAACAACAATTAAATTTGTTGTATCACCATGCTTTTATTTATTTATTTTTTGTAACAATAAAATTAGTTAATAGTCACTTTGAGATGTTTAAGCATATTGTAACAACAATTAATTTTATTAATAGTTCATGTTTTTAAACCAATGCTGCCAAGCTTATTCTTAATTCTGTTATACCTATATTATTGACTTGAAAAAAGGAATATGTACAGTTCCTGAAAATTTGTCTCCCTTATTAGTATTTTAATAAATATTTTAATACTAATGCAATGTATGGAAGAGTGTGTTTCTATCTAATATTTAAAAAATAACTATTATATCAAAATGATAGGTTTCTGCATAAAAGAATATGTAAAGTGTATATTATTTTAAAGAACTTTTGTTTGGATTTTTAAATAAGAAATATATTGAAAAATCCTTGATTAATTAGAAAAAAATGTTTTCCAAATGTCACACACGTATCACGGAATCGCCCACTTATTTATATCAAATTTCATATTTGAGTGTTTAGTAAGCTTATATTGAAAAGATCTGATTAGATTTTGATGTTTGTAACCTGCTTTACCAGAATGCTATTCCCAACTTAATGAAAAGAATAATGTCTACATAAAGTTAGAAGTTCATAAGAAACTGATGTGGATAAACTACCACAGTATTATTGTCAAGGAACAACAAGTCACACAAACAGATTTAAAATTCAATGCCGATATCATTGCCGAGTGAACCAAGCTTCAATTAACTTTGATGGCTGCATTGTGGACATAGCTAAAATTAGTTGGGGGGTGATGCCCAAGAAAAAGTTTAGCCTTTGTTTTAAAATTATATGAAAGGAAACAAACATGTATAAAAAGAAAATGTATTCAGAAACTTGATAAATTTCTTTTTATATATGTTTGTTTCCTTTCACACAGTTTTAAAACAAAGGCTAAAATTTTTCTCGAGCAGCACCCCCCCCACACTAATTTTAGCTCCGTCCACAATGCAGCCATCAAAGTTAATTGAAGTTTGGTGCACTCGGTCAATGTGCTTTTCTGCAGAATGGTTTAGGAGCAAAGATCAACTAATGAAGAATACAAATCCTCTTCGTAATACAGTATAAGAGAGAGAGTCATATTCTTTATTTGAACTTTTTTCCTATATGGGCAGAATATCAAGACAGATATTGGCTTGTCTACAAGTTTGAATGGAAAAAATAATGTCGAATATTAGCATTGCTAAGATGTTGAAGAAAGAATTGTTCTTAATGCATTATTGAATTCCCGGGAAAAATAATATAAAAAGTAAATAAAACATCGGAATGCAAAAAAAAAAAAAAAAATGAACTGTCTATGACAAACATAACGAAACTATTTATTTAATTTGTTTTATTGATTAAAGATAAAAATACAACTGACAAGGTTATCATTTGGCAAGTTTAGTCAACAAATGAAAGTAAATCACAAACAAATCTGCAAAAAAAATGTTTCCTTAAAGTCAATTCCAAAAAGGCTGCTCCTCTTCTTTACATTTTTTTAATCTGCTTTATCTCTTCTATTTGTTTTAACACTTGCTCCTCTTCCTGGGTAACACTTTCCAACTGCTTTTTTATAATTTCACTTTCTTTAATGCAACTGTTCCTACAAAAAATTAATCAACAACAAATTTAAAATTTCAATACCAAGTTTAAGAAGTGAACCTTTGCAGATAACCAAAGACTCTCCATGTACTGTTAAACGTTTTAATGCATGAATGTATACTTTTTAAGCTATACAATGTACTCTGATGATACGATTTCCTATATGTGACATCATATCACAAACCCCAAGGTATATTAACATGGTATTAACTGATTTATAGAATTAACTAAATCTTCATCTTTAGTGCCAATTTCCTAAATCATACACTATATGTATTCGAACATATACTAAATCATACACTATATGTATTCGAACATATACTAAATCATACACTATATGTATTCGGACACCAACTGTTGTACAATCCGAAAGTCATGTGGCACATATTAATAGGATGTCGGGTAACCTTTAGCATCAATTACAGCCTGCTCTCGTCTGGGAAGACATTCCACCAGATTTTGAAATATGTGAGCAGGAATTTTCTTTCATTCGTCCATGAGAGCTACTGTGAGTCCGGCCACTGAAGAAGAGCGGTTGGGCCTGGTACATAATTGCGTTCCAATTCTTGCCAGAGGTGTTCTATGTGATTCAGGCTCGTCCAATAGTTCAACACCCATCTGTTCAAGCCACGACAACACAGCCTTCGCTCTGTGGACAACACAGTTATCCTGTTGATACAGAAACGGTTCTTCCCCGAACTGTTGCCAGAGGGTCGGAAGTGCAGAGTTGTCAAGAATGTCGACATATATCTCAGCGTTCATGTTTCGGTCAAAGGAACTAAGGGACCCAGGAAAAACCACGAGAAATACGGAGGGTTGGTTCACATTTATTCTGTCGATTTCATGGGCTATCTCGCACGTGCACGTGACGCAGCATTGTTGCGTTCGAATCAGAGGGCATAAGCCTGTAGTTGATTATCTGAGAGCTGAAATTGTATTGCATTCTAAATATGCCAACAAAAATCCCAAATTGGTGAGATGGATACATAGTTGCCCTTTCTGATGCTAAATATGCCGCTTCAAAAATTGTGGACATGTGCAAACGCCGAAAATTTCATGTTTGCAAGTCCACCGTCAACCGGGTAATAGCAGAAATTCGTATGAAGCCCATCAGTCAAGAGCGGGGTAAGATGCCAAAGGACGATCCGAGTGGTACCGCGAATGCAAAGAAAACTTTTCGAGAGGATTCATGATTGTTGCGGGTTACAGCTACAGAGATGTTGCTGCTGAGGAAGGTACCTGCAAAGTTCAAGATTAATGCTGCCTTTTACCGGGAGCATATCCTGGAACCTTTGTATCATGACGGTATTCCCGCATTGTACGGCAGCGACATAAGGAAAGTGTGGATTCATCAGGAAAAGGCGTCTAGTCGTACAGCTAAGAGCGACCCAGCTGTACACGGCCAATATGGAGACTGAAACCGGAATATGAGCAATCCCTTACAGCATGATTCCTGTAAAATCCCCCAATGCATCTCCAATGAATTTCTGCGGGTTCGGATTACTTAATGGGCTCTGGGAACACGACGACCGGAAACAGTAGAAGGGCTTTGAAAAGCTTGCAAAGAGGAGTGGAACAAGATACCCCTCGTCTACCTCCAACGCAGCCTTCTTCAATGGAAATTGCGATGCAGAGACATTGCCAAAATGCAGGGACCATTGAAACCAACCGGTGGTGGAGAAAAGGGTTCTGCTAAGTCTACGACGTGATCAAAATCGACCGAATAAACATGAATCAACCCTTCTTAGCCCCAACCCATGATGCCGCCGCCACCAAACTTGACAGTTAGAACAATACACTCGGGTAGGAAGTGTTCTCCTGGCATCCGCCAAACCTAGACGCGTCCATCGGACTATCAGATTGTGTATTGGGATGCATCACTCCAAAATACTTGTTTCCACTGCTCCACAGTCCAATGGCTGTGCGCTCTGCACCACTGCAACCGCGGTTTAGCATTCACCTTGCTTATGTTGGGCTTTTGAGCGGTCTCACGACCGTGGAAACCTATGTGGTTCAGCTCCCAACGAACAGTCCTGGTGCTAGCGATGACACCTGAAGCTGTTTGGAACTCGCTAGTGTCGTTGCCAACGGGAACTTGCGATTCTTCTGCGCTATCCTCGTCTACGACGGTTGCGATCTGTGAGTTTCTTTTGCTGACCACTGCGATTTCTCATTCCCAGACGTTTCTACAGTATTTTATAATGATATCAACTTATAGGAATTTGATCGCGGCACCTGTAGCAAGGCCGATATTGCATGAACTGATTTGTTGCATCGATGGCATTCAATGATCATGCCACGTTCGAAATCTGCTGACTTACTCATTGCCTAACGTCCGTTTATGGCTGCCCGATGCTACGGTGACCACTTTTATCTCGTTCTACGACGTCATAGCACGCGACAACAGAGATTGTCAGCCACATCCATTGCTCCACAGGGGTGTCCAAATACTTTTAGCCATATAATGTGTATTATACACTAATAGTAAAAAGTAAATCTATAGTGATTGAATATGGGGAACTAGTTCGGGACAATTTGGAGGATTTCTAAATTTTTGTTGCTTGCTGGTCCTTTCTTTAAGCAAAATTACGATGTTAAATATACCAATTCAATAAAATAAAGTGGGACCTATTAAACATTTAGATATTATAAATTGTTTGTATCGAAATAATGCAATAGGTGTTTTTTTTTTTTTAATATTACGCTTATTACTTAAGAGATTTGTAATAAGAACCATTACAATTACTCAATAAAAAAAATCAAAAAAAATCACAAGCATATCAAAATAATGTGGTTCAATGGTTACATCAAAATATGACTCAAAATACTTAATTGGATACAAAAAAGGGAATTAGGAGATAAAACAAAACGATTAAAAATGAGTGTAAAGCCACAAAGCATCTGACAGAAACTGTATGATCGTTCTCCTTAAGTTAAGCAGATATCTTGAATAATAATTCTGAAAATGGCCACGAATATCTTTTAGATATCTACAAAAAATTAAAACTGTGAAAGCTTTTATACTCATACGTTGTGCAAAAATACAGACAATACCATCTAGTTCACCTAGGATTACAAGATTTCATATGTAATACGCTTCTTCATAATTAACAGCAACGTTAACGAAATATTACATGTACTTGATCGCTTTTTGTTAAATCTATTTTCTCATGTCTTCGAACAGAATGATCTGTAAGTTATTTCCCAAAATGCCGATAAGTTCATTCTGTATAGCAGGGCTTAAAGTGTTTTTGCATTATTCAGTGTACAACAGCTTGCTGAATACTGGTTGAAAACACTGCTACTAATTTAACTGTTATAAGAAAATTCCCTTCCGAAGCCCTTTCCTGTTACCTTCTTTGCCACGTAAATGATTCTGTTAAGACAGCAGAAGCCGCAATTCTATCTTCGGGCCTTCTGGCTGAACATGTGCGTTTAATGAAAACCTGTTTTAATTAATATATGATAAGTGACAGATTATCGTTTACTCCAAGTTCATCTTTATTTCGCTGTATTACAAAAATAGAAACATGTGCTCTATCTGAATTATTTTTTTTAAAAAAAAGAACGCAGGATGGGGGCCGGTGCGCCGCACCGCTTGCACCACCGGTTTTTACGGCTCCAGAAATAAACATTAAATGGCAAGATTATTCTGATAACATGTAATGGTATTTTTAACGGTAATAAGCATTTTTGATTAATCACAATTGTTATTTTCGTAACAATTTCGTAATCTTAAGTTGGCAGAATATTCCTCATATAATGAAAATCATTCAAATTTAAATGATTAACAAAGCAATTACTATAATATCGCCAAGCTTTAAGTTTAATTGCTTGTTTCTTTAGGCATACGAGATAGTCTTATGATTTAAAAATACGATGCCAAATTACTGCACTGTGAAATTGCAAAGGAAAATAAATTAATAAGTAACGAGAAACAGTAATTCTTGGAAAATGTTGAAAACTGAAAGCGAAGCAGCTCACAAGGGCATGTTTTGCAAAATATTATCAAATTAATCATATTACGGAGCGAAATCTAAGTATCTTAAAGGACAATGAAAGAAAATTACAGTACTTACCAATACTTTACCAACTACTCTACCAATACTTCTACTTTAAAATCTTTCTTTTTTTTTTGTAAGTTAAACAGTTATTGTGGATGATTCAGTATTTAGTCCTATTAATTTTTTGTTTTTGTTTTAGTAATATGGAATAAAAGATCTAAGGCAATATTGAAGTAGCGCTTGAGTGAGAGAGTACAATAATTTAAGAGGTCTTTTTTTTTGCAAAGTATTTCTGACCAATCCACAATAAATAAAAGTATAAAATAATTTATCAATGTTAATTCTATTTTTTTTTTTTTAAATCCATACTTACAAAATCCAATCAAACGTATTCTCGCTGTTTTCTCTTTCTCTTAAAAGACTTTCTAGTTTTTGGATCTCCATTTCTAAAAGTATCGCTCTCTCTTCTTTTTCTTTTCCTGTAAATTTAAAATATTAAAAAAAAAAAAACCTATTAAATTTCTTACTTAAGTCGGAGCTAAAAATTATTTAATGAAAGCGTCCATTGGAGACATCAGCGGAATTTTGATTTGGGGGGGGGGGGGG
>JAFIDM010006943.1:48078390-48090639 GCA_023159025.1 Thereuonema tuberculata | reverse complement strand
GGAGATCTGTCGAATTCTACTGTAGGAAATGCTGTTCACAGAATGCAGTTATTGGAACAGTTGCAAGGGAAACATATTTAATCACATCTGTAAATGATACGAAATAAAAATTACTATTGATTGTAAACTTTATTTATTTATTACACCCAATTTACTACACATGTAGCTTCCAGTACCATTTTTTCTCCTGGTGGCGAAATTTTGAACTATTTTTTTTCTTTAGAAATCCAAAACCGCATGGTCGAAATAGTGTTCACATCAAATTTGGTGGAGTTTGGTTTTTGGTAGTTGGACTCTTAACACCTCTTCTTTAATTATGGCCACCCGGCATATAAAGGATGATTATAAAAAATTAAAGTTCAACTTTCAATATGCTGTAAAAAAAAGAACCAAAGCTCAGAATGACCTGAAATTTGAACTGAATATACTCGAAGAAAGGGGAAATGGTATGGCATATGAAAAAAAAAATAGTTCCAAATGTTAGCAATAGATGGCGCTTTAAGCATCATAATACGCAAAATACAAGACGTGCCATGCGCACGACACATTGCATTTCTTATAAAAAAGCGGGGTACATGGCGTTTTCTTCATATTGCTTCTGAGGAGCTCGCCATGTCTTTCTCAATGAAGGATCGCGCTCTGCTTGTGAAGCTCTTTTACAAGAACCGTGACTGTGCGCCAGTAGCTCTGAAGAAGTTCCGGACAGTAAAGGGTATGAAAAAAGGCTGTGGTCCGATGTCTGCCAAGGGTCTGGAGAAAATGATGAAGAAATTCGAAGAGACAGGTTCTTTTGAAGTGAAATCTGGCAGAGGGAGGAAACCAATTGCTTCGACGTCAGTGGAAGATGTGGCCACAGCAGTCCAGGAAGAGACGAGGGGTGGTCTGCAAACATGCAAAGCACGGGGAATTGCCCGAACTTTGGGCATGCCTGTGAACATGGAAGTGGACAATGAATGACCATGGAATATTTTGTGGACAGACGAAGCCCATTTCCATCTCCAAGGACATATCAATACTCAGAATTGCAGAATACAGGCAACGGAAAATCCGTTCGCAAATAAATGAGTATCTCTTCATTTTGCAAAGGTAACTGTGTGGTGCGGGTTAACACCAGCGTTTATCATAGGGCCATTTTTTTCCGAGGAGATGGGTCGTGCATGTCCTGTTACCTGTACCGTTAATGGTATGAGAGTCTGTTGCGCAACCACGTCATTCCAACACTTCAACGCGTGCATGTGTGGGTAGCATCATTTTTATGCAAGACGGCGCTCCTCCACACATTGGAAAGCCAGTGAAGTAGCTGCTCAAGAGGCATTTCGGAAATGATAGAATTATCAGCCGTCATTTTCCAAGAGCCTGGCCGTCAAGATCACCTGATCTTAATCCTTGCGACTTCTGGCTGTGGGATTACCTGAAAAATGTTGTATTTAGTGGTCCGATTGCAAGCTTTGCTGAATTGAAGACACGCATTGCACAACACATTCACAATGTGCCCCCTGAGACACTCCGATCTGTTGTGGAACATGCTGTTTCTCGGTTTCAACTTGTGGCAGAAAACGGTGGACAGCATATTGAACATGTCCTTGCGCAAGTATCGCGATAATTAAAACCCGACTTCATTGTTGCTTTTTATGCGATTTTTGACCTCAGGACAGTTAAAAACCGATTTTTCCCATCCGATGTGGTACGACCGTGCCGTGGTGGATGGGCTTTAAACTAACAGTGCCACAACTGTTGAATGACTTGGAAGTCATTTCTTCAGTAAAAAACCCGATACAGTCATACACATTGAACAGTAGAGTTGGTATAACGTGCAACTCACGCCATAGCAGTCATATTGCGATTCAAATATCACTTGTAGCCGAACCCATCTACGTTATGACGCTTAAAGCGCCATCTATTGCTAACATTTGGAACTTTTTTTTTTTCTTATGCCATACCATTTCCCCTTTCTTCGAGTATATTCAGTTCAAATTTCAGGTCATTCTAAGCAGTGGTTCTTTTTTTACAGCATGTTGAAAGTTGAACTTTAATTATAATCACCCTGTACATATAATACTGCTATGGATTATTTACAAAAGCCAGTTACTGTTTTATACATAAAATTTAATAAAAAAGTTAATAACAAGAGATTAACTAATAATAATAATAATAATAATAATGATACTTTTTCCTTTATTTTCGAATATTAAAGTTTAAAAATGTGTTTATAGAACTGTTAAACTACCGTATATGCTCCAATAGAGGCCCCCGGCGTTTATTTGCAAAACTAGCCTCGGCTCCCGGCGCTTAATAGAGACCGGCTGCTATTAGAGGCCGGCCATTATTAACAGAAACCTTCAGAACGCAATATTTTTACACATAAATTGTCCACTTCCGCAGACACAAGATTATCATATTGTTTCTTCCACTCTCTGATTCTTTTCGGATCAACACCATAATGACGAGCGGCCGCCTCACCGGAAATTTCTTTCGCATATTCCACCGCGCTAATCTTAAAGGCAATGTCAAATGACCGCTTCGGCGGCATTTTGTAAGGCAATGTACCGTAAGATATTGCGTACGACTATAAAGATACGGAACGATATCTTTGTAACGGTTTTTTTTATCTTCTGTAGCCACTTCTCTTCATTTTTTTTAATTATTTTTCTCTTCTACTTCCTTTCTTTAATTTTTTTTTCCTTTTCTCCTTTCATCACTCTCGGGAGACTGCTAATCCATTATAACCATGTATTTTTTATTATTATTATTATTTATTTGTCTTGCTTTTATTATTTTCTTCGTTTTATCAGTATTGGTTTTTTTTTTGTTTCTTTTACAGCTTGGACAATTTCCCAAGCAGCCAGTTAACTCTCGGAACAATTGAATTAGATTCTTCTTTGACTTTGATATAATGTAGCGTATTTATGCAAGTTTCGCGCGCTGGACTCTCATTGGCAGATTAATTTTTTTGTTTGATTGTGAGAAAGAGAGAAGATTTTAGGAGAGATAGATACTTGCAGGAGGTGGAAGGAAGTAACTTGTTTTTCCCTCCTATATAGATATAGCCTATATATATATATATATATTTTTTGTGAGTTCGTACCCCCGTCTTCATATGCCGACGTTCAGGATATGTGAACGTAGTGTTCCCTTCGAATTGAGCTGATCGCCGAACTCCAAAGGACAGAAACTTCTGTGGCTCGATTCCGGATTTCAGAATGGAGACAGCCGACCCTGCCTTGACAATGGAGGATCGTTCGCCGTCTCAGTGTTCACCACGCCGTATTTGGAGGCCTAACTCGCCCAGCATTTATGTTTATGGAGACCGAGAAAGTGAAAGCATGGTGCGTGTGAATCGCCGGTGATCGACAAACTGTAAGTAAACTTGATTGTGTTTTTATTTCGCTTTAGGCTTCGTCGAAGAAACTGACCCAGAGAACCTTGAAAACTAGGCGAATTTGCATAATCCTACCTTAAATGCCTGATAAAACATTTTTCAGCTCAATTCTTTGTTAGAACAAACTTTAGTTCAACTAAGAGTAAGAAAAGAGCGACGGTGAGAAAGCCGAGTGCAACATAGACTTGAAGCTGTAGAACTGATTAGCTCTTAAAATTAAGTTTTGTAATTTTTTTTTATCTTGTTATTGATATTTCTTGCGAATTTACTGATCTATTAACCATTCATTTTACTTTTTGTTGTTTTCAGTGGCTCGAACGGAAAGTGAAACTTTATTTTATATTAGTAATATCTATTTTAGCCTTGCATAATTTACACTTTATGTTGCTATTGGATCACCTCTTAAAGGTGGTTGTGGTGTTTTGTCAAGTCCCAGTCTCCAGTATACAAGATGTGATTTCATTCTTGCTTAATTCACTTTTGTCTAGAGTCGTGATAGGGGTTAATTTGGGCCCAGTGCCCCTTTCTCGGCAATACTATGCGTTAATACTATTAGCAGTACTATTCTGCTAATTGATTATTCATTTTCACTTTAAACCGTGACAGCTTACACTAGTACCGGTAGGCAAATATCAAAGACCCGGCTACTATTAGAGACCGGCTTCTATTTGGCCGTGTCCCCTTGGCAGCCCGGCGCTTATTAGAGACCGGCGACAATAAGAGACTCGGCGTTTATTGGAGCATATACGTTATTAATAAAAATATGGGCTAGACTTTAGAATCGGGAACAGGTTGTAATTGGGTGCGGAAGAAGACACCACGTGTTTTTTTTCTTATGTCTCATTTGTTTATTTGTGCGGAGAGATATTTTGTTTGTTTGTTTTTTTTTTGGGTCACGTGACTTCTTTGTTCTGCTCTGCCAAACAATGGATGGTTTGCAAAGGTTAACGGACGGTAAATGTGATTTTGTTTATTTGGCCAGCAGTTTGAGAGATGGATGTAAGAAAGATGTTATTGATTTCTGTATGAATGTGGGTATGATTGCGAAACAGTATAAATGTCCAAATTGTGGTAAAAACATGAAATTGACGGAAACAACGGATCGGAATGATGGTTATACGTGGTCGTGTCGTGTGTCTGCTAAGGGTAACACCACAGACGAAGAAACATAAGGTAAGCAGTTTTCAAAAATTTAATTTTCAACAAAATACAGTTAGGTTTAGGTTAGTCAAATTTACTTCCCTAAGGCACATTTGCAACCAAATACAGTTAGGTTTAGGTTAGTCAAATTTACTTCCATAAGGCACATTTGCAACCAAATACAGTTACGTTTAGGTTAGTCAAATTTACTTCCCTAAGGCACATTAACTACCCTTCAAATTTGGATTCGGTTAGGTTAAGTTAGGTTGGCTTAGCTGCAGGATGTATGTATTGAAAAATAACCCCGCCATTTCCATCCACTCATATTTCAACACTAAACGATGTCCGCCATCTTGGATATAGTCAAAAACAACCAATGACATCACGATGTCCGCCAAAAACATAGTCCAAAAACAACGATATAGTCCAAAAACAGCGAGGACATCACTTTTTCAAAAAAAAAATTAGTTCCAAACCTGTTCCCGAAACTGAAGTTTAACCAAATATTGATTAGCTACAGACAAATAAAACAAATATTTATTAGCTTCAGATTTGTAACATAAAATATAATTAACAGAAATATTATTACTTAGAGATTATAGTATTTGACTATTTGTAATGAATTATTGTTTAAAACATCTAATCGGCATTATAAAGCAGGATCATATCTAAAAATAAATTATTTATATTGATAAACTTTTGCTTTGCTGAAAAGAAAAAATCGTTAAAATAGATGGCAGGTTCATAGATTAAAAGCATATAATTTATTTATTGATGATATTTGAGAAATATGGTAAAATTGTACTAAGAAGTTTTTGTTTTTAACATACAGTAGGTTTCCTTGGATAGAAATTACGGACGACTCCAGAAAACGGGTGGCTCCCTCTATAAAAATTAGACCGTAGCAGTTTTCGCTGTGGAGCTGAACTTTTATCTTTTTTTTTTTTTTAACTGATTAACGTTTTAATCTTATTCGCGCTTTTAACGAAAAGTAGACTTAAAACCTCTCTTCCTCATTAATATATCCTTGAATTATTTCAGAAACGGAGAATGTAAAACAAGGAGTAATGATGTAGAATTACTTTTCCACATTGCATTCCACCTTTTAATCTGACAGTTACAAAAATTAACAAATTCATTAAACAAATTCTGTCTCAGTACTTGCCTTTTGTAGATAAAACCGATTTAAAAAAGTCTTTCAACATAATCTTTCCTAAAATTTTTATTCTCATAAATATAACCCTCTTTTAGTTAAATTTTGGTTCCCAATATCGTAATTCATATCGGTTTTTCTCTTTCTGTTTATTGACGGAAATGACATAAACTTCCGGTGCGCATGCTCAATCACTAAAGCATGAGATTCGAAAGCACATGGTAACGATGTCAGCTAAAGACGGTGAGGATTATGGTATTTGTTAAATCACGTTAATTAATATATTTGCTTAACAATGTGTTGGTATACTTGACTAATAATTGAAAGCTTGGATATATTTGTTAATTATAATAAGTGATCTATTTTAATTAAAACTGAATATTGTCGTTATTTCGTTTCAGAAAGTTAAAGTTGTACATAGTTTGTTTTCAATCAGAGCATTTCATTAACTACATTGAATCTAAATTTATTATGAATCCTTTACAAAATAACGTCAACTACTCCATTACATTTTTATTAAGTTATCTAAAGAAGGCTGTGTTTATGTTTGGGAACTTTAAATTAAGAGGGATCTTGGAAGTATCCATTTATTTATTGTTATTTTTTAAAGCTATCGTAATAAAAAAAAAGCATAAATAAAATAAAGAAAGAAATGAGATAAAGCTTAATTTGACGATTTACTTCCAAAAGTTATAATTAATTCTAACTTTGAATTTATTAATGAAGAATTGCAACATACAATACAATAGACCGTGCGATGGGGGGGGGGGGGTTTTCCCAAAAAAAGAGAAAGGAGAGTGTAGCTCTTACATTACATAGCCGGTTTTGGTAGTTTGCCGTGCTAATAGTCTCATACTTTTTTTTTTTATTTAAATACGATGAAATCGACATTTTTCTATTATTATTTTAAATTAAAGACATTTAATTCAGAATTGTTTTAATTTAAAGTACAGGGAACAGTAGGTATTCTTAGGTGAGCTCAAAATTAAAAAAAAAGATGCTATGTCTACATGTTTTGTTTTTGAACTTTATTATGTTTGTTTCTGGGTGATCCGTCAGTTGTACAGTGTTTATAGTCTGACAAGAAAGGTTGAGAAACACTGCTCGATTGCCTTCCTCGAGCTACAAATCTAAGCCCTAATAAGAAACATAACAAATTTGTATTTAAACCCTTTGAGATTTAAAGAGCCCTGTGTTGTGATATGTTGTAACTCGATCTATTTATTGCAACACATAATGAAGTTGATTATGCTTTTTTTTGTCCCATAAAACTATTTTGTCTTCAGCACATTCAACATTATCAATTCCTATATATATATATCACACCTGCATGGTTTGAAAAAGATGGCACTAATTTTGCAACCATACCTCGGTCTAACACATCTTATTATAGATTACGTATGGTTGAAGTATTTTAACATGTTTCTCAAATCTTAATAACTTTACACATACACAAATTTCTAATACATTTGATAAAAGGATCTGTAAAGAAAAGATCTGAAATGCTTTTGATACTTGACCTTTTATAAATATGTGATCTGTAGCCTTAAATTATTAGGATTATTTATGTTTACAAGGTTAGAAGCTAACCGTAGTGTTTGTAAGAAAGAGCATTTTTGAATTTCATGTGGCAATCAACTTTTCTCTATTCATAACTATAGCTCAGGCATCTACTATATCAGTGAAAGGTGAGAAATCAGAGTACATCCTCTATCTAACAAAATAACCTCTGTCTATTCTGAATTCTTTTTCACGAATCACATTAATTACAAGACAAATATCAACATCTGATGAGGTCCTTTAAGGTTTTTTGCTTTGCAAAACGTTACTTTGATAAGCTTGTGTATAACCTACCATAGTAACACCAACATTTTCAGTTTCCAATATTTCGTCTTTTATTTCAAAGACTTCTTCGAGGTTTGGGAACTTTGAATTAAGAGAGATCTTGGAAGAATCCATTTATTTATTGTTATTTTTTAAAGCTATCATAATAAAAAAAAAAAAAGCATAAAGAAATGAGATAAAGTTTAATTTGACAATTTACTTCCAAAAGTTATAATTAATTCTAACTTTGAATTTATTAATCAAAGCATACAATACAATAGACACTGCGATTGGGGTGGGGGAGGTCTTGAACTAATAAAGAGAGAAGGCAGTGTAGCTCTTACGTTACATAGCCGGTTTTGGTAATTTGCCGTAAACTTAGTGTTGTTCACTTGCATTGTTTCCAGAAGATCTTTGATGGAACCACTTTGAAATGTTTAATGACAACCATTGGATTACTTTTCTTAACATACTACACTCTTATACCAGTAGAGCATTATTCTATCCTAAATATAATTCTCTTGGTTATATTAAATTTGTTCAAACCAAATTATCAAACTTTGCTTTTATTTTCCCTTTAAGTCAGCACTCGGTCCATCCTATACAAAAACCCGCTAATGTAATTTGAATGCTCTTGATGCAACAAAAATATTGAATTCTTAAGCCTGTTTTACATTTCACTCGCCATAACCTGGACATTTCACTCGCCATCACCTAGACATCACAGATGTCCAGTAAATGGAGAGCGATAGAGTCTGGGCTATTTTCGAAGAAATGTCGAGACAGCAGATGGCTGGACATTTGACACCAGCGCTCCTGGTGACGAATTGTAGAACTTGGAAGTCCAATCGATTTGTATCTATTTATTCGAAATTACCGATTACAAAAATGATTTTCACGATCGGAGGGCATCTTTTCCTTATGTTTTCGTGGATGCTTTCATAAAATGTTACATTATTAATCAAAATCATTTCAGAATTTCGGCTTGAAAATTCGAATCGACAGCGACCGAGCATCTCGAAAAGATATCGCCATTGATCGAGATTTAACGAGACTGCGTTATTTATCGAAACTGAAAACAAAGAAACACAAAGCGATGAAAAAAAACATGAATATTTCCTATTTTAATTAATTAAAGACATTCTTTCACTTATCCGATGCATTGACTAAATGGTTTTTATATAAATCAATGCTATTTTTATCGTAAATAAAACGTAGGCATGATGACAATTGCGAAGTGTAAATGTTCCGTGTGATGGAAGGCGTTATGGTAAGTGTAAAACGATGCACTAATCACTCGCAATCTACCCTGACATGTCCTGCGTTATGGCTTGGAAAATGGCGAGTGAAATAGTAAATGTAAAACGGCCTTTAGAATTATTTACTCTTAAAAAGCTGAGAAATGTGACCTAAAATGTAACTAGTTAATGTACCTTCTAGTTTTTATATTGAAAATATTCTATGATTGTTTCTGTGTTATTATTTTAAGCTTTTTATGATTTGTCATTTAAATGAGCAAAATTTAATATTGCAGTTTTGAAGCTGGCCTAAGAGCAAATTTTCTCTTTAAAAACTGAATTTTTGTCTGTTAGTAAACTATGAATTTATTCTTTGTATGCAGTTTTAGGTGAAGAATCACCAGTGAAAAAGAAGAAAAGCAAAAGTCTTGGAGTAAGTAAATAAAAAAAAAAAAAAAATTACTTTGTTATTGATTAAAAACTAATAATTGCATGATTTTCATTAAGCTTTAAAAAAATTACAAATTTGAACTGCATTAAGTTGAGGGTCTTCAGCCTGTTTATTCGTATTGAATGAATCCATAGGGACTGTCCATAAACTATATTCGCGTGTCAGGGAGGGGTTATGCATAGCGTGGCAAAATGCGACTTCACATAACATTTCACTTAAGCGCATTTTTTGAAATCAAAAATCTCAACTAAGAAATTTCATTAATTTCATAAACACTTGCATTTATCTAAACTGCCTAGAGATCAACAGACTCCAATTGATTTTGTATTGTTCCGCAGTCTTGTAGTTCCCTATGCCGGTTAAAGGATAAGATTCTCTATCATTTCTACGACTGACTAATAGGTGTTCTGAACTGATTTTCCAAGTAATTACAGTGAAAAGTATTTTAGTTTTAACGTAAATTGGGGGGGGGGGGGGGGTATCATCATTGTAAAACGTAATATTAGGGGGGGTTTTCAAAAGTCTGTGACAAATTGTTATGGGGGGGGGGGGGGTCAAAAATTAGTGTGGTGTAGTTTATGGGCAGCCCATTTCTGATTTTGATAATTGCAGCTTTTAAGGTAAATCTAAATGAATTCAAAACATTTAGTCATATCTTCAAACCCTTATTGAAGACTTACTGACTAACACAAGCTATTCCAGTTGACTACTTTAGCTTTGACATCCCTTCGATGTCCATTTTTAGTTTGTTTATTAAAGCTTTAGTTTAGGTTTGCATAAAGAAATCAACCTTCAAATCATTAGATATTTCCTTCACCACACCCTCCCTCGCGCTATAGAAATAGTCATATTCACATTCCGTTAGTAATTATTGAGTTTATTTTTATTTCAAAATATGAACCTAATGTCTTTTTTCATCCTATTCTCTTCTTTTGTCCTTACATACATTTCTTTCTACAACCAGTTTCTACTGTGTTCATATTAATAGTGGAAGATGGTATGCATTCCTTTTCTTCTTTCCCCCCCCCCCCCCCATCTGGAAGATATCTGTTTAATATTAGAAAATCTTTATTCTTATTCTTTCTTTTAATTTTGTTTGTTTCCTGATTTATAGCAGATGTGAAGTACACTTACAAAACCAATTAATAGGGTTGTGTTTCATTAATAAAAAAAATGCTTCTCTATAGGAAGCTATTCATTTTTCAGGTGTATCATTTTGAATTCAGCTTTATTTTCAGACTTTAAGCATCTTTTTTTGTGTGTTCCTGATAGAATAAGTTGTCTTGAAATACAATCTTTCATTATGATAAAAGGAAACTCGTAAAAGATTAAGTAATTTAAAAAGTTATGGTAGTAACCATAATAAGAACCATTACTGGAAAAATCTTAAACATATTTCTTAAAATATGTAAATAAAACTGAGCATGTTTTGATTTTACAGATATTTTTAGCAAAAATGTTGACAAATTTCCTCCATTACATTTTTGCAGAGGGAAAAAAAACAAAAAACTTCCTATCCTCCTTTTTTTTTTTTTTTTTTTTTTTTTTACATTGATTAGATACTGGAAAACTATATAAGAGATAATAAAATTAATTAATTACACTATTATGTTGAGATAATTAATAATTTTATTATCTCATATAGTTTTCCAGTTCTGTGTGTAACATGAGAGAGTTGCACACATGTAGTACAAATCTCACATGGACTACAGCGCGACACTATCAGTGTAATGCAACAATGCCCGCATTTGCAATCGAGGGTTTTTTTTGTTTTGTTACAGTGAGCCTGTATTTTCACATGGCCAGCTTAATGTTGCATTGTCGCGTTTACGAAACAGATTACATCAAAGTACTCATCAGAAAAACTGACAGTTAAGGTCATTTACTAAATGTTGCTTGAATTTTCGCTCGAATGTGACTTATAATCAAGCTTTCCTGTGAACAAATTCATTTATGTTCCTAGCAATGCATTCATTTTAATTTTCTATCCATCATATATATGATGGGCAAATACTCCTTATCTAAAATAAAAGCCATCACAATGACAGGATATACCCCGTCATTGTTGATGGGCGTATATGCTAGGTTAATGGTATTATATATATTATGAATTTTATTTTGATTGTATTCATATATAGTAAAAGATTGAGAAAAGTGAAAGTTTGACTTTCTGTTGCGATCTACATTATCGCAAAAAAATAATAGAGTTGTTGTTGTTATTCTCCATTAAATTATAACTTTAATTATTTAATGGAAAATAATGTGTCATTATTAGAAAAAAAATAAGAAATTAATTTATTAAATATGAATTTCAGATAAAATAAATTGATCACATCTTTTATTAATTTTTGTCAATTTTCTGTGTATAATTTTTTGTTTTTTTTTTATTTCAGGACATTCAGCAGTCAAACCAATTTCTTGTTGCTCCTTCTGAAAAACCTGTTAGTTTAGACTGTTCACAGTGGCCATTGTTACTAAAGGTATTCATTTACAAATAAAAGCCATCCTAGAACTTACTGCTATTATAGCGTATTCTTGGAAAATATCCAAATTAGTAAAAGAAATCAGTTTAATTGTGAATGTGAATTAAATATGCTTATTAATGATTCAGGAAGCAGTAAATTCTACATATAATTTGTCTGATATAGAAATAACTAAGTTTTTGTGATGCTCATCATTCTAAAAGCTGGCACAATTTAATAGTTGTTGAACTTAAAAGTAAAGGAATTTGTTCTTGATATATTTTGTCTTCACTTTAATCCTTTATTTTTCTCCTCCTCAGAATTTTGATCGGTTGAATATTCGTACAAATCATTACACTCCACTTCAGCATGGTTGTTCTCCTCTTCAAAGAGAAATTACAGAATATGTCAAGTAAGTTAAAGTGTTACTTATATGAGTGTTGATTAGAAAGAAACAAAATATGGAACAAGAGAAAACAGATTTAATGCTCTACAAAAAAGTGTCACTGATATATTATTTTTGAATTCAGTTTCCTGAATAATTGAGATGCTTAAATAAATAAATTTAATGTGCAGAAAATATTTGTTAAAATGAAAACCAA
>JAFIDM010006943.1:48061538-48077176 GCA_023159025.1 Thereuonema tuberculata | reverse complement strand
TGTTAAGCCTTATGTTTAATAAGCAAATCCAAATTATTTCAAATTATCTATTATGAATTTCAATCTATATAACCTGGATCATATTTCTTGTGTATGAAATTCTGTTTGTTTTTTTGTTGTTTTTTTTTTTAAATTATGTTTCTTATTATTTTATTTATTTATTTTTTGCAAGTTAAATTAACATGTTTTGTTTGAAATAAAGCAATATAAGTTAAAAATGAATAAACCTTATTTAAATTAAAAAAAACATTGAAATATTTGTCTGTATCTAACAAAGTTTGGTATATTCAGAGACAAGTAAAGTTGTTGTTTAACATTTTTTTCTATTTTACTTACAAATGTTGAAGTTTATAGTTTAAGCACTTTCATTTATATATATATATATATACACACACACACACATATTGAATTTCACTTAGTAAAATAGAAAATTATAATGAAATTTTCTTTTTCTTTTTTGTGCATGATTTTTTTTTCTTTTCATACACATGCTGATTGAGTAATACACATTAATTTTTAAGTAATGAATTGTCTTTTTTTCTTTTTTCTTTTTTTTCCCTTATGCAGGTATTAGAATCTTTAAAAGGTGCTCTATTTCAACGTCCGCCACTAATTTCTGCAGTGAAAAGACAGTTAAGAGTCAGAACTATTTACGACTGTAAATTACTTGAATATGATAATGAAAGGAATTTAGGTAAGGCTTAAATAGGGGCACTTAAAGCCATTATCTTACTTCACTTTATTATCTAATAATCAATCTTTTATCAGTGACAGTTATGTGAATAAATTTCTTAACGAAATGCCAATAATCCTAATTAAAATGAACCTAGTTGCAGGAAACCAGATCTGTTAATATTTTACATCACCGTTACATCTTAATACAATGTATTGCTTTTATAATGTGAGAGTAAACATGAATAACATGCCTTATCTCTAGGAGAATATATTTTTTTATTTTATCTACACACATACTCTAAAAATTATCACCAGACTTGAATTTGTTTGTAGGGTCCTATAAGTAAATATACATTGGCGTAACATACAATGCTATACATAGGTGAAATTGAAAATTATTCATTAATACAGTGTGTGGAGGTATAACATTAAAGTAGTTTGCATTTACAATTTCATTACAAATTAATCTTTTTCTTTGTAATGTTGATAATATTATTTATGAGCTGTAATTCTGATCAGTGTATTTTGCTTATTTAATTTTAGGAATCTACTGGGTCAGCTGCGAAGCAGGTACTTACGTAAGAACACATTGTGTTCATTTAGGGTTATTGCTAGGAAATGGAGGTCAAATGCAGGAACTGAGAAGAGTCAGAAGTGGAATTCAAACAGAAAAGGTAAATCAAACTTGTTTTTTCTTTAAAGAACATAATCAGAGAAACAAATGACATGAAAATGGATGTTGTCTGAATGTGCAAATGTGATGCAAAACGTTAATTTGCATGTTTGCCCACAACCCTGTATAAAGAGTCTGGTGCTGCTGGATTATCTCCACATTCCTGGATTAACAACAAGTGGCAGAATCATTGAGGGTCACCTGAAAATGCCCCTGCAACGTGATTTACCCGAATCTGAAGCATGGAGAATCACAGGGTGTCCTGAAGCTGGTCAAACACAGATGACAGTGGCATCAGCAGTTGGAACCTCCCTAAGTGTGATTAGCAGACTCTGGAATCACTTCAGAGAGACTGGCACAGTACAAAGAAGACCAGGGCAGGGCCGCCCACGTGCCACCACTGCAAGAGATGATCACTTGACGCTAATAACACGACCTGTGAAGCAATGCCACTGAACTGCGGAGATAGTTCTTGCTGCTACTGGACAATGGATGTGTACTCAGTCCATGCGAAATCGACTCCGTTACTGTTGATTGTTTGCCTTGCGACTAACAGTATGCATTCCGTTAACTGCTGAACATCACAGAATCCGCAGAAGGTGGGCTGAAATGCATCTTCCTGGAACCTGTGAAGAGTGGTCCTCGGTTCTCTTCAGTGACAAGTCAAGATTCAGCCTGCAGCCCAACAATCGTCTTGCCTGATCTGGCGTGAATGTGGAACACGGGAGAATCCACGTTTCCTGCAAGAAAGACCTTCCTTTGGTGGAGGTTGAATCATGGTGAGGGCAGGCATCAGCATTGATGGTCGTACCGACCTCCATGTTAAAAATGGAACGGTGAATGCTGTAAGATATCGGAATTAAATTCTACAGCCTATTTATCTTTCATTTATGCTCTTTGTGATTTTTTTTTACAATTTTCCCAATTTTACAGATGTGAATTTTCCAGAAAAAACTTCTTTTGTCCATTTTGTTTTGGTATTCCCTGCAAAACCATTAATACATTTGTGTGAAGTAATTAAAAAATTTTGAAATGGAAGGGTTCTCGACAGCATTTTTATTGCCTGGAAATTAAATTACTAAAAATTCTTCTGTACTTCTTCCTCTACAAGTGATATTTCTTCTTTTTCTTTTGGGCCGATTGTGTAATAAGCGAATTTTTGTTTCTCTTGTGCTTGTTCTCATAAGAAAAATATTGCCGCGTCTGAGAGAGAATCCATTGCGACCGAGAAACACGGGAAAAGCATGTCACCCTCTTTGCCTTAGGCTGAAGCGACGCTGTTTGAGTAACTTCAAAAGCTACACCAACGAACGTGGTTGTGTTCCCCTCATTTCTGTAGCCTGCAGGTAAACTGAAAGTTCAACTCTGCACCTGACTCATTCACCCCAAATAGACCCCTATCTTTAAGAGTTTATGAAATGTTTTTTTTCCCTGCTGACAGTTTGATTTGCACTGGTTTTCTTTGATGGAAGCAAGCACATTTTATACTGATAATAAAATGACTCTAGATATTAACAACAGCACAGAGTGCGAATTCTAGCCTAGTCGTAAATAAATGTTGTAGCTTCTAGCAAAATGCCATGAATGAAAGTCCATGGGGACAAGATACAGAATTTGGAGAAACGAAAAGACAAATCAATTTCAGAAAGGAATAGTTAAGATAACTTTACCATTTTTATTTTTTTTTAAGTAGGTATTTGTTTATGCAAAAGGAAAGGGAAAAAAATCTTTAATCGATAAATAACTTAATTTGCTAACATGATGATAACTGCACAAGAGGATTAATCAAAAATTCCATATGGGATTTTGTTCAATGTTGATTTAACATGGCTTTAAAAGTATTTAATTTTGCAGAAGTTACCTATAAAGAAATTAAAAGCTGGCAAATATTGCTGGCATATAATAGTCTTCATATATTTATATTTGTTAAAAAATAATTTATAAATTTTGCTTTTTTTATTTCTGATAATTGATATGCCTTATTATTGATAATTGATGTGCCTTAGTTTTTGCTATGAATAAAATTGTATAATATTTTATTTCAGGAGGGCTTGGTAACAATGCATGATTTGCTTGACGCTCAATGGCTATATGATAATCATAGGGATGAAAGTTATTTACGTAGAGTTATTAAGCCATTGGAAACACTTTTGACAAATCACAAGCGCATCATAATGAAGGATAGTGCAGTAAGTTTATTTCTACTTTCTATAAATTTTATTAAGATTGCAAATGGACTAGTTTGGAAAGTCAATTATTTCCACAAGATTTACTAATGGTATTTCTTTGTATTAGTGTTATTTTAAGCACATTTTGAAGATTTAACAGGCAATTCTATGAATTGAAGTTGCAAATCAGATGGTTTGTTCTTGCTTAATTACATTGTTCCTGAACAACATTTCATGAAAGAGTGGATCATCAGAAATGAACACTCCCATTGAATATGTCGCAAAGAAGTAATTCTGTGATGCAAGAGTATTCCAAAGACCTGAAATTGAAACGACCATTATTTGGTTTCAGCAAGAAAAGTAATGCCTTTAAACAGATAAGAAGTTAAAAATATGCATATTCATTTTGAAAATGGGTGAAATTAGTGTGTGTTAACAATTTTTCACACTTTTTTTTTTCTGTCTTGCTACCTTCTGAATTTGGACAAGATGTGGTTGTTGGTGGTCAGCTTTTTGCTGCTCACACTGGCAGTGATAAACAGCCAAAAGACGAATTTAGCTTTACAAGGCAAATCATAATTCTTGAAAAGTCTTTAAATACCATGCTGATGTATAAAGAAAAATACTAAGAATCACTATTTTATCACTTTAAATTAGTATTTTCAAATTGAAACTTCCATCCATTTCACTAGTATAATCTGACTTTCTCAATAAATTATCTATTACATTTTTCTTGAAATTAACAGTCAGTATATATAGTTTTAGGCACTTTTTTTTAAGAATTACTACTGTAATACACAGGATCTTCTTCCGCAGCTGTCCAGTCTTTGGTTGGACTTGTATAACATCACTCTTTGCTAGCCATGTGCCACATCTGACTTTCTGGAAGTCTTCAAACATGCAGAATTCAGTATTATCAACTTTTAAAGTTTAAATCAGAACGGAAAAAAATCATCAGTAAAATTTAAATAAGCTCAGTCTATCATTATTTTCTTTTAATTTGTTCATTGTCTCGAAAATAGTTTTTAGGTTTTATGTAGAAATAAATGATTAAAAACAAGCTTTTTTTTTTTTTGTAGGTGAATGCTGTTTGCTATGGTGCAAAAATAATGTTGCCAGGTGTTTTAAGATTTGAAGATGGTATTGAATTAAATGAAGAAATTGTGATTATTACAACCAAAGGAGAGGCAGTAGCATTGGGTAAGCTATTTACTTACTGTTAAGTAAGTAATTGTTTCTTTTGTAAGGAATTTTTTGTTTTTCCCCCCCTCAAAGATTTACGTTTACGAGTTCAAATTTAATTTTTAATCTTCTGAAAGCCAGCTATGAAATAATTTATGCATTGTTAATGTAATAGCCAATGATTATTTATTTTTTTTAGCTCTTAACAGAATTTTATATATTTAATTTTCTCTTTTAATTAGATCATTTTATTTGCTATAAGTTATTTATGTTACAGTATAGCCTTTACCTTATTACTAAATCTTTCATGTTGTTTTTTTTTTTTTAACTCTTTAAATAAAACTATTTAAAAATTTGAACATTTCATTAGAGAAGAGAACTTGATACTGTGAATAGATTTGGTAAAAGGAATTTCCAGACATCCTAATATGCTGGCTTCGTTCCATCCTCAATCATGCCTTTCAAAGTGATATTTCTTCTCAATAGCACTGTTGTTTACTGTTATTGGAACCCTCATCTATATCTCTGATTCCTGTGTTTTCCATTTATTTGAAAAAAATTCCATCATTCTCAGAGTTATATTCCACAATCTCTAATGTCTTCCTTCCATTAATAGATTTGATGGATGGATGCTCATTTGCTTGATCATGAAGTTTAGCAGAACATTATTCTATCAATTATAAGAATTTGGAAATTTTTGTAATCCAGGAAAACCATTCAGGTTCTTACTCCCAACTTTTAAAAAGCATACAAGAGCTTTCTAAATAATTTATCTGCATGCTCGCATAGATCTGCAACTGGACATGGTTATTGAATCAGATATTTTCGTTGTTACCTGATTTGAAAACATTTATCTGATTTCAAGACCATTTTATGTATTAAACATCTTGGATAAATCATGTTTTTACTTTCTCCATCTGACAACTGCTGTTATGGAAAAGAATAAAAATATATAATTATGAAGATGATATATAAATATAAAATACTACTTTTTCATCTCCTCTTCTGTTCATTTTTTTATTAATTTTTATTTCTTAAAAACTGCTTTTATTTGATATTATAATGGTAATAATAAAAAAAATTCTTAGTCCAAATTTTAACAGAAATTTTTATTTTCTGATCTCTAAAATATTGTTAAGTTATCTTTCAAGTTTTATAGTGGTTGCATTGCTGTTTGTTCTTTAGAATGATTGTTATCAAGTTTTATTTCTATAAATTATGGAGCAGAGTTGGCTGAACTTATTCCAAAGTTCATTTTTAGGATTCCTATAATTTCAAGAATTTACATACATTTATGTGTTTTGTTTATTCGTGAAGATTCTTTGAAAACCATATTATAGTACAGTGAAACTTGGATAATTCGAAGCTCAAGAGACCAGAGAAAAAGTTCGAATTATCCAAAAATTCGAATTACATATATTCTCTCAAACAGAAGAGATAAATAAAAAAGATTAACTCCACGATCAAAGATTTAACACATAAACTTTATCTAAGAATACTGCTACTTTTTTTTTCATTAAATCAAACATTTTTACTAGCTTAATTATTCATCACTTTCAAAAAAAAAAAAGGGCAGATATTTTTAATTGCTTCATTGAATGCAATCTTTGAGTCCTAGCATATGATTCCAACCTCTGGGTTGCCAGGTCTTCTCGTTCTTTTTCTATTTTTTCCATTGCCATTTTTGCTGCACAAGATTTTATCTTTGTTCTTCAAATATGTCGATAATGTGTTGGATGGAATTCCAAATTCCTTGGCGATTTCCGATTTCTTTTTAAGGCCTTTTTCCACTTCCTTAATCACCGCTACCTTTTCAGCTAATGTTAATGACTATAAGGAGCTTTAGCTTTTGACAATGCCACAGTAAGAACATATAAACAATACTTAAAGCACAAGCACAAAAACTAAAAATGTAAATACCCGCATTACATCATTTACAGGAAGCGCACGTGACTCTAAGACCAAACGGGGTGTGGGAGGGCGGAGGGTAACAACAGAGGGTGGATAGAAAAATCCTCGGAAATTTCCACATAGTGACATTCCAACCCTCGCTTTTGTTTTCCTTAGAAAGACCGTTAAAATAAATAATGTATCTTAGCTGAGAAAAGTCTCAGGAGCAATTTTTACCATAATATTTTAAGGACAATCGTACGAAAAATTCAAATTATCCATGATTTTTTAACATTATTTTAATAGAGAATTCTAGGGACCGAGCAAAAATTCGAATTATCCTGAATTTGAATTAAACAAGTTTGAATTATCCAACTGTATTATTGTCCCATCATATCTTACAATTCATTCCTTTGTAATCGTATAGGTCATTTTTAAAACTGAACTGAAAACCAAAATTATCAGAAATCCAGGAACTGGAGAGGAAGAGAGGTTTCATTATTTCATCATTGTCATTGCACCTCAATTAGAAAGATGTGTTATTATACTTTCAAAAGCAACATCGTGATTATGAAAATGAAACATAATAACTAATGGGAAAAGTGACAATGTAGAAATTGTAGAGCAGTGTGGACAGACAAAAAAAAGACAGATTTTTTTTATTCTTTTATATAAAATTAAAAGTGCTTTGGGATTAAAAAGGTGGAAATTTTATGTCTTAAATTGTCAGATGTTATTCAGAAAGGAGCAATAAATGCAGTATGTCACCTCTGTTAATAATGTAATGAGAATAAAAACTAGTGCCACTTATATGTAGTTTAGAACTAAAAGAAAATGTATAATTGATAATTTGCAACATAATAATTTCATTGCTTTTTAGATTTCCCTAACTTTGCCAGCTGCACATCGATTGTCAATTGGATTTTCTTCTGAGATTCTATTTAACTTTGATTTGTTTGATTTCTAGAGAAAAATGCTAGATATTTTTTGAGTTGTGAGCCAAAGTTTTTAAGAAATTTAACATCTTCAGCAAATTATTGATTTATTTCTTAGAAAGAAAAAAATATAAATCCCAAAGTAATATTTTAATGTAAATTTTTAAATTTATTGTATATTGGTATAAAAGAAGATAATGTTGACACATGATGTTTTATTTTAGCTATTGCTCTGATGACTACAGCTACCATGGCTTCCTGTGACCATGGCATCATTGCCAAGATCAAGCGAGTAATAATGGAAAGAGATACATATCCTCGGAAATGGGGTCTTGGGCCAAAGGTAGGGTGTCTTCTAAAATTAATAAAATGAGTTCAGTTTATTGTAATCCTTTATTTGAAGTGCATATTAATTCTTAGAATTCCCCAATGCTGTTAACTAATGGAAACACCAAACCTGTTTGTTATACATGAAGTACAAAAATGACAAAGAGACCATCTTGTCATGACTGATTGATCAATTGCAACATAGTGAGACTGATTTAAGATCATTTTGAATTGAGTATTGTTCTTGTTAATTTTTGAATCTCTCAAGAAAATTGCTAGCAATAGAATAATGAAAAGTTAATCATCTTTCCATGAAAGGTCTCTAGACCACTAGGCTATGCCAGAATGGCTGATTTCAGAAATGAAGTACATTTCTGCACTTAAATACATAAAGCCCTGCTTTTTGGCACTTATACTGCACTATTTCAATTACACCCACTGATGTACAATTCAGCACTTGCTTCTTTTATTTGTTGCTTTTCGGCATGATGCAGTGACATTCTCATCAGCTGAGTCAAACTCTACCATCATTTCGTTCTATTCATTCACTCTGTTTATATCATGCATAAAGCATCTCTTTGTAGACTGATTTTTGGACTTTTATATGTATAGGCAAGCAGAAAAAATGGGGTGGGCTTAGCTTTTCAGCAAGGGTCTGGCACCTAACCTGCAGTATGAATCGGAGATCTTACTGCAGTGTTTCTCAACTATTTTTGTTTCAAGGTGCATTTTTACACTTGGATTGCTTTTGTTGCTAGAATAGAATCCTTTGGGAAAACATCTATGATTTACTAATGAATACAACATGAAATGTGGTCAGGTTATTTGACATCTAGATATATTCTAGGTATAAGCATTTGACTAATGTGAAGCTAAAGGTTGATTATAGATGAAATCAGAATTTTTTTCACAATACACCAAAGGTATCATCGTGGGACACAGGCTTGAGAAACTCTGCCTTACTATATGTTAAAAATACTTTTGTAATTTTTCTTAGATTAAAAGAGAACCTTGTTTATACATGTTTCATTGCTTTTTTATTATCAGGTTCTAATATAAACTAAAGCAACATTTTAAGAAACTATTTTAGCATTAGAAAAGAATCAGCAGAAGTGCAGCTAAGGCCATCAAGTTTAAAAGCTATAAATACCCTTGCAGTATGTCATTGCTTATATGTAGTAATGTAAGCAGTTGCAATTGAAGGAAATCCAGTTAAAATATCAAAAATATCAAAATGTATAACATCTTTTTGCTTAGTAATCCCTACTTATGTGTATTTCAGTAATTTTAATGACTAATCATCCATCACATTATTTTCATCATTTCCAATGGTCTCGCACATGACTTAAGTTTCTCTATCAAGTTTCACTGTCAACTTTGAGATAACAGGAGACCTCTTTACAGTTCATTTCTGTAGTAATTAGGTAACTCCTTATTGGCTACATAGATACTCTCTGAAGTATTCTTCAGGTAATAATTCATTATTGATTTTGTTTGTATAGGCTTCTATGAGGAAGAAGATGATCAAGGAAGGACTTCTGGATAAGTATGGAAAACCCAATGATAGAACACCTGAAGATTGGACAAGTTCTTACATAGATTACAGGTACATTTTTTAACATTAGCTTTCCAGAATAATATTAGAATAGGTTAAGAATCATTATCCATGTTTACCTTACACTTTCATTTTTTATTTTATTTTCATAAAGGTATAGATTCAGAAGTGAAAGACTTCTAATTTTACCAAGAAAATTTCAGCGAAATGTATGGGGACAGTGTCTTGTTTTTCCTGCCACCAATGACCATGACTCGCAATGTTAGAGTGCGTGGTTGGCCATGACATTCAAATGAGTGAATTATGTCATTAATAACAAGTCAAAAAAAGTTTCCATAAACTTAACTGCAATACAAACTAAACTTTACCTAACTTCTACAAAGTAATGTAATTTGACCAACCTAACATGATCTACTTATATTGCCTAACAGACCCTATCCTGACTTAACTTGATCTAATATAATTTCACCTTATATTAAGTAAAGTTCAATCAAGCGAAAATATATTTTATTCATTGATAGGATGCAGAGTCATTTTAAAGCTTGATTGCTGCTGATTATCTTAAAGAGAGCAAATAAAGTCATTGTTAACTAAAAGAAAAACGTTTTAGTTTTTTGTCCTTCTCAGGATTCAAATCCCTCACTGTCGAAGAGTGAGTGCCTTAACCACTATGTCAGACAGACTGATTACAGAAGTATAAATTAAAACTTACATTAGGAAAAAAATTTGATTTTTCAAATGAGCATAACTTCATTTTCCATTTGTCAGACCAATGGCCTATATCATTTGACAGACTTGATGAGAACGGTCCGTTGAGATATATACTCCTGTATTATACCTTGAAAACATGGAACTACTGCCAAATGTACAAATCCATCTTGAAAAAAAATGATAGTTCTCATATTTTCTATGTTTCCACAGACAGCTTCAGTTTCCTATTTAATCACCTCTAGATTTCCTGATAGTTCTCTAAAGTCAGTGCGGGGAATAATGATTCTCCCAGAATGCAACACAGCTTATAGATTGAGCTCTCCTGGCCGACCACTAACATTGAAAGAGAAGAGGTCGCTTTCTTCTCTTTCAATGTTAGTGGTCGGTCAGGAGAGCTCAATCTATAAGCTGTGTTGCATTCTGCGAGAATCCTTATTCCCCGCACTGACTATAGGAGAGTATTTCAATACTATTAGGACATTGACATTTAATCTGTAAAATTCCAATTCTCCATTAGATTATTACTTTTTTTACTTTCCATTTAAATATTAGAATTAATATAACTAATTTAGTTAGTATGGCTGCTGATAGAAAAATTTCATCTCATTGCAAAGTTCTAAAAGTGTGATTAAATGAATAAAAAATTCATGTAGTATGACTGTGAAGGTTCTGTTAGATTAGGTAAAGCACACATACTTTAAAAAGTATCTGAAATATACTATTTTTTTCTTAAAAAAAAAAAAAAAAAAAGCTTTAAATCTGGAGACTTTAATGTGATTTTATGTTTCTGATTGTCAGGTGATTTAATCTTAAGTAGTAGAGTTAATGTAAATACAAAATGGCTCTTCTGGAAGAGAGAATGTGCTGTGACGTTTATTAGGAAAGACTTAATGACAAATCATTGAGTGAACTTCATGTGTTAAAGGGGAGGATAATTTCTTATGAGCAGAATCACAGCTAAGGCTGTTTTATTCAAAGACTATTAAGAATTAATTTGTTACTACTGGAACTCCATCGAATAATTTCTTAAAAATTTCTGGACTTGCATTCTGTCGTAGTGCAAGAAGATGTTTTTTTTTTTTTTTTTTTCTTTCCTATTTTTGCAATATTTTTGTATGTCCTACGACTGATGCTTTCTTAATTCGGATGCTCAAAAAGGTTCTCTTAGACAGAATCCATTACAGGATTTTTTACATAGTAAAATAGTATTAGAGAGATAAAATCACAGCCAGACAACAAATATGCCTTCGCACATTGAGCCAACATCAACGGGAATTCTGAACAACTGTTACATCCTTAATAGGAATCATCAGCAGAATATACCCTTAATGTTTGGCTCCGTTGCGCAAAAGCTAAGCTAAAAGCATTCTCGGGTCAAACATCAAGGGTAAATTCTGCTGATGATTCCTAGTAAGGATGAAACAGCTGTTCAGAATTCCCATTGATGTTGGCTCAATGTCCGAAGGCACATTTGTTGTCCGGTTGTGATTTTTTCTCTCTATTAATGAATTATTATGGGCGTTAAATTTGCTTTTCATAAAATAGTAATAGAAACTTTTGATGAAGCATTTTGAGAATTATCAAAGTAAATGATTATTCTATTCAAATGCTAGATTTAAAATTATTAATTTTGCATTTTATTTGTCAGTAGTTCCCATTGTTGGTTTGAATTTACATGAGATAGTTTTCTAAAGCTAACTTATTGAAGAAATTTAAATGAAGGAAAAGTTTTCCTGTCTTTATAATGAAAGATCAAATGGAGCCACAGTTTTTATTGTTCCTGCTATACATTGGTGGTTTCAATTGATTTTTGTTTTTATGTTGCTTGTAAATGAAGCTTGTTTTAAATTAATTTAAAAAGAAAAAGGTTGTTTGTTTGTTTTTTTTAATTATTTATTTTATTATTCTTTCTTTAATTTGTTTTATTTGTATGCATCAGTGTATAACATGTACTCTAATTTTAAGAAAGAAGTTTGAATGAAAAAACTTAAAATAAAAGTAGTATACATTATATCGCATAGTTATAATTTCAGCCCTAAAATTTAGGGGAAAAAGTGCATGTTTTAGGCTGATAAATACGGTGGTTCTTCAGTTGTTTTGAGATACTAGCTTTTAACAGTCGTTCTGCGATGAGCTGAGAAAAATGTCTCCATTTTCATCAGAATTACTGCAGATTACATGACAATTATTAAACTCTTAATTATCATATTTATAATGCTAACTTTTCTTTGTAGTTCAAAAAGCAACTTTCAACCACAAGCTTTTGTTAAAAAAGAACCAGAAATGAATGCAGGAAATATAACAGCAGACAGAAAGGTAAAACTATTATTTATTTTTTCCACTCTTTAGTTAATTTATCCTTAATGATGATGAGGTTTAAATATTTGAGGTGGCTTAATTCTAATAGAAACTATCTTAAAAAAGAAATTAGTGAGTTTCTTGTTGTCTTTTTTCTGTGTCAAATGTTAAATAATAAGATAAGCAAAAAAAGTTTTGCATTATCATAGTCCATTTTCAGTGTTGGTAAGCGATGTCTGCTTTGTATCCATTGCTTATAGCACAGTATATCCATACAGTGAACTGTCACTTGCAGTGCCATCTTAGTGAGTTAAACTAAAACCTTCACCGTTTCAAATGCTAAGATGGAGTAAGCAAAACACAAGTTAACAAATACAGTATACAAAGTATGGAGGGGGTGTCGCTGCATAAAACTTTATAAATTAAATCTCTTGCTTCATCCACATAATTTTGTAAAATAAAGATGTTTCATTTTTTATTTTATTTTTATGGTAGAAGATAAAGTATTCAACTAATGGCAGACTTCAACATATTTTGCAGTGAACTTATTCGGTCATGTGCATTTATATGTGAGCGATGGATAAAACAGTTCTCTTATGACATTGAAAATGGTCGTGGATTAGTCAATGGATTTACTTACATTTATTAAATCGATGATATTAAGGCAACCTGAAATAATTGCCATCTTATATTGTAATGTTTTAATACTTTTGTATTTAGTATTAACAAATTTGCAACATTAATTAGCATTCGTATAGTTAACCCTAACATGGAATTTATTTTCTGTATTGTTAAAGATAAAAATTCAAAATAAGAAACCATTTGATATAGTGAAGCTGTGAAGGACAGTTATTTTTAAATTGACTACTGCTGGTAGCCACTAAGGAATATAGTGCACAATAATACAGCTACTGTTTCAAATAAAAGCTGAGTACATTTTGCAAGTTTTTGTTGAACATTCTTTAATGTTCTCATATTATTTCAGTAAATATATGTAGTTTTTCACATAAGGTTTGAGGTTTTGCTGTTAATTAGTTCTTTTTTTATCAGTTTGGATTCACATTTATTGTTTTGTTCTTTAAAAGTAAAATATTAATTTCCGAATTGATTTCTTAGATTTATTTGTTGCAATATATCAAATGTATGGTGTAAGGACCACCGATTGTAAGCCTATGAAGATTTACCATTCCTGTAGCCATAGGAGCAATATAGAACCAACAGGAATAAATACAAATGCTATTACTGTACAGGCGGTCCCTGAGTTACGAACAGGCTCCCCATAAGGATAATTTATAATTAATTTCTTCCTTGCATGTAAACGGTTTGTTAGCACAGCACCTTTATGCTAGCGGATAGTTTCATTGTTTGTATGGTCGCTTACTTGACAGCAACCCTTTCGTCTTTATTTGTTTTTTATTCGATTTTGTGAGTTTACTCTTATGACCCTGCAATAGTTTCTGTAACTTATTATTACAGTACTGGGTTATATTTTTATGATTATATATATATGTTCCTGTTCTTGGGTTTCCCCAGCTAAGACAATATGGCTGGTCAAAGATCTAAACACGTCAAGTGTTTATTATTATTACCGTACATGCATTATTCATCAGGGATCCGAGTTACATATACTGGTAGGTCTGACTTACAAACATTCGTAACCCGGGGACTACTTCTATTAAAAATTATATATGTATGTGTGTAGCCCTTGTGAACACATTAGGCTACATAGAAACCTGCATTGTACTACAAGTGAAATATCACCATCGTGAACTTGCTAACTAGTCATTGGTTAGTTGAAAGGGAATGTTTGGATACTCCAGAGATTTGATAAAGAAGTCAAGTGGTAATTTAGCTTCTAACTTTCTGTTGCAGAGCCAGCTACACTATTTGGTAAAAAGTATCTGAACACTTGCTGAACAAAAACTTCTTAACATGACAAGCTTAACATGACTTGTGATATATTTCTGCCCGTAACAGCCTTCACTCTTCCGGAAATGCTTTCTACTAAATTTGGTTATGTTGCTGCAATAATGCCCTTCTATTCTCCCTAAAGTGATGTTCATTTAATGTGGCGTACAAGTTTGTGCTGCATTGTTGTGATCTTTAAACATTCCCACTTCATGACAGCATCACTTACAATTGATGGGGAACAACTGCAGCAAGGCATTTACATTTCCTGAATTTAGCATCCTGTGATAGCGCTAATTTAGAATCATTGAGCTCTTCAGTATGGCTCATCCTACTGTTAATGTATGTCTATGAAGATTATAAACCCTCTTCCTTCTTTTTTATATCAGCATGATCAATGGTTGTGCTATATGTAGCCAAATATTATTTGAAATATTATTGGGATACTACAGATCAAATAGTGTATATTTAGTCTGTGATTTGCATTAGATATTCCATACTGAACCCATTATTTTATTTAACATCAAAACATTTTTTCCTCTTAAAAAATAAAACAAAAACAAGCTTTAAAATTCTAAATGGTTTAAAATTATTCTCATTTTTTTCCCTTCTTCCTCTAGTGTTTTTACCTTAGAAAGAAAATAAAAATGTAAAATGCATTTAACGTATAACTTAGTGGATTTTAATTTATAGCTATTTTGTGGAAAAATCAGTTGAGAAATGTTTGTCTTGATTTTCTTCAATGTAGTGGCATTTATTTGTTGTTGGTTTTTTTTTTGAAGATTTCTTTGTAAAAGCAAGTTTTTATTAACAAAAAAAAACAATTATTTTGTCTACAGCGAAAACATAGTTCAAGTAGCAACAGTTCTGCTGATGTATCGGGAGTTCAGCAAGAAGAGAATATTGTGAAAAAAGAGAAGAAAAAGAAGAAGAAGAAAAAGATTAAAACTGAACCTGAGGAGGAGCAACCGGAAGTAGAAGCAGAGGTATTGAAATTTTAATTAAACACTAGTAGAAAAATCTGACAAATTGTGCATTCAAATTTTTGGATGAATTTGCTTTAATGCTTTTTTGTACTTGTGTGTTATTATTTATTCATCTATATTATGGCATTTTGATTTTTTTTTCTTTCATTTGCTTGGTTTTTTCATTTTTGCTAATAGTCTTTCCATTAAAACAAAAATAACATAAACTAAAAGCAATTTATAGATAAACTCATCAATGAAACAAGGTAAAGTAATATGTTGTTTCCCTTCTAAAGTTTTCTAAAGCTTTATTTAGGTTTGGAAAGGTGTTGTGGTTAATTTGGATTGTTT
>JAFIDM010006943.1:47986952-48061438 GCA_023159025.1 Thereuonema tuberculata | reverse complement strand
AGCTTTATTTAGGTTTGGAAAGGTGTTGTGGTTAATTTGGATTGTTTTTTTCTGGTTGTAAGACAGTGTATAGATGGTAACAATTTTCAAGCTCTCTTATTATACTCTGTTTATTATATCTATGAAGACCCGTGACAACTCCATATATGGTAATGATTGAGCATTTGTTACTCAGCGTACTTCTGTTTTGAACATGGCGGCTGCTGAACACGCACCATTGTTTGTTTTGCCAACAAAGCTTTGAAGAGTCAATCGGGAGAAATCATTTGGAATGTTTTTGTTATTTCAAGTCGTCTGACCAAAGGATCTCTATCGTAAAATAGCGAAGCAGCAGATGTATCATCTCATTCATTGTTCAATATTGTTAAGGAAGCCGAATTACTTATCACTAAGCCTAGCTCATTGTTTGAAATGCCGGGCTATAGAAGAGAGAGGTCAGAAACCGATAACAGAAATGGACGACTGATCTGTCAACTGTACTTGCCACTGTTGGTGAAATTTACCATGAAGGTGGTTTTCGTACATGGCAGAAATCATGGTGAGGATTAGAAACAAAGTAGGGTTTACTGGATGCAAAACTTCGCTATGGAGAATTATGACTGAAAAATTGAGAATGCGTTTTGGCAAAGTTGGCCAATGCAAGTTTCTTGTTGAAAAACCTGACATTGTTGCTCTTACAGATCTTTTTAGCATCGAGTTAGAGAACTTCGAAAGATGGCCTACACCTTCCACTACTTGGATGAAACGTGGATTAATGAAAATATTTCACAGAGTAAACAATGTTACGACAAGAATGTATACCTGAAGTGAATACCTATAGGGAAAGGATGGTGGTTGATGATGTGCCAGAAGGTAAGCTGCTGTTTTGTTCAAAAACAAAGTTGGCAGATTACCATGATGAAATAAATGGCGATTGTTTCATGCAATGGTTTAAGGACCAGTTGCTGAGAAATATACCGCCTAATTCGGTTATTATAAAGGATAATGCCTCTATCATTCTGTACAAACCGAATGGGTGTCTACAAATGCAACTTGCAATGCCGATACCATGGCATGGTTAAACCAACGATGCATTCCACATTCTCCATCAATGCTAAAAGCCGGAACTACTCTCACTTGTATGTCAAAATGCTGTGGTAAGAAGGTATGTTGTTGATTATCTGGCTACTGCAAATGGACGTATTGTTGTTAGATTACTCCCTTACCACTTCACTTTTAATCCTATTGAGTAATCTGGGCTAGGGTGAAAAATGAAGTTAGAAGTGGAAATGTTACTTTTAAGTGACCGACATTGAAGTTCTGATGGAGAAAGCTCTCGAAAACGTTACGGCAGATAACTGGAAAAACGCTGTTCATCATACACTGAAGATCGAAGAACTGTATTGGGAAAAGGACCACCTGGTTGAAGAAGCCATTGAACCGTTTGTGATATCATTAGCGGAGAGTGGTGATTCAGATGACAACAATTAAAACATGTTATTCTTTATTACTTTTTTTTTAAAAAAAAAGGCCCTTTTCAGGGCCATCAAATGATGCCAAATGGACTGCCTCATTTGTTGATCTATTGATAAATACTAACAAATTTATAATTAAACTATAAAAAAAAAAATAGCTAGACCTACAAAATCTAAAACTAATATTAATCTAAAAATATAATTGCATATTGCCTAAAAACTAGCTTTTTTATGAAATTGAAAATAAATAAATAAAAAATTCTTAATATTGAAAACCTATAAAAATAATAAAAATAAAACATTGTAGCGAGGACGAATACAATGTAACCACTGGAAGTAAATTACAACGGCATTCCAGACGCGACCAAGCAATAACTCTAGTGAAGAAAGGAAATGATAATGATTGATTAACTGTGATCACGTGTCTTCACAGATATAATGAACGGAGTATAGAAATTGATAAATTAAACATGCTTTTTTCTTTCACTGTTATTTCTGAAATTATTCTGTTTATTTGCTTTCCCAAACCTACTATACCAATTTTAACATCATGATATGGTTGAGAAAAATGTTTATTCATAGAAAACAACGAGAGAACAGTGTTACATGTTGTAACAAGATGTTTCTGTATTTTTACTCAATATCTTTTTTAGGAATAGTAATTGTGAAAATGTGATGTTTCTAGAATTCTGTTTTACAGAATATCAGAGAGAGAAAGGATTTAAATTTGAGAGAATAATACTTGAAATTATATTTTCTGTCATCTGTGAGATTTAAAATTACGCCCATTGAATTGGATAAGCCCCCTCATCTCAGTCTTCAGATTCCAAAATTTTACATTATCAAAATTTGTTCTGCTGTTGTATTAATATTGCTAAGAATCTTGGTACTTCTACTTAATATCAGAACAATATCTTATGTCATGAAGTAATTTCTCTAAGACCGAAAACACTGTCAGTGGTACTCAACAGGTAGTGTGCCATGAGATTCACTTGGCATGCCGTGAAACTTCCAAGACTTTGTGATATTGCTGATAAAAATAATTAAAATAATTTCATTCAATATTAATTTTGAAAAAGCAGTAAGAGAAAAATATTCAAGAACTTAAACATACAGTCAAATCTCGTTACTATGCCACCTGTCGGGACCGAGCAAGAGTGGCATAGTAACGAGGGTTTGTAAAAACAGCTTTATTTTCTCAAGTTACTTATCAGTTAGTCCAAAGCTCTCAAAAATCGTCGGCTGGCACTGTGCGTGTTGTGATTGGCTTGTTGGCGTCGGGGAGAAGCATCACGTGTTTGACCTTCACACAGTCTGACTATGCGCGTACGTATTGAGTTATGTATGTTGTGCGCAGCTGGACTGTAGTTCGTCCCAAAGTCGCTTCGCCTTTGGGACGTGAGTGTGATAATCGAGCATTGCGCAGAAATACAGACTTTTCACGACCCGTGCCTTTTAACAGTCACATAAAAGTGGCATAGTAGCGAGAGTAGGGGGTGGCATAGTAAATTTATTTTGTATTGAATTTTGTTGGGACCGAGCAAAAGTGGTATAATAGCGAGAGTGGCATAGTAGCGAGGTGGCATAGTAACGAGATTTGACTGTATTTATTTTACAGAAGATTTATTGGCTTACAATAAAAGATTTGAGTTATTAATGAGTGTCAGTCAAACTAACAATCTACCTCAAAGCATGCCAGAACACCAACAAAATGGTGTTACAACTGCAAGCCTACAAACAAACTTACTGCTGAAGGCAAACTGGGTATGCGCAAGACCAAGTCTGCTGCAGTGTGCCATAGGCTAAGTGTGCACTGAACAAAAAAAGGTTGAGAACCACTGATCTAAGGTATATATGATAGTAAAATTATACTTGACATTCTGAAATTGAAATTAGCGATGAATTTTGTACCCCATCCTGGAACATTTTGTTTTCAAATGTATAGTTGCAACTGTAATTGCCTGTGCAGGCTCTAGAGCGGGAGGGGGAAAAGGCAGGATTACTGTAGACCTTGTAATTTTTTTCAGGAACAATCAGTTCAGGTTAGAGGCAATCTGCTGCAAAATCTCAGAAATTATGGAAGATAAGGAAATTCACTTGGGAAATTTTGTTAAAAATTCCCGTAAGTTTCAACATTGTAAGCTTTTGTGCTTCTCCCATGTTCAGTTGGGAGAAGATTTGTTTTAAACTAGCTGTACCCGGCCTGTGTTGCAATGTCACTCAAAGAAAGAAAGTGTTTGTGTTTTTATTCTGTTTATTGAAATGCTTTTGGATACACAATATTTTTTGTTTTTCCAACGCGTGAGCAGGCCACATACAGCTGTCCATGTGTGAAGCATTGATTTTCCAAATTTAGTCCACACACTTGTAGCGATTGTCCCTGTGCTTTGTTGATGGTCATTGCAAATGCGAGTCGCACCGGAAACTGCAAACATTGAAACCGGAAATACACTCATTGGTTGCAACAACTCAATTCCCAGATATTGTAAAATAGTTCTACTAATTTAGAAACCTTTGCGGGCGTGCGCACAACAACTCACCAAAGTTTCATCGCAATCTGATGAATGGTATAGGAACGCATACAGGACAAACAAACAAAGAAACATTCATTTTTATATATTAAAATAATAGCTGAGGATGTTCTTAGGACTATCATACCACCATCTCGGCAGGGAATTTCGATATTTAAAAGTTATTGCAAGTTTCAATGATCAAATGATTTTATTTCTTGATGGTGTTTCTGCTGTTGTAGTCATATTGCTAACTTTGGTCTTGGCAGCATTAAATTGCTTAGTTTCTTCATATTTACTAAATAATAATAAATTTTGTATTTTATTAATTTGATAATGAACTAAACTGATGTTTTTCTGTTTCTATATTTTAGTCTCCAAAGAAGATGAAAAAGAAGAAAAAGAAAAAGGAAAAGGAAAAAGAGGACGAATGATGATACTTCATTTTATGAGTTTATTTTGATTGTTTATGAGAACTTGATAAAGACCTGTGAAATCATGACTTTTAAATTTTTAAAATGATGTGTGAACTTCCTGAATTTAAGATTAAACATAAATAATGTATTTGCAAGATCTGCAGGTACATTTCTTTTCCTTAAAGAAAAAAGGATAAATGACTTCTAAATTTTTATGTTCAGTTTCATTAACTAATGAATTATTATGTTAGGCTTTCTTATGATTTAAGATTTCTAAAATTATTTTGAGTTATATGTAGCTGGATTTCTATTAATCTGTATCCGACTTTAAACAGAATTGTAACTATGAATATATATAGAAGGGGTGAAAAGGGCCTTATCCTCCTCCCTGAAATTTCAAAAATATATTGTAAGATTTTTTAATTTCGATGATCAATTGAAGGGCTTTGGTCCTTTCCCCTTCACCCAAATAAAATTCTATACATTCATGGCTGTCACTACGAAAGGCTTCTGTGCCTAGTGGTATTTTCACTTCTGATTAATTTTCAGGAAGTGGTTTTTTTATGTTCTTTCATACTTTTTGTAAATTATTTTTTTTTTTTATATTGTTAATTAACTTCTAAAAAAAGCCTCATACAAGTTTATTTGTAGTATAGCATCTATAGCAAAGATGCACAATCTTTTTTATTTTAAGCAATAAAACTAGTAAATAGTGTTTTTTTTTTTTTCTTTCTAAAAATTAATCTATTTTATCTTTCTTTTTGCAGTAAAGATAAAAGTTAACAAATCAAGTTATTATTAGCAAGCCTGAATAGTCATTTGTAGTATAAAGATAAAATTATTTTCTAATTTGGGTATTTGGCATAAATTAAACTAATACCGGTATTTGGGTAAATGTTTGTTTCTGCAGTATTTCGGGTGCTTCTTGATGTAAGAATTTTGTAAGAACTGCATTGATTTTGCAAAGTTTAGATTGAATTGCTAATGATTTTTGTTAGGAGTCTGTAAAGACGACAATAGTATATTTATAGAATTATTCACATTTAAAACAATTGAGCTTAAAGATTAGCAATTTGTTTTAGTTATACATTGTCGGTATGTTAAAGTTTTAACTATTTTTCTTTAGTTATATAGAAATCAAAATTCAAGATTTTCACTCACTCCTAACTTTGAGTTTCGAAATTAGGAAATTCACACATCTCTATAACATTAATGCCAAATATTTTTGAATGTATTAATGAATTCTTTGTTTAATTGCATAGTTGAGGAATATGCATTTTTAAACCTTGTACAATATTGAAATTTTGTCAGGATGAATTTTTTTTTACTAAATATATACATTTTAATTCTTACTTTTGAATTTACTTTGTTTATTTGATTATAAATATTGTTCTTATATAAGTTCATGAAATGCAAAAAAAAAAAAAATCTTTATGAAAATAAATTCTTTTACCTAATATAAATTGAGTCTGGAGCTAAAAAGATACTTTTAAATCTGTCTTGTCAGGAAAACAAGATAAATGAAATGCAGGTGGTTTGTTTCCGTAGATTAGTGAGGATAAACCTTTGAGGCTTTTGACATTTGTCTTAACCAAAACTTCAGTAGGTTTTTATTTGTCTTGGGAAAAGAATGCAGTGACTTTTTTATTAATTTGTTCCATGAAAAAGCCATGTCTCATATTTCTGAAACGAAGATGTGTTGCTTTACTTCTAAAACCCAATTCTTTGTCCCATCAAAAGCAGACTAAAAATGAATGGAATCATATCCAATTTTGTTCAAATTTCAAGTTGTAATTACACAGCAGCAAAGGGGATGAACTTATACTAAGAGCATCTGTAATGTACTTATGACCTTCTGAAAGCCAAAAAAATATTAAAGTCTTAAATATACACCTATAAGTAATTCTTATCATCAATCCATTCCTTAACTGGAAAGAATTAACATTAGACGCCATAAGAAATCTTTCGATTTCCTATATAATTGCATCTCATTTACTTTCTTAGGATTTGAATAACTTGCGTATTGTAGCATTTTTATCATGCATTGAATACTCAACAGTACAGAACATTTAAAAAGAAGGTCTAGTTTACGACGTTGGAAATATTTTTTTTTTTTTTTTGTCAGGATATCATCTTCACAAATTTGAATTAATAGTTTTAAATTTCAGTTATAAATTAGCTCTGTTGCAATAGTTAAATTTCTTTGTCTTCCCTGTAACTGCTATTAAGGGATAGAAGCATTTTGTTATAGTTGAGACTGAAATTACTATTGCTGTTATAACAAAACTTAGAAAGTTAAAAAAAAAAATACATATTGTTGATAATTATTCCATTATTTTGAAGGGACTTGCTGTCATACTAGTTTTATACCAATAATTATCATTCCTTACATTCATCCAGTTATTGTCATAACTTGTTTTCTTATTCTTGAATGTTTTGCGTTACTTACATCTTTTGAAGTTTATCAGGGGTGTTAAAATCTATGCAAGAAAGTTTATTTTATTCTATTAAGAATGATTTATTGATAATAATCCAAAAGAGCATCAGAGTTCCTTTGATTGAACATAATATTTATACTACATCTTATCTATTGATATCTACTGTCTACAACTCCTGCTATCCTAGATTGCATTCGTTAACTAATCAAATCATCCCTAAAAATTACCAAGATCAGATAATCAGAAATGTCCAGTTTTGAGCATTGTTTCATTAAAACATTTTGTTTGAGTGTGTTAATTACGGTGGTTCTGATCTCATTGAATTCTCAGTTAAAGTAAATTCTCAAGGTTTTCAGGGGAAAAATCATATGGGGGGAGTACAGGTAATTTGAGCATGTTGATTATTATACTAAACATTTAAATCTTGCAAAATTTACAAATATCTTGATGAAATTATTGAAATGCTTAGTATCTGTCATCTAATACTATTTAGTAATGAATGATAAACTGAATATAGTTCATATAATAGTAAAAATTATCCTGAGGAACCAAAGGCTCAAAATCTTAAGTCTTTTTTTTTTTAAAGAGCTAGGACACAAAGTAGCAATTAATAGCACAAAAAAATAGGAATTTAGTACAAATGAAGTTTCTTCACAAACAGAAATTTTATTCATAATTGCCATCTCATAATTTTTGAGATAATGTAATGATGAAGCTATTTCGCAAATACCAACTACAATTGGTTATAATGAGATCCAAGGAAATGAAGGAAAATGCTTATAATAATCTTTAACTATTACAGTGCAACTTGAATAATTTGAACGTCTTTAATTCGAAATCGTGGTTAATTCAAAGATTTCTCTTAGTCCCTTGAATTTCTTATTAAATCAATGTTAAAAAATTGTGAATAATTCGAATTTCAACTTCCTTAATTCAAAGTTTTTTATAAAAAATTTCGAACCTTAACGACTTTTCGGCGTTTCATCGTTAAGAAATTCCCTTCCCGCCACCGTTCAACATGTGACGCTTCAGACATCATTCAAGCTTCCTGCTGTCAGTGTCACCATGTCTTTCAGTAAACCATGCATGTACAAGAATTTAACGTTCGCTGAAAAGGTCATCATTCGCGAGGTGGAGAAGGGTGTGAAGAAGAAATGCCAAATAGCCAACGAGTACGGGATAGCGCCGAATTTCGTTGGTACATTGAAGGACAAACCAACGTAAGTGAAGCTGTTTTCCATTCACTAAACATGCTTGATGATTTTGCTAACTTTAAGCAACTGAATTCTACAAAACAATCAGACATTGCACAATTTTTGGAAAAACTATAATTGTCTGTATTGAATGTAATATGTACTGTAGCTTACGTAATATAAATCTGATTTTGTTTACATACATATAGTGTTTAAGTCTTTCATACCATGATCTTTCTGAATAAATATTTACTTATTGACAGAATAATCTTTTCAAGCATTCAGTGGACCTGAAATTAAAGTTAAAAGATGTGACTTGTTTAATTCGAAGTTTTGTAGTGGTCCCTTCAGCTTCGAATTATCCAAGTTGCACTGTATTAGTTCTGTTATTTCTTTTATCTCACACCAGATACAGAACAAACTTAGATTGATAAAAACGAAAATGGATAAATTTAAATTGATGATATGATTAATGGTTTGGCATAATCATGCACTAAATAATTAATTCTCACACACACACAAAATACAATTTTTACTATTAGATGCATTACAGTATTTGTATTTTTTTAAGTCTTTGTCTTCCAATGTTTGTTTCAGATTCCCTTTAAGGTGAAAATTAATTGAGATAAAATTTGGAATCAGTGTCATTCTTTTCGTAATACAAAACAAAACTTCTTAAAACAGTTTGTGCCTCTTCATTTGAAACTACTGTACATCCGCTTAATTATTCTTTGTTTATAACAATTCAACGGATATATTTGTTAAACCCAAGAAGTTCTCAACTACTGCTAATGCTTTTACTATGAATTTTGTTTCATCAATTTCAACCAACTCCTTTCTATATTTGCTTGCAATGGTCGAAACTTTGTTGCAACTGTAGACATTACAAATGAGTGGGATTATTTGAAAACATGATTCTCTATAGGACATGAAATTCCCCGCCCAAGAAAAAATTGTTGTTCTTTTTGAGACGATGTATTTGGATCTAAGAGTTCTTTAGAATTTGAATGCTAGGATAATGCAATTAAAAAAAAGAATTTCTGAATTCCCGGAGTAACGATCAGTTCATGACATAATTGTTAATACCAATTTTAAAATTAATATTAGTTTTGAATCCCCAATTGCATTTGCACAAAGAGGAGAGTTACCAATGCTGAATCTTTGTATTTTAATAGAAATAGTAAATTTTGAAAGCTTCTCGTCTCAAGTTGCTGTTTGTGGTTTTTCTTATCCTTCCAAGTCCAAATTAGTTTTGAAACTTCCATAGATGGGAATTAAAACAAGTGAATATAATTTTGTGCTAAAGCATAACTTTAAGGGCAACCCATAATAATAATAAAAAAAAAGGGAGTATGTTAACGTAAGGAAAAATAAGAAAAACCCACACAGACATTGAGGGAAAAATAAAACAGTAGATAGATGGATTCGACGTGACAACCTCCAGCATACAAGTTCGAGACCTCACCCATCAAGCTAAAGCTGACAATTCAAATGAGATGGTTGCATTTGTAATAGCAGAAATCCAATGAAAACAATGCCAAATATCTCGAACATTGGGGGTGTTGGCCACTGAAAATATTCCATTCCTACTGTGTTTGGGACTCTGAACGGGATGGCGAAGTCCATTTGTCGATCCTACCTCCTGTTCAGAAGTTGTTAGGGAGGTACAAGTAAACAATGCCAAATATCTCTAGCATGGGTGTTAGCACTTCTTGAAATATCCCATTCCTATGCCTCTGAACACAGTGAAGTCCGTTTGCCAATCCGACCTTCCGTACAGGAGTTGTTGGGGGGGGGGGGTACAGACGCAATAGGTACTGTTTTTGGTCGCTATCACTACAGCTCCCAAATGGGTTGCTATGCTGCAGATCTCGTGTATGTATCCCTCCCAAAAAAAAAAAGAAGAAAATTCTGGATGACTGCTCATCCAACCACCAAATACAGTCTATATATATTCATTTAAAGATACAACATATACAGCCTTGTGATCTCATTATTGACATCATTTGCATAATATTAATTTGTATACATGTAAATTAGTCATTCTTAATTCAATCTGTAAATCTGCAAATATTTATTGTTTTGTTGCTATTAGCAATCTATTTAAATGAAAAATGTCTCTCAAATGAAACTGAAATTTATTATATTCCCTGGAGGAGCAACTGTTGATTCTCATGTCCTTGGAAAGACTGGGGTCAAACTATAATATAAAAAAATAAAAACCAGTACCAAAGAAAAAAGATAGCATGAAAGAAAAAGTATAAAACGAAGAAAAAAAGGAGTTAATTTTTGCTTTTATTTACTATTGCTGAAATCATTCAAATTAACTGAGCCAAAAAAAAAATTAAAATCAGTTCAAGATAATTTAGAACTAGCAAACTTAAAAAAAACTCACCTCACTACATTCAGATTATCTATTGGCAAGTTCAAAGAATTACCCTTGTATCAGTAATTGGGCAATTTGTTTATTTTATTACTAGACCGAAAAGTATTCCATATTTCCAAGAGCTGTACAGTGTGGCCAGGAAGTTCCCATACCCCTTATTATATAGTAATAAATGTAAATATGCAGTATTGAATGTTATTTCAATTGTTGACACTAGAATGCAGGTGGTAGTATTGCATTCGAGGAAGGGTTTGAGTATTGCAGTGTTTAGCCAGACGTAAGCGGTAATAGTTACACTATTGAGGAAAGGTTGGTGGTAAGTGTGTGGGTGCACAAACGCACAGGACAGGCAATGAGACAAATAATGGGAGCATCCCAGGAAAGATTTAATAAGACCTCACCTCGAAAAGCGACAATGCTCAATTGGGAAAAACGTGCTTTTGCTTTAGGCAGTGTTAAAGATAGGCCGCGGAGTGGAAGAAAGAAGACACGATTAGAAACGTGCTGCAGTTGCTGCTTCAATTCAACAATCTCCTGTGAAATCAACACATAAACATGCTTCTGAACTTGATGTACTGAGGACAACAATACTGGATCACATGAAGAAAGACCTAAAAGCCAGACCATTTCGCCCAAAAATCATCGAGTTATTGGATGGAGACTTAACAAACATTAGGTTGTTGGACCCCAATCCCAGGTTTATTTTTGAAGTACTTCATGATGCAAGTCACTAATGTTGCATCTTAGATCTCACAAAAGGGCATTAAAATACCTTGTCCTATCCTTATTAGTGAAAAAAGGGGGCATCTATACAATATAGACTTGTACTTTTTTTTTAATTAGTCTCTCTCTTTTCTAACAAGTTGTAAGGAAAATCCAAACAACTGACTGTCTTGAGCAAGATTCTTTTAAATTTTCAATAATTAAGTTTACTCTGTATCAGGTTTGGTTTTTTTTTTTAATTTAAATAGCAACAATTTATCCTTAAAAATGAATTTGTTAATAACCGATTTATTTCAATATACAGTCGGACCTCTATTTAACGTAGTCGCTAAATCCCGAAAAAAAGTTTGTTATATGGAAAATTCGTTAAATAGAGATTCACCTTTTAAAATTACTTTAAACTACATAAAACAGATTTAAAATACATAAATAATAAATATTATTAAAAAAGTAATAATTTAATGACATGAAGCTTACATTACCACATGCGTACTTAAATTTTACTAATAAAATCTGTTAATTTTGTCTTGTTTTTTTTTTTTTTTAAAGTGTTTTAGCTCATAGTACGTCTCCCATCTTTGCAATGCACTAAAAAAAACCTTTCAGTATTTTCTTCAAATTGTAATCCGGGTCGGATTGTTTCAAATGATTTTAGCATTTCATCATACGAAGTTTTTTGATTTCTTCATCATGATCATTTCCATTTTGATTATCTTCATCTTCATCACAATTCATAGCTGTATTGTTCTTATTTTTCAGACTGTCCAAAATATCGATTCAGTTAGTGTTTCCGAGGTCTCAACTTCGAAATCAAGTGAAAGATAATCATCAATTAGCACATTATCGTTAATTTCTTCTTTTTCCCTCTTCTGTATCCACATTTCTTTCATTTCCTCTAAGGGAATGTTGATAATAAAAACATTTCATGGAGAAAAAGAAATAGATACCACGAAAAAGTTCGTTAAATAGAAAATGCACTTTGCTATTTGGAGGTTATTTTATTTGGCAAAATGTTCTTGGTTCCAAAGAAAAGTTCCCAATATAGAGAAATTCGCAAAATGAAGGTTCGTTAAATAGAGGTCTGACTGTATTTAAATTATTAAATAAAATTTAGGTTTAAAAATTCATAATTTTTATTATTTCTTACTTTTTTCATTTTCTTTAAACATGATTATATGGAACAATTAACTTACAAAATGAGACTAAAAGTTTGACAGTAAATATGGGTCATCCTTTATACTACAGGACAGATGGTAACCCTACTGTTTTTGAAGAGAAAAACACTTTTTATAGTGCTATTCTATCCTACAATATTCAAACTTAACCGAATTTAATAGTATCAAATCATTTTTAATCTATATTGCTGAAGTATGCTATGTGAAATTTAAAATAATAAATGGAGATTTTTACATTACAGTCAAGCTTATGATACGAAACATTAACAATAAAGATTTGAAAATTACTTCCGTCTTTTATTTTAATAGGAAGGTGGTCTGGAATGTGGGTTGCTACTAAAATGCCAACTGAACAAAAGTTAAAAATGACTTACATGGATGATATACACTGAATAGACCAAACATTGGAAACATGGGCGACGGGAAGTTGACACTGGAAACCCCAGCACATAAGGGAATACCCAAACCAAAAGCACCTGATAAATAGGCAGTCATCTGGGCTTCCCAGCAGTGTGTGACGATCGATGAAGATGGGGAAATGTTGCAACCTTAGTGACTTGCATTGTCACAGCAAGGCAGTTTGGGCATGCTATCACCCAATTGGAATGAACCTTAGAACTACCCTGGGGTTCTCGAAGGCAACTGTACTAAAGGTCTACTGTGAATATATCATCGATGGATATAACAGCAAGCTAGCAGTAGCTGTCCATATGCCACATATGACTAGAGTCAATGTAGACTCATTCATTGGTCAATGAATGTATAGACCAACACAAGGGTAACAATGGCACAGATCACGTCCAGTTTTGATGTTGGAGCACTGAGCAATGTCTTCAAATGAGCAATATGACACACACTGCATACTCTAGGCTGTGGGAGTCAACACACTACTTGTGTGCCACTGTTGACTGCTCATCATTGCTCCTCGTCTGATGCCAGGAGCATCAAAACTGATCATCTCCTCTTCATGTGGTCAGACGAATCCTTTTTTCATCTGTATCTGTTTGATGGGAAGATGCGGATATGGCATTGACAGCATGAGGCCATGGAGCTGTTCTATAAGGTTGGATCTGTTCAAGGTGGAGGTGGACTGTAAAGGTTTGGGGAGCCTGTTCATGGGACACATTAGGTCCCATGTGCCTGGAGAGGTCATTACACCCTGATCACCTACACCCTTTCAAGGCCTGTGCTCATCCTGCAGCTGATGGTGTGTTACAGCAGGACAATAAGCCACCACCCAAGCATGGCTCAAAGAACACTCATCTGAGTTTGGACCATCCAGGGACCCACAAGATCCCCAGTTTTAAATTTGCTGTTGAGAGAGACTCCTGCTCCAACCTCTAGAATTGTTGTGGACAATAGTAGAAAAAAGCATGGCTGAAACTACCTCCAGCATCTGGTGGAGTCGAAGCCTTGGTTTTATAGGCTTTTATTCGTACTAGAGGACCTACAGATTATTAGTTATGTATTTCTAATATTTTATCTATTCAGTGTATATCAACACCCTTTGACAAATAATGAAAAAAAAAAAAAAAATCAATAACTTCACAGCTCAATTCATTACTACATGGGATCATGAAGAAATACCACACTGCTAGTCTCCAATACAAAATATATACAGATTGTCTTAAATATGATTTTAGCGCCATATTATTATAATAAGTTCGAGGAAGTTTTGGTAGTTTTCTTGTTTTACAAATATATGCTGCTTTGGTGTAAACCACAGTAAGTTAGATATAAGTCCCGGATACATATTGCATATCATAGGTTAAAAAGTATCCATTAAGCAATGATAAACGTAAAATTTAATGATGACTGGTAAGATTTCGTTCCGTATATCGATATCTATGAATATTGTATAACCTTTAAATAATATACACATCCTTAAAATATTAAAGAATACTGTACAGAACTTAATTCCCTCGTGTTGTTCATGCAATTTATTTCTTGAACATTATGGGAGCGCACTCGTGTGCTATAAACCTACTCCGTCGATTCCTTTATTATTTATTTGTGTTTCTTAACAGTGCGAATGTAGAACTAAAGGCGCAATACGCGTCCCTTGTCAACACGACCACAATCTTTCCAAACTGTCTAGTTTGCAAAGAATATAGAACTAGAAACAATTCTTGTCGTAAATTACAGAAGCAGCATTCCGAAGTTGTTCTCCACAAAATAGTGCCGAGCCATTAGCTATTAAACCGCGGTACCCGTCTTATTGACCTGAACTGACATCTTTAATTTACATTTTCCTAAAATATCTAATCAAAACACTTGTTTTGCGTCATATTCGATGAAACCGCAACTATAAGAAACATCCTCTACATAAACAGCAGCAACACACCCTCACCCCGTCATTATTATTATTATTATTATTTAAAAGAAAGACGATTATGCACATTTTTAGTATTTTTAAATATAATCGAATCGAAAAAGAAAGACTGTGTAGAAAAACCGGATTTGTTGCCATTCAAGGCCATGTGATTTGAAAAGATAGCCTCGTTTGATGAATGGGATCGTGGCTAGAATCCACAAGATGCTTCTTCATTAACTCTTAAAAGACCAGTTTCCTGGTTAAAATTTAAAGAAATGAAGGGAAAAAGAAAATATTTCGTCATAATGGAGTATCAGTTAAATTCTGAAAGAATTATTGCGATGGAAAAATAATGCTGAAATGGAATCCCTGGTTCTAAAATACTGAAACACGGAACGAATGAATCATAGCAGACATGCAGGGCGTATTAACACTGTCAATATTCGTTTCTGAAATAGAATAAAGCTTATATTCTATTAAATTCTTCGATAGTCTACTTAATTATTCTTTCTCCAGTTGTTATTCGACAATATTCGTTCGTTAAAATACGAATTCATATTTAGAAAATATAATGAAACACGTAAGAACGAAAATAAATATTACGAATAGATAAATACCTATAAAAACAACCTAAATTAATGTCTAATTTACTTTAATTTAAATATTAATTTATTTAGAAACATAATTTTGCTATTGCCTGTTTTAATGATGGAAATTTTACGTGTAGCAATAAAGTCGAATACTAAGAACGGATGAAGAAACTAATGAAAAATGAACAGGATTTCTTACAAAATGAGTAATACAACAAAATGGATTCGTGCATTTGCGATTTGAGGTAAGAAATGATTTCATCATTTACTGTCAATTCCGAATTTTAGATTAATACTTTTTTATTTTATGTTTACACAATAATTATAAGTCGCTCTAAATAGAAGTAATTGTAATTGACAGTCAGTAAATAAACCGATAAATGTTATTCTACCAACTTTTTAGATAAAAACAGTGATCAGAAATCAAATCTAGTGATAATTACGACGTCAGGTGGTTTTTATTTTTTTTTTATCTTATCAGTTTTGAAAGTCATTTCGGTGTTTTGTGATGGCAATGATTTCTTTCAGGGATGAATGTCATCAGCTGTTACTTAGTTTAAAATCTACAGTCGAAGGTTTACTTGTCAGCCAAGCCCCAAACGTTTGGAATACCTACGGGGGCTTCTCCAGGTTAAGTAGTGACGTACAACGAATATTCAGTCATCAGCTGAAAACATCAGAGGTAAGCATAAGAAATATCTAAAGAAACACTAACACCCAGTTATCAGGTAGTTAGACACACAATAATTTCAGTTTAGTTTGTTTGAATTAATTTAAAATAATAAGTTCTCTATTATTTATGCATTAAAAAATAGTATTAATCTTATCAGCTATAAATTGCAAAGCATTAATGATAACAGTTACTTTATAATAGCTGGTTTTATTTCATTTCTTTTTTTTTAATTTTTTGTAACTTTAGTTATTTTTTTTTGTAGGGAATATGCGATTACTGGCATTTCTTGAAAGGCTTGTGTGTTTTGCAACCAACTATGGCACCATTCATAGAAAGGCATCGGATTAACAATGCATTTGCTGTAAGAGGCCCTTTATGGATTGAACAGAGCCTTCAAGAGCATTCACTTTCGTCACAACTAAAACTTTTGCTACAGGACAGGCAACATGTCAATTCATGTTATAATGGTATTATCCTATATCTTTATTTTTGTTTTATTGAATCAATTAGATTATTTTTTGAAATTACATTTTACTTTAATTGGATAAGATGATATCAAATCATTCTTATGAATACAAGATAGTATTTAGGTGGGCTGGGAATATTTATCCATCTCTCAATGCTGACATCTTTTATCCAAGTTATTGGCTGAAGATCATCTTCATTTATAAAGATATTTTAAATCTGATGTTTCTCCCATTTTTTGTTTTTGTTTTTTTTGTTTACCTGCATTTGGAGTTGGTAGTCAGATTCTCTTTATTTATTTATTATTTTTTAATAAATACTTTCAATTAATTACTGAGGTTGAATGTAGTTGTGCCACTATACATTACATGTAAAGACAACAGTTAAACACTTGAACATTGATATTCTAAACTATATCCAAAGCAGTTGTATATTTGTAATAAAAATTTTTCCGGCTGAAGCACACAATATGGTATCACCAATAGACATCGACTTCTGAATCCGCATGGATACATGATGGTGCATACTGTTATCTCAAGATTGCAGTTAGCCAGACTAGGGTTAGTTTTTCTAGTAAAGATCATGCAAAACTATTTTCAAATAAGCTTACCTACAAACCTCATTCCACTTTTCACTAGTTAATTGAAAAACTTTAAAAATTCATATCTTAAAAGTAGTGCCAAGGCAGCCATCTTGTCAAACTCGAAAAATTAGGACAAACATCCCTTGGTACCGTAATCTGCACTTTAACCATTTTTCCTTATACTAACCATGTTAGGTATCAATTTTTGATGAGAGTAGCTACAGACCAATTCATTAAATACAAACTTTGTGAAGGAAAACAAACAAACTAGAATATTTTTAGACATCAATACAAATGTTCACAAGGATTTAATGTCAAAATTAAATTCTTTTTTTCATTAAGTGAGAAAAACTTCATTTCCTTCACAATTTCAATAAGACTTGCTGTACAAAAATTACTTCAAATCCTTTAATGGCTGATCACTGATTGGACTTGTAGAATGGTTTAAGCTGACTGATATCTTCAACTTTGCAATTTTGATAACATTTAACTTTAGTCGGATTGGTATCACCACTTTGCTTTGCAGCTTCTAATTAAGAAAACTTGGGTTGATGATAAGAATAATCTGCAAGATAAAATGAGATCTGTACTATAACCTTCTCCTTAGCACCCGAAAGTCAGTAATAGTAAAAAAAATTTTGCAACAACTAGAGCTTTCTTATCAGTCATTTCAATCCCTTACACTTCATTTTTCTGTGTTTGCTTAGTTATTGAGGGATTGTATTAATAGTACATTGAATCATACATGAATGGATGTTGAGAATTAAATATTGAAAATAATCTTAAGCATTCATAACTCCAGTACCATATTGTATTGAAAGAAAACTGAATTCAAAGTGAAGTCATTGCTGTTAGTATGTATGAGCGAACAGCAGCCCTTGCCGGGAAGACAAGTTCCAAAAAAGTATTAAGCTTCCAAGGAAATGGAGAGTGGTACTTGCTGTTCATATGACATAACTGATAAGTTATGATTGTTAAGAGAACAAGGAAAAAGAGATAAAGTTATCAAACACAAGTAGTGAAAGTGAATTTAAAATATTAGTGAATGCAGGAACAATTACGAAACTTTCCTTATACTATTGAATAAATTCTTCCTTCAATGAAAAGTGAGATGACCCTTCCTGATACTTGTAAAATTTGATTTATTGATACCTGTAACTCAGTTTCTGAGGGAGTAAATCATTAATACTAGGTTAAATGATTACAATTGCTGAAGAGAATATAGCTAATTATAAGTAGTGTTTTGTAATTAATGAGTTTGATTCTGTCATTGGAACTTCTTAGTTAACAACATTGTATTCAAGAAAGTCCTTAATGAACGAGAAGAAAAAGTTCAAACAAACAAGAATTAAACTTTAAAAGTTAATATTTTTATTTTAAAGAGACCTGTTAGTTGTGATTAGTGTTTTTATAGTATAATTTAAAAAAGTTTTTATCAGTTGTTTATTTAAATAAGTACCAGTTTTGATGCAAATTCCAGTTGATAGAATTGTTTGCAAGGCTGGTTTTTTTATTGTTTCACTGAGCTCTTGGCACTTCTGCCGTTGGCCATGACAAGGGGCGAGAACTGTGAGCCTTTAGTTAAAGCATTGTTGCCTAGAGTAAGCCATAAGAGACAGCTCACATTATATCCACACAAAAAGACAAAAAACACAGAAAAAGAAAGTAAACATCCATGCCGACACCAGGATTCGAACCCAGGTTCCGACACATCTGCCTCATGGAAGACCACCCAAGGCTATACAGAAATGGCGTTTTATTTTCCTTAAAAACAAAAACAAAGAAACAACAAAAATCTATTAATTAGATTTCAAAATAAGTCGGTCCTTTTAAATCAAACTTTTAAACAGTATTATTAGTTATGAAATTGCTGAATTACGAAACTTCAATGAATGCAGAGATGCAAGTAATTGAGTGGTTTCTATGCTTCTATATAAAATAAAAGGGACTCTAGAGTTTTCAATCCTGTGCTGAAATGATCTATTGTAGAAATTTAATGACTAAAGAGACATTTGGACATATTTGTAATGTTTTATTATTTAAATTTTATGAAGTGGTATTTAACTGTGAAGAGTTTAATATTTATAGAAAAGAACAGGGAAATGACACAGAAATAAAATAAAGGTGTTTTCTTTTGGAGGGAGGCTACAGCGGGAGTGGTTTTCCTTATCGCTTTTGCACTATCTGAGCATTTCATTGGGTGAGTGGCTTAGGCAGATGAGTTCCTGAAAGGACGAAATGGTTTGTCCCAAACTTTCACCGATGAGAGCTCAGATATTTTTTATTTCTGTGTCCATTTCCCTATTGTTTTCTATTAATTTGTGGCACATTAATTCTTAGTTTAATATTTATATTGAGTGAGACTATAACATGCCTAGTTCATATAAGGTGAAAGCAGGATGAGAACAATTAGACCTTTTATCAAGTAAATGTATAATTATTCATTTTTCTTTCTTTATTTCATCAATGCTTGTTAAAGTCGTCTTTTTTGTACTGATTCCAAATCTTTCTCCTTTCGCTGATATTTAAAAAACAAATAAAGAAGCTAATCTTAAATGGAAATGATCTGAAACTGAAGATTGGTATCCTTATTTTCATTTCCTTTAAACTAATTTTAATTTCTCCATTTTCTTTCTTTAGGTTTTTATTTTCTTATATTCCTGATTTTTCTATTTCTTTTTTTTTTTTTATTCAATTGTTAGTTTTCTATTTTAGAAGCTCAGAATCTAAAAATGTCTTAGCTTCATTTATATCATCTTAATCTCTAATACCTAAGTCTTAATCAAATTAATAACCTCTTTCATCTCCTGTTTTCCCTTCCAGTTCTTCTATCTCTGCTTCAGACAATTAATGAGTCTGAAGATGTAGATTTTCTCGTAAACATTTTCCTTCTTTTTCGTGTTTTACTTTAAGCGTCTTTTATTACACTTGTTTTATTCTCAATCTTGCTTGGAGTTAAGCTATTACTTTCTTCTGAAATGAAAGCCTTTTTTCTTTGCCAGTTTTCTTCCTTTTAAGTAATTCTGTAAATCTTACAAGATTCTTTCTTGCCATAGGAATAATATCTTTTGTACTAAATCAACAAACATCTTTATATTTTCAATGTCCTTTCTTATTAAATAATCCAATATACTGATTATTCTAGACCATTTTCTTGAATAACATGTTCAGTTAGTTTTAACAGTGGTATGTTGATTGCTTAGTTAATGTATTGTAGTCACGACATTAGGGGAAATGACTCTTAATTTTAAGAGAAATTTCGTAGAAAATATGATAAAATGTACAATATTGAAGGAAAAAAAAGTAATTTCCAATTATTAGGATTTTTCCTCTAAATAAATAAATTTATTTCTTACCAGCCCTATATCCAGAGTGACAGAAAGATTAAAGGTTTTATCCTATATCCCTTACATAACTCCAACTTCTATTTGAATTATTAAGAATAAAGCCTTGGGCTTCTCCATATTGGGCCAAGTCCATGATTGGGAAAGAAAAGGGTAAAAAAGAAAAAAAACCTAAAGTAACTTGAAAAAAAAAAAATCAAAATGGCATATACCCCAGGATCCTAGGCAATTATTTTACAAAATTTGGGCCTGATATGTTATGTGGATAGGGGATGCATAAGTTTCAAACAAATGGATATTTCAAGCTTACATATATACAGTCAAACTTGGATAATTCGAATATTTTGCTCTGTCCCTAGAATTCTGTAATAAAATAATGTTAAAAAATCGTTGATAATTCGAATTTTATTTTGGGTAATTCAAATTTTTCGTACGATTATCCTTAAAATATATGGTAAAAATTGTTCCCGAGACTTTTCTCAGCTAAGATACATTATTTATTTTAACGGACTTTCTTAGGAAAATAAAAGCGATGGTTGGAATGTATTTTTGTATCAATTGATAGGTTGGAATCATGTGCTATGACTCAAAGATTGCATTCAATGAAGCAATTAAAAATATCTGCCTTTTTTTTTTTTAAAGTGATGAATAATTAAGCTAGATAAAAATGTTTGATTTAATGGGAAAAAAATGTAGCAGTATTCTAATATAAAGTTTATGTGTTAAATCTTTGATCGTGGAGTTAATCTTTTTTATTTATCTCTTCTGTTTGATAGAATATACGTAATTCGAATTTTTGGATATTTCAAACTTTTTCTCTGGTCCCTTCAACTTCGAATTATCCAAGTTTGACTGTATTACGATTAAAAGAAACATATTGAATCTTAAAATTGTTATTAAAAGTTTTAAAAATTATAAAATTTTATATTTTATAATGAAGAAATAATAAAACAATTTTTTTTTTGTTATGGTAACAAACAGTACAGAACATAGTTGCTTATGAAAAGCCTACACACACAGAAACTGATAGTGGCAGTGATATTTCTTTGTTATTACGTGAGTAGGCTTTTTCGTAATCAAGTAATACATCCACACACGTTAACATTCTCTCATCTCTTCAGTACTTAATGTATTTGAATTGCAGTAAAATGTGAGCAAAGAATTTTGATATTTTATTGAAAGAGGAGGAACATTTTCAAAGTTGCTGTGATGAGTTTAAATGTTGTGATTTGGTATTCATAACTATGTCTCTATTATATTAAGATAGAATTGTGTAGTTTAATGTATTTGTATTTGAGTTTTGATAGCATTGGTGAATATAAACCGCTCAGTGAATTATTGGCCTTATTAAAAAAAATACTATTTTGATATTTAAAGTGACTTAATCAAAATTTCCACGATTTGGTTTTATTCCATCCTGTCCTTTGAACTCTATAGAATCTTAAAATAATCCTTGACTAAATAATAAGCAAACTGACAATTAATTTCTGTTAATGGCTATTTCTGTTGCACATTCATTAACATCAGCCCAGTACTGGTTCTTAGGAATCGGAGCCCATTTTGATAACTTTTTAATGATTTTTATTTGCTGTTTTCTTATTTTCATTTTGATTCTTTTTTTATTTTACAGATGGTGCTTTTTTGCGTCATGAAGGATATTCAAAAGCATTCTTGTTATGTCTTCAAGCGGTTGAACAAAATAACCTTGCCTTGTTGGCTGAAATTAATCCTAATTTGGTATTACTTAAATTTATTCATTTTAAACTTTGAATTTGTTAAATCAGAATTTTTCAAGATTGCATTTACCTCAAGATTTAGATTAAATCAGTATCTGTTTTATCTATATAGCAATCATTAATGAAACTTAAACAAATTAACTTTTCATTAATAAAATTACCTTAACAGAAACTCGTTCAAGAACTTAAAAGACAATGGCTTTGGCAAAGCTTTGGTGCACGTCGCCGTTAGAACTGTTTTATACACTGTTGTACTTCACTGCTGTAATATACCTTTGACCCAAGTGCTTTTTTTTTTTTTTTCAAAACTATTTGCTAAAATTATAACAAAATATCACTCTTATTTTAATTCACTCTTAGAGTGCTGGGTTGTGACATATTGATTTTCTAAATCCCTTTACATGAACTCTACCATATTAATTTTATCATTTTCACAACACTGCAATATGAGCATCCGAGATGTTGCATCTGACTGAACTTTGTGCATGAAAAATCTTTTTAATATTATTCTCTTACTCTACAATAAGAATAAGATATGCTGTCACTCTCTCTCTCTCTCTCTCTCATCCATTACAGTTTCAAACCTCAGGCTGGGTCTGTTGGGAACATAAGCCTCTCCACCTAGTTCTTATCTCCCACCATCTTTCCGCTGTCACCCTGTTCCAGTCCTCCCCCCTCTTTCGGACACATTCCTCCACTCCTCTAATCCATTTATCTCTTGGTCTTCCCCTTGGTCTTTTCTTCTGTATCCTCATCTCATGCATCCTCCTGGGAATCCTCTTCTCCTTCATTCTGTTTAAGTGCCCATACCGCCTCAATCTAGATGTCTCGATCCTTTCCTGCAGGGGCTCCTCTTTCACTATCTCCCTAATCCTTTCGTTCCTCACCCTATCTCTTCTAGTAACTCCTAATCTACCCCGCAGGAATTTCATCTCACAAGCCGTCAATCTGCTTACCTCTCTTTTCTTCATTATCCAAGTTTCCGATGCGTATGTCAGTATAGGGACATAACAGCATCGGTACAACACTTCTTTACTTTTTTGCTCCACACCAAACTCCTAACGCATCTCAGGAAAGCTTCTGCCTTTCTGCCACATTCTGTAATCTCTTTGTCATTTCTTCCATTCTCCTCCACCACACTTCCCAAGTACTTGAAACTTTCCACCCTCTTCAGCAGTCCTCCTCCAAGAGTAATCCCACTCACCAGTCTATTCCTTTTCCTGGTCGTCAACAGAATCTGACATTTACCCGTGTTGAATCTCATCCCGTATTCTCCCACCGTTTCCTCCCAAGCCTCCAGTTGCTGTCACTATTTTATTCAAACAGAGGTTTTTGAAAGGGTTCCAAAATTAAATCATTTTTCTGGAGCCTACAACTGTAGAGAACTACAACCAGTGCAGATATTTGGCTTTGTGAAGAATCTTATATTATTGTTTTGTGCTTTGTGCTCAAACAAGAGGCCATCTTGGCGTTTTAGCTTCTTATTGAAATTTTATCTTTCAGTACTGTATTACTAGTAAGTTTATTAGGATTCGATTTTTATTTCTTAAGTTCAATCTTTAGATCTTGTGAACCTTCTTAAACCTTTCTGTTCATATTGTGCAATTAAGTAATTTATTTGTTTGTTTGAATTTCTTGGTACTTATGGATATCTGGCAGACTTCAAATGTTCTGAATTATCCAAATGAAGACGGAACATTCCTTTTGTAATAAATGGAGGAGTGTTGACTTTCATTTTTCTTTGTCACTTTGACATTCTCAAGTCCCAACTAAGTGTAACATAGCCAAATACTCAACTTGATTCACACTTGCAGTTATTCTTTAACTATGTGATCACCACTCCATATCAGAATTCTCAATGTTTTCTGTTTTTAACCCTGAAACTCCTTGCCACTTGTTATATCTCAGAATTATTTCACATATGAATCATAGTTTTTTTTTTTTTTTTGGATAATCGTGGGAATTATAACTTCTGCTGTCACTGTTGTAACTTGAGATTCTTATAACTTTTGTTAAAGTGAGAACTGTTTTATCTAACAGTGACTTATGTCCTTTTTCTTTTAAAAGCTGCTTTCTTTTAAGAAACTGTTTGCTTCTGATATCCCTTTATGAGTCATTGTGTCATCTCTTAATACTTTTGTCATGAAATATCTGTTAAAATCGTTTTGGTTTTGTTTTGAAAACATACAAGATAGGGAGCATTTGCTTTTCCTGATTATCTTTCAGTTTGTTGTCTCCTCAAAACCCATATTACTCATAAAATCATATTTGGAAGCAATTGACTTCCCTCCAAATTCCAATTGAATTCCTGGTAGGTGGAGTTATTTCGTTATTGTATTTAAATAATCATTCTTGTGTGGGTTTGGCCTATATTAAAAGTATTTAAATTGCTTGTAGTCATTCTTGTAAAAATTTAAGGAAAAATCCTTTTTTTAATTAAAAAAATAAACCTTATTAAATTTTAAAATTTTTCTGTGCACTAATTATTATTTTTTAATATTCTTCTTTTTTTTTTTTTTTCATGTGCAGTTGATGAAAACTTCAAGGAGGAAATATCAAATCCATTCTCGCAGTTCATCATTCCCACTGAATGAGACTGATGTTAAATCATGTAATTCAGACGCCTGGGGATGCCCTTATCATCTATTTTATTCAGGAGAATGTGATGATCCTAAGAAGTCGAAACTTTTGAGAACTTGGAGCCGAGATGGATTTCTTCCTTCGCACGAAGGATCAAACGAGAAGAATCCTATTTCCAGAACTTTCTCAGATATAACAAGAGATCGAGCACCAGTTGGTAAATATTCACTGGTTTCTGCGGTCTGTGACAATTCTAGTGATGTTCATTCAAAAGCAACTAATGGCTGGCCTCAAACTAACAATGGACTCAGTAATTGCCGTAACTTAGATTCTTCCTGCAGCACTGAAAAAGTAGAAAGTAATGTTGTGCAAAGGAATCAGTCAGATAAGCAATCAAGTTTTTCATTCCATACCAGCATCAGTGCTTCGACCAGTAGTAGTAATGCCAGTGGATTTGTTGATGTTGGAATGAATCAGCAACAACTTCTTCTGTCTGGAACATCCTGCAGTAATGATGAATCGTCCTTAATTAATAATTACTTAAAGAATAAAATTAATACGCCCGACGTCCATTCCTTTTCATTGCCTTGTCTTAAGACAGTGTTTAAAAACAGCACAAATTTGGGAAAAAGAAAAACAATTAGTGAATCCAATTTGAAAGATGTTTCTATACCAACATTCATTGATTATGTTTCCCCTTTACATTGTAAGGAAAATGAACTCCCTGTTTCAAAAACTCCTTTGATGCCACAGCAATACAATGTCAGTGTTTCTGTAGAAAAAAATCCTGTGTTTTCTGCTGTATATCGTACACAAAGTGAAAATGACATTGCCAATTTACAGACTGAGCAGTTTCCTCTGAGTGAAACACCAAATTCAAAGATTTCTCCTAGTCTTCTCCAAATTGATTATTCCCAAAGTAGTAAGAAACAAAAATTGCACCGAAAGCGCACAGAACGATTTAGTGACGATGCTGTAAGCACATGTACTCTAACTGATACAACAGATGGAATTAAAAATGCTTCAGAAAATCAGACCAAGTATAATTTATCAAGTGGGTCTGAAATTAATTCCACCTCGAAAAATGTCAGTACATTTGACACTGCTCCACCTAAAAAGACTAAAGTTCATAAGCGTTCCAGTTCTGATGTCACTCATCAAGCAGTAAAAGTAACTGCAAATACAAGGATTATCGAGGAACCTACTTCAAGACATAAAGGCCTTTTAGAGGAAGGTAAATATTTTTATTACTGTATTTTATTGTTATTTGTGTGAGTCTGAATGTAAATATGGTTCAGTATTGCTTTGATTTTCTTGAAAATCATTTGTATAAATAATACATAAGAAGTTTTGGGCATTGACATACATACTTTGTTTTAAATCGCTTAATAAGTATATACATAAAACTAGCAAAAAGACCCGATCTTTGCTCGGGTTATAAAAACAAAAATCCTGATGTGGATGATAAAGAAATTGCAATTGCGAGATCACTTCGAAACTTCCCGGTTGGTATAAAAAAATAAAATAAAAAGTAACTCAAAAAGGTCTGATCTCATTACAAATCTGTATCTATCCAAAAACCCCGTAGAAGTATCCTTCAACCATGTTTGCACATCCACTCATTGCCCTCCCGTGTACACCCACATTTCCAGGTTATCCGAATTTTGTAATATCGTAACCCTATCACTTCAAATCTTTCTCAGTTTGTAAAAAAAATCATCTGATTATTACAAACCTATATCTATCCCGAAAACCCCATCGCTATTATGCACAACAATGTTTTAGTTCCAATTGTTGCACAACAATATTTGTTAGTTCCCATTGTCGCCATCAGGTGCATACGTAGTTACTCAGCACAACAATAGTTTAGTTCCAATTGACACCACCAGGTTGCTATGTGCTTTTATGCACAACAAATTCACACAAACTTTGGTTAAATAAGAAATATATTTAAAATATTGCAACTTTTCGGCAATTACAGTTCCAATTGCCATTTTCAAATTACAAATAAACAGACGGATCGGAAATAAATAAACAATCTGAGATTCAAAAATGAGGTTGAATACATTCATTTTTGATAGGGGGAAGTGGCAGGAAATGTGAGTCAAAAAGCAATAGAAAGTGAATTACAAAATTGTTATTTTTCTTTTAATCCCATTTTTATTTGTTTTGGTTTTATTGAAATAGTTTTTTTAATCCCATTTTGAACCCTTTTCAATGTACTCGATGTTATTTAAATTAAAATGATTTTCCACCTACTTGTGAATTCAAACCTTTATTTAATATTTTTAATTATTTAATTAAATTTCAGGGTGTCTACAGAATCAGGGAAATCATGGAAACCGGGAATTATCAGGGAATTTGGCAATTATTACTTAAAATCAGGGAATTTTTTGGTTGAACAGATCGGTTTTTTTTTGTTTTTTGGTTGAACAGATCAGGGAATTATCAGGGAATTTTAAAAGAAATTGTTCATGAAATCAGGGAAAAATCAGGGAATTTTTTTATTCATATTTTGTAGACACCCTGAATTTATTATCTATAATTTTAATGAGTATTTTATTGTATTAATTTCATTGTATCGTATTTATTTATAATAAATGTCCTTGTTTATTATAAATATCATTGTAACTCATTTTATTGTTTTTTGACTCATGTTTCCTTCCCTTTCCCCTCCATCAATAATGTATTTGACCTCTTTTTTGAAGTTCAGATTGTTTAGTTATTTTCGTTCTGTCTGTTTATTTGTAACTTGAAAATGGCAATTGGAACTATAATTGCCGAAACATTGTTGTATTTTAAATATATTCCTTATTTAATCAAAGTTTCTGTGATTTTTTTTTTTTTATTATCTCAATGAATTTAGTTCCAATTGTTGAACAACAATATTTGTGTAGTTCTCATTGTCATCACCAGTTGGATATTTGGCATTAATTCAAGGATTTCACCTCTTTTCAACCCCTCGGTAGGGGGATTTAGATTCCAAGGTGGCCTGTTTTTTTCCGCAGGGTCCTAAAGAGTAATTCTGCAAAGTTGGTCCAGATAGGTCAAAGGGTCTAGGAGTGTATAGAGAACAAATAAACCAACAAACATCCTCCTTTATATAGATGAAGATACAAACAGATAACTGGAAATTTCTTTCAAAATATATGTTTCCTAAACTCTTCGTAATGCTGCAAATTTTTCAAGCTCTTCTATTATTTACCTGATTAGCCCTTTTTATTGTTGTTGTTAAAAATAATTCATCAATTTCCATCCAATTTCTTTATTTACATTTATGTAAGGAACCTCTTAGTGACGGTGCATGATGAAGGGATGATTTGTGGAGAGTTGTGTTTCCATAGGATAGCTTTATAAGTCCCTGAATGCCTACCTATATATTTGCTATGGACAGAGACCAGTGTTCTAGGTAAGGAGGATCCTGGGGGTTGAGCAGTTGCTACTTGTTGTTTTCATCCTGCTGGAGTTACACACATTGCTTTGGCCTCTGCTTCTGGTAAATGAGAGGTCATGGGACTAATCATCTTGTTCCCTCCTCCTTCTCCTTAGTAGGTCTTTGGGAACTGCATGTTCCCAAATGAAGATTTGGGGTTGGTTCTGTAATTCTCCTTTCCTGTTAAGAGTGTAATCTTTCTGTGTCTCTGATATAGCCTTGAAAGCTGTTGGAATATGTATGATTCCTCTCATTCCGAGTCTTTTTTAAGTTTCAATTGGGAATTAGTTGCCAAAACTGAAAAAAACTTTATCTAACCTTTCTCCTTTTCGTATCTTCAAGGCCATTTTTGGTATTATCTCGACAATTAAAACTTCTTAAAGGCTTTGTTCTGGTGACTGCTTATCCATCTTCTCGAGCAGCCAAACAAGTTCTGAAAATGCCCATACTTAAGCTTTTCAGTATCTGCTATAAATATCTTCTATAAACACTGTACAATAAATTCGTGAAAAAGATTTTACTATCATTCATCCATAGTAATGTGAACGCAGGTTATCTAAATTGTAATGCCTATCATTATATCCCAAATCTTTTGAGATGTTTCAACTGCTAGTTATATGGCTGTGTGTCGAGACAAAGCCATCTGCCTCAAATATGGAGAGTTTGCACGTGGCACATAGATTGCCTGTGAAATACATCAATTGTTTCGGTGAGCATACAACATACTCTTTATGTTGTTAGAAGAGAAAAAATCCAAACTGTTGGTTTAAATATTATCTTATCTTAAAGCTCACAAATGCATTAGAAGACGGCAATCTACATAGACTTACTCATCGTCTGTTTAGACCTCATCTATAGCATATCAAACAGAATTAATGTCCATGATTTAAAACTTTTTCTTTTGTCATTTACAGTCTTAACTTCTTCTGCAGCAAATTTCGATCAATATTACAAGTTAATATTATGCCTCTCAATCAGCTGGGCTATCGTTTCCTACACCTTCTAAGTCAGCCTACTGGACTGAACTTTTTACGAAGATCTGCAGCACCCCCTGTAAAACATTCTATAAGGTCTCGGTCACTTTCACCTGGGTCATTCCATGTCAACTGATCAGATGCTTGGCAGGTGACTATTTCTGATTTAATTGATTTTTTTTTTATTTTTATTTTTTTTGCAGACACCTTGATATTTCAAAGGAACACACATGGAATTTTAAGACTTAGATGCTTATAGTTTACGAGTAAAAAGTTGTTGTTGAGCACTGCATTGCAAGGTTTTGCATTAACAAAAATGTATCGTGGAACAAAGTGGCCATTTTGAAATTCAATAAGTTTTTGTAGAAATGAGTTATAAGGTTGAAATTTATTTTCCTGACAATCTTGTGCATGTTCTTTCTGAAAATTTTAACGAAAATGGAATAGGTATCTTACTTTGGGAGATAAAAATTATTAAAAAATCAGTCTTAAAACAGTGTTTTACGGTGCAAATTTATCAGATGTGTCGAGTTATTATTAATTCACTTAGAAGCATACTTTTTTTATTTAAATAGTATGGGTACCTTTGGTTTCCCAGGATTTGGAGCTTAGGCTGCAGCATGTCTAAGGAAGCCTCCAACTGGCGACTGAATGGAATTCAGCTTCTACAAGAATGGCCAAATGGCTTTGTGGGCAGTTGCCTAGGAGGTTCTTATTTTTTGAGAGGGATATAAAGGTATGAAGCTCATTTGACCAAAAATTAAAGTTTGGCCCACAACTCGTATCTATTTTTAATAACTGACTGAAAATGTGCTTCGGATTATTATAAATCGTATTCTTTCCCTGACTTTAAGTGCATTGTAATGTTAACCTGCACCTTGCATAGTGTTTTATAATCACATATACTACAATATTTAAGAGAAAGTAGTTAACATGTGTAATGTGCATACATTACACAACATATTTAATCCTATTAGCATGGTACAAGATGCAGTGTAAGGACATCATTGGAACAATACCCAAGTAACACTGCACCCATTTACTATGCATTATATGCATGAAGATTAACTGCAATGTCTCAACCTGTATGTTATTCTGACTACGTGAAGCATGGAAGAAATGTTGTGCATTCTTTCCTAACACCTGTAGTGAATCATCTACTCCAAATTGTGCCATCTAATTTAAGATAATTTATGTCGGTGATGGTGTAGGAGGCCATTACAAAAACTATAAAAATCTGTCTAATCTTTGCCACTATGAACAAGATTTTGGTAAATCTGAATGGCATTTCTTTACCACAAGCCATGGAAAGAGCCCCTGTGATGGCATTGGCAGAATGTAAGCCACCACATCTTTAGAAATGTTTAAATGGTCACAAGAAAATATCAAAGGCATTCACTTCATGTTCGTTTCAGAAAAGGAGGTACAGGAAAATGAAAAGAAATTCAACTTGGAATCACGTTACTCAACTGTGAAAACAAGTCCAGGTACCATGTCACACCACAATTACATTCCAGTTTCCAAAAAGAGCTTTAGAAATTACAAGGATGTCAGGGGACCAACACACCACAAAGATTATCCGTAACATAATAGAATAACATAAAGAAAAAATTAACAGAGAATTCAGAAGTGGCAGAGCATTGCCACGGCAAAGCTCATAGAATGAAAGAAGAAGTAAAAATAATCAGAATAGAAAAAAAATACAATAACCAGAAAGACCATAGAAAGTATTTAGATAAGAAACACAAAAGGAAAAGCATTAACAGATATGAAAGTATGGATGTTGAAAATTTAATAACTCAATGGGCTAAGAAATTGTTAACTAAAGACATGTTAAGAAAGAAAACAGCCATTTTTAAAGAATTATTATATTAAAATATTTGTTTACAAATTTATAATTTAAATTTGGAATTATTTTATTATATTTCCATACCTTTGTAAATTTTTAAGATATAAAAGGAATCAAAATGACATTATTTTGTTAAACAATAAAATGATTATCTTATTTAATTATAAGGAAATAATGTTATACGATGTAAATAACAACAATGTTTTATAATTAAAAATGTAAACTGCGAGGTTTTCCATTAGAAATTATCACTTTTAGACTTGAAAAAGAGAGTACTTATCACTCTCGAAAATTCGCCTTATGTATTATATTTATAGAATTAAATATTTTACAAGAAGGAGGATGATGAATTTTATTATAAGTATCTAAGTCTTAAAATTTTGTGTGTGTTTGTTTGAAGTATCAAGGTGTCTGCAAAAAAAAAAAAAAAATAATAATAATCAATCAAATCAGAAATAGTCACCTGCCAAGCATCTGATCAGTTGACATGGAATGACCCAGCTTTATTTTCATTCAATACAGACATTTTCTGCCCAAGTTTTTGAAGATGAAATGGAAGGTATCAGATTACACCTAACTCTGGACCACCATTGAATGATCAACATTGATTTCTCTTTTCTTTTTCTTTTTTTCCATTTTATAATGACCTACATATATTGGAATTGTAGAGAATTATGATCAAACCTTAATGATTTAAAGACTTTAATGCAAACGTAAATGCCAGTCTGTATTTGTTTACAGGAAACATTTGTTACTGGAAATGGCATACTTAACCTTCAGAGATATCCCACGTTCCAGTAAAGAGATGTTAATAGAGGAGAAGTTTGTATTTCTATTTCTCCTTGGAAGTTTTTGACAATCTTGGAGACAGTGGCCATTATCTGGTTTTCAATATCTTCATGAATCTTCATCTTCAAATTCTTCAGCCTTTACATCTCGATCTTCCCCAGTGGTCATGTGATGTAGGTGATTGGCCAACGTCACCATTGATGTGTCCTATAAAATTAACATAATTCAGAATGATGAATATGAATTACATGAGCATACTGGGGTATCTAGTTTTTGTACTAACATTCCACAAATGTCTTCATATTTCCCATTCTGCCCTAAACCCAAACCCACCACAGAAAGCACAGAATAGAGCCTGGAATATTTTTTGCCATTGCCCTACTGAGACATTTAAAATGACCCGAGCTTATGCACGATAGATTTGGCTGGCTGCCCATAAAGGCTCCTGCTATTCTTACATATCTTCCATAACAGTCAGATTTCCACAAGACACATTGGGATTGCACGGCTGCTATCTTTTTAAAGTTTAACAATTGTAAAGGGGAAATGGTATTAGAGTTCCTCCACTTTATCAACATCTTTCCAAACCATCCAAGAATAAGCTGAGGCTATTCCACATAGATTCACATCTTCCAACAAAGAGGCGTATAATATATATCTTTTAGATGAAGGATTGGTTTCCTTGAATAATTCCAAAAATACTGCCTGTGAAGTACATTATAAAATGCTGTAACATTAACAAAATTTGTCTAGAACAGTTATTTCACAATTACTGATATACAGCAATCGTATTATACCTTTTTATCAAAAATAGTATTTTTTGAGAGTTTTTACCATCTTCTCTAGTGTCTAGTGTGTATGCAGTGATAAGAGAATATACTATTTACAATTAATACTATTATAAAATTTCATCTGCAATCATTTATTTTTTTATCCAATATCTGTGAATTTGTGCATTGATTATCCTCAATTCAAGATTGTGTGAATGTGGAGTTGTATTAACCCTTAACAAGGCTTGTAAAGTGGGGCTACAAGTTTCACAGAGGGTAATAATAATAGGAAATTCCTTATTTTCTCACTAACCACCATTTCAGTTAAGTAGAGGTAGATTTTAGAGATCACTAAATTTTTCTAACAATAATTTAAGCTGCCTTATCCTTTCTTCAACTTAATTTTTCCCATTTTCCAAAATTTAGTAACAAAATGAAACTTCTATTACTATTTTTTTAAGGAGGACATTGTGTTGTTCCATCAACTGAATGTTTCTTCCCCCAACCTACTGAAGGCCAGTCTTTGACCAGCTTCTTATCATCACAAGATTTTAATACTTGTGCTGAATTAGATAAAGTAAGTATTTTTTTATATTCATCTATCAAGGTCAGACAGATGCTTTGCATGTTGTATGTGATCTTAAAAATAATTTTCATAAATCTTACTTTGATAATATTAATTCTTCAATACCTGACATGTATTCTTATAAAATTGTATTTTTTTTATATGAAAATTAATAAAATACGATATTCACTCTCATTTTCAACATTTTGACTTCCGTGTTCTCTAGTATTGTCTTTGTCAGTGAAATATACTTTTTCAAGCCTTCTAATACTTTTAATTGTGTCAATACTGCTTTATTTTACTTATAAATGCATGTTAAGTCTTGATATTAATAATCCTAATTGTATAATTATTAGGAAAATGCCCATTTCAGTATCTGCGAAGCCCTTATTGCAGCTATTGAACAAATTAAATGCAATGAGATGCTGAAGAAAACAGAAGAGGAAGAAGAAGATAGTGATGAAGAAATTCAACATTTGAAGCAGCGAATTCGTATTCGTAGGAGAGAAAGGCAACAAGAAGTAAGTCTTTTTCTGGAATTTGGTGATAATATTAATTTTTTTCTTCTTCTTAAAATAGAATCAGATCTAATTAGTTATTATTATTATTATTATTATTATTATTATTATTATTGGTGCTGTTTTAAATCTGTTAATATCTATGATTGACGTCACAATATACTGGCACTTTGATGGCTTTCCTGAACTATTTTTGAAAGAAATATCCCTTAAACTCCAGTCAGTTAGCCAATGTGATCCATTCCTCATATCCTTTTGTTAAATTTTTAAAAGTTTAGGATTTAAAATATTTCCTTTCTTTTACAAGCGTATTAGAAGTGTGATTTTTCATGTGCAGTAGAACCCCTCTAATCCATCACCTTTGGGACTGGGGGTATGGTCGGAACGCAAAAAAAGTCGGCTTATCAGAAAATACAGAAAAATACGGATTTACAGTAAAATATACGGATTTACTGCGTTGTCAAGCAGTTCAAGTTTAGGCTTTTTCAATGTTTTGCGATTCTTAAGAGCGTTTTCACCATCTACCGTCACTGTATATGCAAGTAAACAACACAATGGCGCTACGGGTGACGAGTCAGTGACAAGTTCGGCCGGCTCGAGCACGGTCGGATCAACCGGAGTGGCGGACCAGCCGAGGGCGGACGAGAGGGGTTCTAGTGTATAATAAATAGAAAAAATCCAATGAATGCACAAATGGAATAAATTAAAATGGCATTTTCATTTGTGATTAAGACTGTTTTGGGTAAGCCAGAAGTGACAGGAAATTTTGGCACTTGCAGCGAATAAATTTTACCTGCCAAGATTTAGTGTTAGGGTGATGGTGTAGTGTTAGGTCTGTGAATCAGCAAGCGAGTAAGTCAGAATATATTACAATGACAAGAAAAAGTCTTAATAAAATTTCTTAAAAATAAAAAGGATCTATTCATAAATTTTTAATGTGTGTTCTGTTAAATAATTTTTAAAACCTGATATTGCAATTACAATTTAAAGCTTTTAAAATATAAATATTTAAAGATAAAAATTTAAAATTTTAAAGACTAAAAATATAACTCTGCTATAAAATTGCTGAGCATTGTAACACTGCAACAGAGTCCGAAACAATTAAAAGTTTCACATATGTACAAAAATAAAAAAAAAGGAAGAAAAAACTTAAGGAAGCAAGATGTTTTAAAAGGTGAATGGTTCAACAGTTAAAGAAAATGTCTTTTTTTTTTTGCTGGGGGAGGGGAGGGGTTGTTAAAAAAAGGAACTAACTTAAAAGTAATTGTAACTCCGTTACATTTTGGGGGAATTAACTGTAATTCAGTTACTATTTAAAAGTAACTTTCTCTTCCCAGGTGATTTCTTTGTGATTTACCTTGGGCATGATGATAGTTTATGTCCTGCTGCTTTGAGCTTTATGAAAAACATTAATTTATCAACTGGCAGTTTATTGTTATATATACTTCAGACCCTTTTTTTTTTTTAGTTCTTTATCAAATTATTAAAGCCTTCTCATAATAATGATAAAACAATGTATAAAAAAAAGCTAAACAAAAAAAAAATATTTTAGCAACAGAGCAGCCTCCTGATTCAATTCTTTTTGGTAATTTACGAGAAACACTGTTTCTTCTTTTTCTTTGTCAGAAAGCCCAGAAGACAAGTCATCTACTGAGTGATGGAAGAACTGATAGTAAGAGACCTTTGCAAAATTAAATTGAGTTATTTAATAATACTTTTTCTCTTTATTAATTTTTTTTCACTGAATTAACTTGAAAATAATAAAAATAAAAAAAAAAAATTGCAAATTAATTTAGTTTCTGTAAAGATGTAAACTTAACGTTATTAAATGTTTTACAGCTACAACTAGCCAAAGTGCATCGCCATTTAGTTCTCCCCATTCTTCAGTAGAATATCCAGGTAAATGATCATTTATATTCTAAATACATTGCTAGATTGTAGATTAGTATTTATTAATACTGATACCAATGATTGTAATTACACTCGTTACCAAAAAAAACGACGCACCTAGAAGGAGTTGTCCGATTGTAATGAAATTTTGTATGCAAAGACATTGGGACCGCCCATGCAAATGATTAAAATTTGGTGTCCAATGAATGAATGAATAGCGAGAGCTACAGCGCATCGGAACTGCGCACTCAGCAGGTGTATATAAAAAGCGATTCTCAATCTGATGGTCAAAATTTCTGTTGCGTTGCGAGTTAGGATACCCTTCAACGACTGAAAAAAATGCCTCGCCACAGGATTCGAGCTCATTATGTGCAACTGTCAGAGTTTGAAAGAGGTCGTATCATTGGATTGAAAGAGGCAGGTTGGGCAAATCGGAGAATCGCTCGTCATATGGGTCGAAGTGATGCGGCGATTAGAAGATGCTGGCAGGAATGGGTGGACAATGGCAGATTTCAGAGCCATGAAGGTAGCGGTCGCCTAGGGCCACAGCAGAGCGGGAGGATTGAGTGATTGTCAGACCAGCTGTCACAGCGCGTGAATCATCGTTATCAACCATCAGACGTGCGACCCGCGCACGAGTGTCCACAATGACCATTCACAGACTGCTGAGAGAGCGACATCTACGCTCGTACTGACCGCTATGCCACCTGCCACTCACGTCTGCACACCGTCGGGCCAGATTACAGTGGTGCTTGGCTCGATCTGGTTGGAATGATGCTGACTGGGGACGTATAGTGTTTAGCGACGAATCCCGCTTCCAACTGTGTCCTGACGATCGTCGCAGACGTATCTGGAGACGTCCAGGGCAGTGTGCTGATCCTGCTTTCACTATTGTATGCCACACAGGCCCTCAACCAGGAGTTATGGTCTGGGGTGCCATTTCCCTTGAGAGCCGGACCCCTTTGGTCGTCATTAGCGGCACACTTCCAGCACAGCGATACGTCGACGACATTCTGAGACCTGTTTTGCTACCCTTCCTTTTGCAGTACCTGGCCTTATTTTTCAGCAAGATAATGCCAGACCATATAATATGACCTGTCTTGCAGCTTGTGAAACACTTGCTTGGCCAGCCAGATCCCCAGATCTCTCTCCAATCGAGCATGTCTGGGATATGATGGGAAGGCGACTGCATCCACCAGGGAATGTGGATGATCTAGCCCGACAATTGGAGCAAATTTGGCATGAAATACTGCAGGAGACAATCAGGCTTTATCACTCTATGCCACGTCGTGTGGCAGCTTGCATTCAGGGTAGAGGTGGGTCAACACCTTATTGAGCTCGTTACTTTGTAACTCTGAAATAAATCGTTCAATTTGTCTGAAATTTTAATCATTTTCTATTCTGTACATAATCTTCCTCTCCACCAATTTTTGTCTCCATCGGACAACTCCTTCTAGGTGCATCGTTGTTTTTTTTGTAAATGAGTGTAGTTTACTAGTTGTTTCTCTGAAATTTATTAAATTTTTGTGTTTCTTAGAAAATGACAAAAGAGTAAATTATGACTTTTCAATATAAAGATCTAATCTTTTGAGTACCTTTACTTTTGATTTGGAATAGAAATTTCTAAACTGCTCTGTATTTAGCAATTTGACCTTTTCTATAAATTTAAATTCTCCCATTTTGAGTGGCTCAAAGTATAGTGAAATAGCAATTATTAAAAGCTTATGTTGAATCATCCTGTTTTCTGCTCTCAGTTTGTCATTGTTTTCCATTTGTTTGAGGTTGTTAAGATCATATTTTTTAATACTTAATTTTGGATTATTGTATCACTTTCAGAAGAAACAAGTAGTTTCTAACTTTCTTTTATTTTATGCCTCTTTATTGTTACATGGAATGTAATATGAAATTACATCAAATGTTATAATTGAAGGAGTAGATAATTTAAGTTAACTGAATAACGTTATACTTGAATGCCTTTTCTGCCTTTTTCTCTATTACTTTCAGATGGAATCACTTAAAACCAATCTATATAGCTCTTTATCCTTGCCAAGGACTTTTATTATTTAACGAGCTGTGCCCCGCAGTTTTACCCACGTTAAATTCAGCCATTCACGGTAATGTTCGGTTCTCGTCATGCAGCCAAGCCGCCCCGCCGCCGCTGCACCTGTTGGTTGACGTTTATGTTTACTGCTCCACTTCCTATTGGTGGTAGCGTGATGTTATATAGCCTGTAACTTTCCTCAATAAACGGGCTATCTAACGCAAAAAGAATTTTTCAAATCGGACTGGTAGTTCCTGAGATTAACGCGTTCAAACATACAAATTCTTCAGCTTTATATATTAGTATAAGATTTGCAAGGCTGATTTTCTTTTTAAATCCTGATTCATCCTCCCTCCTCCCCCTTATGTTTCCCTAAGTTTTGTTTCCAATAGTGTTCATTACTAGTTCAGGGTTTTTCCATTATGGATGTAGTAAACATTTTCTTTTTCTAGCTTACTTTCCAATAGGAAAGTGAGGCTTATCGAATCAGTCAGTCTGTGTGTGTGTCCTCCTTCCACCAAATAACTTCTGAACTGCTGCATGGTTCCTCTTGAAAGTTGATATGCATATTTGAGGGCTAGGAATGAACTATTATATTTGAAATCTTTTCTAAATAGGTTTTGTCAAAAAATTATCACTAGAAGACAACAAAACTTCCTTAGAATTTCCATTGGAATCTAAATATCCTTTGTCTGTTAATATCTCATTGTCTTACAGTTTGAACGTTAAATTGTTTAGCTTAGGGGTCAGCAACCCGCGGCCCGCGAGGCGCCTTAAGATTTTCCTTTTTTTTTTGGTTGTTAAAATAAGATTTTGGCCCTTTTTGGCCCAAGTGCGGCCCGCAGTAATCTCCACATACAATATTTGGCCCTCTTACAACAAAAGGCTGCTGACCCCTGGTTTAGCTAATCCATTAAATGGTTTGATACAATTTAAAAATTAATCTGATTTAGCCAATTTTAGTAAATAATGTGGATTGAATTCATTCTTTTTTAAGAATGGAAAATTTGTACTGTTTATATTCAGTGGATATTACAAGAGTCATATCGAAAGTAATTAGTAACAATTTTTTTTATAAATTATCATGTTTTATTATTGATAAACCAAGTACACCATCTTAATCTACAGACTTTTGTTTACTTCTCCACATAATCCCCATTTCGTTGCACACATTTTTCTCACCATTCTGGAAGTTTGAATATTCCCTGCTACAGAACTCCATTCCAGGCTGTCAAAGACATTGACACATTGCTTTCTGGATTGTCTCCATTGTTTCATAATGTTGGCTCATATCTGATCCTTAACAAATCCAGAAAGATGGTAGTTTGAGGGTGCCAGATCAGGACTATGGAAGAACTTCTCACCCCATTCTTTCAATTTTTTTTCCAATATGAAGCGAGCGGAGTGGAGCCAAGCATTGTCCTGCTGGAGGATGATCTCCCAGGACGTTTATTGCGCAATGCATGATGGAGCTTGTAGAGTATCTGGACATAATGAGCAGCATTTGTGATTTGCCCAGGTTCCAGAAAATCAATCAAAATCCAGCCCTCTGCATCCCAGAAGACGGTGCACTTACCCTCTTGAAGCTGATGACACTGTCTTTGCTTTCTTTTTTGCTGTAAAATTCAAATAGTTCTATTCCATACTCTACTGTTTCATTTCCGGCTTGAAATGGTGAAACCAGCTTTTGTCATCTGTCGCAGTATTGAGCAAAACTCATCTCCCTTTGTTTTGATATCTCTGTAGCAGTTCTGAGGTGATGACTTTGTGCTGAACTTTGTCGTCTTCAGTATATAAATGTGGGACCCAACAAGCACAAATTCTCCTACATTTTGCAGTCATCTCCTGAACTGCATTGTGCCCCATTCCAAATGTTCTTGCTATTTCGTCCACAGTCACACACCTGTCTTCTTTAATGATCTTGTCAGCCGTCTCCTTGATGCTTTCAGTTGAATCTGTTTGAAGATGACTGCTACAAGGCTGATTTTTGGATGCTAGAGTTCCCATCTTTAAAATGTTTCACCCGTCTTCTAACACTGCTAGCACCCGTTCACACATTTCCATGTGGACGCTGAAGTCTCTGGTGAATTTTTACAGCAGGGATTTCCTAAGAAATTCAATAACAGCACAGCATGCTGATGAAACAAAATATCGTTGTTGGCCATTTTGTTAGGAGTTCTTGTGGTCACGGGATGCAAGCTTTTGACTTCGTACGTCACTCAAGAATACCAAGAGAGATAGCGCCACCTACCAAACAACACTCATTCTTCTGCAGATTTGCCTATAAAAAATTGTTGCTCATTACTTTCGTTACGACCCTCATATAATTTGAATCTAAATTTAGACCTCTTTTTTTTGTCATTTTTACAATGAGGGGAAAAAAAAGCATATTTAAGAAATAACAGTTTAAAGAAAGTAGGCTTTGAGTTCTTCGAACTTTTACATTTAGAATTGACTGAAATTTATGACATAGGAGCTCAGCATGTGTTTCTTGAAGGACTCCAGCTTCTTTTTTATTAGAAATCTGGTTTTTATTTATCAGAATCATGAATTTCTATTGCATCCTGTACAGTATACGTCTTGCATTTGGATACAAATCATTCCAAAGTTCAATAAAAGCTGAAAAGGAAGATAACAGATACCATTGGAACATTTTAACATGAAAGTAGTTAATGTTATGTTTGTTGTGTGCATGCAAGTAATCTACAGTAGGATGTGTTTTAATGTGAATACAATTAATTATGATGTGAAAGCATTGTTCCCAGAGTAGATTAGACAATGACATGACTGAAAAGATAAGCTCTTATGTTAGATTTCCATTTCCATCATCTTTTCAGTTTATAGTTAATTTGATTCAGAAAAACCGAAGCTTAGGTTTGTCTTACAATAAAGCACATAAATAGAAACTGATTATTTTATTTGGACAAATGAAAACGATCTCTCCCTACAAGGAATGCAGTTAATATTTCAAAGCTTGTAAAAACCCTTTGAAACAGTTTGAGGAATGTTTTGAAATTGTCACATTCATCCATTGTATAAAGACCTTTGACCTTTGGTCATTAAGTCTTCATTGTATTCTGGTACTGAAGACTATTACCTGCCTCCAAGTTGCCATAAAGGTCTGTTCTTAGGATTCTCTCCTTTTTTCATTGCTGACATTAATCATACCAGCTCAGCCCTCAGAGTGGCCTGGATTTGTTCATGTTTATTTGCCTTCACAATCGATCTTTTTCATATTAAACAGGTGTTTCTTTCAGTAATAAGTCTTGATCCTATTAGAAGTAGTTTCTCTGGAAAAGCAATATAACCCTTTGTTTTTAATGCTAAGTTAAAGAAAATAAAATCCAAGCTAAAAGTCGCTATCCACTTTCTTTTATCAGTTATTGCTATATATATAAATAATATTTAAACATTTGTATAATATTTATAGTACTTATATCTTATAAATAATTTATTTTTGTAAATCATAAAATTTTATTAAATTACTGGGAATAGTATTATTTAAGAAATTGTAAAATCGAGAAAAAATTAGTTCCAAACTAGTTCTTTTGTGAAAATCTTTTGACTTAAAAAATCTCAGAAAAAAGACAAGTTCATATAAATCTGTTTTTTCCAAGAATACAGCTGTTTATATTTATTTCATAACATAATTGTTCCCCTTGTTTTCATTGAAATTATAGAAGAAAAGTTAAAAATCTAATATCATGAAAATGTAATTTTGCCTATCGAGTTATTGTATTGTAATTTAGTTGATAAATGATTTACAGGCAGCAGTACAAGCGATGATGTAGATGAATTAGTATTATCAGATAATGAACCAGAGGCAGTTAATAAATTAGTTAAATTAAATGATAATGGTCTTTCACTATCCATGGCATCTTTGTATTCTGGTAAGTTTTTTTTTTTTTTTTTTATTAAGTCTTTTTTCAAACTATTGCCAATGCATATTTCGTTTGAATTTCCCAAAAATGCTTTTCAGAATGTTATATTTACAAAAACTCTTAATAATTCTTTTTTATATGGCATGAAAGCTAGCCTAAGTGTTATGTAGATGTACTTCATAACATTCTGAGGAATTAATTAAAGTTAATTCATTTGAAAATATTCAAATTATGAGCATTAGCCAAATGGAAAAAAGGTGATGTTAATTTCAGTTCTACGAAATTAACTACTTCATTGAATTTGAATGATGGATTGAGACCACAGCTTTCCAATAAAATAGTGAAACAATTGAATTCATAATGAATACCGTGCAATAGAAGAGTTGATTCTCAGCTAATAGGAATTTAAAAATTATTAAACATTTTAAAGAAGCAGCTGTCTGTACAAGTTACAGCATAAAGTAATGTTCAAAGAAATTGTTGAACAAACCAAAAATAAAACGCCATAAATTGTAACAAGGAATCCATTAGCTGATTGTTCCTAATAATGATTATAACAAAAATTACAAGTTCATAAATATGTTCAACCTTACAGCTATAAAATGTTTAACAAAGTTGACTACAAGATTAATTTTTATAAAAAGAAAATATTTTTTTTTTCAATCAAACAAAAACATCCCATTGCCCAGGATATTGAATACTTTGATATAATTGCACTGAATTTCTGAAAACAAGAAACCAGAAAATGTAATAAACTTAAGGACAAACTATTTCTATCCGGTTTTTTTTTGTTTTTGCTTTTTAAATACTGAACATAAATTAGTTTTAACTGAATCAGTTTTAAAAATGCCAGAAATTTCCTTCACTATATTATATAAATAAGCAGTTTCAATTCACCTGTTGGAAGAAATATCTGCAGCAAAATCTAGCAACATTACAGCAACTGAAGGCTTACTAAATATGTCTCGTTAAGTAAAATCTGGCCATTTTTAATAATTAAGCAATAATTTCAATCTTAATTTTTTAAAACCCATTCTCCTACTAAAAAATGATAATTTAAATTTTATAGAAGCTTGACCAGTTGAAAATTTCCAAATTACTGAACTCTTATAATGAACATTTGTCTGACAGAATTACTTGGCACAATATGAACATAAAAATCATTGTTCTCTGCATGTGAGACATTTGGCCACTTCAACGTTCAATTGCTGTCTGATCAAAGAGTTGCTATTTCAAGATTTTGATTAAGCAGTTTAAGAGGTGATTTATTCATGCTAATCTTTACTCTATTGAAGACCTCTCATATGAAGCAAACATAGATAGAACACTGTGTTACTTGAGAAGCCTGCTTTCATTTATTCAGATAGTCAGTCTCGTGGGAAGATTTTGATTGCAAATGCTGAAACCTTACCGTAAAGCTTGTATAAGATTTCACACAGAAAAAAATCTTGAAATGTTCTTGTATTAGATGAGATGGTGAGAAAAGATCACAATGACATGAGAAATTTATGAGAACAGTGGGGTAAAAATCATTTTGTTTCTTAGTTTAAAATAGCTTTTGTTCATTAGAAACAGATTTTTGCAGTTTTTCAATTGAATCAGCCTTAAAAAAAAACTGAATAGTTTTCCATGTTTTGTATTTTATTAAATAGTTATTTGTGGCAAGTTATTTTTTACTTGAATTTTGAAAATCCTTTTTAACTGGTTAAGACTTGAGGAATAATTAAATGAATATCTTATTCAAATTATGTATTTTGTTTATTATTATTATTATTAATGTTTGAAAAGAAATATATAAACAGTTTTGAAGAAATGCATGCCAAGTTTAAATAATTTCAGTAGAAAGAAATAATAATTGTAGATTAAGAGAAAAATTAATCTAAATATCTGCTTTTATATTTTTTTCAGATGCTGATATTCAACGATCTTGTGCTCTACAATCTCCAAATGCATATCAAGATCGAAGGTAAATTATATTTAATGATAAATTTCTTCAGTTTATACTGTAAAGATCTAGACTTGCAAATGGTAGACATTATTGATTATAAAAAAGTTTATAAAGATTCTGAGTTATTTTTGCTATAGATATCAATTGATGTGCATATTATTTTAGCTATAATTCTCTCTTCTGAAATAAATTTGGACTAGATTTTAATTAAAAATCCGTTGACAAGTTTTCCTGGAAAGGCCATCTTAGTTTGTGTTTGTGTCTGGTCGACATCAACCAGTTGATGGATTGATCAACTGGCTGTTCGGATATGCCTGGTTGATGTCAACCAGTTGATGGGTTGATCAACTGGCCGTTCGGATATGCCTGTTGGGTCGATTCTGTTGGCACTGTTTGTCAACTTCGAGAGGACCAATTGATCCTGTCAACCAAGATAACGACTTACACTCATTGTGTATTTATATTGTAGTTGAAGTGATTCTAGTTGAAGTGTTGTGTGGGATGAATTCTCTGTGTAATTGCCTATTCGCATCCATTAAATATTTTTTGCACAGCCTACTGCTAATATCAATCGTTCATTGTTCTCCTTGCCTTTCTACATTAAAACTAAATGTAAAACTGAAATGAACCAAAATACATATCCAGTGACAGCTTCGGCCATTTGAATGTCAATTGGTGCATTCGGATACTCTGGTAGCAGTTGTATCAACTATCAAATTCGTAGCTCAATCATCCACCGTCAACCATCAATTGTAGTTGATGTATCTGAACACAGCCGAAGTCTTTAGAATGGCTACTTATCAAAACTTCTGACAATGTTTGACTGAACTAATAGTATAAATACAATACAGAGAAGATTAAAGTAGTATTTAATGTAAAGACTTAAGTTTTAAGATAAAATTAGGCCTCAGATTACTGGATCTGTTACAAAGCCATCAAGAAAGTGGACTTAGAACATGATTTATTTGAAAGGGAAAAGGAATACAACCAATATTTTATTATTATTTTCTTAAAAGTCAGAGAAAGTCATTTATTAGAATTTATCTTTTACTTTGGTCTTTCTGTAAGATTGGAATTCTAACTTCCCTCTTCATTATCATATGTTTATATTTGATCTGTTACATTCCTTAGCATTTTTAAGAAATTGAGTTATTCACATTTTACTTTTTCAGTTATTTAATTTAATCTATGTGATTCAGTCTTGTTTTTGCTGGATAACAGGCGTTTATAGAAATTAAGTAATGTTATTATTTTGTTTTGTTTTTCTCTTTGAAATGAGTTTCCAGCCAGTCATTGCTTAGTATTATTGCGAGTTTACTTTTTTTCTTGTAGATGACTTTTGCATGAAGTAGGATTGTGGCCGTTGCCAGTTAGAGAACTATTCCAGTGACTGTTTCACATTCATTCATTTAACCATGGTTTTATTCTCCACACAACCTGCTATTTCTCCAAGGTCAGCAATGTTGATGACCAGTTGACTCACAACCTCACTCGGATTATTCCTCAATAGGAAATTGAGGTTCCTTTCCTGTATTGTAACTTTTTATCTTCAAATGTAGCATTATATTTTCAGATCATGTATTTTAAGATTACCATTGTTAGTTCTACCTTTGTTGCATCCCCTGTCTGCTATACAGGAATATAGGCTCTACAGTTGTATCACACCAAACCCATGTTTTGTGCCTTTGCTGTTGTTCCTTTTAACTTGCCTTCTTTTTCAAGATTAACCTCCTACCATTAGTGTTCCATCATATTTTTTTTAATCTTTTATTTTCATTTTATCCTCATTATTCATTATTCATTTTATAGTCCTTTCATCTACTGTGATGTTTTTTACTTCTAATATCTGATTTTCCTCTTAAATTTTGATGTTGTTTTTTAATAATCTTAATATCTCTCATCATCATTAGTATGTCCTAATTGGTATGGTTTTGACTGACTAAAAATTCCAACGATAAGCTTTTTTTTATGTCATTCCTGCAAGATTCTTTCCTTTGATTGAATCCAAATGGATTGGATGCTTATATAGTTATGTTATATTAAGAACAGTAATTCAGTTTTTATTTTTACCAGTCCTTCTTTTGCAACATCTGAACAGATATGTCCTGTATCCATTCTCTTTTAATTCAGTACCTTATGTTAATAACTTTTAATTATATTGTATATTTTCCTTCTTTTTGTTGATATTTGCACGTTATCTCTTATTGCATTATCTCGCATGTGTGTGGTTGGAGTTAGCTGTAGTTTCACCGATAACAAGGAATGTTAATATAATTAAATAATTCTGGAGAAATGTAGGGAAACAAACAAAGAACAATATTAGGCTTATTTTATTCTTCTCTTTCCCTCTCTTTTTGATGGAGATTGTAATTTTATTTTATGATAATCCATCTTCTGAAATAATTAGTCTAGAATATAAGCGGTGAGGTGTGGATGTGTTTAAACTCTTAGATTGGGCATAAACATGTAAGGGATGCAATGGGATAAAATCATGTCATTTCTAATTGTTGGAGCCATTATTGTGCAAATGTTCCAATTGAATTGTTAAATGAAAGTGATAAATGTTGGCAAATTTTTTGACCTCCTGATAATTTCAGAATTTCTAATAAGTAATTGAGCTCCAATTTTCAAACTTACCTTGAAAAAAATCAGCTGCATTTCAAATTCTATAACAGATGTTTCTGCTTACCACCCAAAAGCAAGATCTTTGTTTCCCATTCAGCAAAGAAGGTATGGAATGATTGAATATATGTAATTTTGTGCTAATATTGGTAACAAAAAATTTGGCTAAGCTATGTAACTCTTCTGTCTATTGGGGGGGGGGGGGGAATGCCACCCCCACTTTATGCTGCATCATCTGAAAGTGTTTTAATGGCGAGAACACTGCTCTCTATAATAGTAATATCTAAGTATGCTTTTAATCTTAAATCTCTGCTTCTCAACAGTATGACAAGCATCTAAATGACATATGTATAATAACGTGATGAATTTAGCAGTGTTATAATAGCCTATGTAGTTTGTAAAGCTTTGGCCTAATTCCATAATCTTACACCTTACATTAACATAGCTTATTATTAACAAGGCCTTCTATTATAATTGTGTTTCATATTATTTCAAAATTAAAATCAAATATAACGAGTAACATTACTATGTGTTTCACTGTCATAAATGAAAATAACGTAGTTCTCTTAAAGCTCAGATCCAAGCTTGAATACAGTCATTGAAAGTGAAAGAAAAAGGTTTAAACACACTTACATGTTGGTAAAATGGAAATGGAGGTATAGAAACCTACTTCCTTTAAACTCATTTAAGTTGTTAGAATGAAGCTTTCCATTAAATGAATAAATAATAAAAGGTAAATATAGAATATTTATGAAAAATTAATTGCAAAAATAGCTGAAACTAATAGTTTTGTCCTTAATTGAAGTTTATAACATAGTGTAACTAGGATTATTCACATAATTCAAAAATCTACGTAAATTGTTAAGTGTTAGTCTTTTAGACACTTTAGATGATTGAAAGTCAGTTATATGATCCTATTGTTGACATTTGTATGAAATTGGATTAGAATGAAATAAAACTTTTACCATCATCTTGTGTACAAGTAATTTCAATCACATTAAAAGTTCCCTTGAGATGAATAACATTTAGCATTCCTGTTACCATCTTAATTGCAACTTATAGCAAATACCAGATAACGAAGGGATAATCAAGCTACAGATTTATATATCACCTGATATAAAAATTTGTATAGTCTTCCAATGTAAAGAAAAAGGAGTAACAATGTTTCTTTTAAATTTCGATTATCAGTTGGATTGTAAGTGCTGTCTGACCAAATCTAAAACCCCTCTGTGAGCAGATAATGTAACATTTTGTCTGGTCAGATGGTTATAATCTCATGTGGCATTTAGTAAGATCTATTTCTGGGCCCAACTGCTCTGGGGCACAATCATCTAATTTAGTTTGTCTCAGTTGATTTTGTGCTTCAAATTATAAATTCTTGAGTAAAACCTTTGGATAAAATAAATGATATTTTATTTCTTAGTGCATTATTTAATTTTTAATTTTATTTTATTGTGTTGAACTTTCATAAAAACTATTTTACAATATTAATAAGGAAATTATAATTATTTATTTATTTCTCTTTTTGATAGTAATTCGATTACTGAGAGCACTGTTTCCAACATGTCAGCAGAATCAGTTGCACTTTCATTGCTACGCAGATTTTCTGAAAAACAGCTACCCAAAGCATCCGATTTGGAATGGCTTGTTTCTGAACAAGATGCACCCCAAAGGGTAAAAAACTGTTTTTTCATTATGGAACTGTAAAAACTATTTATAGACTGTCTTATGCAAAAGGTTTTGCTTTTATTCTAACTTTAAATATTGATGTATGGTCGAAATGACAGAGACTAACGTCTGAGTTTAGTCTAAGGCACACACATTTATTTACAATTATTTACAGATATATATACAGATCGGACTGGATTCCGAGAATCAAAGATGGAGCTCTCTTTCTGGTCCATCATTCGGAGGGAGCCAGCGGCGACGCTCTCTGTTTGGTCCGCCACTTGGTGAGAGGCCACGAAGCGTAGCCGATTGGCCTCCCGATTCAGCCAATCACAGGACAGTTTAACTGACCAATCGGGAAGGCTTTTCGACATTGCATCAATATATGCATTTTTATAATTTGAATTTTATTTTGACTAAAAGAATTAATGATTAACAACTTCAGAATAATTCAGATTTTACAATAGAAAGGGAGGTTTAAAATATAGTAGGAAAGTGGGAGAAAACTTTTGTTGAAATTTAGCATTATTGATGTTTTTCAATACAGTTAATCTCCTTTCTCCGTCATTACCATTTTTTTAAAAAATTTCTTTGATAAAATAATCCATAGCAACTTGAAGTTCGAATTCTTCCTTGTATTTAAGAACATCTCTTTGAATTATTCAACATAGAAATCGAAGATCTAATCAAGGTCGAAACCTGAATATCTTTGGCTTTTCTCTGTTTAATTAAAGCTATAGTCTAAAGAACAGTTATTAAATTAATAAAATTAAGAATTCCATTAATTATTATTCTATTCTAAAAACAGGTAATTTTGAATGCACAATAAAGATATTCCAAGCTTCTTGAACCCAACTTGAATGTTGTAGTTCTCTGATTGACTTGGATTGTGAATAGATTGCATACAACTACAATGATTCTCATATCTTCTTTAAATAACCCACTTAATCTATAAACTTTTACATATTTATTCAAATTATGGATATTTTGGAAGGGAAAGAAGGAGGAAGTCAGAATTATTCAACTCTTCATTCAAGAATATTAATTTTTCTATCAGAAACAATAATTTCTAAGCTTAATTGTTTTGTTTTTTAGAGCTTACATGAAAATTTAGCTCAAGCAATTCTTTTTTTTTTTTAATTATAAATTTTTGTGTAAATAAAAGTTTTATACAGATTCAATATCCACAGAGAATTTTGCTATTTATTAAGCAGTGAATTACTTATTACTACAGTATTTACTCGAATATAACTTGCCCTCGCAGTATACCTCACACACGAAAAAAATTTAAACTAAGAAATAGATAGTGATGTTTTTATGGCAGTCTCAGATATTTTTTTTAATTCAGTTGATGAGAATCAGCATTTCAACTAACAATTGTCGACTTGCTTTTGTTGTTGAGTTGTGTGATCTTATGTTAATACGGCACCAATCATATTCGTACAGATAAAAGCAACCAGTAGAGGAAGTGTGGGAGCATTCAATTCTTATTACTCATTAGTGAAGGATTGTTCAAACATATCTCATGTCTTGTAAATTACTGCTAATTTTTATTTGAAATATAGAGAAACATTCAAGTTACAGTGCTGGTTTTAAACTCAAAATTATTGATTTTGATAAACGTAAATAACATTGATAATTAAAATTTAAATAAATTCATTTTATAAATAATATGAGCAATTATGAAGTATAATGATTACTGAGGATTTGATTTTAATCATGAAATTAATTTTTTCCTAAAAATCTTTAGTTTCCGAAAATCTCTATGAATATCTCGCATCACGATTTTTCAACTTTAATTTTGGGAAAAAAATTACATGTTGTATTCAAGTAAATAATGTTTTATTATTTGTTAAACAACTGTGAACTTGTATTCTGTCAAAAATGTATAATCAAGTAGGAAATTTACATATAGATGCTAATCTAACATGTAAACATAAGATTGATAGAGATAACTACTTGTGATGCCATTTCAAAAGAATTTTTTAATTTAGTAAATCTAAAATTAATTACCAAATCAATTAAAATTAATAATCATGGTAAAGCACATAAATACTTAGAAAAATTGAAATAAGAAAAGCTTTCCATTTAATTTAGGATAAAAATAAATCTTAGAGTCTCAAACAATTATTTATAAATCAAAAGAAACATCAGTTTATTTACGGATATTTACAAAAGTGAAAGTTAATAATCTACGAATGTTTGATTTAGTCTCATCAAAAATTTAAAACTATTACAATCAATCAATATAAAGTTGAACTCATCAAAAATAAATTGGATTTTTCCATTTCTCTGTTTATGCAGATTTATGATATTTTAATGCATAACAATAAATCTCTGTTTATGGAATTTTTAATTTTCTAAGGTTAAGGTTAGGGAGTTAAGACATGACAGAACATTTAGTATGGCTTAACATACACAAATAATTGGTTGAAAATTTAGTCTTATTCATTTCAACCTTTGTGTAATCTTTGTATTTTTTATAAATTTTCAGCTAGTTTTAGTTTTGTACAACTTTTGATAATTATAATAATGGAATATGTCTTAACTCCTTTGCAGAAATGAACATTTCAGAATTAAAATATAAACATCAAATTTTAATATTATGTTATATTTATTTAGCTTCTGCCTCTGCCAACATCCTGGCCTATTTCCCCTGATGAAGCAGAAAATGGATATAATCAACAGGTATATTATAATATTTATGTATTTTAAAACCTCAACCAGTTTAAAGAAATAGTTTGCATTGAGCCAGTCTACTAATTGTGCCGAGCAGAGATATCATAAATGATCAGTTATTATTAATAGCAGAGTCATTAATCTAAGAGAGTAAGCATTCTTTTAAGGAAATAGAAAAACCTGACAAGACAGTTTAAGCTTTCTGAAATCATTAAGAAAAACATTGGAGAAGGAACAGCAAGATATTACTAAGTGATTGATGACTTTCAAACAAGAACTGTTTCAACTGATGACTGATAAAACTACAAAGCACAAGATGTTCCAAGGATGATTAAAAACATTTGGGAAAAAAAAATTAACTTTTACTGAATTGAATTCAATTAGAGAATCTTTCAGAATCACGGGGAAAAGTGTTATTCACAATTAATATGAATCAGTCGACTTTCTTTTACATTTGCCCCTTTCCTTTACAATGCTGCTTTCTGGTTTCATCAAAATTTTCCTATTACATTAGATATTTTAAAAAATGTCCCCTCTCCATTGGAGAGAAATGAATAGTCTCCCTGTTATATGAAATTAACCTTAGACATTTGAAAGCTTCGTTTATTGGATTACACACAGTGCTTTACAAATGATTTGATTTTTAAAAAGCAACCAGTCATTAGTTAATTTAGTTAGATCATAAAGCATTGTAATGAAGAAATTTTAACTTGTGCTAAATTCATATTTGACATTCAAACTAAAGAGTGTTGAGCTCTTCTTCTATATATATATTTTTTTTAATGTGTTTTATATATTTTTAAATTAATTTAGATATGTATAGTTTGATGCATTTTAGAAATAAAAAAGTTCATGCAGTATAAAAGAATATTTTAACTTGATTTTAATAAATAACTTACTTTAATTGAATATAAATAGTTTACATTAACTGTATCTGTTATTCTTGAAATTTTCAAATTTGTAATGCTAATATTTTTTAAAAATATTTCAGACTCGAATAAGGGGTAATTTGGAATGGGCTCCTCCACGAGCCCAAATCATATTTAACATACATCCGCAACCTAAGTAAGTAAAAGAAATGATTTTTCATCAACTTAACACTTTTGGGTCGTACCCTTTGCTCCCCTGGTTTCCCCCATAGGTCGTGCTATTTTTGCATATTTTCAAGGTGTATGTATCACAAGCATAATTGGATAATTACTTTGGATCAGTGATAAAGAGCTAATATTTGTCTTCAAAATGGTATATTAGATTTTATTGTAAGTCTTATAACAAACAAAGAGATTTAGTTAGAAAGGAGAGTAGAAATTGAGACAAAAAAAAAAAAAAAATTACATGTTGCCTCTATTAGAAAAAAAATTGAGAATATGACAACTCAGCAAAAAATAATATTTCACGTTAGTGGGCTTTGCTTCAAACAAGCTAGATTTGAACCTTTGAAAAAGTCCCATGACTTCTGAAATGTATTTTGGCCAATTTGGCAAACTGTGCTTAAACTATCTTCCATAGCAATAACAAGTTCTTATATTGTGTTACACCTAACTTGGAGCTTCAATTGTTTGGCTTTCTAAAACTAACTGTGTATATATATATATATAGATAGTTTGTAATAACTATATATCTATAGAAATATATCTATGTATTCATATATAGATAGGTAGATGTTATCTGGCTTTTCTTTATAGCAATTTTTGCTATTATCAGTTTACTGGACTTATTCTCCGAGTTTGTGTGGCAGGTGAAATTTCTATTAAACTTGGCTATTCCCAAACTCCATGACTATTCTGAATACCTATACATAGTATTGTGCTATATAAAAACAACAACAAAAATTGAAGATATATCATTTTTTATTTTAATGAAAAAATAATTATTGTGTCTCATTGCCTTAGATGACAGAAAATATAGCTGTTAAATTTTATAAAAATTATATCATGGTAATCATTTTTCTTATCTGGAAAGAAGAAATTTTGACATTTTCAATTAGTTTTATGCAATCCATCAAACCATATTCTAATAAACTAATATCTGTTTTTGTTTTGTTTTTTAACGTCAAATGATAACTGAATATGTTTAATTTTTTTATTCACATTTACATTTTTTTGATAAATTTATATTTTTAAAAATAATAGCTGTTGAAACTCAGTGTTGTAATCCAACTAATGTTTTATAATATACCTCCCAGTCTTCATGGTAAATGTTTTGTGCCCATACTTTTATTTTTATTATTATTGATAATGGTAAACTTCCATACTTTATTGTACACAATATCAATTCATTTGAGGCCTTGCTTGTAATAAAAAAAAAAAAAAGCATAAAGTTGCCTGAAAATGAAAATGTACCCTACTTTGAAGCCTAAGAATGCTGTTTGAACGCATTGCAGAAGTTATTTTATACTTTTGAGTAACTTATTAATAGCTTAATTTGTTGAATAGTTTCATTAACAAAATTATCAGTTGTCTGCTGAATCAAATAAGTAACTTTTTCCCTCTCTACCATTTTTATTTATTTATTTGACACTATTTATTTTAGCAACGTTAACAAACTTGGTACTGTAGCATGAAAAATACTATAAACTAAGATAAACCATTGCAGTCTATTACATTTTCTCTCAGTGGTTCTGCTTATTTATAATAGTAGAACATAATTTCCTAATTAATAAAAATCAATTTTATATAATGTAAGGGAATAATTCTGATTTATTTTTTTTTCCTTTTAGGAGGAAAGTCATATTAACCAAACAGAATTATCGCTGTGCTGGATGTGGGATGAAAATAGAATTAGGTTTGTTGAATTTTGTTTTCTTTCAAATAAAATATATATTTATCTTGAAATTCCATAACTAAAATTTTTTTTGTGTTTTTATGGTTTTCATGAATCATTCTTGAATTAAAAAGTAAATAAAACTTGGTTCTTAACTTTTGAAATTAATTTTAGTAAATTAAATGTTTTCAGCTAATATAATTTATCCAGTATCAGATTGCTAAATAGAGATAGGGCTGGTATTATAAATGAAAAAAGCTCATAGTTTCAAATGTAGCTGTAATTAGTATTAACTTATAGAATGGGAATGATGGAAATCAGCTTTTTGTACAAGACCTTTCCTAACCCAACATTTCAAAAGTCGTCATCAAATGCTACATAAAGAACCCCAACATTGGGTCCCTACATATCAAATAAAATTATCTTGAAGGTCCAGCATTTTTGCTAATTCGCAATGGAATTTTCCAAAGAAGATTTCATTGCCGACTTCTCCAATGGATTTAATTTTCACTGCTTTTTTTATTATTTATTGAATACGTTGGGAAAGAGTTAAAAGAGTGATGATTTAATAGGATAATAATTATTTGAAGAATTGTTTGACTTTCAAACCATCTGATTCAATTGTAAATGTATTGACAATAACATATTATTCCATGCTAGCACAGAACATTATAAAAATTTACTTATCTATTACAATAATATACAAAAGTGCAATATAATATTCATCTTCTTTACTTCTTTAAATAACGATAATAACGATGAAGAATAACCGGTTAGGTTATTCAAAATATATTACTTATGGAGTAAAGAAGATGAAGAACATTATAATTTTTAAAGATTTCTTTGTTTGTTTATCACCTATTCATTTAGCTATTGTGTAAGTAATAATAATTGCATTGAAGTATTTACTGAATATGTTTTGTTTAATTGTAGGTTTTATCAAAAGGTTTCGCTACTGTGAATATTTAGGGAAATACTTTTGTCAGTGTTGCCATTCCAATCACCTGTCCTATATTCCAGGAAGAATCCTCAGGAAATGGGATTTCTCCAAGTACAGTGTATCAAATTTTTCAAGGGATCTTGTAAATAAAATGTTCTATGATCCTCTATTTAATATCGCTGATATTAATTCGGCTCTCTATCGAAGGACTAAAGCACTGGACAATGTTCGTGAATGCCGAAGGCAGCTTTTCTATTTAAAAGATTTCATGAGAACATGCAGAAATGCTGAACAGTAAGTAAATTTAGTATTATGATTATACTCATTATAAGGAGATTTTAGTTTATTCTTCAATCCTGGAAAGTAATTTTGAAGTTCTTATTTCTGTCTGTATTTACATGAAAATGAAAGAAAGATAATGAAGCACTTAATAAAAATAACTTGTTTACTAAACTGAACTAAAAGGCTAATTCTTTTTCTGTTCTGGTAAATTTGGCTTTCTTTTGAAGCTTGCTTATTCACAAAAATTATTGGTTTTTCATAATCTTTATTATAGTTAAGTAGTTGTATTGCATCTGAAACATTTAATATTTCTTTGTTCTTGTGAATGACAGCTAGTAGATCAAAGAGCTGAAGGAAATTGTTGAGAATTTTCTCATTGTTTACTTCTTTTTTTTATCTTCATGTTCTTCTTTTTACCCCTAGGTATTTGTTTGTATGTGACTATCCAGGCTGTATACAGTATATTTTGTAAACACTAAAATGTTTTAATACTATCACAGTGGTAAAATACTATTGAAACTACCATTAAAGATTAATTGTTTGATTTATAAGAATAGATGAACTTAGACTATCAATTAATTCATCTTTGATTAAGCTTTTAAGAGCACTTTTTATAAGAAAGCAGTGTGTTCAAATATCAGTCTTAATTTCTGTGTGATCTTTGATACTAGCATTTTCCCACACATAATGACTAAGACCTTTTCTTGAGATTCAGTTGGTTCTCTATTGTGGCTTAAATACTGTCTGTAGGTATATATCTACCTGTAATAATTTCAGTGGTTCCATTCCAATTTGAAATCATTGAGGAAATGATGCACAAGGTATTGCGTTTCTCCCTAGAATGTCTCTCTAAGATACAGATCTTCAAAAACACTCCTATTTTTTTTTTTTTTTTTAAAGTTGTGGTCTTAACAGTCCTAAATTCTCTGAGGCATACCAAATGATAAGGCTATTGAATATTGAGACTAGTACTCATATTCAATATTTCTAAATGTGTCATGAGAAACCTGCAAATTAGATCCATCTGATTGGTTTTAATTCCGTTGAACCTATATTTATTTTTCCTGCTTCCACAAGGCTTTTATAATAGTAAAAATTATTTGATAATAAATGTTTGATAATTTCATGTCAGTCTGTACCTATAAACTACTTAATTAGGACATACTGTTTAGTAGTAATAGTTTTGTACAGTAAATCCTCGAATAATATGTGCACACAACGTATTTTGCAATAATGCTATTTATATTTTAGAAAAACAACATGCGAAATAAAATGAGAATCTCTGCACACTGATACTCAGGTGGAAGACTTAGTTATGATCCTTTCCAGTGTAACTTAATATGAATTAAAAATTTAGTTAAGGTTAATAAAATAACATAATTTTTTTCTTTGTTTCTTTTTTTTATGTCATTTAATTAATAACAGACTAATTAAATCATATATGAAGCGAACTTTAAATATAAAATATGTTTTATCCAGAATCAGTTTGTCTAAAGTGGGATTTAATTCCACAAATTGTGGTCCTTATTTGCCCAGTTATCTGCCTTAACATATAAACGATAAAAACATCCCAGAACTGTTATTTTCACTGAATTGTAAAAGTGATATCATTCAATTTTTAATAGCAAAATGTCCCTGTTTAATGGATATTTGCTTGGTGTGCAACCAAACGTAACCACTGTCATATGAGGAATTACTGTACTTTTTGGACAGTAAGTGAAGTGAGTTTCAAAATAGGTTTCATTTTATATTGTTTCTAATTTTAGTTTACTGGTTGAATTTGATAAACACCCCTTGTATATGTTGGCTGAACCAGACGTCTATTCATTAAATGATTTGGTTTTGGTGAAAAGTGGAGAATTAGGAACTCGATTAAAATTCCTAGTTAACAATGCAATTGCCCATATTCATCAGTGCCAGGTAAGAGATTTTAAATTATTTACTAATTTATCAAATTGCCAACTAAATTAGCACATTCCTATAAAAAATAAGCAATATTTACGTAATTTATTTTACATAATAAATTCTTTTTATGTAAATATTGCTTATTTTTTATAGAAATGTGCTAAAATTAGTTGGCAATTTGATAATTTTTAAAAGCACATTAAAATTGATTTTATACTTTATTTACTAATTTTTTCCACCTAATATTAAATATTTTAGAATTATTCGTAGTCTTCATTATTTTCGTAATTGAGCATTGCCAATTATAATAGTGTGTTAACAAAAAAGAAAAAGAACTGTAGCATTTAAATAAATATTGTAAGTACAATCACAAAATTCAGGAAATGTATTTGTGATATTATAAGCCTTTTAATCAATTTTGTATGTTAAGTTTTAAAAATAAAATATACTTATTTTATAGTTTAAAATTCTTCATTTTTATACAGTTATGATTTTAATATGAAGTATTGTTAAGAAAATGACACTGATAATTCAAAAAACATTTACTAATATATAAAATGTTACATTGATTAAGTATATTAGTTAATTAATTCATAATTTATGCTGAAGTGGTTTTAAAGGAAGACTCGAATAGAAACTTGTATTACGATTATTTTGAAGGGTATTTTTACGAGCGATTAATTTAATAAACAATTTAAAATGTTTGTATGTTGATGTGCCTTTCCTTTCTTCTGTAGTTATGTGAAGCCAGAGGTTTTATTTGCGAGCTATGCCATAAAGAAGAAGTTATTTTCCCATTTCAGTTGAAGAAAGTGGTCCAGTGTTTAGGTATTTGCATTATATTTGATAAATATACATTTGTTAGCAGCTTACTAAGAAATTAAGATTTTATATCGCTCTGAAATACAAATCTCCATGATTCAGTTAGATATCATATAAACTTAAAGATTCGTGAAGTTTAATTAGGAATTTAAACGTAAATTGCTTCCCTTTGTAATTACAACTTGTAATAATTTTGTAAAATTGCAACATTGTAGAAAAGTTAAGAGTTATTTAATTGTTTTACATTATCCTATTCTTTTTTACATTAAAATAGTGTCTTGATTTTTGTGGGGTTTGTCTTGTGTCTGGAAGCTACCAAAATAGCTTGAGTTTTGGTACTCCTTGCTTGGCATAATATTTAAACCTGTTTCCTTCTTATCTCCAAATTCGGCAAATTTGAAGCCAAGAGGCATTTCTTGGCATTTCTTAAAGAGGCATTTCTGCCATTTTGATTGGAAATGATTTGCTTATTTTTTAGGTTTCAGTGATGCCTTGAATTAGGAGGCTGTCACTTACAATAACAATAGACTTGGCTCTTAGACATGTGCCCTAAGGACCATTAAGTCTGATTGTCTATGAAATCTTTTACTCAATCCCATGTAACACAATCTTAAGTCTGTCCTATTAAAATTTGAATTAGTGACACTGGCTTTTTATATGGACCACCTTTTTGAAAATGTAGAATTGCTACTTTGAATTTTACACAAAGAAAAATGAAATCAGATATGCTAATGTAAAAATGAATTGAGAAGATATGACAGAATATATATATTCATTCTTTCGTGGTATGAAAACTTATATGAACAAAAATACTTGGGTTTGAGGATCAACACTACGTCAATTTCAAATTACTTGAGATTGTTTTTAATTGCATTTCCTTAAGTTAAAATGTAAAATGGAATTATTCTGCATATTTCTAAATTAGCTCAGTCTGAAACACCAGCTTCGGGGGGGATTTCGTGCACTTTCAGGCCTGCAATAGATAGGTCTTTATGTCATATAAAATAAAGACAGAAATATGGAAATAAATTAAACCAGACATTGGCTACCCATGCATTTAAATCAAAAAATAAATTCACTTAAAAGAATCTTCCACTTCAATTTAATTTTGCCCAGTTTCTTAGGTTTCAAAGATGTTTTTGTGAAGCATCACAAGACAACAACAACAACAACATAAAAGAAACACAATCCAAGTAGTCATTTGAGTTCTTACTCATGACCCATAAACATTAAATTTTTCATTTGAGATCATTTCTTATTGGAACAGCCATTTATGAGTTAATATCCAAATGGGCAAACGGCTTAAATTGCTCTTTTGCAGACCTACATTGAAGTGAAAGTGTCTTTTAAGAGCTTTTATTTTCTGATTGAGTTCTACACAAGGGACCCCACTGAATTTAGAACATTTACTCACAGTAACCTTGGCTGACAATAGGTAATCATCCAGAAAAGTCCAATTTAAAGATTGCAGTGACAAGAAAGAGAATCAGAAAATTTAATATGAAAACAAATTGGTTTATTAGAAACACTGAAAATGACAGAATTCTTTAAAAGATTGATTCATAATATTTTTTTTCTGATTTCAACCCCCCCCCCCCCTTCCCCAAAATTAAAAATAATTTTTCTTGGCAAGAGGGCATGCTTAAGATAAATGTTCATTATAAAGCCCCTTCTGCTGTAGAAATTGAAAACAGCTTGATGTGAACGTGTGAAGGAAAAATTTGTTATTGATATAAACAATTTATACCCCCCCCCCTTTTTTTCTTTTTTTATTTGTGTGTTTTATATATTATTAAAGTCTATTTAACTTATTGTTTTCAGCCTGCTGGGCTTGCTATCATGCTACTTGTTTTGTTTCCAATCAATGTCCAAAATGTGCTCGTATTGAAGCAAGGTAAGGCTATATCTATTTTATCAGATAGTTGGGATTTTTCTTTGATAACAGTGAAATCATTTGAAATATACAACATCATGGTATCAATTGAAACCATTTCAACTGTGAATTACATTAAATGAATGGAGTTTTAACCTAAAATTTCATAAAAATACCTTTAAGAAAGTTATTAAGAATTCTCTATCCAGTCAAACTACTGTAGAATTTCCTGGATACTTTTTTCACTTGTAACAGATACAAACAAAACTTTACTAGATTAAGCTGATTAAAACTTAATAATTAGGGTGTGAAAATCATGAAAGTTGGCCAGTGTTTTTGCTGTGGTGTTATAATCAACAATGGATGCCAGTTAGTTTACATAGTTGTTGATGTATTACCAACAAAGACATGTCCTCAATTGTCGTCGGGCATGTTATCTAAAGGAAAAAATGGCAAGGGCATGTTATCTAAGGAGAAAATGCTTTAATCCATTTTTTTAACCACGGAGGAGATTTAACTGGCAGAGATCCATCAGTGAATGGTTGCTGGAGATGGAGTCGATAATTTTGGAAGGGTTGAAAATATAATGAAAAATGATCCCCGTTCAGTGAAGACATATATCCTCATCACTGATACAACTGTGATAAAGTAAATGAGTTTGTTCAGGTTATTAGATGTGTTTTACATCAACAAATCATAGCAAATACATATTCCTACTAGTATAAGTGGCCTTTATGTCCTCTAGTGTTACTAACTCGAAAACCTGAAATTCCTGTATAGAAACATATAAAATAAAAAAAAAACAAACTGGAAAATTTACCTTAAAATTTCCAGAGGTTTCAAAATTCTCATTCAACTGGGAAGGTGGAGGGACGCTCAGTATTTCACCAGCCAAACAATCATATCACAATGTATGAAGTAACAAGGAAAAAAACAAACCTTGAATTACAGATTGTAAACCTTCATATCTCTTCTCCCATCAGCATCTGACAAAATTCCAAGTTTGGAAGGAAATTTCCGATGCTGGCAACTCTGTCCTCCTCTTCCTTTTACAATAACAATAAACAACAATTGCAAGACTTTCTCCATATTAGAGAATTATTATAAAGGCATCCTTTGATTTTTTTCGACAAGTTAGAGCACTGTCGAAAACTGGAAATCATCGAAATGCAGCACCCAGTCTTTGTTTTAGCTTACAAATGCATTTTGGCCCCGAAAAACAGTAATAAAGCACTGTATCACTTACAAATGCAGGTAAAAGCTAAATAATACAATATGTACTGTACAAAAGTTCAGTACGACTTCTGTAAACAGACTAAACAAAAAGATGATATCAAGTTAATTGAGAAAAAAAGCAGCATTATGGAAGATCATTGAAACAACGAAATAGGTCGAAAGAACCACAATGTATGGGATCTAGTTGTAATTGAAAAGGATAAAAAGAGTGGATCATCAAAAAACAGGGACCCTTTAAATCATTTCAGAAAATAAAATGTTTTAGACCAAAATAAATTAGATCTTCCCACTAACAATAAGCTTAACTTAATTGCCAATCCAAAATAATGTAAAGATGCTCTAATAAAAAATTAATTTATACTACAGCATTATTAGTTGGTTGCAAAAGGCATCATTCATATAATAAATATAAAAGTAAACTTAAATCACATCACTTTCATGCATCCCCTTGTCTGTTTATCAGCTTTTGATATTTTAAAATTTCATTGTTTTGCTGAAAAAATGCATTTTTTTTTTTTATATTACAATTGTAAAATAGATGGAAAAAGTTAGTTGTATTTATTAATCTCATGAAGTGCTTTCTTAGTAAATTAAGGTTCCAGACCAGCCTGAGTGACACATTCTGTTGGCTTTATTGAGATTTATTCTTATTCGTACGGTCTTGTCTGTGATTTAGATAACAGTTGAAATCTGCCTACAGTTGTATTATTGTTAAAACGAAAACCAAGGCTGCACTTGAATAAAAAAACAACGCCATTGGAGGGAATCTGGAATGGCCGTTTCATCCTTTTTGGGACTCATGAGCCAGATAATAAACCCAGGAAGGTGTGAACATAAGTGGAAGTCACCCTAGCACCCAACAGTGACCCCCAACCCAAACAAGCAACAATAAAAAAATGAGTGCTCTAGTGCACACTAAAACATTTTTTCCTAATAATTGTTAGGACTAAAAGGTATTAAATTATAAAGAAACCAACAACTAAAAAGATATCATAACATAAATAAATAAATTTAACGAGCAGAAAATATTTATTAAAATGAAAACCAAGGTCACTGTTGGGTGCGAGGGTGACTTCCACTTACGTTCACACCTTTTATCATAGGGGAGGGTGGATTGAGTTGATGAGTTCCAAAAAGGACAAAATGGCAGTTCCCGTTTCCCTCCAATGATAAACTCAAAAGGCATTATTATTTATTCATGTGCAGCCTTGATTTTCATTTTAATATTTTCTGCACGTTAAATTTATTTCTTTAAGTTGTATTGTATTGCTTATTGATAATTTTTTTTTTAAATGAAATAATATAAGTGGTATTCCTAAAAAAATTATTTTCAAAGGAAGATACAAATACTTTATTAATTAAAGGCAAAAACAAAATGGGGACTCAAATGAAAGGTATGTGTCATGTATGGAGAAAATGCTGTAACTGATAAAACGTGCCAAAAGTAGTTTCCAAATTTTGAAACATGCGATTTTTCTTTTAAAAGATGCACCACACTCCGCATAGTCATCTACCATTGAAAATGAGCCAAACCCAAACGATCTTTAATTTCACCCAAAATATTATAAGACTCCTCCAGCTCTTATAATGGTTAGATGTGTGTAGATCATTTGAACATATTAGTAAGGCATTGTTTCTTAAAAAATAATAATTGATTTATAATTAAGTGTTCCTGTCATGCCACTGCTACTAGATCAGCAATTAATAAGCACAAAATTAAATGCTACCTGATGGAAGGATTTTAATCCTCTATTTGAGAGGAAGGCCTAACAATTGGCCAAGAAACACTGTTTTACCATTAGTGCTGAAGGAAGTTGTTTTTTTTTTTTTTTTTTTTTTTTTACCTTTACTAGATAAGAGATTAAATATAGCTGATAAACTGTTTTCAATACTGATTGTCCTCTCTGTCAAAGTGTACTGCTATCACAAATAAAGCTTCCAGTTAGTTAAGGACATCCTTAAAATAAGCTTCAATCATTCAAATTAAGCAGTCATCCTAAACTTCAGTTTCAGAAATCCAAAAACTAGTTTAATACTGACAAGACGAGGGTACATCCTGTATATCGTGAAAATCAAAACACTTTTTTAAAATGAAAAGTACACATGGAGTACTTCAAAAATATATATACAGGTTATGGGGTTAACACTCAGCCGTTTTTGAGATATTTGACATTGTTTTTATTGATTTTCGAGTATTAACTTCCCGTAGTTCAATATCAAAAGAAGCATTCATGTGGCGTAATGTTTAAGTATTTGGTCTGGAAAGCTAAGGAGCGAAGCGTTCAAATCTGCAGGGGACAAGTGTTTTTTAATTTCATTTCTTTCTTTTCCTTTAAAATAAAATAGGTTTTTCTTTTTTTTATTTTCCTCCAGTTGTGAATATTAGGGAGAAAAGTAACAAACAAGTAGGAATAAATAAATAATTTAATTCTTCAAATGTATTTTTTATTAGAAGTATTTTAATTTATTAAAAATGAGATTTATACTGGATGATTCATAAAGTACTGGTGGTTTTCATCGCCCCATTTCGTTTAATCTCTACTGCACATAAAAATCTGAAACTTTTTATATAAAATCGTCAAACATGTAAGAGATATATTTCATGTTATTATTTATTCATTATTATTGAAATTCATTTTATTTGCATTCAAACACCCCAATATATCGTATATTTAAATAACTGTTATGGTGTTGTTTAAACTCTAAAAGTCTGGATCCAATATTCAACTGTATTTTTTTGAAAATGACAAATGACTTTTTTGGGAGACAGTCGAATAATTTTTTTGGACAATAATTTTGATACATTGGGGATGTTTGAACGCAAATAAAATGAATCTCAATAATAATGAATAAATAATAACATGAAAATATAACTCTTATATGTTTGAAGATTTTATATAAAAGGTTTCAGATTTTTATGAACAGTATTTCAAAAGATATGGGGCAGTGAAATCCACCAGTACTTTATGAATCACCCGGTATAAATATTCAGCTTAGCTAAGCTTAATCTTGTCGTTTTTCTTTGCTGTACTAATACTTTTTCTCCTGATGTTTTCTTAATTTTATTAATATTTGAACCATTATGAGTAAGATTGTTTTAATTATCTAAGCCCCCATGAGTTTTAATTAGTGTTTTTTCTGAAATTAACGATTTTTTTTTTTCTTCGGAAAAACTCATCACGAATGAACCAAGTAGTTCTTTTTTTGAATTTGTGATGGGGAAGGGGTCAACTTCACTGGTGTGTATCAAGGCACTTTCCTGAGATTTCCCCTGTTAACATATCGCACCTTTTACATAAAAGTAACTACACTAATTGTTCAATTGTGCAGTCAAAAATTCTTAAAAAAGGATCTTGTTTGTTGAGTATTATGTACAAAGCATGTACATAGTTCAAATTTAATTTAGAAAAATTATTTTTTTTAAATAATTTTTTTTTTTTTTTTTTTTAAGAAATAAGGGGTATAACCATTAAAGAATTCTCAGTATAAATATTTCAATCGGTTTAAATTTATAAAACTTCATTATTAGAAAGAAAAAAAAAAAAAACCCAACATTTATGTATACGCTATTAAATTATAAATGAATATTTTAGAATTCTTATCCATCAATTTTAATGGTGCAAGTATTAATGAAATGTTTCTCTTGACGTTTTGTTATTAACAAAATATCAAGAGAATTTAAAAAAAAAAAGTAAGTTTATTAAAGTTGCAAATTTATGTCTTATTTTTACACATTACGCCACATGAACACTTCCTTTGAAGTCAAACAAGTTAATAAGCTAATACTTGAAAATCGTTGAAAACAATGTCAACTATCTTAAAAACGGCTGAATTTTGGCCCCTCAATTTCTCTCTCTCTCTCTCTCTCTCTCACAGTGTTACCTCTTTTTTTTTTTTTTGAAATACTCGATTGTACTTTCATCTCGCAAAAGGGCATTGATTTGTACAATGTACAGGATGTACCCCCTACTCTTGAGAGATTTTGACAAGTGTATTCCTAATATTAGCCTCATCATATTAGATTATTTATGTATTCCATAAAAATTGATCAGTTAAATGTATAACTTTTAAATATTAACTTTTATTTTTTTTTTTTTAGGAAAGAAAAGATGTCCAATTCAGAGATTGAATTCATTATTGATGACTGAAGAAAAAGAAAGTCCTTCTCTATTGAAAATATTTTATTTATTGAAAAAGTTGTATTTATGTTGTAGTAAAGAGTTCCCTGTAGCATCAAAATTGATGCAATCATTAGTAAAAAATAATGATTTAAGGAAAATAAAATGTCAGTTCATTAATTGTTTTTTCCCTGTGCTTGTAATTTAATGACAAAAATAATTCTTTGGGTAATATAGAATTTTTTTCATCCAAATGTTGCTGGTAGAAGTTGATAGGAAGTTTGATGGTCATTCTCACCTTTAACCTTACCAAAGAATCTGGTCTGCATTTGGCAGAGATTGATGTAAATCCTGGTTCATCCATTTTGCACCTACAACAGTTATAGTATCAATCCCACATACAAGGATTTTGCTTTTTCTTGAAGGACAGCAGCTGCAGTTTATATATATTTGGCAGTAATGTTAAAGAAAAAGCTTCATTTCTACAGCATCCTACAAAGGTACTACATTTACAAAAGTTATAACTATGAATGTGTATTGCATCACGTTGTTATTGATGGCATACATTGGGGATTGGATCAGACTCTTTGGAGACGATACAAGGCAGACAGTTACGCATGCTGTCAGTTTTCAGACTGCCTCAGAATTATAGGAATGTGAAAATATTTGCAATTAACTACACACAAGATGAGTGTACTGGTGTTCCAAGCTGGAAATAAGGTTCAACATCCCAGAAAGAAGACAGTTCATCGCTAATTTCACGAACTGGCGAATCTGCAATTCGATAATTATGAGAAAATCATATATGAAGAAAAGGTGGTAAAGTACTTAAAAGTACTTTAAAAGTATTTAATACATGTACTAAATGTCATAGGAGTGGATTGAAAGTACATCTTCCATAAGTACCAATGGCACATGAATTGAAAATTGACAAATTTTGGGATTCGCCAGTTCGTGAAATTAGCGACGAGTTGAGACCCCCCAAAAATAAAAATACCTTCACTTTCATTCCTGGAGATTTATATTAATTAATTATTAACTACTATTTTATTTATATATATATATAAAAAAGCCAATCTCATAATTAAAAAAAACAAAACAATTGAATTCAGAGGATTAGAACTTGTCATTATAGACACTATACTTTGTTGGCCAAACCATTTTACGAGTTGAACTTATTTTAGAACTTTTTATGACCACCAAAAATTCTTTTTTTGACTTGTCTTTTTCTTAGAAACAGGCCCATGGAGAATTAAGCAGATACATTTCCTCTTACTTTGAACTACACCAAATGTGAAGAAATGTGTAGTTTTGATTAGTAACTGTATGAATATCAATATTTGTGACAACTTTATAGTTATAATACATATTTGCATACTGAGGAGGGAGGAGTTGTAACCAAAAACGAATAAAAAAAAAAATCGGATTTTGGACCTGTTTTGGTTGGAAAGTTGTTTGTAATCCTCCCCCTACAAATGGAAAAAAAAAAATGACTTTTTTTTTTGGTTGAATGGCTGCTACCATCACAACACCTCTCATTTCAAAATCTTATGTAAGCCTATGTTCACACAACAATACTTTTGTAACAATACCAGTTATTCATGAATACAAGCATTCACTAATACACAGCAGTAAGAGCTTGAATCATGAAAACATCACTTGCTGAAACTTTGCCACATCTTTTTAAATACGCAGTGGATTTCATGTTGCCTAATAAAGTAAACACATACACACAGAAAATTAAAATTCTAACCACATTAACGGTTATATCCTAACTTTAGAAATGCATAAGAAGCTGGACCACAGTTAACTGCTTTTGTTTAGTCACAATGTTCACAACACTAAACTAGTTAATCCTCTAAAGAACTGTCATTCATTTAAGTTCACAAAAATATAATTTTTTTTAAGCATGCATAAGCTTTCACTAACTATTAATTCAATCCATATGCATTATTAATTTTTCAAAATAAGCTCACCGGACAAAACTTTAGTATCCCCATGGAGAAATCACATTAATACCGTGTAACTCCGCCTCTGGCCTTGTTAACCGCCTGGATTCGGTTAGGAAGGGAGTCCACCAGGTTCTGCAGGTATGTCACATCCAGTATGACTGAGGATGAGATCACGTAATTCCACCAAATTGCTGGGATGTTGATTTCGGTGTTTCACCAGCTGTTCCAAAAAGTCCCACAAATTTTTAATGGGGTTCAGATCAGGTGATTTAGCGGGCCAGTCAATGTGCAATGAGGAGTGTGTGTTCATCACACCAGTCACGTAAGCATTCAGCCCTGTAAACTCTGCTGTTGTCATCTTGAAACATTGGAGTGTCAACAGCATACCCATCGCAAAGATGTCGGCTGAAGGGCAACACCTGATCATCGAGAATGTTTAAATAAACATGCTGGTTCATGTTAAAGGTCACCTCAATGAATGGGCCCAAGTCATAGTATGAAAAACACTCCAAAAACATGACAGACCCACCTCCGACCTGAACTACACCCTCCACATATTGCACGACTATTGCATGACTTAATTTTTTGTCCGGTGAGCTTAGTACATTACAAAAGCTTTGCCTGTAATCTATATTACTAAAATCTTTTATTTCTTGGTCTGTCTGTCTGGCGCAATTTCCTGTAAGAGTGGAAAATAGAAATAATTTTTACAATGAAACGTCCGTGACAAGAATCGAACCTGCAACCTTCTGATCCGAAGTCAAACATCTTATCCATTAGGCCATGGGGATTACAACTCTATATTGGTTTTTTACTTATGTTTCCTTCCCCCATCAATAATGAATGTATTCACTGAATCTCAAGATTGTTTATTTATTTCCCATCCGTCAGTTTATTTGTAATTCGAAAATGACAATTAGAACTATAATTGCCAAAACGTTGCAATATTTTAAATATAATGGCCAGCAACATCGAAACATGAACAAGTGCTAAAATCGCTATGGAAATGCGAATGCTAAGATGGTGTCTTGGCTTGACAAGATTCGACCATGCAATGAATGAAGATGTACGACGACGATTCAGTGTGGCATCAATCATAGAAAAAATGCGAGAAGGAAGACTTCGATGGTATGGACATGTGATATGCAGTGATCAATATTCAGTGGCGACGACTGCCATGCGTCTCGAACCTCATTGCCAGCGATCACTTTGCCGGTCCAAAAAACGATGGATGGACCATCTTAAAGAAGACATGAAACAGATGAATGTTGCCCCCCAAGATGCCTTGGATCGAGGCAAATGGAGACGGATGTGCCGAAAAGCAAACCCTGCCATAGCGTGGGACTAACGCTAGGAAGAAGATGATGATGATTCTTACTTAACCAAATTCTATGTGATATAGAAAAACAAGCGCGTGTACACGGGGGATGGCCTAGTTAATTAAAACAATTATTTATTCATAGCCTGTTTCAAATGCAGAAAAGATTTACCCTATTAATTAGAATTACTAAGTTCACGTTAAATTTTAGTCTCAAAATGTTATCATTTTTTTTATTTATTTTAATAAGTTTATAAGTATTGAAGAAGGACCAAACACACACAATAAGTAAAAATAAACACTTCATTACAAAAACTTCATGACATGTTTCGAGGATCGTAGTCCTCCTCTTCAGATGATAAACATAATATTAATATTAAGGAAAAATCTATGGCTCCGAACATAATATTGAAGCCAGAAAAGAATTTCAACAAACAAATACAAAGTAATAATTCAACAGTCTACAGTAATTATTACCAATAAACAAAGATGTTGTGCAAAATTATTATATGAACTATTAAAACAAATAGTAAATGATCATATTAAGTTATATGTAGGGCATTAGTCACTGAAATTTCGGTGTTATAGCATTTCATTGTTTTTATTAATAAAGTCTCCATGAATTTTCTTAGATATGTGTCCTTCTCCTTAGTATAAACAATAGGATCATTGGTGAGTAGCGTGTGTCCCGTTTGTTGTTGATGCAGAGCCGTTTGGTACTTCTTATTCTTTCTCCTGACCGCCCCTTCGTGTTCATTTATACGTTTTTGTAGTCGGCGTTTCGTCTCGCCAATATATAGGCACCTATCACCCCCTTCTGCACATTTTATTCCATAAATTACATTAGTTCTGTCTAAATTACGTACATGTTCATGTTCTTTATCTTGACATAATAACCTACCTAATGTATTCTTAGTTTTATGGGCCAACTTGATATTAATTTGGCCTAGTATGGGAGAAAGTTTACTTCTAAGACAATGCTCAAATGGAATAGATACAAACTGGCACACTCTTCTGCTTTCGTTATCATCAATAATTTGTGAATTTTGAGATCTTATCTTAATTAAACTTCTACGAATAATCCTATTAATAAAATCCAATGGGTAATTGTTGCTTTGGAATATACCTCTAATCAAATTCAGTTCATCGAATAATAGCTTGCCATTGGAACAGAGTTTGATAGCTCTATTAACAGCCGTTTTTACCGCATTGGTTTTGTACAATAATGGCCCAGCTGCCATATAATAAATTTATAAGTAGATCCTGCAATCCCTACTCTGTTTATTTTAGTTTTTTACTCATTTATTATAATTCACAAACATCAGCTAATCTCATTAAAAGCAGAACTTTACAATTCCCTTCCTTCACACACAGTTCACTTCTCGTTACTGAAAGATGGTGTGAATTATAGAAAACTTTAAGATAACTTTTAACGTACCACAAATGTACAAAAAAGCTTTTCATGAATTTTCCCAATGTTATTGTTTTTAAAAGCAAAGGATATTGTATCTGCTCATATTAATCTCTAGGAAATATACTTCAAGAACTATATATATTCTCATCTGGTACCTAATCTCTTCAAATCCTCGGGAGATTTAGTTTTACCAATTTAATGAAAGCTTCTTATCCACTAAATGATGTATCATTAATCCGTGAATATTCAGTGAGGATATCATCTTGTGCAGGTTTTTTTTTATTTACTGTTCATATAAATAAAAATCTTCCATGTATTGGTTCCTTCTGTCTTTTTCTTGTATTTCTGTTGCCACTCTATGCTTCTTGGATAGGCTGGGCAGTTCTCTTTAGGGGACGTCCATTAATTACATGAGGTCAAAAGGGGGAGGGGGGGGGTCAACGAAAATCTCACGTCAACTTTTTCATTCAGATTATTAAAAAAACACCTCACGTAATTAATGGACGTCCCCTTACCTCTTTCTTGGAGTGTAGTTCACTTCCACTCATCGTAGACAATATGTTTGTCCAACTGCCTCAGTCCATTTGGGGTTTTTCAATGTTTGAAATGAAACTGATAATTCAACAAGACATATAAATAAACTCAAACATCTTCACTGTAGATACCGATATTTCGTTTTAATTTCTAAAACTTTTTCAACGTTTGGCTTGTATAGCAAAACAAATTAAAAATAATTTAACATAACTATAAAAAATGGAAAGAGAAATCTTCCTCTCACCAAAACAATATACAACAAATAAACCATATAAGTATTATATTTGTTGTATATTATATTGTTTTTATTAAAGACGTCTTGATGTACGTCTTTTGAAACTGATAATCCTTGATGGATTTCAAATCATCAGTGCATCACTTTGTGCTAATTTTCTATTGGTTCTAATTCCTTCTGTCCATTTTTGTTGTCCATCTCTACATGCTGATTCTGTTATTCTTTCTATTCCATCCCTTCCAAATTATTCTTAACTAATTTGTTGAATGGCAAATGCTATTGAGAAGTGAAAAAAAAACAATGTGGAGGAAAAAAAAGTGGAAAAATGGTGGTTTAAAAAACATTTCCAGGATACCGATGTAAAACATGAAATTAACAGTACAAGGCCAACAGGAGGAACAGAACAAGTTGAAATAAATTAATACTATTTCTTTCGACTTGTTCTCTCCCTCAGGTCCTGTTGGCTTTGTACTGATAATTGCATAATGTCGTATTCCCGTGTCCTGGAAATGTTCTTGGAGCAGAAGTTTCTTAAAAATTGCTTATGGAGAAAAAAAAACAACCAAAAACTGCTTTGAAAATCTTAATATTTACTTAATGGTTGAAGTCAATTAACAGAATTACTATTTGGGTGATTTCTACATGCAGTTGGCTTTTCAGAACCACAATCCTAAAATGAAAACATAGGAGGGGGAACAGTAGATTATAATTAAATATCAGTTCCATAATAACAGGAGTATCCTAACAGCATTATCCATCCAAGGTGTGTACAGGATGTTCTAAATTTTTGCCATTACAGGGGATGCATAGTTGTGTTAATACTATAGTAATATGGTAAAAGCAACATGAAACTGACTATTTCTTTGATATTGATTAATTGTTGATACAATAAAACGGAGAAGAACGAAACATTCTGAATAACGGATTTTGAATTAAGAACAGAGTAAGTAAGTTATATATATTCTTTTCTTATATTCAATGCAAGACATAGGACATCGTTAGTTTGTTAACGTTCAAGTGACTTGTATGACAGAGTGACATATTTAAAGGAACACAAATAAAGCTTCTTAGGAACTATAAAAAATATGCCTAATGAAGATCAGAATAGATTTAAAGAAAGTGAACTTTTAAATGACTTTTGAACTTTTTAATCTTCAAGGTGTTAGTAATTCATCAAGAACTTTGGACAGTGTAGTTGTGCATCAAATAACTTAATCTCAAGAAACTATTATTTGTGAATTGAACTAAAGTGAAAGTTAATACAGATATTTAACAGTATTATATAAGAAATCTCAATAGAATTTGTGTGTGAGAATTTTGAATAGTAAAAGAATGCAATAAACAAAGTTACTAATTTTATTCTATCCTGCAGTTTAAGTATTATTTATTGTACAGTATTTTTCTAATTTGCTTTGCTACAATATAACTAATGAAACGATTATATATATATTTTTATCAATAGTTCTACATCAATCATTCTAAAAATCAAAATTAGGAACGAATTACATTATTTTTCACAGTCTAAAACTTATTATATTTTGGCCATTCTCTAAATATACAAGTTTAATATAGATCTATTTTTTTAATCATGTATTTATTTATGATTTGAGGTAGTTTGCCTTTTTTAAAAAACAAGCACGAGGTTATAATTCTGTATTTTATTATTAGATAGTTTTGCTCTGTATAAAATACTGACAACACAATTTGAGAAAAGGATTCAAGAAAATAATAAAACAAACATATTTAAACTAAAGTCAATGTTAATATTACTTGTTGTGATTGAAAACTGTAATGGTAAGAGTTTATTAGCAATAACTATAACATAGGAAGCTTACAAGCTGCTTCAAAAATAAGTTTTTTAACATACTTGTCTGCTCGTGGCATCAGAAACTAGATACTACTGAATTTCTTGCTGCATATTTGACTCCATTACAATGGCTTTTTTCATGAGAATCTTGACCCATCAGGCTTTTTTTTTTAATGCTTTATCTTCAGGAAAAGAATGGAAGACGACATTCTTTTTGCAGCTCTGTTTAACCAGTGGAAAGTCAATAATTCCTTCCACCTCCCATTTTCTTTCCTTCAGATGTGGACACGCAGCCTACGATCAGTGGCAGTGATAAACCATTGCACTTTGATTTTAATGTCCTCTATAGTTCATTTCATTTCCAAAAAAATAAAGATAAACAGATTATGAGATAAACAATAATGGACGAGACCAAATTGAATACCAAGTGACATCTTGGAACAGCTGTTTCACTCTTTGGCGATCATCAGCCAGGAGCAGTCACCAGTAAACAAGGTCTCAGTACTGAAACGAATATGAATGATCGTTGCCATTGTTGTTTATAAATAATTCAATGTGCAGATTGAATTTTTTACGTTTTAAAAAAAATCCATCACGTCTGGCAGACTGCTAGCATATGAATTTTCTCATTAATTTTTCATTGGTAAGTTTTTTTATTGTTTATTTTTTCTTTTGAGGCACTTCAGAAGATTATCTGATTGTTTTGGTTTTCCTATTCTCAGTGATAATCTATCTAGTTTATTTAAATGCTGTGCTACAATTTTCATTAAAAAAAAGAAAATCTGTCAACATATACATCTAACCCAACCTCTGGAATTTATTATTTTAAATAGTTATTAATCTTTGTTTTGTTTTTCCTTTAAAATAACGGATTTCATTTAAAAAATTATGAAGGATCTATATTTGCAAATAAAAAATTCAATTTTAGCAAATAGGAAGAAAACCGTCCAACATTTCAATAGAATACTTGCAAGATATCTCTTGCTATTTAATATATACTTATTATATCTTAAAGCTGTTGTAAAAAATGTATTTATTGTGAATAAGAATTTTTCCTGTTTATCTTCTGCTACATTTTAACTTTTTATTTCAACTTTTCTAAAAAAATTTGGACCCCCCCCCCCTTTGTGTTCTCATTATCATTTACATTCATTAACATCTTAAAATTAGTAATTTTCAACAATATACATACATCTACATACAACAAAATACAGGAGGAGATAAAAAATTCTATTTTATTTAATACTTCACAATTTAAAAATGCTTTAAATTTCACTGAAATTATATATATATGTATATAAAAAAGTAAAAAAAATGAACTTCTTATGTAAGCTTTGAAAAATTATAAAACAAAATAATATAAATACAGTTTTACACGTTCATTAACTTTTTACATTCACAGAGTTTATTCTTAAGTAACTAACATAGATTCGCCTTCATTATCCTGCTCTTCCGGGCCTTCATTGTCCTCCTCTTTATTTTGCTCTTCTTTGTCCTTCTCTTTATTTTGCTCTTCATTGTCCTTCTCTTTATTTTGCTCTTCACTGTCCTTCTCTTTATTTTGTTCTTCACTGTCCTTCTCTTTATTTTGTTCTTCAGTGACCTTTTTTTTTGGCTGACAGTTTTTGTAGATATGTGGATTTATTGTCACAGATTTGGTGCAATTGTATGTTTTGTAAATACCAACCAGCCTATCACCCAATTCAAACATATGATTACGAAGAGATATAATTATAAACTGTGCATTCTTTGTCTTCTCTTTTATGTAATAAGCAATGATGGAGACATTTTTAAAATCCAATGCAGCATCAATTTCGTCCATGACGTACAAAGGTGTTGGTTTGTAAAAATGAAGAGCAAATACCAAAGCCAAGGAGCTCAGAGTCTTTTCTCCTCCTGACAAATTTGAAATCTCCTTCCATGACTTTTTAGGCGGCCGAACACTGAAGATAACATGGAAAGAAAATAAAACATTTCAATATTATTGCACGTAATAAAACAAAAACAAAACAAACCAGGTTTCTAAGTAGACCTTAAACTTAATGTTTTTCCAAGAATTATAAACTGAACAAGACAGAATATGTTATAAGATCTGCTATTAAATTTTTTTAAAAAGACGACTCAGGCAGAAGCGATTTTACAGTTCTACTATAAGAGAAAGTGTGGACAGAAAATTGATATTACAAAAAAAAAACAAAAAAAACAATGAGCTATTCCATTAATAAACTGATAGATGGGACACTGCCAAGATTTATGGACTCTCACTTATAATTTGTGTGGGCCCGGTAGCCGAGTGGGTAAGGGGGCTTGGCTGCAGGTTGGAGGTAGCGGGTTCGGTTCCCGGCCTCGGCGGAGGGTGGGAATTTTTCCACGCTTCTTTCTCCTCCAAACGGGTCCTAGGGTCTACCCAGCCCTCTGTAGAGTGAGTACCGGGTTTCTTTCCCGGGAAGTTAAGGCGGGTGGGCGTCGGGCTGACCACCCGACCTCAATCTAGTCCCGTTGGTCTCGAAACGCTGGGAGCCTGACCTCCCGCACTTCCATGGGCCTGCATGGCCTGTTTATGGGATTGCTTAACTTTAACTTTTAACACTTATAATTTGTATTAACTCTTCTTTTCTTATACATTAATTTTGACTACAAATAACATATTTTAGATGGTTCAAAAAAAAAAAAAAAAAAAAAAGAAAGAAAAAGAAATTTTAAAGCTATTTGTGACATTAAACCAAGTAATAATTCAGAGCTTGGAAACCAATTTTTTTCTTTCGGGCCTTTGTAAATGTGAAATCTCTTTGAAGTTCATTTAGGCCATTGCTTTGATCAGTGTCGACTTGTTTTCCTTGGTAATGATGCAATGCTTCATGAATCCCAGTTAATCATGAATACCTGTTCGTACGTTTGAAGGAAGAAAATAAAATGAAAAGAATTCCAGTGTTCTACATAAGCTGAAAAGAAAATTACCCAACAGCTCGTATCAAAGCTGCTCACAAATACTGCACTTTAAGAAGGAAAACTGACAGAGGAGAAAAGGGTGAAAAAACTAATGACAGTGTTTAATAAAAGAGATGAATAAAAATACCTAA
>JAFIDM010006943.1:47971289-47986552 GCA_023159025.1 Thereuonema tuberculata | reverse complement strand
AACAAACCAACAACAAATAAACAATAATCAACAAAAATACAATCAAAAGGCCTTTATTCATTCCGTACGGAACATGCACAGACTGTTTAGAAATGTAAGAAATATTGCTCAAAGTGTTCCCCATCATGGAGTTGTAAAGTTTGCAAGCGATGAACAGTGTTTAACGGCTGACCGCAACTGATCCACCGTTATGCTTCGCTAATGTTACGGTCCTTTAAGTCTGACAATTTTGCAACATTTCCACAATAAACCATATTCTTTAAATGGTATCTCAACCAGAAATCACAGGGTGTCTACTGAATCTCAAACAAAAAATTTAAAGACATTTTCACAAAAAATTCTGTTCAACCAAAAAAAAAAAAAAAAAAGAAAAAAAATCCTGAAAATTTAAGGACCGAGTCTGATTTTCCCGTATGTAGAAATAATAGTGAAAAATTATTATTTGATAAGTATTTATTGATTTGAGCTTTTAATGTGATTATAAAAATAATTAATGAAAACTAAAAGAAGAGAAATATATGTTGAAGAAAAAGGACAAATCGATTAACTGTAAACCGTTTTTTTTTAATGAAGTACTAAATTACGACGGTAGAGGGAATATAAAATGATGACGTCACGATTGTTTTTTGGTGATTTGTTGAATGAGACAAATGGAAGGTTATGGCTTTCGGAATCCGAAGGAGTCATGGCAGCTCAAGACTGTTACGAGGAAGGGCGAAATAAGTAAAGACTCTGACAATAAAGGGTGAGGATAACGAGCTTCAAATGGAAGGTTCATAAGGAAATATTAAAGAGAAAGAAACTGTAAGTTACATCTTTTATATTTGATTTTGGAGCTGGATTCAACAGATGAAGAAAGATTCCAGTACTAAGATAGGACGGTATGATTCGAATGAAGAATAAAGTTTTAAAGGGCAACGACTTTGAGTAAATTAATTCAGATGATATTAAAATAGATACAGTAAAAGAACATTAATCAAAGACAGAAATTTGAATCTACATTAAATGAAAGATGAATTATTTATATGTACAAGAAATTTGTCCCGTAGGGTTAACAAGTGGCAAGATGCCAAATTGAGTTTACTTATATATAATAAGTGTGAATTACTGAATTGAATATTCAAGGTCTATTTATTAGTGAACATTAATGACAATTTTATAAAATAATTAACTGTAGCAAGATATAAGAAGCAATATTGAATTTTTGCCAACTCAAGTTATAGAATTTCCAAATGAAAGAAATGGGAGATAGACTTTAAAGAACAGATAATATTGTGTATTGATTTTAAGAAGATCAGTGATAATTATTCTATTTTAAAGTGTGATACATGAATTCACTTAATTGCATTTTGATAATTATAGTATAAGGTGAGAAACCATTATAGAATCTATGTGTGTAACAGACCAGAGACTATAAATAGTTAAGAAAGTGAATTTCTCGTTTTCAAGTTGACATGAACTATTTTATTCAAAGAATCTTAATTCTTATACACTGTTAACCATTCACTTAGTAAAGTTATTTTCTGCTATGTTAATAAATATTTATATACTGTATTCCAAGGTTTAACTGACTTATTATTTAATTATTATGAAAGAAACAAATAATTTTTTTATTTACACCGTACATTTCATGTCAACCCAAATTTCCCGTACAATTCTCGGTTTTCCCGGTTGGTAGACACCCTGAATCACATGGATTCAGATCTGGAAAACATGATGGCCTGGCAACAGGAAATGATCGAGTAATTGCCTAACAATTGGTGAAATGTTGGCACAAAATATTCTGTAAGCAAGCCCATTATGTGGGGTGCACTATCTGGCATGAAAGTTGTAGATGCAGGGCATTGTCACTGTGGAAGTTTAGGTACGACAAAATTTTGGAGCACGGCAACATATCTCAGGGCTGTCACAGAATATGTCACACAGCCATTAAAAGTAATATCTTCAAAGAAGAATGGTCCGATGATAAATATTGAAGTGAATCTACACCAAACAGTCACTTTAGGAGAGTGCAGGGGAAGTTCCTAGAAAACAAGTGGATTTTCCAAGATCCAAATGCGACAATTCTGGGTGTTAACTGTTCCATTAAGATAAAAATATGCTTTGTCACTCCACAGGATGTTCCATGGCTAAGACACATCAACTTCCATTCTAGCAAGAGAGGTCAAATGCAAAGATGAGTCGATAGTCCTTGTCAGCAACAAGCAGTGGGTGGTTGGGGCTAGATCTTGTATGGAAAAAAAAATTCAGTATATGTCGCAGTACCTTCCACACTGTGCCATACGATACGTCTAACTGCTGTGAGACTGCACGTACACTATTGGTGCTTGAAACATGAGTCACTGACTGTTCGACAACAGCTGTCACATCTTTGACAACTTCTTCAGTGACAAGCTTCCACCCTCTTAACAATCCAGTTTTCTTAAGTTCTTACAATGGCGAAATTATGAACAACTGCCACAGCTTTACCATGTACAGTTTCACAATTAAAGCCTATTCCAGTAAAGTGAAGGCCTTCATAGCTGATAAGATGGCATTCACGAGTTAGAATCATTTTTACATCCAGAACTCTGCTGCAATGAGGATGCTTATGCAAAGAAGATTGCATTCTCATTGATTGCTGCACCAAATGTGCCATTGTTTTCACTGAGTTTATTCAGTTTATTTATCAATGTTTTAATAAATTAAAAGTTAAAAACTTAAAATGTCATTTTAGGTTGGTCTTAGTTATTTACTGTGCTTTTTGTGTGTGTGGGTGTATTTTGCAATAAAATGCCTTCTAAGGGACCTTTTTTTTGCATAATCCTTTTCTGGATCCTTTGAATTGTCTGTAAACAAATTTTGGTGTCAATCTGCTTATTGGTTACAGATACAGAGTGCTCTGAATAGGCCAAGTTTAATTACAATCAGTTGTATATGAATTTTCAAGAAATTATTTGTCCTTGTCTTAGTTAATCAGTTCACCATGTGATTATTATTTATTAAATAATGAATCTTAACAAGACTACAAGTGTTTCTTTATAATACAGAAACACATTTTAATCCATTTATATTTTAAATGTGTTCTATATATGGGTCATTCCACAGAAAACGTACCTTTTTACGTACAAGGCAATTATTTACTTAAGAAATATTCAAAGTTCTTCTTTCAGTGGTTATAAACAGCAATACAAATGAAGGAAGATATGAACATTGGTATTCTTTGTTCTTTCATTTTATTTCTATTAAATTTTTAAACAATAGTGAAGATATGTATACCTCCGTTACGTGTCACAAGTGCTTCGTCAGAAGGGTGGTTAATTATTTCATGAATTTAAGGAAATATTGAATAAGTGAGTCACATTGTATTTCTTACATTAAAAGGTGAACTGCAGTTCGACATAAAAAAAAAAATGAGAAAATATTAGCTTAAACATGTGTTTTTAGGTTTGAAAGTTTGTCACAGACTTTCCCTGTATCCTCCGTTCTGAAGATATTTTAACAAATTCCCATTAGATGGCAATGGTATTCACAAAGAGTGGATGAAGGAGGAAAAAACGCCACTTTGTTTTAGCTCTATCTTGTGTTTGGAGTAAAATAGTATGGTTTAACTATATTCTATATAACAGTTTCTTCAGGATTCTCAAGACGGTTCTAATCTTTGTGTATCCTCCGTTCTCAACTTAGACAAATAAATAACATTGAGAAAATACATAGAACTTGTTGAAGTTATTCTTAAATACGATTCAATTACATTTTAAAGGATGTTCACGAGCTAACCTCACAATAAGCATGACAAACTAGGGAAATTTTGCAGAAATGTATCCTCCGTAGATGTATCCTCCGTTACATTAACATTGAATGGAGGATATTAATTTCGTAACAGAGGGTACAAAATCATTTATTTAATTACTATGAGTCTCAATAATTGATTTAGTATATGTACTATATTGTTTATTATCATTATCTCAATAATTAATTTAAAATATTTATGATTTTGGAATATTTGTTTATTATTATCGGTAAATTTCTTTTCTGCTATTTTGCGATAAGTTAATGTTCTGTTTAACCACTCAGTTTCAGAATAAATTGAAATTTTACTTAAATTATGAGTTATGCTTTTAAAATATGGTAGATTTCATTACTGTATCTTATACTCTGTTACAGTTGTGTATCCTCGTCCATATCAAAATTTTATTTTATTCCTTATTTCATGAAAAAGGAAGAAACAATGTAACAATTCATTTTATAATTCATAGAAGCAATAATACTGCTTAGAAAATAAATTTCAGATTTGTTTGTCAATATTTTTTTTTTAACATTTTTGTCTCTTAAAAGTTACGTTTTCTGTGGAATGACCCATATATAAACACACTATCAGACCAAAAGTATTCAGACACCCCTCTGGTTTACCAGATGTAGCTGCTATCTGCACTATTTTATATTAATTTGGTATTTTCCATTCGAGAGACCTTGTGACAATATTAGCAATATTGATCGTCTTTGAAATAATTGATATTGCATATTCTCAATGGCTGAAAATAAAACTAAGAAATACAGATAAATACTTATCTTGAAATTTCATTAAAACAAGTGGACAGTTGTGTGTCCCTTATTAAATTTATTGGAACAATGGAACACAATCCTCAAAAAAAAAATCGGGACAATCTTGTAAAATATGGGATGTCTGATCACCCTATCCTAGCGGCCACTATCGAAACCGATGTTTATTTTTGCACCAAACAAAATTAAGTCTCCACAGATATCCTCATATTAAATATTAAGTCATTCTGCTGATTGACTTTAAGTCTTTTGAAATGTAAACTTTAATTATGAACATCCTATATATTTCATATAGCTCACTAAAAAAATTGCAAGACCCATAGTCTTTTCATAGGTTGATGAAAATTGGATTCATTCTAATGATTGGAATTGGACAACTTTCAGCTGACATGAACTCAATCGGCTTGGTTTTTGGAGGAAAGATGCAATGCTTGACACCAAATCATTTTGTTACTGTTTGAGGTATTGTAGCTTACACTGGTTGATGAGTAGATAAGAATCACATAAGAATACCTTGATACTCACAATGATTCGTTGCAATGAAGTATGACTTGCAGGTGACCTACACTTTGTACTTCCAAGAGACCTCTCAAATGACTTGATCATTCTTTAAGAAGGATATGGATTATGAAATGTTTGTTAAGAAACATACACAAACATCTTACAGTGTTGTGAATAGGTTATTCTGGAGAGTTCTGAACAGTTTCACAGAAGAATGAAATCTTACAAGAAAAACAGAGGAAGCTCTTAATGACAGAATACAAAACATGGCATTTCCATCATTAGAAATAGTGCAGAAAAATAATGAAATCATATCTTCTCAGAAGAATACTTGCTACAAATAGAAAGATAAAAATAATACTTAATTAGTTCCAATTATTTTCTTACCTAAACACAATTCCTTCTGAAAAGGGGTCGGTGGAATCTTTCAGTTCCAATTCTGCATCTCCTCCCAATGTTATCATTTGATACATTTCTTTTAATTTGTTGGTAATGATACTGAATCCTTTCATAAATTCATTAAGACGCTGTTTCCGCAAATCTTCATAGGATTTCCTTTGAGAATCTCTCTGCTCTGTTACTTCATTTAATTCCCCTACCCGTTGTAAATATTGCTGTTCCTGAAAAGAGAAAATATTACATTTTGTAAAGATACCATGGTAAAGAACTAGCAATGAACGACTCACTTCATTGAGAAAAACAGTCAAATTTACTTAGAATAGGCCTTCTATGTTATTACAAGCAAACAATGCATTTTATAACATTTCATAGTTAAGGAAATCACAATAATTGAGATTTCAAAGGTACAATGAGCAAATTTTGAGTATGTTCTAATAAGCAATGGCTAAGCGATTGATTTAAGGCAGTATCAAGTACAAAAAAATCTCCAAAAGCACACAGTAATCATTCAGATCTGTTATAAAACAAAGAATGAGTATTGCTGAGCTTTTGATAACTTCACAGTTTATATAACAAAGTTGCAGGAGAGAGTATTGATTTACAAGTACAAAAAACTATCAAGCTATCTTCATTCATTTACTTTAAACTATTTCATCTTTTTATTCATTGAAGCTATATTCCATCCAGAGAATTTCTGGACTTCCTCAGGCTTCTTTTTGAAAATTAATAATAATTTTAAAGATTAATTTCCATCTTTGGTTATATTAAGTTTCCTTTGTGGCTCTGAAAGGTCTGCTACACAGTTACAGCTCAAAACATCCTATCCTCCATCTTTGGTCTGCAACTGTTTTAAATCTTCAATGACATCATCAAACCATCTCTTCTTTGGTCTTCCTCATCTTCTTCCACCTCCTGGTTTCGGCTCAAACGCTTTCTTTGGGATACTACAGTTCTCTTTAGGTGCATAAACCATCTCAGTCACTCGCTTTCACTAGCATCTGTTCTGCTATGGCTCTTATACAGGTTAACAGCTCTTAGTTACTTTCTCATTTCCTATTCATCATTAATCCTTTCTGCCCAAAAACTTTTCTCAAGATCCTTCTCAAATATTAAATAGCTCAATGTCCTTTTTATTTAATACCCAAGTTTCTGAGCCAAAAGTTACAACAGGTTTTATTACTATCCTTTATATCTGTATCTTGATTTTCTATGATAATTTAGACTTCATTATCGACATTAAATCATCTATTTCCTGCAGTAATTCTTATTCTAATTTCTTAAATGATTCATTGGACTTATTAATTTATGGGTTCCAGATAGGTGAAAAAATCTTTTTTGCATTTGTTTTTCTCCCATCAAAAATCTGTTATCTTCTCCCATGTCCTTTCCTTGATTCAATCATATTACTTCCCATCACCATATCCTCTGCATTGGCTAAATGTTGTGACGTTAAAAACAATATATATCACACACATTTAAAACGTTGACCCTCTTTCAGGGTTGAAAACCGCTCAAAGTTTTAAATATTTTTTAAATGTGTATGATAAATATATATTCTTTTTAACAAAAAATCCTGAAGCATGTTAAATCTATCCCATTGTGATATTCTATTAAATAGCATACCAATTGGCTTAATAAATAATTGTCTAATTACAAATTTGAGAATTAAATTAAATAGAATAGTAGATATATTATCTCCCTACTATTAAGGGACTATTATTATCTCCCTACTACTAATAGGAGATAATATATTTACTATTCTATTTAATTTAACTCTTGAATTAGTCTTTTAGTCCTCTTTTGATGATACCAAATTCTGTTGACAATATTCCCTGGATACACATCCGATCCCTTACGGTCATTTCAACAAGGGTAATTAATTTCCCTGATTAGGCTAATTTCAACATGTTTCGCATTTTCTTTATTTCTCTACGATCATAGGCATGTTTAAAATATATAAATATCATGTGCATCTCAATATCAAATTACAGTATTGTTCAGTTATTTGTCTAATATTAAGAATTTGATCCACAGTTCTTCTATTACTCCTAAAGCTGCACTGATACTTTATCTATTATTTCTTACCTATAGAGTTGAAGTCTTCCTGCCAATATTTTGTTTTAGAATATTTTATACGCTGTTGTTCCTAAGAGAGCCATCTCTGTAATTTCTACCTGCATTTTATCACCTTTTTAATATACTGGAAAGAATAAAGAAATGTCCAACTCTTTGGTATTTCTTCTTCCCTTATCATATTAATAATAATTCTTCCATAATTCTTCTCCTTCATGGATAATCACTTCAGTTGTTATAGCATCCTACTTTTTTTTATTATTTTATTGTAAATGTAGTTTATTTTTATCTTTTAAATTGTGCATGAGTTGTATTTATCTTTCAAGATTTTCTACCACATATATATATGTATACTCTAGTGACCAAAATTGTGGAAACCTTTTAGAAAATTTGTGTTTTTCAAGTTTGCTGGCTCATAACATCCATTTTTTCTTAGAATAAAACCATAACATTTTACGCCATTAGAAAAACAATGTAATACCTAATACAATTCAATACAATATTTCTGAAATTATATATATATATATATACACATACATATATCCACACACATATATACATATACAGTAAAATCATGATGAACGTATTTCATAAGTTCTCACCACTTCTGTTTGTACTTCGTCGGGAAATCTTTTGTGACAATTATGGCTTTACAATAGTGTTCCATAGAGTGAATCAAGTGTTTTAGTTCATCAGGTGTTATAATATGGCACTAAGTTTGAATTATAGCTTCTATTCCTAGGTTGCTTCTGACTGACATGTTCTTCAATATTCTCTGCAAATTCTCTGTAGGGTTTAAGTCAGGACTATTATCTGGCCATTCTAGAAGTGAAATGTTATTTTCCTTAAACCACTTTTTACAGACAGCAGCAACATAGCAAGGAGCTGAGTTCTGCTGAAATAGATAAGTCTCATTATCCTGTAAAAGTTTGCGTGCCGAAGGCTTTAGTTTTAGCTCAAGTATTATTCTCAATGTATTTTGGTATTAAGTGCCATCAATTATAAATTCTGCCTACACCTTTAGCTGTCATGCAACCCCAAATCATGACACTGACTGCATGCTTTGTAGTAGGTACAGTGCATTCAGGTAACAAATCTTCTCCAATTCTCCTCCTTTCACATTTTATTCCATCTCTGCTAAATATGGATATTCTGGTCTCATCACTCCAAATTGCTCTTTTGACCGATTAACATGTTTTTTAGTCCATTCTAATCTCTTCATTCTTTGATGGGGAGATAGAAGTGGCTTTTTCCTTAGAATTCTGGAATTTAAAGCGAAGTCTTTGAGTCTGCGTCGAATACTCCTTGCACTCACATGCAACCCACATTCTGATAATACATTTTTAATTGAATTAGATCAGTGGTGCCCAACCTTTCATAATATGGGGGCCAAATTTGACTTTGCTGTGAATTTCGCGGGCCACAATGTGGCGGAATCTCCTATTCAACATCCAAAAAAAAAAAGGTCCCCTTCATAAAAATATGTTGTTAATATAGGAATAAAAGAGCAGGCCACATGTAACACCTTCACGGGCCGGATATGGCCCGCAGGCTGTAGGTTGGGCATCACTGAATTAGATGATTTTCTTCTATCAATTATAGCTGAGTCTTTTAATTCTCCTGTCATCAACAGCTGTTGTACACCTTTTCCTGCCTTTACCAGTTGCGTTGAGAACCGATTGAGTCTCTTGATATCTCTTGCATAGCTTCGAAATCCCATCTTTGGTTATATTTCCACCAATTTTTTTATTTATTTCCTCATAGGTGTATTCTTCTTCAAGCAAAGTTAGTGTTTTAGTTCTTTTCCTAGGTGATCAATCAAACCTTTTTAATCTGTCATCATACAGTACTCTTAAACTTCGAACCAAAAAAAAAATAAAAAAAGTAAAAACGTACGACCAACTTGTTTACACTCTTGACAACTGAGTAGGACTGCTATACTAATTGAAATGAGAGGTAAATTCTTACTAGCACCTTATTGGTTCCTTGCTGTATCATAACAGCACAGGATTGGCTTTCAATCATAATCACTCTAATTCACCGGTTTTGACTAAGAAAATTCACTCTTTTTACTGAAGCAGTTATGCTTTGTTTTGTTTTGGTTATTTGGCTATAACTTTTGACAAAATAAAGATAATTCAATACAGTTTAGTTCATTACGTTCTGCATTAAATTATGTTTCTGATGATATATAATATTGTAATATTATTTTATTTAGAAAATTTATTTTATTTTATTTGTGTTTAGAGCCATGAAACCTCCAAAACACAAATTTTCTAAAAGGTTTCCACAATTTTGGCAACTAGTGTATTAAAAAAAAAAAAAAAAAAAAAATCAACATAAAGAACTCTACAGTATGGTTCCATTACTTCCCAAATTAAGGACTGATACCAAGAAAGAAGTTGGGAATTTCATCAAGCTCAATGGAAAAATTAGTGCTTTACAAGCAGAAGCTGATGAGACCCGTTTGGCCTTGTAGTCTAGCATCTGATTTGTGTTGTCATTTATTATTTTGTAAGTATTTTATCAATTATTAACTACTATTAATGAAATGATATCAGAGAAATAAACTTGAAATGATTAAAAGCACTGGTGCAAATAGTAAAAGCAATTTTAATGTTTTGGATCCTACCTTCCTTTTAAACTCAGCAATTGCTGCCATGTTTGGTTTCATACTGCCAAGAGTTTCTTGTTCGACATGGAGGTCATACTGGAGAGCTTTCAGATCTATTTTCTTCAATTCCTCTTCATCTACTTCTTTCAATTCTTCATGTTCTTCACCTTCTTGACCTTCAATTTGATGAAGGCTCAGTTTCTTTTTCTATTAAGAATACAAAATAACATTATGGATATTTTTATAAAAATATAATCAACAGTGCATTGCTTTTTTTCTTTCTTTTCCTTTTTCTATAAATCTCATTACTTATAAAATTTCTTCAAAATCCCTTCCACCAAACCATCCCTAGGGAGCTGAAAATTATAAATAACCTACTCACCTCCCTAATTACCCTTTCGCCTTTACCAGTTGTTTTGATCTCGTACAAAACCAGTTAAGAAAATCCACAATCTGAACCCTCCATCCTTCCTTTTTCTTATTACTCTCCCCTTGAACCTTTAGCAGACAAATCCTCGCCCAATACTAGAATGCCCCTGCCTTCAGATCCTGAAACATATATGTTTCATCCAATGCAAAACAAAATGATCCCGATACTTTGTACTGGATTCCCTGTACACATTTGTTTCTCAGTCTATATTTAAATAAATGGACCATCCCCTCTCCACACATCAATGAACACAAAAAAGATTCCACTGCCAAGGACCCAACAAATTTCATACATAGAGCTCACATCCCAAGTTTCACTGATGTCAACCTCTCACCCACCACAATACAATAACCCTTCTTCTTCTCTTTGTTTTTCATTACGTTTAACAGTATGAAGGTCATGAGCAACAATTTTTTTAAAAAATCACAATATGTTAATTATGAAAAAGCAAGAACATTGCCACAATCAATAGACTATAGACAGAGCCATGAGCGAGTCGTGACATCATTCAGCTTCCATCACATGACCACATACAGCTGATACAAAATGGCCGCAAGTGATGTTTCATTTCACCAGCGTTCTGTGATTGAATTTCTCGTTCAAGAGGGAATCTCCGCTGCAGAAATTCATGAGACTTCAGCGTGCATTTGGAGGTGTGTGCATGGGAGCCAGCAGTGTCAGGCGATGGGTAAAACATCTTAAAGATGGCAACACAAGCATCGAATATAAGCCTCTTAGCGGCTGTCTGCATACTGCCTTTAATGAATGCAACAAGGGATGAGTGGATGACATCATTCAGGAAGACCTACATGTAACTGTGGATGACATTGCAGCACAACTTGGAATTGGGCACAGTCCAGTCCAGGAGATGATCAAGAGTTTAGGCTATTGGAAAGTGTGCGCTCGCTGGGTTCCCTGTTTATTGACTAGGAATAACAAAATTCAGAGAAAAAAAACATTGCTCAAGAACTTCGTCAGCGATATGAAATGAAGGAGATGTTTTTTTGACGGGTGATGAAAGCCGATTCCACCATTATGCACCCGAAACAAAACTGCACAGTATGGAATGGCGCCACCTCAATTCCCCAACAAAAAAGAAGGCAAAGACAGTGCAATCAGTTGGAAAAGTTATGGGCTCCGTTTTCTGTGATACAGATGGCAAGATTCTGGTGGAATTTCTTGAACCTGGGCATACCATTCATGATGAACAGTACGTCATGACACTTACTAGGCTCCGTCATGCATTGCATGATAAACGTCCTGGAAAGAAGATCCTCCTGCAGCACGACAATGCGAGGCCCTACACTGCTCGTTCCACCATGGAGGAAATTTGAAAAATGGGGTGGGAAGTTCTTCCACATCCTGCCTACAGCCCTGACCCAGCAACATCTGATTATCAACTTTTTAGTTCTGCAAAGGAAAGTATGCAAGGCCAATGCTACGAAACGACGGAGGACATCCGGAAAACAGTGCCTCAGTTTTTTCAGTGCTGGAACAGAGTTCTACCGAAAGAGAATTTTCAAGCTCCCACAACAATGAGAAAAATGTATCCAAAAAAAACAAAAACAAAAAACAAAACAAAACGGAGACTATGTGAAAAAAATAAGGAAAAGTCTGAAAAATAATGTGATGTATTTGTTTTTCCAAAAATTAATTAATCGGATTTTTAAAACATTGTTGCTCATGACTTTCAGTATGACACTCGTATAACAAAACAATTAGTTACTATTAGAAATAAAAACCTCAACATCTTTTCTTCTTCTTTTTGACAAGGACAAGGGATAGTTGTTTTTTATATAATTTTTGGTTAGGATTTCTTCGGGGGGAGTTCCCGCTCTCGGGAGCGAGTCGCGGAAAAGCTAACCCCTCGCTTCTGAGTCAGTCATCGGTGGAGTTTGGCTGGCTGACGAGTCCTAATAAGGACAAAACGGTCCATCCCAGTCTCTTCCCAGTGACAACTCAGGGTGTGAATCCTAGCTTGTAACATTGTGCCTTCGTTTACTTACTCAATACTTGAAAAATTCAAAAATAATTGTAAAGACATTGCACGATTTCAATAATGTTTTTATTTTTATTATTTAACTATGTAAATGATCCTAGATTGTTTTAAAATCATAATATTTAATGTGAATGATTCTATATTGTTTCTAATTATAATCCCAATGTATGATTATAAGTACCATATATGATTTGATATTATTAATATTCAATTCATAAATACTTTTTCTTATGTTTTTATGAAGAACATTCTTTGTATCAATAAGCCTGAAGAAGCAAATAAAGTGTCATCTGCGAAATATAGCTATGTTTAAGAAAAGATGTTGGGATTTTTATTTCTAATAGTAACTGTCACATTCGTATTATATATGGATAAAAATAATTAGTTACTACATTTTCTGTTACTAATAATTGACAAGATAGGGAAAGCAATTAGTAAACCAATCAAAATGCTTCGCAAAGTCTTCTGATAAGAAAATATAATTGATATTGCTTTAATTTCCTTATTATTATAAATGTGATTGTTGCGCATGCAAAAGACGCAATTGTTACGATTGTTGTGCTTAATGATAATTTAATGAGATTTTAATGATACTTGTCTACGGAACAGACAAAACGGGAATATTAGTCTGCTGATCTTATCAGAAGAAAAAAAAAAAATACGTTACTGCTTTTTTTTACCCTAATCAAAAACCATTCAGTTATTTCGTTACATTTTGTGTAACATTTTCCAGCACTGCTTTAAACACTTAACTTTCGTGGATAAAATCTCCAAATTTTTGCTTAGAAACCCTAAAATTCAAAAAAATATTTATATATTTGTAAAAACTACACAATTTTTATGCATCTTATTTGCATGGAACTTAATGGAATAAACCACATGTGAAAAAAAAAAAAAAAATCAGAATTGAGCAGGGAATTATTACTCATTAATATAACTCAAGCTAGCTGTGACTTGGAATAAGAGATACGATGAGATGTGGATACATTTTGTATCTAGAATGGATCTAGTTTCGTCCACAGGAGTGAATAACATGTAATCAAGTGTGATAACCAACTTAACTAAAACCCCGATTATTCGAGTTTCCACTTTAACCAAGCTATCAAGAATTTCTAGGACTTTATTTTTTGGTTCTACATTTTCCATTTTTAAAACTATCGAAAAAAATTCTGAACTTGATTTTACCAATCAACGAAGAGGATATACGTGACTGGATAAACGCTGACGAACAAAAAGACATTACAGATGAAATGATCGTCAATAAGGAAAATGAATCTAGCGATGATGATGAAGACAGTGACGATGAAAATCGACATATGAAAATCTCCCATACAGATGGACTAAAAGCTATCGAAAGTGCTATTGAATATATAGAACAACAAGACGAAGTGACACCAGCAATCCTGTTATCCTTAAAAAATGGCAAAACATTGCTGCAGAAAAACGCCAAAGTAACATAAAACAAAAAACAATTAAGGACTTTTTTAAGTAAAAGAAATCTTTAATTATAATTATCATAACAATATGAATTGCATATGGTGTATCTATATGACTTTTGTAATTTACATTTAAACCTACACGATTTATTTTATTGACAATTTTCGCTTAACTGAGCTTTTCGTTATCCGAGTTAGTCTTGGTCCACATTAATTCGGATAATCAGGACTCTACTGTATCTAAATGCAGCTTGTTAGTCAGAAAAATTTCTTTGAAGATTTCATCGTAATATATGGACATTATTTTAGTTAAAAGATCAAATTATTAAGGATCCAAAGAGCATAGACAATACAGTAACACTGTAGTGTGAGGTCCACACTTTATTTTCAAGTCTTACAGTGCTGTAGCAGAACATAAAGATTCCTTATAAAACACCTTCTGCAAAGGAATGTATACATAAATCAAGGCATAAGTGATAAAATGCTTGTGTAGGACTGGAGATTCTAAGAGCAATGGGACTAAACTCATTTCAATCTCACTCAGGCCTTTCAATTCATTTTTATGTCTTTAAAATAAAAAGTGGCCGTTTTGGTGGGGATTAAGGCAATGTTGGATAATAGTTCTGCTTCAACTGGATCACCCATTGTCAGTCTTTACCTCCTGTACCACCCACTCTTAAATGGGTACGGTGTTAACCCAACTTAATTATGCAGTCAATTTTTTTTTTTTTTTCCATTTCTTTACATTCAGTTTTAGTTGATTTTATTTTGATAGGAGGACTGAAGTACTTGTAATAAAACTTACCTCTTTTATCCAATGGTTTCGTTTATTTCTACTGTCTGCTATTTTTCCAACCCATTTTTCCAATTCGTGATCTGAACTAAGTTTTTCCTTATTGAGTTCATTTTCTTTTGTTTGTAACTCACTAAGTACTTCCTTGATCCCCGTTAATTCTTCTTCCAGTTTATTTTTCACAGCCTAATTTTGGAAGTAGTAAGTTTACAAATTTATTAGTAAATCAGCAACATTTGATAGCAATGATATATTTAAAATGTGTGAATGAAAACAAGCAAGTCTTCTGTCAATAAAGATTATTAAAATTTCATTTACTAAAATTTATAAAAAAATAAAATTAGTTCTCAGAAAGAAATTTAACAAATGTTTTGTAATTCATAAAGGATGTTTTAGGACTTTGAATTAAATCTCTGTTAAGGCTTTTTAGTTGGATGACTTTTTTATTTTTTAATACAGTGAAGTCTCACTTATAC
>JAFIDM010006943.1:47942669-47970889 GCA_023159025.1 Thereuonema tuberculata | reverse complement strand
ACTTGATTATGTTAATGTTATTTCGTTTATTGGAAATAATATATGATTATTTTTAATAATGACATGATAGTATGTCAATATTATGCCTGATTGTATCAGTATTAAGTCATGTATTGGAAGAAAGTAACTCAATGTTATTACTAGATATGGTTTGAAAAAGCGTAATGATGTAGTTCCGCGAAATATTACCAATATTAAAAGAAATATGTTTAAGTGATGTGGTTTTTACATATTTTATAGAGTATTCTTCAGCATTTAGCAAGAAAGTTTTGTATCTTTCCAATGTGCTTCATATTCCTTCATCAGAAAGTAATGTTCGAAATTACTGGATCTTACTTTTAAGTACAAATAAATGTTTTTTTGTTTTTTTTGGGGGGGGGGGGGGGAATAATACTTGCAGTTTGTTTGCAATATATGATGTAAACTTGCTTAATTAAGTAATTTTAAACATTTTCACAAGTCCTTCAAAACAAAGATCCCCCCCCCCCCCCCGTCAGTAACTTGAGTTGCTTGAACTGGAAATCCTTTTACCTATTGCCATCCTTTACTTTTACCTAATTCTAATTCTCAGTATTTACCAAGCAAGCCCTTGAAACTAAGCATCTCGTACTTTTACAAGGGGAACTTGGCTTTCATTGACTTGATCTGCTGACAACAGCAAAATGCTTATCTCTGAACGGAAAGTAACTTTCTGTGACTCTGTCAACACCCAGATAAAGGCCTGAAAATTGTAGCATTTCAGGCTTTTCAAATAATATCATTATATACAAACTTGAAACCATTAATGAAAACAAAAATAATAATAAAATAATAGCATACTGTTCAGTTTGTGGAACTAAATTATGAATACAATACCTAGATAACAATTAAGTAATAGAGAAATAAGAATTGAGGCAAATTTTTATGAAAAGCTACAATTAATTAAAGACAGATAGTTCTTAAAGTAGTGCGACTGAGTTACTTGCTTTACATCCTTTATTATTATTATTATTATATTATTTCAAGTTTCAATGCTATTAAAGCTTGTCTTCAAAGAAGATCACATTCCAACTTTGTAGTTTCTGAGAGGTAAGAGAACTTCAAATTCAACTTGGAATATAAGATTTTGAAAATTAGAATGTCACTAAAATACACTATTCTATAATCAGAATGATTTTAGTATTAAAAATAAATAAATAAAACTAATGACAACCTTCATTTCTGAGGAATTAGTGAAAATATATACAGTGCAACTTGGATAATTCGAATGTCTTTAATTCGAAATCGTGGTTAATTCGAAGATTTCTCTTGGTCCCTTGAATTTCTTATTAAATCAATGTTAAAAAATCGTGGATAATTCGAAGTTCAACTTCCTTAATTCGAAGTTTTTTATAAAAAAATTTCGAACCAGAACAACTTTTCGGCGTTTCATCGTTAAGAAATTTGACACATGACAACTGAAATCCCCTTCCCGCCACCGTTCGACACTTCAGACGCCATTCGAGTTTTCTGCTGTCAGTGTCACCATGTCTTTCAGTAAACCACGCAAGTACAAGAATTTAACGTCCCCTGAAAAGGTCGCCGTCATTCGCGAGGTGGAAAAGGGTGTGAAGAAGAAATGCCAAATCGCCAACGAATATGGGATAGCGCCGAATTTCGTCGGTACATTGAAGGACAAACCAAACTAAGTGAAGCCGTTTTCCGTTCACTAAACATGCTTGATGATTTTGCTAACCTTAAGCGACTGAATTCTACAAAACAGTCAGACATTGCACAATGTTTTGAAAAACTATAATTTTCTGTATTGAATGTAATATGTACTGTAGCTTACATAATATAAATGTTATTTTGTTTACATACATATAGTGCTTTCATACCATGATCTTTCTGAATAAATATTTACTTATTGACAGAATAATCTTTTCAAGCATTCTGTGGACCTGAAATTAAAGTTAAAAAATGTAACTTGTTTAATTCGAAGTTTTGTAGTGGTCCCTACAGCTTCGAATTATCCAAGTTGCACTGTACTACACTAAGCAAACTACAATATTTATTTTGAACAAAGGCAAAAAAATAATAATGTAAAACTGAACTTTTCAAGATGTCAAATATTTAGATAAATAACATTAATTACCATAGTTCCTTCCATTTCTGCCATTACTTTCTTTGCTTTTGCTTCTAATTCTGATAATTCGTCATTCATTTTGGTAACTTTATTGTTATTCTCTTGCAATTCTGCTTCCATGTTTTTGATTTTTGTTTCGGATTTTTTCATATTCCTGAAAAATTAATAAATACAATCACAATAACTATTAATAGCAAAAACAGGAATATTCAATCACAAAATTCTAAATGTGTTTTGAAAAGCCTTTCGTTTTAATTGCTGTTGGGTTTTGCATTCTGTAAAATTTATTATCAGACAATTACATAATAAATTAAAAAAAGAAAACAAGTGTTTGCATAAATAAAAGTTCCTTATAAAAAACAATGTTGTTGCTAGTATAAAAAGAACACTTTCCATAAGAAAAATGAAAGCTTATCTGCCACAATTACTATCCTATGTTAATCCCTGTGTGAAAGTAACAAATATTCCCATAGAAAAACATTAGAAACATAACAATGAATTCCCACAAGTAATAACAATGCATTTAATCTGCTTAGTAATTCTAGGGAGGTGTACTTGGATGTGTTTAAAATTAGTTGGATTTAGGCAACTTAAGGAAATACTACTTCTAACTCTCATAAAATATTAAAAAAATATATATTTTAATGCAACGAATTTTCAAAAGCATATTATTCGAGAACAATCATCAGCTGCGTCAGACTTGTACTCTTAATTTATTTTTAATTCAGTATATGTGTTTTTTCCTCTTTCAAGGGTCGTTCTTTTACTGTCTCCAATATAAATTTTACGGCAATTAAGACATTCTAATTGATATATTAATCCCATGTTTGCATTTTGACTATTTTCATTTATTTTATGGCATAAAATATTTTTCAATTTGTTCTGATATTCAAATGTCACATTTATTCCATCTTTTGCAAATTTTCTTTAATTCCCAACTGCTGTTGTTTAAATATGGGATTATTATTCTATTTTTATTATCATATTTCCCCATTTCTTTAATTTTAATTTTATTGTAATCATTTATTACTCTGTTTACAAACTTATCTTCATAATCATTTTTCTTTAATATTACTTTCATTTTTCTTATTTCATTTTCAAGCAAGAAATATGCTTTCGAAAATTCGTTGCATTAAAAAATAAATTTTTTTAATGTTTTGTGAGAGTTAGAAGTAGTATTTATTTAAATTATGATAAGCAGAAGAAGAGTTTTAAGTTCTTCCTAGAACTACTTCTTGTTCTAAACCCATTTTACATTTTATAATAATAAAATACCTCTGGGCTGTTTTGATGGCAACATTTGCCTTCGTAATTGCTCCATCAATTAAATCTATTTTCTTGTTAACATCGTCTAATTTCTGCTGGGCATTTTTCATTTTTGAATTTGTAATTTCCATAATCTTCTTATGCAACCTAAGGAGAAATAATAACAATAAAAAAAAATTACAAACATTTATAATAATCAAGAATTCATTACAAAGTAAGTTGTCGTCATCACATAAGGAAAGAACAAAATAGTATTTTATATGTTAGTCCTTAAAGACTAATTGAAATAACTGATTGATTACATTTAAAATTCGACCTGGACCTCAAATTTCAATTGTTGTTACTGCAATTTTAATTTTAGTCCCATTCATTACAAAAAAGGTGTGTAATGTCAGGATAGTATGGCTTAGGATATATACACTGACTGCTCAATTGAAAGTGGACACCTGCCGAAGTGGAACAACCCATGCAAATTCGGGCAATAATTAGAATATATTCGTTATAAAAAACACTATCATGTGTAGTTGGAGTCATTTGGTGTCTAACCACGTACTGAAGTAGAATGCCACCATCAAAGCAGCTGAGTGATTTTAAACATAGAGTAGTCATAGGCTGCCACATTAGTGGCCAGAGTGTGCGAGCCGTAGGAGCAACACTGAACCTGCCAAAGTTGACCGTGGATGCTATTGTCATTAAGTGGAAACATGATGTCACAGAGGTGGCCAAGCCTGCATGCCGACCGAAGACCGGAGGACCCTGAAGCAGTTGGTACGGCAGAACAGGCTGTTCCAGCAAAACAACAACAGTAGGACTTCAAGCAGGCAACGGGAACAACTATCAGTACCATGATGATTCGTTGGAAGCTCCATGCCTTAAGATACACTGTTCAGGCTGCTACCCACAAGCCTAACATCACCCATGTAAACACCCAGTGTCGTGTGGCCTAGTGTAAAGAGCGACGGTCTTGATCGATGGACTGCTGGATGAGCATTATGTGGAGCGACAAATCATGCTTCACACTCTACCGATCGGATGGGCACACCTGGGTGTGGCATTTGCCAGGGGAGCGGCTGCAACCTGAGTGTGTCATGCCAACAGTGAAGTTTGGTGGTGGTGGTGGTGTGATCGCATTTCTCCTGGTTTGGATGTGCTCCGTTGGTTGTGATCGAGGGGAACATGGCATCCACACAGTATCTGGATGTTCTAGACAATTCCATGCTTCCTACACCATGGACGCAGTTCGGTGAAGGGCTATTTGTGTTCTAGCAAGACAATGTGCCGGTGCCATAAGGCCTGTGTTGTCAGTGCATGGTTTGCAGAGAATACTGTTCAAGAGCTTCAGTGGCCCGCCCAGAGTCCGGTCCTCAACCCTATTGAACATCTGTGGGATGAATTGGAGCGCCGGATTCGTGCGCAAACACGCATCCAACTTGTGCAGGCTTTGAAGGAGGAGTGTGCAAAACTATTACTTGCTGTCAGAAACTGGTAAAGAACTTGCCATGGCGTGTAGATGCTGTGCTTAGGGCAAAAGGCCAAGTACGCGCTATTAGCCATGCTGTAAATAAAGCACATAAGTGTACATAAGCAGTCTTGAAAATTTGGATTCTCTTAACCTGAGCCTGCTCCTAACTTCTTTACAGTGGTTTCAGGGAAGTGCACTTCTGTATAGCTAGAGGAACAGACAAGATTCAGTCACAGGTAAACTTAAGAAAATTAGATTCTACAAATATGGAGAGGGTAAAGTTAACACATTCAGGTCGCTGCCCATAGGTTTTTACGGGCCGCTATATATTATCTAAATTTACATTGCTCAGCAATTCTCCGAGTGCAAATTTCTCATTGATTTGTTTCACTTTGGAAGGCATTTATTCGAGCGGAGACCACTCAAGATTGTTTGTATACTATTGTAGATCAAAAATACACCAATAGGTGAGGGTTTACTATCAATAATATCTTGCGGAATCTCGACGGAAGTCATAGAAGTGGACCGATCTCGGCACGTGTTTTGGAAGCCTGTGTACAGTGTTTTCAAAGCATTTTGAAATGACATAATTATATTGTAAACAATATAAAAAGTAATATTGTTATAAGTATATTATAAACAATATAAAATATAATTTTATGTTGTTTAATATTTTTTTTCTTCTGTTTTGTCATATTCTGGAAATTTTTCTTAATAGAGATATCGTGGTAAACTTTTTTTTTTGTCTCAATTTTTACTCTTCTTTGTAACCAAATTTCTTGTTTGTTGTAATACTTACAATAAAATCTAATATATCATTTTGAAGACAAAGATTAGCTCTTTATCACTGATCCAAAGTAATTATCCAATTATGCTTGTGTTCATAATACATACACTTTGAAAATGTGCGAAAATAGCACGACCTGTATGGAAAACCATAGGAGCAAAGGGTATGACCTGAAAGTGTTAATAACTCTAACGCAAAAGCTAATTGTTAGAAGCCAAATTATTATACAAACAAGTCTTTAACTAAAAGCAGCATAACCTAGATGACAAAGGACAATTATTTTATTGCAATGGATCGTATTCTGAAATCTATTGAATTGTAAATGGATGCAAGTTCAAAACTAGAGGCTAAGAATGAGAAGTACGAGTTAAATGAACTGATATTGTGGATCGGGACAGAGTCTGGATGCTCTGAGAAATAATGAATTCAACAAGGGATTTCAGAAAGCTCAGGATTTTTTTATTGGGGATAAATTCAATTCAAAATGATGTTAAAAAAGGTGAATTTTAATTCAGCTCTTACAAATACATTTACTTACCTTTGAACCTCCTTATCAATTTCAGAAACAGCTTTTGCAGCCTTTTCATAATCTGAAATTAAGAATTAATATATTATGATCTACAAAATTATAAAATGCAATACACAAGTATGTTATTGAACTAAAACCTAGATTTTACAAATGAAATTAATGTAAAAACATCAGGAAATGAAAATTAGTTTAAAAATAAGAAGTAAAAAGGAGGTATAAGTGAAGCAAGTATGCTTATTATCTGGAATTACTATAAAATATTTGTTTTATCACTTAAAGAAAATGATTTCCTTTTTCTTTTTCTGTAGTTTTCACTTTTAATTGTGAAATTGAATAGCTCAAGTCTACGAAATTGCCTTATGATTGCTTCATAAGCGACAACTCTATAACAGATATAACACTATCTGCATAATGATATTGCTTTAACGAAACTTTTTAACGTAAGCACTTCAACTATGCTATGTACATTTTTTTCTTACTACAGAAGTAATTCAAAAAGTAGAAAGAACTGTTTTGTCTTTAGAAGGAAATTCACACACTCCCTCTTGATATGTTTGCAATGTCCACAACTCGGCCATTTCATCCTCAAAATCAAAACCAAACGTTGGATAATAACTTATATTACAACTCAAGACTGATTCAAGTTGAAATATATAAAAAGTGCATTTGCCAAGGCTGGATATCTGTGTTAGGAATAGAACACAATGAAAGGAAAATACAAATGGCCACAAATATTAAAATTAAGAGACGATTCTATTAGAGTAATTATAGATAAAACCATGATTTTAAGTAATCGTCTAAATGCCATCTAATGGGCGATGAACTTAATTAAATTAATGGAAAACTTATTAAAAAGATTGTCAATTGTCAAAAATCTTGAAGTTTTTATTTTTTTTAAATAATTGTTTAAGATCAAAATCACTTTTATAAGCAGTGTTATTCAGTAATATATAGAATTTCTAGAGCTCTTTTTTTTAATGGAAAAACCTCCAATTTTAGAGAAAGAAATATGCTTTTTCTAAAAGCATTCTATCCAATGTTATCTCATTGTAGTGTATTGTCTGCATTCTATTCCAATTTAACTTTAGGATATTTTATACCTGTTTTCAATGATGTCACTGTTGCTGTTAGGGACTTCACTTTGTTTTTATCAGGAGCCGCTGCTTTTACTCGTGCTTCTTGATCTTTTCTTCGTTCATCAAAGGTCGACACTTGTTGAGTCAACACCTACAACATTTTAAAACTAGTAAATTAAAACGATTTTCCATTAAATCTGTAGTCTTCCAATAAGTAGATACTAAATTATTAGCAGGCTACAATTAATACTTTCTTCAAAGTAAGGGAAAATGCTGCTCAATTTGGAAGTTACTGATTATAGCTCAAGTTATTCAAATTAACCTTTTGTTTTTGTTTTCAATTAATTTGCAACAAAACTCCTAATGGAAATGATATCAACTCTATAAACTGCTAAATTATTGATTTTCACATGCTAAAACCATGATCCCCATTGATGACACAGGCTGAAAGATTTATCAGCTGCCACCTCCACACACATCAAAAATAAAAGAGTTTGGGGAATTGTAGTACCATTTATTATTTGCTTCTTTGTTCGCACACACATTTTTCAGTGGACAGTTTTCAATGGTGCAAGAGTGACACAGGCTAAACTGAACCAGGAACAAGAACTGAAATTGAGAAGTCGCTGAAAGGCAAGAGTAACAGATACAGAAGAAAGAAGTAAATATCCAAGTGCTTGCCAAGATTAGGCATATCAGCCACATCTTAGGCCACTGTCTTGACCATGGCATATAAAAAGAGTGATTTCAGTCAAGAAAACTTTTCATTCAAAATCTTTGCAATGACACTTGAAAATGACACTTTGTAATAGTGAAATTTTAATATAAAAAAAAAAAAAATGTATTTACAAGTTGATAAAAGGTGCAACTACATGCACCCCCCCCCCCCCCACCTGATAAAAGCAACAATAACTGAATTATAGAATTGAAGCAAATGCACTGATTTAATTAAATGGTAAGAAAAGTCTAACACTAACAGGAAAGAGCTTACATCCATAAGCAATGTTTTTTTGTTTTTTTTGAGATTTGGAAATTGTAAAAATGTTGGTGTAAAAGATTGCTGTTTCATGTTAGCCAAATAGTTTAACTTCCATGATAAAAGAATTGCAAAAATAATCATCTTTATTTTAGAAAAATAGCTAGAACACCACTTCATACGCTGTACACTATTTTTTAATGATTTCCATGGAATAAAGTCTTGTCGTATATCATTTAAGTCCTTTTTTTTTTGAAGAGGCATTAGAAAAGTATGGAAAGGACTTTAATGCTGTACACTATTCACTGTCCAAGCAGTATAATGCCATTTGATTTCTATATTTACAATTTTGCTTGCTACATTATAGCATCTTCAGCAACATTTTTTTTTTTTTTACTTAGCTCACTACATTAATGCTGCAATCAATACTTCACTCTCTGCTTACATATGGATAGCTGCCTAGCCAGTTAAGGCTATCATGAAAATGCAGAATAGCTGATTCAGAGAGGAGGAAAGAAATTTGAAAGCATTTGGAATCCCATTCAAATTAACAAAGATATGCTCTAGGTTCATGATAAATCTTTTTTGGAAGACAGAATTTTGAAATAAAAAAATAACAATAAATAAATCAAATTTTTAATAACGGGAACTTGAACCCAAGACTTTCTTTCCTTTTAGCAAGCAATAACAAAAATAGACTAATGGCACAATTAAGTTGTCATAGGAGTCAGGTTTTTTGTTGAAGCAGAGAAAAACATATTCAATTACAGGAAAAAAATTGGATATCTATTCTGTGGCTTATTGAATAAAGTGGGCCCGGTAGCCAAATGGGTAAGGGCACTTGGCTGCGGGTTGGAGGTAGTGGGTTCGATCCCCGGCTTCGGCAGAGAGCGGGAATTTTTCCACACTCCATTCTCCTCCAAACAGGTCCTAGGTCCTACCCAGCCCTCTGTAGAATGGGTACCGGGTTTCTTTCCCGAGAGTTAAAGGTAGGCAGGCGTCGGGCTGACCTCCCGACCTCAATCTAGTCCCGTTAGTCATAAAACGCCTGGAGCCTTACCTCCCGCGATCCATTGGGCCTGTATAGGCCTGTTGTGACGACCCTTTAACTTTTAATAGGAAATGAGAAGTTCTAAGATTGTTTTCCTGATCGAAAAGCAGAACAATCAATGCAAATATATGGAAAATATTCAGTAGTTTGTAAGAAATTGATTAGTATTTCAGTAAAATGTAAATCACAAACCATCCTAAATTTACCTCAGTTTCTCTCTCATATCTCTGATGGGCAGTTTTATTTTGTTCTAACTGTCGTGACAGTTGTTCTATTTTCACTTCCAATTCATTTCTCAAGTGATTCAAATTAGACGATTGTGATGTTAAAGCATCAACTTCTTCCATCATGCTGTCAATTTGCTGAGGAGTAAATTCAACAGATACTAATTGGCTGCCCATTCTTCCTTTAGACACTTGATTTCCACCTCCACTCATCGTACCTAAAGGGAAAGAAAATGAGTATTACTGAAAGAACTCAATTTAAAAATAGGAAGTAAACTTTCTAGTTTCCTAAGTACAGAAAAAAAAAAAAAAAAAAACTAATTAAAGCATTATGACAAAGAAGAATTATATCCAACTGACTTAAGAGACTATAATAAATTATTTACCTTTCTTATTCTACATATACATAACTATTAGTCGATATCCCTAATTAAAAACATTGTAACACAATTTCAGCAATTTTCAGGAGCATCAACATAAGTTAAAATATCTACCAAAAATAAGAATTTAAAATAACAAAACAAGAATCCCTAAATATGTTCAAAGTATGCAACTAGTAGAAGGCATGTGGTAGCCATTGGTTTGATATCATCCGGAAAACAGTAACTCAAATATGATGGGGTTTTTTTTAGTTACAATGTTTTTCATGGGGGATATTGTAGTGTGACATTATTATTTCAATACTACAGAAATAATTACAAGATGTAGCTCTGTTAAGCAATTTGTGTATTAAAAGTTGTGTATTAAAAAGAACCCAGTTAAACAAAATTATCAACTCATAATTTTGCAATTTTTTTTTAATGAAATTAAATTCAGATGTTTTTATTTCAGAATTCATCATACTATTAATAGGCAAAAAACGGATGTACGTTTGTTTGTCATCAAAGTGGAGAGATTCCTACGACCCTGTAAGACATTGTGGGGAACTCTCTCATAGGCTCAATTTGGAGGAGCCTATTATTTTAGAGCAGGTGGTTAACTTTTTTCGCCGAAAGTGCCCGGAAAGCATGTTGATATTAAAAAATCAAGAATCGTATTACGATGAGAATGATAGTTTATTTTGAAGGTCTCGATAATAAATGACAAAATCTATAAATAGAATTTGTATTGAATGTACAAATGTCTGCTACAAATAGATCGAATGCAGCAGGATTTATACATTTTATTCCTTTTAAAAAATTAGCTAGAACATCTTTTTCAATCTTGTGTTTTTGAAAAATTTCACAGTATTTCAAAAATGTAGTATTTGTTTTACTTCCGTATTTCACGGGTTGCAACTAGTTAATTAATTAACCATTCACATTAAGGTTTATCAGCTTAGTTAACATTGTGTCTTCCCATTCCATCATTTTTAAATATTAAAAAAAATAAATTTCATTATACAAAAAAATGGGAGGATGAGGAAAGAAAAAAAAAAAACCCTGTAGGAATAAGCAATTCTTTTATATTTAATCTATCTTTATTTTTACACTGGAATGTTTAATATTTTTTTTAATGATTTTTAAAAACAAATCTTTCTGTCATTTGATTACAATATATTTCGTTCTTTTTGATATTATGTCTTTGTGGTAAATCCTAATATAGAAAAGACAAACCCCACTGACTGACTCAAAGCAGAAACCGTTGAACCTAGGATTTTCAGATATTATAGATTGACTCCCTTTATGCATCTAATAAGAAAGGCTTTTTTGAAACTTAACCCCTAAGGGGTGTAAGCGGGGATTGAATGTAGACGGCAACTGCCTCCAAATCCTGCCGGTAAAGAGCAAATTGCTGTTGTCAGGTGATGATGAGTCAGTCAGTAGGTTTTACCTTTTAACTGCAAAAACAATGTTATTCTAATGTCTTCTATGCACTGGGCAAGGCCAGGTCCTTCTGGCGTTACATTACAGTTGTTCAGTTGCAAAAGGACCATAATAGTTAAATGGCATTCTACAACAAGTAAGCTAATAACTCATTTCAAAATGATTATACCAATGAATATGACTAGATAATTATGTAAAAAAAAAAAAAAAAACTAAAATACCTGATTGATCAATTAAATGTCCCTGTAGAGAAACCACTCGGTAACGAGTTGAACCCTGAAAAGCAATTCGGGTGGCTTGATCGAGATCATTAGCCACCAAGGTATCTCGCAATGCAAAATAAAATGCAGGAAGAACTTTGTCATCATTAACTCGGACTAAATCAAACAGTCTAGGTACATTTTCTGGACTAAAATTAGAAAGAAAAAAAAAAAACTATAATAACATCATCACAAACTTTAGTGGAAATCAAGAAAAAAATTCTTTCAATGTATAACTCAACATATTACGTTAAAAGTGAATAGACAAATATAAATGTTATGTTAAATATCTCTAAAGTTTTCATGACTTGGAAGGATCTGAAAACTACACCAAAACAGCAACTGAAGAAAGTCATTCTGAATTCATAATAGGAGTTAATTCATAATTTTACAATGTGAATTTTCTTAAGAAAATGAAATGATAGCAATTTCTACCTTTAATTAATTATAACCAATGAAGATGTATAGGAAACTTTTATGCCCAGTTGTTATGAATGGAGTAGAAAAGTGGACACTAATAGCAGATGAAGAGAAAGCATTAACAGGTTTTAAGAAAAATCCTACAAAGAATAAATGGCCCAGTAAAAGACCAGAACGAATGGAGAAATATAGTATAATTATGAGCTAAATAAATTAATAGAGGACAAGGTATTGCAATATTCATTGAAACACAAAGTCTTTTAGAAAGGATGCCAAAAAAAAAACAACAAAAAAACAAAACGGATATCTAAGAAAATGATGAAAGGAAGATTTTATATCAGGAGGAGGACACCTTAAAAAGAGATATAGTCGAGCCTTGCTAAGAGATATAGTCGAGCCTTGAACCAATTACAGCTAGAATTTGTCCTATAAAGGTGAAATTTTGTATAGACATCAGAATTTAATAAGAAAAAGCATAACAATAAACTGTGAGGAGTCACAATACATGAAGGTCTTCAATAAAGAAAGGGATGTTAACAATGGTACATACATCAAACAATATAAGATGACAAGATATGGTGGCCACTAAAAATGTAGGTGCAGACTGTGTGTCTGAAATGAAGGTACACTAGTGTCTGTTCTATAAAAGTAAATGCAGACAATGCCACTCTCACTTTAAATTTCTTTTTTAAATCTTACTACTAAGTGGTGGTAGTAAGTTTTCCTTATTACATCAAATATGTTGACGATTAATTAATTTAGATTGAGTCAACATTACAAAATCCCAAATCGTTAAAATTGTAATAAGAAATTCATTGGCCATTCTGTAAATGTTATATTAATTCTTCAATACTGACTAATCCTTTTTTGAAATTAACTTATAATCTAATACGATACGTACGTTATTATTCTCTGTTTAGTATAGGGCTTCCATCTCTCCATCTGAAACATAAAAAAAGAACAAAAAACATCATTAATGATTTAGTATTTTTTTTTTAACTGCTTAAGGTAACTGATATTTAAATAAGGTTAACATTTCATTAAAAAAAAAAAAAAAAAAACTCACCTTATCTAAGCCAATAAATGTTGCAATACCAATATTGCTTTTTTTGAGAAAATTCACACATTTCTGAGCAGTATCAATTGAATCTGTGACAATATTATCTAAAGGTCCACAGGCAGTGGATATGGCGATATCATATTTCTCATCAATTGCTCCTAAATCACCCTTAAATTAAAAGAAACAAATAACTTGAAGAGGCGCCTTTGTAAAAAATCAAATAAATTATACTATAAAAAACATAAAAATCACTGGAAATTACGTACCTACTTAAAATTAAAGGAATAAAAGCAATTTTAGAGTAAAAAACAAACAAAAGTTCAAATGTTAATGGATAAATTTTATTTTCGCCTTTTATTTATATAAAAGATGACATACTGTCGAGAATAATATCAACAGAAAGGGATCAAACTATAAAGTGCAATTAATCTGATTTTTTAAGATCACAAATTAGATGACTTAAATACACATAAATAAAAGATAAACTTATTCAGTGATGGGAAAATTCTGCTTATTCTTGCAATACGATTTTTGTTTTGATTTATTACTTCATACAACAAAGAAACTTGTGGATCCTCAAATTTTCGAGAAACAAGATAGGGATAGTGATTAGGAAACCAATCACAGTGCTTCGCAACGTCTTCTGAGTCACCTTTACTTTAGAATAGACTGTGAAGGGTGGTCTAGAAAATGCTCGCGCGAGTCTGTTTGCAACCCCATGCTATCTTACGCACCCCTATTTATATGGAATAATCGTCATTCTTAACTCAAACCTTGTTAATACACTGAATTCCTAATAATGATTTAAAAAAAAAACTTTAAGTTGAGCACTGTGAAAAAGATTTAAAATGGGGAGAAAAAAATGAAGAATAAGAATTGCCCTTGAGGGGATCGAACCCACGACCTTCGCGTTATTAGCACGACGCTCTAACCAACTGAGCAAACAGGTCACCTACAACTGAGATAACAGAAGCTGTTGCAAAGCATTGTGGGATATGTATCCACAGACAGACAAACCGGGGATATAAGGCTCTTTCAGAAGCCTAAAACAGAGTTCTGCTCAAAACATTTTAAAAAGCGTTTTGAAACCACAAACATTTTAATATAGAAAAGAAGTTTTAATGAATACTACCTACTTTTGGGATTGAAAACTAAAGTAAATAAAGGTATTTCTCTTACCAGTCTTCCCAAAATACCAGGTATATTACCATTGGCCTTTTGCTGCATCAATGCATTCAGAACCTTACTTTGACTTTTAGAAGCATTCATAGCACTTCGAGCTTCTTCTAGTCTTTGCCTTTTCGATCGTAACTACAATGGAAAAAAAAAAAAAATAATGCTTTAATTACCTAAAAACAAAAAAATCTTTTTAGAACTAAAATATCCTATGTAAGTTGTAGATTATGTCTATTTTTTTTTTTAAACTGCTAAATTCTGAAAAAGTTATGGTTCTTTCTTGTGCATATTTTCAACTGTCAGTTAATGATTTCTAAACACAAAGTGATGTATTTCTTAAATGGTGGATAACGATCTTCAGGGATATATGTGTGTGTGTGTGTGTGTGTGTGTGTGTGCGCACCTATATCTTGAAAAAACAAAAAAAAAGTTTACGCAACAGAAAGGAGCTGTAAATGTGGACTAATGAAAAAGAGTTTTAGCTCCATAAGATTAAGAAACATTAAGCTGTAGGGATAAGTTTCTCTAGCTCCACTATAGGGTTATCTCATCTAATTATGATCAGGCTTAAAGCATTGTTTGATATTTAATGAAATGAAACAGCTGCCTGAAATGAATAAAATCAACGTAAAGAAAAAAAGATATGAGGGAGCAATTACAGTATTTCATGCTTTATCTTCTCTTTTGTATCTAAGCAATAACTTTCACACTATAATGCTCAAACTGCAAATTTTTTTACTCTTATTATTTCTATGAAGTCAGCTTTACGTATCAATCACTGATAATGATTTAAAAATACAGATTAAAGACACTTGATATCTCAAAGGAAGTAAATTTTAACTAATTTTAAGACTATTAATTTCAGATTTTGAAGTTTCACTGGCAATTGGAAGATATATCAAGATGGTGGACTTAAACATCAAAAAAGCAAATTTGAAATATTTTTAAGAGCAATTTTCCTTCCCAATATTTATCAATCACCAAGCAAAACAATTATTACCTGGCAGACAACAACATTCAGAACTGGATACAACCATTTAATGAAGTCAATTTTCAATTTATCAGCTAGATTTCTACCTAAGTTTAGGAATACTCAATATTTGATTCTATTTTTATGAAGAAAAGCTGTTTATATTGATTTTTGCTATTTACAAATATTTGTTAATATTTATTGATAAAACTTATGCAAACCAAAGATAACATTAATAATATGAAGAAATCAAGTAACAAACATAGAATTACTATTATTGTTGAACAGTTATCTTGACTATTTGATAACTGCTGAAATCTCTGTAAGCCATGTACATCTCTGAGATTTTAAGTGAAAATGGACTAAATTGGAAATAAAAGACATTTTCTTTGCTTGTCGTCTCTTGCAATTCTGTAATCACTCCTATATAATAAAGAAATCCTTTAGTGTTGGATTCCTTTCTCTGTCTAAATGTAAAAGCTTTTTTTGTGTTATTGTTCATCAATTTCTTTATACATTTTAGTCTTTATCATCATTGAAGAAGGCAACAATTAGACTGAAGTTTATGATGGCAGTTCTTCATTATATATTTACAAAAGTCAACACAACTACTGCAATAATGTTCAATTTGTCTGAATGTAATTATAACATTTAAGAATAAATGAATGAATAAATAAATAAATAAATAAAAGTTATTTATATTGAGGGATTCTGGAACTCATTTTCTCATTGCAATCATACTATTAATAGGCAAAAATTGTACAGATATTTGAAAATTTGTAAGCAGAGTCGGAGAAATAACCAATCACAGTGCAGCGTTGGAACACATCAGTCGGGACGTCACGCCCATTTGAAACATGGCGCTCTACTATTCACCCCACTTCAAGCTGACAGAGCGCGATTACACAATTATTATCCGCGTATTGAGATTTTCTTCCACACATAAATGAAGTTTACACTGAAATGCATGAAGTTCATGTGCCAAAATTCATCAGAGAGTTTCTGAAACCTTGGTTTTTACATAATTTCGGCTGTTACCCCATTGAACTCTGGGATAGCTGCTTGCTCACTACTCAACAGTAGGGGAACACGTGCTGTCATTGTTGCCTAGGGAGGATTATTGGTATTGGCTGTTGGACATTCGTTATTATTATTGTTGAATTCAATTTTTTATTTTGTTTTTTTTTTTTGTTTTGTTTTTTCAAAAATTTCACAATATTTCAAAAATGTGGAATTTGTTTTACTTCCGTGAATATTTAACAGGTCTTCCTAGTAGTTTTAAACTTAACAACAATTAGAGAATTTTGCTTTAATATTACAAAAAAATTTTATGGAACAAATTATGTTCACATATTAAGAAAATAATTTATTTTGTACATTTAGAATACATAGTGATTGAATTAAATTGATTTTTACATAATAATCTTTTTTTGGGGGGAGGGGGTCATTACTGTTGTTTATCATAACCTTTTTCAATCCATACGGTATCTGAAAAGTTTTATAAGTATAGTATGATTTTATAAACTGCTAACTCCTCATTGTAAGATCATACTGGTATCAATAAAGATATTGAGTAAGTCTTGTAGTCAAAAACACCTCTTCTCAAAAAAACAAAACAAAAAACAAGGAAGAATTAATTTCAAACATATATTCTATTGTGCAATGTTATTTTTATAAGTAAATCAGTCGGTATTAAATAAATGTTAAAATCAATAATACAAAAAAATAAAAAGAAAGTTGAAATTCTGGCTTATTATTCATTAAATTGTAATTAATAAAGCAAATTGAAACCTCATCTGTGATGTGAATGGAATCCTGTTGAACTTTACCATACTCGCTTTTGGCTTCATGAAGAGCTTTCTCCAAAGACGGTCGTTCCTTTTTCAAATCTTTGATATATCTGAAGAAATAATAACAATAAATTACTTAGGATACTTAAAAAAAAATACGATCATCACTGATAATAACAGAAAATATATTATTGATTAAATACAATTTTAAATTTTATCATTTTCTTTATAAAGCTAGGAGAACTATTGCAGCTACCTGATATCTAAAAAATGGCCTTCAAATCAATATTTTAGCATTTTTTAAAATATTGTTAAATAATCTAAACATGAATGATTAATTGAGTTCCTAACATTATTAAAGTTTTATAAGTGCATTTAATTCTCCTTTTTTAATTTGGAATGAAAGCCCTCTGCAATGTAGATGTGTTTTGTAAAAAGCATTTAGCAGTTAATCAAAACTTTTTCTGACGAGTCTTCATCACTAGGAAAGTGAAGTTATCCGCTAGATTCATCAGGTAACCTTTTATTTAAAACTTTCATTTTTAATATTTTTTTTGGAGCCTTAACTTGTGTTTAGCAGCCATTTTCTCTCATCCAAAATTAGAAGAGAAACAGACCTACGCCATATGACAAGAATGATAGCTTATTGCAATGATATCTACTGTATTTTGTAGCTTCTTCTGACACAGATTTGTTGTATTAACTCAATTTTGATACAAGTACAATTTTGTTTTACATTATTATTAGTAGTAACAGCACATAATATTTACAAGGAGAGGTCACAACCTGTACATCGCAAAAATCATTTCCCTATGTGAGATGAAAGTATTCATGGAGTACTTCAAAAATATATATGGGTTGAGGGGCCAACTCTCAAGCGTATTCGAGATATTTGACATTGCTTTCATCATTCGAGTATTAGCTTATTAACTACCTGTTTGTTTTCTAAGTAAATGTTGTTGTGGTGCAGTGGGTTAAAGCATTGGTCTAGAGATGTAAGGATCATGTGTTCGATTCTCATAGGTAACAAAGTGTCTTTTTTTTCTTTTCATTTTTAATGATTACTATTATTTATTTATTTTTTTTGCCCCTTTTGCTTTCTTTATTCTTTCTTTCTTTCCTGATTTTGTTAGGCATATTAGATGGAAAAGTAATAAACGATTAGAAATAAATAATATTCTCCCTAACTTATTTTTTATTAGAAATATTTTTATTTATTAAATATAAAAATATGCAACTTAACTATTTTTTTTTTTTTTTATCTTAAGTCTTTTTTCTTTCCTATACTAATGAGCGTTTCTCCTGATATTTTGTTAATATTATTAATACTGAACAAAATGTCAAGAGAAAAGAGTATTAGAATAAGAAAGAAGGAAGAGAAGATTAAAAAGAAATATTTAATTATATTATTTTATTTCTGTATTTTTATATACATCTTATTTTATATTTAATAATTTAAAGTATTTCTAATAAAAATAAGTTAAGGAGAATATTATTTATTTATTTCTAATTGTATTTTACTTTCCACCTAATATTCCTAACATAATCAGGAAAAAAAATAGAATTAAAATAAATGATAGTAATCATTAAAAATGAGAAAAAAAAAAAAAGACACTTTGTCCACTATGAGAATCGAATGCACGATCCTTACATCTCCAGACCAATGCTTTAACCCACTGCACTACAACAACACTTGCTTAGAAAACAAACAGGAAGTTAATAAGCTAATACAGTAGAACCTCATTATAACAGACTAATAGGGACTGAAGGTTGTCCGTTTTAATGAAAGTCCGGTTTATAACAAATAATTCTTATAGGGGTGTAATATGCAGCAGGGTGTACATCAATGAAAGTACAATAGTTAGCAATAAAAAGTGTTTATTATATATCAATTAAAAAACAGCCTTCAACATAATAAGTTGAATTGAAAAAGATATGGACAAGAAGGTCCTGGTTCATGTTGATTGCTTACATTCATTGGTTTGAAAAAATAATTTTTCTGCTGGGTTTGTTTGCTGCTTATTTCTTCAGTTAATAACTGACGGAGATGTCGTAAGTGTTCATAATTTGGAAACACTTTTTCATTTGCCGATTGTTCAACATGTTGAATAACAAACTTTAAATGGTCTTTCACTTCGCTCACCTTAATTGTAGGTTGCCATTTTTTTTTAAAACTGTCCGTTATAAGCGATGTCCGTTATAATGAGGTTCTACTGTACTCGAAAATCGATGAAAACAATCTCAAATATCTCAAAAACATTTGAGAGTTGGCCCCTCAATACATGTATATTTTTGAAGTACTCCACGAGTACTTCCATCACAGAAAGGGCATTGATTTTCGCTATGTACAGGCCACGACCTCTCCTTGTTAGTCACTAGCATTTATGGGATAATACAGGATGGCCCAAAACAAACAGTACTGAAACACGGTGCCGCACCCCTCTAGCGGAATGCGTCTGAACCATGACTTCTCATGAACACATTATGCTGTGGAACATTCAATTGCCATGGCTGTTACTGGACATGTGATAAAGGTGCTGACAACAGAGGAAAAGGTGCTTATTGTGGAGCAATATAATCGCTCATACTGATTAGGTCATAAAGGATCTTATTAAACATTTTGTGGCGGCTAAAGCTTTTTTTTTTTTTTTTGAGATGCTCTATTTTTATGTACAGACACATATATCTTGTACTTATATATTAAATAAATAAAAATTTCTTGAAATTAATTTCATTTTAATTTGCAAATTCTATTTTATGGGGGCGCTGAAATATAAGTTTGACCAAAGGTGCCTCTTTATAGTCTTTGCCTGTCCTGATATCGTGCAGGAATGTCCACTGTATTCAGAGAAAATAACATTTGGTGTGCGGTATCAGAGTAAGGCATCATTGGTCCCTACTTCATTGAGGAAGATGGGATTCCGATCACACAAAACCAACATCGCTACATGAACACATGCCTAGTCCCATTCGTCAATGACCTTTGTGCCTTCTGCTGAGGGAGGAATATTTGCTTCGCAGATCAATGGTTCCAACAGGATGTTGCAACCTGCCAGACAAAACGGATGTGCAGACTTTCTCATCAACACCTTTCATTGAAATGTCATCTCTCGATTCACAGACTTTCCGTATCCGTCACATTTGCCAGACCTTACTCCTCCTGATGCGTTCATTTGGGGAATGCTTAAGGAACATGTCTTCCGTGAACATCCCGCCGATAATGCCGAACTCACAGAGGAGGTTCTTCTTTTGTGAAATGCAGCAGCCACTATTTCGGGGTAATTCGGAATACAAAATTTAGTGAGCCGCTACAAACTCTGTGTTGTCAGGGAGAGGGCCCACTTGGAACAGGTCATTTGCAGGAGTCAAACTCTGTAACTTCACTGGCAGAACTGAAACCATGACGTTCGTGTTTCAATACTGTTTGTTTTAGCCATCCTGTACATTAATTATACGAATTACAAAAAGAATCCCTGAAACAACAATTCCCAAATTAATTGAAAGTTTTTGATGAAAGTGATATATATTCAAAATGTTGGCACAGTCATATTCTAAAGATGTAAAGAATGTGTCAGAATTAGGTCCATTTAAAACTATATTGTGTTTAATTTGCAAAGTTGTAAAGTGAGTAGTTGAAAAACCAATTCCAATTGGAAGTAGATGCCCAAATGCATCAAAAAGGCATATTATGTGGTGGAAGATCTACGGTTTATGCATCACTGGAAAGTTTAACATATAGAGTATATGAAGAAAGATGAAAAAAGGGGGAATACACAGAATTCAGAGTTTTTTATTTTCATGCCTTGATGAGACTATTTAGTTCTAGGAGTCGTTTCGTCATTTTATTTAATGCTTTTTATAGTTGAACTGGTTATAGTTGTTTATTTTGTTTATTTCTCAAGGATCCCATTGACAAAAAGAGGGGAGAGTTCCAAAGCCTTTGATGCTTTCTGAGTTTATCATCATCAGTCGGTAAGTCAGGCTGAAGAGTCCTAATAAGGCGATACAAGCTGTCCCTGATTACCGTTGATGATGATTAAAGGGGTGAAAGCAAAAAAAAACTGTTCATGCTATATATTCCCCTTTTTCGTGTTTAAAATGTCTTAAGAGATTTTTTTATTTTGTTTTTCTAGTAAGGGGAAAAAATCTGCCATATGATATATTTTTTTTAATAAATAATTAATCTACTAGTTTATTCTATCAAGCTCTAGTTTGATTAGAATATTGAATAGCTAATTCAATATATTCGTCCATAAATCAATAAAATTCAAAAGATTTTCCGCGAGAATATTACTGTAATTTACTGCGTATGAAACTGAACCATGATAGAATTGACCAATGCACTGCTGGATAACAACACAAAGACCAACAAAATCAAAATCAAGTCATTAGCTAGCTACTGAAATAGCCATCTAGATGTTTATGACACAAAACTGCCATTAACGTAAAACCAGCAGATTAATTAGGACAAGTTACAAAGAAGTAAGCGTGGCAATCTAAGGAAGAAAAACACTGCTTAATACTTATCAAAATCAGCAATATACTGCGTATAGGGAAATAGTCATGTTTCCTGTGCCACCAATAAAGGACAAAGCAATAAAAAAAACGTCATCAGGATTAAATGTGTCATCGTACCAGTGCGTATGAATAAATTAGAATGAAATGTACAATACAGAGAAACTTCGAAGGCAAACGATCAAAGAGAAAAAAATTCCCAATGACCTTCATGAACAAAAAAATTACTTCCACAGATGTAAAATGACTGTAGGACGGGAAAACATGAGATTTCCTGTAAATCAAATTCATTGAGTTCATGGATTTATGAAAACTTTTATCAACTGCTTTATATTTTACTTCATTAATAAAGTACTTACGTTTGTTTTTCATCCAATAATTTCTTTGCTTCGTCATAATTTTTCTGTAACTCTTCTAATCTTGCCTTTTCCTTTACTTCATTACTCAAATAAATTTCAAGTTCTGAATTAGCAATGTTCATCTGTAATTAATTGATTAAATAAATGTTACTTCAAACAAGTTTATAACTAATATTAAAGTTTATAACAGATTTTATAACAGATAAAATATTCTTAAAACAATTTCTAATATAACCTTAGATTTTGTATCGTCTTCTTTTTCCTTCAAACCAACAAGTTTCTTCTCAAGCAAATCTTTGTCATCTTGGAAACTCTTTGTTTCAGTCTTCAGACTTGCCATCACTTGAGCTACTTCTTCTTCTTCTTTCTTTTTCTTTACTTCTAAGCTCTCTCGTTTTGTCTTCATTTCTTCAATTTCAGCTTCGTTTTTGCTTGGCACCTTTTGCAGATCATCTAACTGCAAAGACACGTCAAGCCAAGTTCAGTAAAATAATTAAGTTAAAAAAAAAAGAGCAATGGTTAACCTAAAGAAAACTCTAAAATCTTATTATTTTTTTTTCTATTAGTAAAATCAGTTTTCAAAGAGAAATCTATTCACGTAAGTAGTTTCTGACTTGCACAAACTGATCATGGGACTTGATGATTTTTATGGATTTATGCTTGTAATATGTTGAGTAATAGCTAATCAATATTAATAACTAACAACTAATAGTTATAATAGCTAAAAAAAAATATACAGTGGAGTCCCGCTATTCCGAAAATCCGCCTATTCCGAACAAAGTTCAGAAAAAATACAGATTTTTTAAACTTAAAAACAGGAGAAATTAAAAAGACGTTCGTGAAAAAACATACATTTATTGTTATACAAAGAAGTTAAATAGAAACATACATAGAGCCTGTTCCCCACGAGCCGATCAACGCTGTATTCAGCTGACACTAGCAGATGTCTCCACACTTAATTTACACCTTAACAAGTCAATAAGTTGATATTATTCATGAAATCTGCCTATTCCGAATTCCCGCTAAATCGAACAGTGTTCGATCCCAATTAGTTTGGAATAGCAGGACTCCACTGTATATATATACATATATATATAATATTTTTAATGTTTTGTGCAGTGTTCCTTACATTATCAATAATAATGTGGATTATTTATCTGAAATGAGTGAAAGGCAATGCCATTTGAATAACAATTCAGTCAAGCTCATTGGCCAGTTGTTTCAGGAGACATGTTAAATAGTAGTCAAGCTGAAAGCAACAACTGACTTGAAAAAGCCAACTATTAGTTGATAAAATGTAGAAGTCAGACTAATCCTTTTACAATTGAATGAAAAAACAGTTTCTAAATTGTCAGAATTTTCTTGGTTGGACAAAGTTGAAATGAGAACTTTATGCTCACAGTACTGTAAGGAGCTTAAAACTAACTGTTGGAATAGAAATAAACGACCAGACTGCATTCAGATTAAAAGGATTTATAAAAATAATGTAAAAATAGTTACAGTTTTGAGAGTCTGTCTTCTGGCTCTCTTCATTGGACAGGGATACAATTAAAATTTGAAATAATAGAATTGATGTGGGTTACGGTCCCACGTCATCACGAACCAATTACATTTACATCTATATAGATCAAAATGAATGTTTCTTTCTTTGTTTGTTTATACACTCCTAGGCCCTTTGCCTATCTGGATCAAACTTTGCAGAATTACTCTTTAGGGGTCATCCATTAATTACTTGAGGTCAAAAGAGTGAGGAGGGTCCGGCAAAATCTCACCAAGGGGGAGGGGGGTCAACGAAAATCTCACATCAACTTTTTCATTCAGAGAATATACGTATTATAGTAGATTAATATTGTAATATTACTTTTGAACTTGTAATATTGACTTTTTGAACTTTTTTGATTTTGTGACTTTTTGAAATCTCACGTGGGGGGGGGGGGGGAATCCCACCACATCTCACCAAGGGAGAGGGGAAGGTCCAAATTTTAAAAAAAAACACCTCTCGTAATTAATGGACGGCCCCTTAGGACTCGGCGGAAAAGATAGGCTACCCCCTTAGAACCTGGACCCCACCCCCCAGGGGTTGAAAAGGGGTAAAATCCCTGAAGTAGCCAAATATGCACCTGGTAGTGACAATAAAAACTACACAAATATTGTGTAAAGTGAAAAATTCGCGCTCCTATGGGGGCAGGGACACCACACTTGTGTGGGTGGAAGACAACACGGCTACCTAAGTGTCCCACCACCGACTGACACCGGGCCCATATATTTAAGGCCCCTTCTCGCCCCCCCAAGTCAATTGCAATAAGTGAAAAATTCGCTCTCCTATGGGGGGGCAGGGACACTACACTTGCGTGGGGGGAAGGCAGCACAAGGACCTAAGAGTTCCAACCCTGGCCGACACCGGGCACTTATATTTAGGGCTCCTTCTCGAGCACCCCAAGTCAATTGCAAAAAGGGAAAAATTCGCTCTCCTATTGAGGGGAGCAGGGACACCACACTTGGGTGGGGGGAAGGCAACACAAGGACCTAAGTGTCCCACCCCAGACCGACAATGGGCACTTATATTTAAAGCCTCTTCTCGGGCACCCCAAGTCTATTGCAAAAAGTGAAAAATTAGCTCTCTTTTGGGGAGGGAGGGGGGGGGCGCAGGGACACCACACTTTGATGGGTGGAAGGCATCATGGCTACCTAAGTATCCCACTCCCGACCGACACCAAGCCCTCTCTTTCTTTGAGTGGCATTGCAACGCATGCCGGGTACAGCTAGTTTTTTAAATAAATCCTTTTAATCTGATTGCAGTCTCATCGTTTATTTGAATTTTACATCTGCACGTAAAAAGTTTCAACTAACTGTTGGAATAGGTTCATAAAAACATGGATAGACATGGATTTTTTTTTTTTTTAATCCTAATCCATTTTTGGTTTAAAACTCTTTCGTAAATGCATTTTATTCAGAAAGTAAAGTTGTTTTAATGAACTGCAAAACAATCTGCTTTACTTGTGAAGATGTACAGTAATGCTTTTAAAATGTTCTCATATCAATTACAATAAAGAAGCAAGTGACCTAAGGGACACCATTTTCTTACAGGTAAGCTTAACTAAAAGTCTTCTCACTTTCATCGAAAGAAAACAAATGGAAGAAATAGTTAATATATGTTAATATTATACCGCAAAAATAAAACAAAGAAATCAATCTAAAGAAATATAATTGTGAGAAAAACCTACCGATTTCTTTTCGGATTCAACCGTTTGTTGTAATTTTTTTGCTTTAGTCTTAGCATGTTTTATATCTTCTCTGCATCGAATGTCTTGCTGTTCAAATTCAGAAAACCGTGTTTTGGTTTCTTCAATCGTTTTGGATGCTGCTTCATATTTGCTGTAAGAAAACTATATGTCAGTAGTATTCAATTAAAGTACAAACGTTGAGTTAGTAATAAATTACATCTTTACTTTTTAAAAATGGCATTTCTGTTTCTATACCTTTGACCTTAATCAACCAAATCAAAGATCCATAATTGAAGCTCTTTCATCTAGACAAATTGATCCACAAGCAAACTGTACAATGTTAATAAATTAAAGCCTCCAATTCAAATGCTATTGCAGCTAAATTCAGACAATAACATTCAATAACGTTCATGATGGCATCTAACCATTTTCATCAATTTTTTGGTAATTTTGCAGGAAGGTAGAATCTCTACACATAACTTCCGAACTCTGAAAATCTGTAGTAAATTGGGAATTAATGATTTAACACAGAAGCTTATAAGCCTATGATTATTGAGAAACAATTAGGCCATTATAAATATAACATCATCTTAGTGGTAGATGCTGCTGTTTTTTTGTTAGGTAATTTGGACAACTGATAATTATTAAAATGGGTAAAACCTATTCAGCAAAATTAAAATCTTAATTCTTTTACAGAAATAGATTACATTAAGAAATTATCTACTTTATAAAATGGAACCAATTACATGATTCAAAATATTTCTAATAACACCCTTGTACTACAATTGTTAGGAATAAATAAAAATAGCTATGTGGGAGCAGAATGCTTTGCAAACTATCTCACTAAAGACTTGAATACAACGAAAGAGCTGTATGTGAGTACAAGAATAACACTCAAACGAATTACTTTGGATAAATAATTTCACTCCACCCTACTGAAGTTTACTAAAACAATGTTTGCTGAATGCAACTGGAGAAAATAAATTAGAAATGAAGTTCTCCCTAAAAGATACAGTTTTCTCTCCATTTAAAAAAAAAAAGCTAGATTCTCGCAGTTAACACTGATACCTAGCTCTTGAACAAGCAATCTAATAACGTTACCCGGAAGCAGTCTTATGCTCTTTTTCTTGGTCTTTTCTCTTTGCCTGAACCTCCTTCAAGGATGTCAATAACTCACTCATGCTTTCTTCAATTTCCTTTTTCTTAGCCTCTGCTTCGTCTTGCAAAGCCTTGTTTTCAAGTCTGAAATATACAAACAACTTTTTACTCAATTACTTTTTTTTTTTACTAACAGTTAAATAAGAAAAAAAAAATATTACCGCACTTGAAGTAAAATCAAAATTTGATTGAACGTTAAAGTTAATTATGCTTAAGAAACCAACATTCGTATTTACGAAACTCAGACACTTTTTGTTAAATTAAAACTGTTTAAAATAAATTTAATTAAGAAGTTTTTGGAAAAAGGGGGGGGGGGAACAACAATATGACACAAAATGATTTTCCAAATTAGATTAACCTGAATTTCCAAATATGAACTTAGTTGGTGTTTCAGCATAACTTAATAAACAGACTTGTATTTCTTCAGAAAGAAATGAGATAATTTGGTAAATATTAAACAGAGACTAATTAGTAAATTTCATTCCTTATTTTCACATTTCTCTCTATTTCATTCAAAAAAAAAATCTCCACATTTCTTCAAGAATTCATATTGAATTATTTTAATAGCATATATTAGCAAAGAAGTGATTTTTAGACTGTGAGCTGTACCGCCATGGGATATTTTAAATTTTTGATGGAAACACAGAACTCAAGATTACAGAAGATGGTAACTTTTCTGTCTAGGGGTGCCGTTAAATATTTGCTGAGACATTAAGGGGTTGGGTCACGAACAAACAAAATTTGAGAATCTATGGCATACAATTATTTCTGATTAGATGGCCTATTAGAAATAATGAATTAAAATGTAAATCTTAAGACTTTCTACAAATTACACAGATGCCAAGTTACAGTGAAAACTGGTTTATACGTAACTCAGTTGTATGTAGTTCTGGTTTGTGCGTAATTGTTTGTAGGTCCTTGCGAAAATTGTATTTAATTACATATAAATTATTTCTGAGATATATTAACTGAGTTACACATAATTCACCTTTATACGTAGTATAATGTTGAAAATGAGATTAAATGAGAATTGTACATATTTTCAACTATAGATATTTCCCAGTTGCACCGATATATAGCTCGGCATTCCGTATCGATATGTAATCGTCGCAGTTCATGATTTCTTCCTACACAGGCATCTTTTAATGAAAGGTCGGTCAGCGAGACAAACTGTGAGAATCCAACTGAATGAATTTTCGTATTGATGAAACATGTGTTCCCTTCATTTACTCTGTCTCTCTCTTGCAGCCATGGGTGATAGGAAGAGAAAAAGTTACTCTTTAGAGGAAAAAGTGAAATTTATTCGGAAAGTGAAAGACAACCCACGCAAATCAAAAGTAGAAATAGTGAGTAGCTTAAATATAAGGTACACTACGTTATGTACAGTCAATTTTAGAAGAATTTTCAAAGTTGGTTTCAAAATCTGTAAACCGTAGCCATCAACAAAAGGGAAAATTTGCAGATATGGAAAAGTGAGTGACAATGTGATGGAAATTAGTGAAAATTTGGCGAGTCTTTGCTTTTCATTTATCTAGAATTGTAATTGTGTAATAGGTATACAGTATTTTATTCAATCTCTTAAAGTTTCTTAAAACACAAAATCAGAAAACCTAAATGAAAATGAATACAGTATTTTGACATTCATGAGTGTTCTTATTTAAGTTTAATTAAAAATACAGTTAAACCTGAGTTGTAAGTAATTCTCAGTTATGCATAATTTAAAGTTTTCCCCTTGAAATACGTATAAACCAGTTTTTACTGTAATTCATTTCTAATCAATTTAGCATTTTTTGACTGCTTTAAATATGGAATCGTCAATCTCAACAATCTGTTCAATTTTAAACAAATGCCTTGTTAAAGGTTTTGAAAATAGTTATAACAGTAGACTCCCTTAACCGGCTTAAATGGGACCGAGGGTAAGCCTCCGGTTAAACCAGAGAAGTGATATAAATTAAAGTTCAGATGTATTTGTCTTATAAATAAATACACAATTAAAATATTGCGTCAT
>JAFIDM010006943.1:47919340-47942569 GCA_023159025.1 Thereuonema tuberculata | reverse complement strand
ATAAATTAAAGTTCGGATGTATTTGTCTTATAAATAAATACACAATTAAAATATTGCGTCATTTTATTCAAAGAATTAAAGTATTATAAGGTACGTACTATTAAAAAAATGAGTAACCTTTTCTTTGTTGGAGTCTAGAAGTTCGGCAACTTTTGCTGCATAGTTTTGCCATTTTTTTATCAGCATCACCTCAATGGGGGAAGCTTATGACTGCTGCTCCACATAGCATACTGCCGCTTCTAACGCTTTCATTCCATACAAATCCGTAACTCCATGGACACCACTACACGCTTTCTTTTCCCACTATTCGCCATTTTGAACAAATTTTCAACTCTTTAAGACGTCTGGTACAACCGAGAACAAACAATGATTTAAATAATTTCATCGCTCATCCAAAATCGCCTTTCTTTCCACCCCTTGCAACTGTATTGGATACGTTGTATTTGAAATTGTATCTGAGATACATGCGATACTGATACTAAATAATGAAACACATGGGTTTTTTTTTATTATTTTTAGCTATTTTTTTACGTTTTAAAGATAAAAAAAATTCGGCTGGTTAAAGCAGAGATCCGGTTAAACAAAGTCCGGTTAAGAGGGAGTCTACTGTATACAGTAACTATTGAACTATTTCAGAAGTTATGTAAGTTAATTTAATGTAATGTGGCTGCCAGTCAAAAACATACAATTTAAATTTTCCTTATCTTGTTTTTAATTAATCATCTCGTCATTTATAAATCAAGTCCCTGTATTATTTGGAGATCTCAAAATGCAATCTTCATTGAGAGCATCATGCTTGAATATAACGTTCTGTGATCTCCTGCAAATTACTTCCATACTGTAATGTTAAAAAAAAAAAAAAATCTAAGAAAGTCAGTGTAATTTCTTACCTAGAGTTGAGCTGTCAACAATGACATTATAAAACCCTGACTATTACATCATTTGAGTAATAATTTCGTAGTGCATTTGCTTGTTTATTTCAAATTTTCTGCCAATGTTTCCTTATACTACAGTTGTGTTAGGTTGTAATTTTCATTTCTTAATGATTAAAGCATGGTAGGGATAAAACCAAACAAAATTACTTTTTTTGTCTTTGTTTACTAATTTTCCAAAATTAATCTAATTTTGTCAGAAAGCTGCTTACCTACATTAAACAGAAATTCCTTCAATAATCTTGGAATACCATCAATGTAAACGTCATATTAGAGGATAAACAATGATGCTAGTTTCAAACCTATATTTCTTTTGTGTTCCTTACTTACATTCACTGTCAATAATAATAATAATCTGTACTTCAATATATGAGATTGAATATATCAATTGTTTAGTTCTGGCAATATATTATAAAATGCCTCCACTCTCTCATGATTATCCACATTTTGTTGAAGCACAAAATTAACAGAATTCACAAAGAATATAGATGGACACGTTGTATATTTTCTTTTGTCCAATAATAATTCTTACATAATTAAATCATTATCTACAAAAGACCAATCCTTTTCAAAGTATGTCTTTAAGAAGACAATACCATATCAGCATTGTACAATTATGGTGCATTCTTGCTTATATCTTAAAGCAAATTAATTAATCCTTTCTTAAGTTTTAAGATTCCCTTCCCCAAGAGATTGCCTGACTTTTTTGCTTTTGTGTGATTTTTAAAATGAACTATCCAGATTTTTGTAGAATTTCTTTGATTTCTGGAAATCTTGCAAAAATAAAAAACGCAAAAACCAGCGATTGCTTTACATTCCTGCTTTAGAAACAAAATTGCAACGACATCATTCAGATCTATTCTTTTTATACTTTCTGTCATAATAAGCGACGTACACTACTCTATATCTAATGTCAATTGCTTGTTTATTAAACAAAAATTCACCAATGTAAGCACAGTTGGAAATTTCAGATATCAGGATTTTTGTACATTCTTTTGATAAGACTTTAAATAAAGAAAATTAACTACATATTTAAAGTAGGACTTACATGTAATGTTGATAAAGAATATTTTTCTTCTTAACAATACTATTTTCAAGTGTTAGAAATTCCATTGCTTCATTTTTAGGTCCCTCTAGATTGTCTTTCTCTTTTTCAACAATTTTGACTCTGTTCAACTGAAAAAAATAAACAAGGAAAAATACAATTATTGTTTGGTTATTATTTAACTTTAAATTTTCGAACATTTTACTCATAGACTTACACTACTAGAAGAAATTCTACAAGTGATGGTGCCCACACATTGGTAAAGCTGTTAAGAACAGAGAGAGAGATAATGTGTGGAAGTTGTCTGATACAATGTAACGGATAAATAGGTCTCGATTACAAAGATGCATCCTTTAACGAAATTGATGAGAAGTTGTATGGTATTATCACCAATAAAATAAAAAGTGTCTTACAGAAATGCTTATCACTTGTATTTCAGTGAGGTAACTAAGAGGTGAGGAGATAACACAGCAGAGAGGAAAGGGGATTGTGAAATAATGACAGGAATAGTAAGATAGTTTTAGAAATGTAATAGTCCTGAAAAAGTCAGATACTCCCCCTATAACTCTTGCAAAGTAGCAGTTTGAAATGTGTGTCGATCCATGCGTGAAGATAAACTATATTACTGTTTCCTACCACCAGATGGTGTTGCTGCTTCCCATAGGGAGCTCATTTGCTGTGGCAAATGTTCCGGCTGGCCAGTAGGCTGGTGGACATCGATACGACAACGTGGAAGCAGCCAAGCGTGGGCAACGGTGGACAGTATGGTTTCTCTGGAGGGAAGGAGTGACTGCTTCAGACATCCACAAGAGGTTAGTAGTCATATGTGGGGAGAGAGCACCAAGTTGCCGATCCGTGTTTTGTTGGGTATCAAGAATTCAAAGACGGCAGGGACTGTGCTGAAAAATGCAAAAGCACTGGGCGTCTAGCAATTGCACACCAACCAAACAATGCCCAGGGTGTCAATGACTTGATGATGACGAACAGGCGAATCATGTTTGATGAATTAGAGAAGGCAACAGGTCTATCACGGGGAACCCTCCACACCATCGTCCATGAGGATTTGAAGATGAAGAAGGTGTTTGCACAATGGGTGCCCCAAACCCTCACCACTGCGCAGAAAAAGAAGCGTGTGGAGATGTGCCAACAGTTGGTTAACCAGTACAGTGCAGATCCAGCAAAGTTCTTTCGGCGTCTGGTCACCGTCGACGAGTCATGGTTCTTCCACAAGACTCCAGAAAAGAAACGCCAGTCCATGGAGTGGAAGCATACTGGGAGCCCTCGTCCCAAGAAGTCACGGCTGGGACTATTCGTGCAGAAACAAATGGCGACTGTGTTCTGGGATCAGGAAGGGATACTGCTGGTGGATTGGCTTCCTCCCAATACAACTATCAACAGTGATATTATTTATTATTTCTAATTGTGTCAGACTGCTTCTAAATGGGATATTTCAAAGTTATTTGCTAATTTTTATTTTAACTTTTGGTAAATGATTTTTTTTTTCCTTTCAAGAAATGAAACATTCTAATCATTACTTCAATAGAAGAGGATTGCCAAGTTGCTACCGTGATGACTTCATGCTCAGATAGAAAATATCTCATTGCCTACTGTGATTTCGACCCTGAACTGGTGTGTATGGTGTTCCCAAGTTAAAAATCTAAAATCTCTGTTCATTCTTAACCTTCAGATTATTAAAACTGAATGTTTTCCTAATAATATTTTCTTCCCATACTACACTTAATACTGGGCAAAGTGTGAAAGTGTTGATAATACAAGTTACAGTGAGCTCGTTGCATAATTATGAATATTGCAAAATAAAAAAGTGAAAGGACATGCTGTTGAAAAATTTTTGTTTTCAAAAAATTATACTATGGCTGAAATTTTTTATTTAATGTTAATATTTTCATACCAGAGAGCCACCTAGTGTCACATCTGTCTTAGGTTCGCCATCCCTAGGAGCCAACGCCCTACTCCTGTATCACTGTTGACATTGAGCCTCGCTTGATACCAGAAACATCAAAATTTGATCTCTTCAGAAGAGCACCGAGTATTATGATCACATGAATCATATTATCAACTGTAGCAGCCTGATTGGAGGGTATGGGTGTGGTGTTGACAACATGAGGCCAATGTTCCACCCTGTCGAGCCACTACCATGCAGGCTCAAGGAACATTCATCTGAGTTTAGGACAATCCGGTGGCCTGCAATCCGGTGGCCTCCCAGATTTAAACTATCAACATCAAGCATCTCTGGGATACCACTGAGCAACACATCAGATCCGTGAATTCAGCAACAATGCCGAAATTCAATTTCGAAATTGGGACAATGGCAGAACTAGGCACTACTTCTAACAACTCTCCAGCAACTATTGGAATTCAAAGCCTGGGCATGTACAGGCTGTTATTAGCGCTAAGAGGATCGACAAACTATTAGTTAGGTGTCTTAATGTTTTGTCTCTTCAGTGTATTCCATTTTTAATAAAATCTCCAAACCAAGTCCCTCCTGATCAGTGGCTCTAAAAACAAAACATTCATAAATTGCTTGTTAAATTTCAAAGAAAATTTGTTCAACAGTCTCTTAATGTGGAGTGACTTTACACACAAAAATACCCAACCACTGGAATATGTCAAAATTAAAAAGATAAAATTAAGAATAGAGCATTACCTTTTCACCTCTTTCTTCATTAAATTCTTCTATTCGCTTTGATAAGAGTTCAATAGGTTTCTCAAATCTATTACTTCCAATTATATCTTCTAAATATTCCAGCATACCTGTTTCATTTTCAGTTAATGCTTTTGGTTTCATCATTGCAATCATTTCAACCTCACCCTATAAATAGAATAAAATGAATTGAGGCCATAAAAATTCAGGAAATAAAGAGCTGGAGCCGAATAGTTGATAAATAAGAAACAAAAGAAGCTACAAAACTGTACAATCTAATTAACATGAATTAACAAATATTTAGAAGCTAAATTTAACACTGTTGAGAAATTACATCATCATTATAGGAAGCCTTCCTTATTTTCTCAGTACTTTACTGTAAATAAAAAAAATTTACAGTCAATCAAGTCATTCAAAAATCATTATCTATTTATTAAATGTCTTTTGTTCTCAGCACTTTGTTTTAAGTTTCTAAATTATCAATGAATGGCATTGTATACCATATTATTGCTATTATTTTTACAAAATACTGAAAGAGTTTCATCACTAATTGCTTCTGTTCTGATATGTCTTTTTTTCAGTTCGTGCAGAAATGATTCCCAGAACTCTAATATCGAGCTTTTGTTGTTTACATTTCAATTCCGAAGCTTTTGTTAATTTTCAAAACAAAAGCTTTGACACTTTTCATATGATAGGAATTCAAATAAAAACTAGCAAGATTTGAAAACAGAAAAGTTTTTCTTGAAAAAAGAAAAATCAGAAAGATTCATTTAGGATCTTCCTTTACAGGATTCAAAATCAAACTAAAGTCTACCTTAAATGATCCTATATTTCGTATTATTATTATTTTGTGATAACTAAAATAAATAAGCTTTTTAATTACAATAAAAATTTAATGTGCCCATTATAAAATAGAACAAGAAACCAAGAAGGCACCAAAGGTAAATAAAAGATTTCGCCTCTGAGCTATCAACTTTTGTTTACCTTTGGTCCTTCTTGGTTTATTGCTTATTTTATAACAGGCAAGTTAAATTTGTATTGTTATTTATGTGGCTTGCCATTAGCCTTGCTTTCTTCAATTTCCTCTGTTCTTGACGGATTTGCAGGCCAGGAATTGGACCTTTTTCTTTTGTTTTGATTTTATTGGGAACCTACTGGCGGGTGTGTGGGTAAATTTCCTTACTTGGTTTTGCGATCTGAACTTTCGACAGAGGGTTTGTGTGGCTGATAAGTCCACAAAGAGGACGAAATGGCTGTCTCTCACTCCCACTATTGATAGCTCAGAGGCGAAATCTTTTGTTTACCTTTGGTGCCTTCTTGGTTTATTGCTTATTAAGCTTTTTAATTGTTTTTCTTGAAATACTTGATTCTCAACAACCCACTACTACAAAATTTGAGTACGTGGATTATTTATATTCAATACAATGTGTCTTATTATGAAACAAATTCAAATCCAGAAATAAATTTATAAATGTAAACCTGACTAACAATTTTTCATAGTTCCAGTGAATTGAATAATGAAAAAAAATCTGTTCAAATATTGCAGGTAAGTGTTACTGAATCTCCAAATATCAATACTTAGTAATTTGTTAACTAGAGCATATAAATAAATAAATAAAAACTTTAATTACATTTGCACTATAACATTAATATCTCACCCTTCATCCACCCTCTCAAAAAAATACTGCCTTTACAGTAAATTCTTTAAAAAATAGAATTTCACAAATGAATTCTGTCACCATTTGATAAATCACTACAACAATATGCAAAAACCTCTAGAATCATTAAAAAATAAAAATGCCTTTTGAATTAATCCATAATGATATATTTGATTTTTACACTGCTTACAAATGTGTGAAGTAACTATAAATGGAAGTGATTATTAAAATAAATTACCTGTAAAATTAGAAATCGATTGTGATCTAAATCTATTCCATGGAATCTCAGCAACTTCGAGACTTCTTTAAACTGACATCTCTTATCATTGATTGAATACCAGGAACTATTATCTTTATTAGCTGTTCGAGCAACATTAAACTGAGAGCCTGGTACAACTTCAAATTCACCACCTGGCTAATAATAATAATAACAAAAATTATCAGTAATGAATAAACAAAACTATTAATAATTAGGATAAATTTGAAATTTCTAGATTTGTTAAATTCCACATTTAATTCACTATTAAAGTGACTTACATTAAATACAGTGTTACCTCCGAATAACGGACAGTCATGGGACCGCAAGTTTCGTCCATTATTGGGAGGACTGTCTTTTTTTTTTTATTTTTTAGCTTATAGCATGTCATTTAACGAAAAATTATGTACAAACTTAATTAAATTTTTACAATTATCATTGCGATATGAGAGAATATGAACAATTGCAAATTATTTACTATATTCCTTTTTAAATGAGTGCTAATCCGTTTGTCTTTCTTAAAATAATGATAAAATTAATTACAGTATATAAAATTGATTTCTAGCCATCCATTTGATGCCTTAAACGTGTCCAATCCAATCTGACCTCTCTGGCTTTTTCTTGAAGGAAAACACCGCTTATAGGAATGTTCTTTACACGAGCAAAGCGGAACCATTTTTTATCACCATTTCGTCGATTTTGCTTTTAATTTCAGTATTACGAATCTTCAAATTCTTTGAATTTTCGTTTGAATTCACCATCCACATTTTTCTAATCTCATCTTTGTCCTTTAAAAGTTCACTTATATGAGTTTTTCCAACTTCAAAACGTTCAGCATGACAACGCACACTCAGCTTTTCTTTTTCAGCAACTTCAAGAACATCAATTTTTTCTTTCAGTGCCAATCTCTTCCTTTTTGACGCCATTTTAATTCGCACTAAATTTAATCAAAACGTTTATAGGATAGCTTTACGAGGGATTGATATTTACAAAGCAACTGCAGTGAAAAAAAGGGCCTCAGATTCGTGCATTGAATCATGGGACACCGATACAATGTATCAATGTATGGGACACCGATGTAAATACAACCATGATGTGTTTGTCGAAATGTTAATAAAAAAAAAAAAAAATTTTACAGTTAAAATAACTGTTTGCTATTCGGAGTGGATAACATGGAATGTCCTATTTTAAGGGACTGGGACCCGCAATAATGTCCGCTAATTAGAGGTGTCCGTTAAAGGAGGTTACACTGTAAAATGTAAATTATTTTAAATTACAGACATGTTCATCACTTTTTTTTTCTTTCAGCAGTAGATAATTGTGAAGCAAAAAAAAATCCTTTTCTGTTACCTAAGAGATACTTTATTAAACTGAAAAAGATACACAATTTATGACTAAGTTTTTCAAGATGATTGCACAGCAAACAGATGATGTTTAAACAAACTTCAAAGCCTTTAAAATTTCAAATAACACTAATAATAAACTAAACTCTTACACTCCAGGCGATATTTCGTGAAATATCACGAAATATCGCCTGGAGTGTAAGAGTTTTTAGTTTATTATTAAAGTGTTGTTTGAAATTTTAAAGGCTTTGAAGTTTGTTTATTATTAATATATAAATATTACGGTGACATTAAGTTCGATCAAGATTTTCAAAATGGTGGAAATACGGGAGATATTTAGAAGATTATTTGAATTGGTGTATTTAAGAGTGGATTTTTCTCAAACAAATGAAGACGACCTTGGATTGATAGTTCCAGTATAAGAAAGAGTAGGAAGAAATTTGAAAAATATTTAAGGACAATTTAAATTATTTTTCTAAAATTTTAAAAAGATGAACTGTTAACAATGAACTATTAGGCATATTCTTTATTTGTTAGCACATATTTGCTGTTAACAAGTGCTGTTAACACGTTTTGGAATTCTTGTTTGTTGTTTTTATTTTATTTCTGTTAGTTTTGTGTGTGGGAAGAGGGAAGTGGTTCCCTATGGAGATTAGGCACGAAGAAGTGAATTCCGTTTAGGATCACCAAATATCGCCTGGAGTGTAAGAGTTTTTAGTTTATTATTAAAGTGTTATTTGAGATGATGTTTAAGTTTGGTAAATAGGAAAACTTACTTCGTTTTTCAACTAGCAGTTTATTACTATCTGTTATGAACAGCAATGGACATCTGCTTAGAGACAGATAAGCTTATTCACAAACGTTTTCATTTAAATGCCTGCGACAGACTGGCTTGTTTATTAGTAGACCTATATGGTGTGCTCAGAAGCCAATCAGTGTACATCATTTTTTTTTAAAATTGAAATTTTTTCTTTAAGTCATACTATAATGTTTATACTTTCGGTTGACAAAGTGCCGAAATCACTCCTCCAAGTGTATAGTTACGTTATCTTTCAATTAAAAATTCTTTCTTCAAATTTACAAACGTTGTTATTTTTTGGTACGTAATTTTAAAAAACCTATTTCATTTTTTGGTTTATTGACTTACACTGATTGGCTTCTGAGCACTCCATATGAAGATATTCCTGCCATATACATATACTATATACATATATATAATTTATGTATATTTAGTTATCTGTTTTGCAAAAACCACTGGCAGTAAAGGATTGCAAAGCTGAAGACAAGAAATGGAGAGAGGAGACAAAAAGAATCTGAATTAATTAATGCATAATACAAAGCATGGCCAAGAATTTCTTACAATTGGAAAAATTTTATCTTCTCAACTGATATTAATGAGACATCAGTTATTTTGAATTTTTTTTTACACTGAACCCATTACATTCTAAATGCAAGAATCTTGATTGAATTTGATAGAATACATTTCTAATTTATTATCTACTTGCTTGTATTTGCTGTAACTGTCTTGTATCGTATTTTGGTACCTTTGTAAAATGGATACACATCAATATCCAGAGTTTGTATCACTTAAAGGACATTCAAGAAATGATGTAATAAAAACATCGTGCTTCGTAATTCATGTTTGGTTTTTTTTTATATAAATTAAGTCGGTAATAAATTGCAGTCAACTAAACTGAAATCTGTCATCATTCAGAGAGTGAGTTTTATTTCTGAATTAATGGAGTATTAAATGGCACAAAGACACTTTGTAATGGTATTAATTACAGAAAATGCTTAGTAACCCTATTAAAAAGTTGGAAAACTATTTTAGTTTTCTCTCTCACACACACACAAATAAATAATTATTAGCTCAAGGATTTTCAAGTCCTAAACAAATTTTTATCTTTCAACTATTTTCAAGGCTTAAAAAAAAAAATGCTTCTCTTGTCTTAGGTAGCTTTGAAAAGGTCTTGGCATGATTATATCTGTACAGGATTGCCAACTAATGATCTAAAAATCTAACAATTCCCGGATCTCAGAAACAAAACAAAAAAACATATAAAAGAGGACAGAGGAATTCTGTCCAATCATGAAAAACTATAAATTTACAGTTCAATCCTCCCTTAACAGATCTATGCTTTGCTTACCCCCAACTCTACTTGAATAATTCTATACTTAGCATCCTTCTACCTTAGCTTTAAGGAAACTTCAAGAAAGTAATGGCTGTCAACTTACTCAGAACAGTTAACAGTAAAAATCTTCTGTCCTCAACTACTCTAACATAACTTACATTATCTTCAGCTTTTACATTTATATATGTAAGGGATTCTACATTCAAATTCAAAATGTCCTGAAAATTATTATTTATATGCCTTCTTTACATGATTATAAATATATTTACATATTTCAACTTAATTTTTAAATGTAAAATACATAGCTTTTTAAGGGCTATGTGAATATCTTTTATGGAATGTTTGAGTGCTGATTCATCTTTTTCTAAAACTTACCAAATAAAAATATAAATAAACATATTTACAAAATATATATATATATATATAAAATTCAGTAATGAATTTCTTTTGGAGAGAGTGTGAAATCAATTTGTCAGTCCTTCAGCAAACATGATGAACATTAGACAACTAATTTTGTACAATTCATTACGGCTTTACAAATATGATTTCTGTTTTGTTTTTTACTTTCCTTTTTAAAAAAGGATTTTTTTTTTTCCCTACATTTAAAGAAATAGTTTATTCATTTATTTTTAAAATGCTTACATCTTGGATTACCAGAGACAAATATACAGTGTCTAATGGTTTTAGATTGATTTTCAACTTTTTTTTCGTATCCAATTCTAACGTTTCTAATTAAACAAAAAAGTTACAAAAGATGGTCATCTTACAATCGGATTAATTTAGTATCTTCAATAGCATTTGCGGTAAAAGCTTTTTATTCCTACAATTCTGTTCTGTTTAGAAGAGATATGTAAGTTTTTTTGTTTTTGTTTTTTGCAGATTCCTGTGTAAATGGAAATCTAAAATAAATATTGCCTTGGGTTTTTTTACACTAAAAATCTAAAGGAAAAATTCTTACAAAAGAGTTGCAAAAATAGCAACTTTGAAGTATACAAAAAAGTTGGTCACACTTCAAAAGAATTAAGAAACAGTTTGCCTCTCAAAAGAACAGGGGGACAAAACTTACATGTTACGAAAAAGGAGGAATGATAGAAAATGAATATTAATGCTAATCACATTACTATTTACCTTCTCTATGACCTTCTGAAAATGAACAGCAACAGAACAGCTTTCAACGTTAGGATGTTGTTGACTATTATGAATCAAAACACTTATCTTTTTGGATCGGATTTTTTGAGCTCTGTACCCAAAAACAAATAACATTGAGTCAATTACATTAGACTTCCCACTTCCATTTGGACCAATAATACAGGTAAAATTCTGAAAAAGAAAAACAACATCAATTAACTCCAATCAGTTAACAAATTTTACGACAAGCAGTCATGCAAGTAATGATAAGAACTTCATAGTTCATTAATGTATAGTTTTATTTAATTTTAAATCTATGATTTTTAAAAAAAGAAAAAAAAAGTTAAATTACATTTTTAGCAATATTAACATTAAAGATCAAAACAAATTGTAAATTTAAGATCCTACAAAATGTAATTGGAATATTTATAAAATTATTTAAGCCAAAATAATAATAACGCCCTAGAATCAGAGATGATTTTCCAGTAAATCACTTCTCAAATGCCTAATTCTTAATTAGAAAGTAATTTCATTAATAACTGCTGTTTGAACATTACAAACTAAAATTTCACAATAAAATTGTTTTGTAAATTCAATAAGAACTATATAAAATTTATATACTGATTTATATCTTGTACGAAAGAAAATACCTAGAACAGATTTTAGAATTTTAGCAAATACAGGAAACTTATCAAAAAGAATTGTACAGAGCTGGACTTGATTCAAGCAGCTCAAAAATATAATACAATCACTTAAAATAAAAGATAAGGAGATAATTTTTGTATGCTTAGATCATTTATTCACAAAATTGTAATTCATGCAAGGGGAATTCCATCACATCTTTATGTGGAATATCACTACAAATAATATTTGATAGTAATTTATAATTAAAATTAAATGGCTTGAAACCAAATTTATATCTCTAATTAAAAGAGTTGAAGATATTCAGATTTGAAAATTTGCATAAATCGAACGTCATGAACAGAAACTAATTTAAGTAGTTGTGCGGCCTTGCTTTGAGAGATGACGATTAAGTCACGATTAAGATTAAGTTAGAGAGAATGCTCGATCGAATCGAGTCGACTGAAGACAGTTCAGATGAGTGAGAGCCTTCACTTACATCAGATGGTCCAGTCGTGAAACTTCAGTTCCGATGTGCAGATGTTCCTTCGTAGCATTCGACTTTGCCGATAAAACTCCAATAAGAGCAGACGTCATCTAATGAGAGATACGTGCAGTGCATCATGGGAGGAGAGAAATCACCCGTGACAAGTGGCTCGAAATTCAAGCGAGAAAGTGGGCGCTTTGAATCGACGCCTAAATGTGATAGGAATGGAAAGGCAATTCGACTAGAACTTCAAACTGTGAGCAGACTTTATTTATTAAATTAAGGGACCTAGATTGCAAGGAAGACTTGAAAGAATATATTAGAAAGGAACTGGAATTTAGAGAAATAGGATTCGTAGAAACGAACGGAAAATTCCCATAGTGAAACGGAAGAAAATTAGTTATATAAAGCCATTATTGACATAGTTGTATAAAGCCGTTAAAAGCCATTATTGATGTAGTTATATAAAGCCGTTAAAAGCCATTATTGACGTAGTTATAATAAGCTGTTATTGAGGTTAGAATATAACCCAATATCGACGCAGTAGAATTAACTTGCTCTGATAGATAAACGAACATTAATATTAACTTATTTATTCTAAAAGGATTAATTGCGTGACAGTGAAAACTGAACTATTAGTGCTTCGTGTAATATTAAGAAGTGAACTTTGAGAGTGATAATAAGTTATCAAATAAATAAGGATCACGGAAAGAAGATAATTAACTATTTATTTAAACCAGTGTTCGTCAAGTAGACAACATTTAATATAATTATTTAATTAATAGAAATTCTAATATCAAGAGGATACTTAGATATTATTATACTTCGAGTATTGAAGTTATTGTGCGTGAAGTGTCAAGTGGATACTTACCTGATCTATACTATTTCAGAAGATATTGTTTGAAATCATTATTATGCAACTCAACTTGATATATTACAAGTTATTTTAAATAATTCATCATCGTACAATTTTCAATAAATTTTATTGGAAATTTTACTCTAGTGTCAATATTCAGTGTGCAAAAAAAAACAAAAAAAAAAAAACCAAAACATATTATCACCGTGGGTAATTTTCTCCTTTAGGATTACAGCCCCACACTTTATAAAGCTTACAACCAATCTTGAAGTCAACTTAAACCTATATGCTTCTAATGAATAACTGCATTTAGCAATGCAGCATTTAATGAAAAGTACCTTATGAAATGGTCCTAGACATTGTCTACCAGCATAAGATTTGAAATTATTATTAACAATATGTGTTATAATAAGACGAGGTCCAGTTGGATCAAAAGTGCAGGCTGGTGGAGGTGGAGGAGGAATATAAATATCCCCAATACCTAAAAAGACAGAAAGTCATTGGTGAATCAACTGAACTTTGAAAAATGCAATGCAATTAAAATAACTTAATTCAGGAGGGAAAAAAAATACAAAAAAAAAAATTTCCTTTTAAGTAACACTAGATTAGGTTAATTGAGTGGGATCCTTTCCAGGATGTTTCGTTTGGAAATATTACGGGAAAAAAAATTCTTTCAATTTCGAAATGACCAGCAGAATCATAAATAACATGTATTAAAAAAATAAATGAAAACAAAACACAGAAATCGATTATAAAAAATGGCTCCCGATAACACATACGTACCAAATGTTTTCTTATCTCTTAATATAATATATACAGCAATTTACAAGTTACTGCGATTTACTGAATACTGCAAAGCATGTCTTTTGTGGTAAAATGTATTTTTTTTTTAATCAAAATAATAAAATTCATTAACTCATCAATAAATTCTGAATTCATATAATTTACTTTCTTATTTATAGAAATGACATCAGCAACGAGACTGAAATGTGAAATAGTAATTGTTCCGAATACATTCAAATTCTTTACTATCTACTTTTTTCATCCAAAAAGAAAAATGTTTATCTGTTATCTTAATTGCCTACAAGATTTTCATAGATATTTTTATCATTATATATCTTAAGGCCTAAAGTATCCTTGATGCTGAATGCAGCGAAGTTCATCACAATAACAATATACAGTCTTACCTGCAAAATTATATTTTCAAATCTAACTACAAAGAACACAAAAGCAATTGAATTTATAAGGAAATTAACGTGCCTAATAATTCAACAAATGACATCAAAGGAAGGCACAAGGGAAAGTAAAAGGATTTTGCACCTCAAGCTGTCATCAGCAAGAGACTGGAATGGCCGTTTCGTCCTCTTTAGGACTCGTCAGCCAGCCAAACTCCACCAATGAGAGGCTCAGAAGGTGCAAAAGATTAAGGATTCCGGGTCTTGCTCTGGAAAGTAAGAACCCTCCCCAAAAGAAAACAACTAAAAATTCACAATAATACAAAAAAACTATTGATTCCTTGTTCTGAGTTCCGCTAGATCAAAAGGAATTTAATGAAAGCATAAAAGAAAGCATTAAAATTATGCAGTACAAATGTGGATAACAAATAAAATATTATTACCTCTAAGTACTTTAACCGATTTGGTGAAGTGCTGAAGAATTAAAATTACTTGTTAACTTAAAAATTTCTTAAATTTACTTTTAATTTGATTGCCAGCAGAGTAAGGAATGGCGTGAAAAACTTTAAGAGGATATATTTAACTTTAATAGCTTACTCCCCGTACTAAATACTCAGGATAAGGCCCATAACCATGCTTAGGTTGCTTTACTTGAAATATGTACCCATGAATAATATATTAAGAACACAGATAAGAACTTTTAACATTATAAATCTGTATTATTTTCAGCTACTTTAATACAAATTTATCTATGGATAAATTAAATCAAAATGGAAAAACTCTTTCCAAATCCTTAAATAAACTAATAAATAACAGTCCATGATGATTTTGTCAGCACGGAAAATACAAATGTCTAACGATATGTTTTATCTTTGGATGGATCGAACATGCACATTCTATTTGACTTCTACGTTGAACTCGTCCGTTCGGTAAAACCTTTTAATCTAATTTCACTAAATAATACAGAAATCGTCCATTCTGTTCATTAACTTTGGGCTAGAAATTAGATGTCTTCTTTGTCGAACTCGTCCGTTTGTACTAACAATCTTTAATGTACAATTCCCAAAACTTCATCGACTAACTTAAATTTGTTATAAAACATATCTTCTACGTCGAACTTGTCTTTTTGGAATTAAAATGAAACTTCTTATCAACTGATTATATATTAACATTAATTCATCTTCTATGTCGAACTTGTCCATTTGGCATTTGTTGTAGAAACCTCGAACTAAACTTAATGTTTCTCTTAATTAAATTCCCTCGAATATAATGTAAAATATTTGACTGGCTTTCTTTACATTAGAATCAAATATATATCTTGCTGACTATCCAATTAACTTCGGGAAAACTATCGGTTCCATTCTAACTAGTTAGGCTTAAGAGTTTCTTCAATCCTAACTAAATCTCAGTTCTGGAAAAACATCCGCTCTTCTAACTTTTAACTCCATAAACATTTCCTGTCCTTTAATCTGACAAGTGTAGCTAAAGTTGTTTATCTTAACTGAAGAACGACAAACGGGAACATCACAATTGCCAACATAAAACTCATCGTCCATGGTATTGATCTGCAATGATTCTTTTTATTTGTATCACAATACCAACCATCAGATAAGGCCAGAAAAAAAATCGTAACACTGCTTCACTGGATTTCTGCCTTTCGTCCTTGATGAACAACAAATGAACAAAACTGTTTGCTTAACCAAGTTTGTTGCTTTGGAGACAGTTGATGCAGCATTCATCAAGGCATCGGATGAACTACCCAGGGTTGTGCTAACATCCAACAACCAAATCAACGTCCTCAAATGCTGTCCATGCTATATGCATTCAGGTATGGTTGGCAGGATTCTTGTTCAGTATTGTTGCTACCAACAAGAACATTGCTCTGGTAACCTAATAAACTGTTACATGCAACTGCAAAACAAGCCTGTTAATGTAATACAATACAGTAATATTTTACTTCATCCATAATAAATAATAAGGAATTTAACATGCTTAATAAGTCAACAAATGACAACCAAGGAAGGCACAAGGAAAAGGATTTCGCTCCCCGAGCTATCATCGGCTAGAGACTGGGATGGCCGTTTCATCCTTTTTAGGATTCATCAGCCATCAGCCAAACTCCACCAATGACAGACCCAGAAGGTGTGAAAAGTCAAGGATCCCAGTAACTGACTTAGCTGCAACCATTTTTCTTATGTCTTTTATATGTACAAGTCTATTTCATGATATGCAAGTAAACTTTATTTATATTTATTGTTACTATAATATTGTTGACATATATAATATAATTTGGCATTACTGGTGTGTCCAGTGCATGTTTAACATTAAAACTAAATCCATTATGTATAATCTACTTACGTATTCCACCTTCTTCAAAAACCTCTTCATCACTATTATGTTCAACAAAAGAATCTGAAGCCATACTTCAAACTGAAATAGAATAATAATAATAATGAGATATATTTCCATTTTGTATATTTTCAACAGAACTTTTATTCCCATAAAAGAAAAAAAAAAATAAGACCCACTATCCTTGAATTATGACACCCTCAATACATTTTTCTCCCTTCAAAATTTGTTTTGGAATTAACGTTCAACATTTTATTTAAATCAATTATTGTGTAGATATGAAACCGTTTACGATTAGCATTTTTGCTAATTATATCCATTATAAATGTTTTAGTATCCTTTCTAAATGAGTTTATTTACGAAAACTATAAATTAATAGTTAGTCATTCTTATTGCATTAAACAATCAAAACATGTTTATCAAGGCTGCCTAATTGTAATATTCCAAAATTTCTTTCAACTGTTTCTGGGAGCAGTAGCACAAGGCATACAATTTCATATCATATGGCTTGGTTAGTTTAAATATAAATGTCAAGGATATCTTTGCTGATATAATACTAACGTTTGGACTATGCGTTCTAATTTCGGAATCTATCATGTCCTAAGGCATTTTCATCTTCGATGAGAACCACCTAGGGCTAATCGAGATGTTATTACAACGTAACTTTTATTGTTATCAGTTATTTAATCATTCAAGAGATCCTAAACCAAATCTTAATCTACATTTGCCTTCCCTTATAAGCAACATTTTATCCAAGTTTAACTTTCTTACATTATTATATCAATTTAACAGAACTTGGACAATTAAAGGTTAGGTTAAGGTAGTCATTTATTTTCTTAGGATGCTTATTTTCATTCGATGACAAAATAACACCCTCACTTAATTTTAACATTTTATAATTTTTAATTTTTACGCTTTATTCCTTTTCGATACAAACATCAGTTGCTTGTGGAACTGAACTTAAAAACAAACGTTGACTGAAAGGAAAACTCGAGGGAAAAAATGCCTAAGATTAGGTAATTGGATCTCAAAATGTAATTAGTTTTCGTACTGCCCTATTTCAGAATATTCATTTTAACTCACAATATATATTTCAGTAGAGAAATGAGTTAAGCTATGGCCAAGTATCAAACAATAATAACAGTCCAAGTAAGAATCGGTTGACAAATTTGAAAGCAAAACCAACGACTTTCTATTACGTTTATCTCGTGTGTTTCAGTTAGTTGGAAAATTTACCTTGAAATGTACGATTAATTACTTCCAAGTTTATCTTCTGTGAAGAGTGAATATAAATTTCCTGTTGAAATTTTAATGACACTTCGTTAACGAAACATACTCATTCTTCGGATCTTGGCGCTTTCAGAAATTGTAAAGTCTTAGCTGATTGGCCGAAGCCCCGGAAACAGAAAACGGAAGTGAGCGCCATCTATCGGCCAATAAAATAATTATCGGTTAAACTCAGTCGGGAATGGGATGGGAATGTAACTAATCCCAGTATATTGGAAAGGATCCTATACAAATCACATGATCAATCCAACACTTCATTATTTAAGCCAATCCACAATATAAAAATTACCATGAACTCTGTTGCTAACAGCCTTTAAATAATCCATAATGGTTTTGTCTTCGTTGCAACCCATTTGGTTGCTATTTAATTTAATAAATCTTCGGACTAGTATGATCTTACTAATCTTTCTTAATCCCCCAAGTGTTCAAGTGGCGTAAACATGTATTATGGTTTCAAAATGCGTGTATTATTGTGTTTAACTTGTACAGTACTGTTCATTGCCGGTAAGTGACATCTTTCGTGAATAAATAATGAACCAAACAAAATTAAATGTATTTCGCTTGGATCAATTGTTTCAATTTAACTTCTTAGATAAATTTCATTGTAAGATAATTAGCGCAATCTCTGATAATATCTTGAAAACCATTTTACGTACAAGCTACAGATACCTTCAGATATCAGATTTGTTTTTCTCCCGTCTGTCCACATTTCAGATGTGAAGCTTGCGTTTTGTTGTTCACATACTCGATCTTTTAATCTGGGTTACAGAATAAAAATAATGAAGGGCATCGCTTAATCATCGTTGTGTGGATTTTAAATTAGCTATGGTGAATTTAAAATCAACGCAATGATGATTAAATATAAAACGGAAGCAGATAGCAGTGATCTAACACCACGATCACTATGACTAAATGCAAGACCATGTAAGCATGGCCTTTCACGACACATTAGCGTAATACACAGAGTGGTAAATAAAATTTTATTTCGGGATGGGCCAAGTTAGGGAACCGACTCTCCAACAGCCAAAGAAAGAAAATCTTTCAAAATTTTGGGCTGGTGTTGGTGGAGATCCAAGGCCTTCTTAACCGGCCATCCAACCAAAATAAATAAATAAATCGAAAAAAAAAATAGGACCTATACAATACATTTCAAGATTTCGGAGGAGAAAGGGTTCCTTGGCCATTCCCCCAAAACATGCTTTATGGTAATACAATTTCAATGAAATTAAGTTCCCATTCCACATTTCTATAGTATTACGTTTGAAATCCGCTGTACTATTGTAACCCACACATACACAGAAAAACTTAATTTAAATCTTATTGAAAATATTGACTGAATCAACATTTGGATAGTGCTGACAAATGATAAAAGCAAAGCACCTATTGTTTTTCTTGTTACATTAGTTCTGCAGAAGTTTTCAAATTATAAAGCTTGCTGCAAATAACAGATCAAAATGTAAATATATTCTTTGTTCATGGTTGTGACATTCCTCTTCTTTTATTATTATTTTTAAGAATTTATGGGCCTTGTAAACTTGATTTTTTTTTCTGTTATAAGATGGCCTTAGTCATATCAAAACTTATGCCTTAACTTCGTTTATTTAACTTATATTAAAAAAAAATAATAATTACAAAGATTATTCATCTCAATGACATTGAGGGCTATATATTATATTCCTTATGCTTGTATTTGTAAATTCTGTTTAGATTGTAATGACTTGTTGATTGTCCAACAAATGATGGGAGTCCAATCTCACAATGGACAGAATAGATATAACTCATCACCCACCATCTATTAATTACAAAAAAAATGTACAATTTGTTGTCCTCAAGGGGACCTCAACTTCTTCCTATTCAGCTAGTGGTCGCAGGAACCTTATCTCCTGTCAGACTTCATGATGTTATTGGTCTCCCATAACTGATTCTTCATTCAAGACATGCAGCAGCATTCTGCAATCAATCATGATTACAACCTACACATCAAAGACATAATAGTCACTTTCATAATATTCCGCTGCTGTTAACGAGCTCTAATCCTATTGTAGCTTCATATTCTCTAGACCTTGTGACATTCAGAATTGCTGCATACAGTGAACCTTGTTTTGGGCCACCTCTGAGATTTTCAGTATTTGTGCCTGTTACACCGCATGTTAATCTGTTGCAATAATGACTGAAAGCCGTTATCACCTGACTGGTTTGCAAGCAAGTAACTCATTAATGTTAAGGCAACATAATACAGTTCAATCAGAGACCCGTCTTCTTGTAGTACTTGCAAAGTAGCAACCAACTAATGGAGTATCGTACACGAATTCATTTTTCCTATGAGTTACAATGTGGTTCTTTTTGCAGCATTACCGACCTTTCCTTCACCTTTTACTACATCAACTGTTCTTGCCATCTGACAGTTTGGCCAATCTACTGCTCATTTGCTCAGATTTACTGAGAAATGTTTATTCTCACTTGTTCATATTCACTCAATCATTAAAGACATTTATTACTTTGATTTTCCACATCACAACAATATTAATGCAGAAATTCAGCAATCAACTCATGAAAGAATTTGGATTCCCAATGCTATAAATAAATAATAAAAGGCTGATCATGCTAATTTTGTAATAGACTGGTAAGATCATTTCTGTCTGTAGAGTGAGTGATATTATGAAACAGTAGGCTACACTCTGGTCTCTTAATTTCAAAGCTTATGTATTCTGATCAGTTTTAATGACAGAAACCATATTCTTTAGCATTTCTGAAGCCAAAAATAGTAAATGCAAATGATAAAATACACACAGCTGAATATATTACATTTTTACCTTCTAAAAGGTATGCCACTGATTAATAACTTACTACATGTAGTATGTAATCACTTCACAATTACTTGTTTGTAAAAATTGCACATTGTATAGGTATTGTATTTTTTTCTAAGTGTAAAATCACATTCACAAACATTCTATCATTTTGGGAAGAAATCAGTGTCACATTGATTTGGAGAGAGGCCGATATATTGGCTACTAATACACTCCTTCACTACCTGCTTTATTCAACTGCTTGTAAGTTACCTGGAAATCTGCCATGCATTGTTAGATTACTTCACCATTCTTAGTCTCCTAATATATGGCAAAATGTAGGAGACAAAATCTGATCTAATTGATAAAGTAACACTTGCATTATTCACTCCATTGCACAAATCAGTACAACACTACAATCAACAAATTTTATTTATACAAGGGTATTTCAGAAACCAGTTAATTGGTTAGACTTGAAATATACTATAGACTTTCAGAAGATATGTAATGTCAAATACAGTAGTATTATACACCTAACCCCCGAAGAACACGATTAATTGGTTCCGTGTTCTTTGAAACCGTGTTGTTCGAGACTACTAAAAATGGGATTCCGTTTCAAGTGTGAAAATAATCAAAATAATGAAAAAATAACTAGATACAATTGGTTAAAAATCTTTCAAATCAATAAATTGAATAATAATTTTGGTTTAAGATTGGAAAACTATATAAAAAGTAAATTATTCAGTCAAATTAATTGGGAAAAATATAATTCTAAAACACTAAAAGTATTAAAAAGGTTAAAGCTTCCATAATCACTGACGTAATTGATAAGAATATTACTCTAAATTTTTAACTACTGTAATTTTGTATCAAATAATATATGTATTTTATTCTTTTTAAAAAGAATTACTCGAAAATCGTGTAGTTTGAAACCGTGTAATTCGGGGGAAGGTATCCATGTTCTTCGAAACTCATGTTCTTCAAGTACCATGTTCTTTGGGGGTTAGGTGTATCTTCATTTGATCCTTGTGAAGTTATAAATATTAAAGTTTCATGTACACTGGTGAACATGAACGCCTAATTTTCAACCATGCTTTGTGTTGTCATCAAAGGGAATCTGGGACAATTGTTTCATCCTTGTTAGGATGAAAGGTTGTGGATTGCACTCCAGCTCCTACAATTATCCTTTCATATTTTTAGTGCTTAATTTAAAGCATTAAAACAAGAAACCTTTAGCTGAGGATTTAATACTACCCTGGTATCAAATTTTCCTGTTACTGTTTTTTTTGCTAGGAATTCCACTTGTGGAAGCAGCAGTGCTATCCATATTTCCTTATGGGAGCAGTATTGGTTAAAAACTGGGCATTATTTGTTTTGTTTTTTAAGTTATAAATATTGTATACAAAGAAATAAATGGTTAACTTCAGCTACATTGCATTATAGGATTATTGAGATTCAGAAGTAAGTGATTTTAACTTATAAAACTAACCTACATATAAAATAAAATACTGCACTGTAAGAAATACAAATACTGCGATTTGTAAAAATTTTTGCTTTTTTTTAGTTGTTTTTGTTAGTGTGATGTGCATTTTATTTCTCTGCAGGTATGAAACAAAAATGTCAGTAAAAGTAATCTTTCTGTTTTGTTTTTTGAAGGCATGCAGCTTTAGTTTGTTGCTTATTGAACTAGAATATTTCGAAGAAAAAATTCTTCAAATTTCAATCAATTTTTCAACAAAAAGTTTTATAAAATTGTGAATTTTTTTTTAATTTAAATATACAAATCATCATATTTTGATTGTAGTAATAAAAATTTACCAAAAAGCTTTTAGTTGTGGTTTTTTATGTGGGAAATGACATTTATTAAAAAGTGAGAGAGAGAATAATAGTTAGTTTGTTAATCCTTCTTCAATTTGTAATTTAGTCGATTTGTTGAAAATATTTGAAATTGAAGCTTTCCTTCAGAATGAAGGTGTTTCCTAAGTTAAGATTATTACAAATTTTTTAATATACACTCCTTGACAAAAAAATCGAAGAATTATCCAAGAAGGAATTATCCAACGAAAAGAGATTTAACGTGCCTGAAAATTTAAACAAATGGGTAACAAACGAAGATACAACGCTAAAAGAAGGAATTCGCACCTGAACTGTCACCGGGAAGAGACTGGGATGGACCGTTTCTTTCTTTTTAGGAATCATCAACCAGCCAAACTCCCGGTGACAGCCCAGGGTGCAAATTCCTTCTTTTAGCGTTGTGCCTTTGTTTGTTACCCATTTCTTCAAGGAATTATCCAGTTGAAACAAAATCTGGTACATTTAATGTACATGTGCAGAAAACAAATGATTAGAATTTCAGAACAATTAAATGGACAGAAAGAGCTACACAAAGTGAGCAGTTCAATATGACGTTGGTCTACCTCTGGCCTGGATACTGTTATCCTACGTGGCATTGATTGATACAGTTGGCGGATCATGTTCTGAGGGATTTCTTGCCAAACAGCCTCCAATTGGC
>JAFIDM010006943.1:47906356-47917605 GCA_023159025.1 Thereuonema tuberculata | reverse complement strand
GGATAATCCAAGAAGAATCACTTCCAATGAAAGCAGTTATGATTTGTTGAATAGTTGAGCAAATAGTGATATGTTATTCCTTTTCGAATGAACTCATTATTTGATAGCGCACCATTGTTGAGGGAGAGAATGCAACATTTTGAAGTTCAGCAATGCTCATTTTGCATTTGTCCGCAACACTGAAAACTAAACACCCGTTTTCCATTGTTGCACTGCCATTGTGAATATTGGAAATCACAACAATCACAACAGTTGTGCCTTTTGCATTTGCAACAATGCCACAGGCACACCCTTGTCCATTGTTGACAGACGGAAAAGATTTTAGTAATATATAGATTACATAGTATATATATATATATTATATATATATATATATATTTTAGAAATATTTTTTAACGGGTGTTTTCTAACAATATTTAATTCATATGTACAATTTACACACTAATTCCATTAAAAAATTATTTACAATTAAAATTAAAATCAAAAATTAAATAATCCATTAAAAAAAGTTCCTGTACAGTTTCGGGGATATCATGATCCCCATCATCAGCAAGATTATTTAATTTTTGATTTTAATTTTAATTGTAAATAATTTTTTAATGGAATTAGTGTGTAAATTGTACATATGAATTAAATATATATATTTTCATAAACAAGCTTTATTGTTTATGAATAAGGAAATGTTGCTGATTTCAAAATTGAAGCCAGGATTTGCTATTTGGTAGAAGTTTGTCAGAAAATAAAATAAAATGCTTCTCCTCAGAAAACTGAAAATTAACAGGCCATAAATTTGTTTATTTTCAAAACCTTATTTATAGCTAAAGGTGCTTAGCTGCAGGTTGGAGGAGGGCAGGTTCGATCCCCCGCCTCTGCAGAGACAGGGATTTTTTTCAAACTTTAAACCTTTTCTCCTTTTCTTCTTTAAACGGGTCCTACAGCCCCATGTAGAATGGGTACCAGATTTCTTTCCCGAGGGTTAAGGCAGGTGAGTGCCAGGCTGATCACCTCATCTCAGTCCTGTTGGTCAAAGAAAAGTTGAAGCCTTACCTTCAGTGCCCTGTGGGCTGTGAGCCTTGGAACAAACCTCCTATGTGATAATGGTTTTGTGTTAAAAATTTATATTGTGCCAAATGGTTCGATGATGATCTACAATGAAATCAGATTTATGCTGAATACGGATGATGTTGCAGATATATTCTGATGGAACAAACCAATACACAACAGTCATTATTCTCCAACTTGTTGTTTATGTAGACAAAAACAAATACCAGTTTGTTCATTGAATAGTAGTGGGAAATGACAAATGGATTCTGAAGGATAATTCAGTTGTCAGTAGATTGTCTTACTCATAAAACATCAAGACACATTTTAAACCTGAACCTACACTGAAACTAATAATAATAAAAATAAAAATTAAAACACTGTGTTTGTGATTGAATATCAGGGGTCTTGTTGTAATATGATTGTTATAATTAGCTTAGTAACTGATGTTGGCTGTCAATAATTCAGTAATTGTCAAAAAAAAAAAAAAAAATGCTCAAAACCAGTGAACATTTAAAATGAAGTTATCGATTAACATTATAAAATCTCTCTGCAAAATAAAATAAAATGCTTGGCTAAAAAGATGTATAATTACCATCATACTGCATTGCCTGGTGCTCATTTATTATTTTAGTACAGTACAATAATTGGAGGGGTCAAAATTTGATAATGTAAGATTAAATTGTATAATTTGATTGTATTTTTTTTTTGTAATCTAATTCAAACAGCTTCTGTAAAAGTACAGCTATAAGACAACTTAGTTTCTAAGAAATTATTGTTGAAAATGTTTGAGATGATATAGTTCATCATAAAATTATAACATTTCTCTATGAAAGTCTCTTTAAACATTGTAAACAAAACAAAGAAATTCTCTGGATAATCCAATATTTTTTTAGTGGCAAAATTAAATCTAAATGTTGAATAGCAATTGCAATTTTTTTTCTGCCTCTTTTATCAGACAATAAAATGCAGTCTCTAAACTGCTTTTGTTCAAGGAACCAAATGCCAAAGCATCAGAGGTGAGTCAATCGTTTTTGCTTCTATTTAGATGCTGAGTTTTGCATTCTTTTTAAACTTCAAACAGGCTTCTGAGAGCTTTTTCTAGCTGATTTTATATAAATTTGCTGTCAAGTGAGTTTCTGATATCATGACAATCCATAGTAATGCAAAATTATTTTAGCACCAGTTAAGAAAGCAAGCACTTACCATACAGTAGCTGCATAATTCTCTGTTGCACTTGAAAAATAAAACAGAACCAATACTGTAATGTACATAGTTACAAGGATCCCCCATTAATAAGAAATTGCTGTTTAAATAATATTATTCCATTTTAAAATATAATGATTACCTTCAGTATACATCAAATAAGGTTATTAATTAATTTATTTAGATCAATACAATATTGATTATGTAGATTTGTAACGTGTGTATCTTAGTTAATTTAAGACAAAATTGAGGCCACCACACATCACAGTTTAAAAAATGTATGTACAATAAAATAATAAAAATGCATTATTATTTTACTGTACGTAAACTTTTTAAATTGTGATGTGTCTTGTCCTCAATTTTTGTCTTAAAATACAATATTGACATGAAATGTGTACGCCGATGCACTGATTAAAAAATTAATGTATATATTTTAAAAAGTAGAACTACTAGTTTCGATTCTCATAGGAATCTTCTTCAAGTTACTTGAAATTAAAAAAGCATCTGGTTTATAAAGCCTTAGAAATTACAGATCAGCTGTAATGTATGATATAATATATGATCAGCTCAAAATTTCAATCGATAGGTATCTTAGATACGTCGATGATCTCATCTTTTATTGCGATCCAGAAGATCAAAATAATATTTTGAAACACATTTCTAATATCCATCCTAATAGTAAGTTCCAGTTAGAAAAAGAAAATAGTAGTGATAATTCCATCGCTTTCTTGGAAAGCGCAGGGTTTTCGGATTAGAAACATCAGTTTATCGCAAACCTACCAACCAAAATATAACTCTCAATTATAATTCATACACCCCCACCTCCTTTAAAATCAATAATCTAAATATGGCTGTTGATAGAGCTTTTTGTATCTCCAGTAACTACAGCGTATTTAACAATAAAATTAAATTGATATATAATATTTTTATCCAAAATGATTATCCTAAGTCATTTATTACCACACACATTGCCAAGGCAACATATAATCATTATAATAACGACCGACCCAATCATAAATCTAAATTTAAATATGTTTCCATTCCATTCTAACCACCCTTGCAAAAAGCTCTCAATCATGTATTGCGTCCATTGCAACTCCACCTGAAAAAAAAAGTAAGCAATTTTATTAAAGATAAACAAATTAATCGCCCACCCCCCAAACCAATGTTATCTATTCAAAATGTAGTCTATGCAATTCCTTGCAGCCACCAACAATGCAGATATTTTGGCGAGACATGTCAAAAATTATCCAAGCGTATTTACCAGCATGAATACGCTTTAAAAAACAAAGACCTAAATTATACAACAGTTACACACGCAAACAAACATCAACATCAAATTAATTTTAAAGAAGTAAAAATCATCTGCAAGGAAGACAATCATTTTCTTAGAAAATGTAAGGAGACCTTTTTTATTTTAAGTGATCCAACTTGTTATAATGATACCCTTTCTGTTAAAAATATGGAAAAAATTTTAATTCATAAAAAAGGAAAAAAAGAAAAAAGAATAAACACAATAGTAGCAAATAAATATTTTTTTTTTTTTGCCCACCTCCTTTTTTTTGACCAACAATGGCATGAGCTTGATCTCTAGCCACATGATTTATCTGTCATCTGTAATTTCTAAGGCTTTATAAACCAGATGCTTTTTTAATTTCAAGTAACTTGAAGAAGATTCCTATGAGAATCGAAACTAGTAGTTCTACTTTTTAAAATGTATATATTAATTTTTTAATCAATGCGTAGGCATACACATTTCATGTTTTTATCATCGCACGTTAAAAATTTTATGAAAAATACAATATTGACTTAATAGTTAATCAACACAAAAGTGTACTAAAATCCTTCTGTTTGATACTTTTTAGATTGTAAATGTATATTATTTCCAAAATCAAATTTAAAATTTGTTAAGAAATTTCTTATTACTGGAGTATCTTTTAATAAGAATTCAGCTTCCTCTGAAAAGCCATTCTGTTTAAAAGCCCTTGACTGATATCACCTAATGTGGCTTCACCTAAACTTTAGATCACATTATCTTTGTTCTGTATTCACGATTTGCTTGTAAATGGTTGAATGTATTTTGTGTATTTGATTGCTTTGAAATCCAAATTTATTTATCATTACCTAAAAGGACAGTCATATTGTAGTTGCAGCAGATATCGATCATAATTCTTCTTCTCAGTATTTCCTTAAAGCATTCAAGAAGCCTTTTCTCTACCATTGTTAAGAACTTCACTTCTCCATGCATATTTAGCTATAAATTGACCACTACTCAGTGAAATAAAGTGATGCTTACCATCAATGTAAAGTTTCCTCATGGCTTATATATTACTAAATGCAATCAATACTCAAAACAGCAATACCACAGTAAACTAGCATAGTTCTTGATAGCATTTACTCAAGAAGGAAATTGCCTTCGTTAGTTTGTTATTTACATTTGTAGTCTCTAATTCAATTCTAATTTTGCTAATGGTAAAAAAAAAAGATATCTAAAACATTGTTTCTGGGATTCCCTTTCAGTTGGATAGATGTTTAACCTATTTTATTACCTGAGTTACCACTCTATACCACTAAGGTATTTTTCTAACAAGTAGCCTTTTTCCATGTTATTGTAAGTAATTGCATTGTTCTAGGGCTTGTCATGATCGTATTTTTAGTAGGGTTGTTGGTAATCTCATTCTGTTATGTTACCATTCTAAAATATTTATCTGGAACCTTTCATTATTATTCTGATTTTCTGTTTTCTTTTTATCAGATAATTATCTTCTCCAACCATTTCTTAGTATATTATTTACTCTCTTCTTCTTTCCTTTGTCACAAACGTCCTTCATGCCGTGGCACCTTCCCTTATCCTCTCGCCTCCCTTCCTTCTGTATAATAGTTCTGTAATATATATCTATTTGCTCTAATTATTTTGTAATTCTATATCTCTATCTACAACTAATCCTGGTATTCATAGGGTTCCTTACTTTTGATCCCCGCCAAATCGGCACCGAAGAAACTTTTCTGCTTTATTTTAATGACTTTGGGAGTGGCTCAAGAAAGCTCCTCCGAAAGTGCACAAAGGCATTCAAGCCATGAAGCCTATTGTTAAAAGCTTTCTTCCCATTTTCCCCCTGTTGTAAAGTGCATCAGGAATCTTCTCTCAACAGGGGAAAACAAAGGAACTGCAGCTCTTGATGTCGTAACAAAGAGAGCTGTGCCAGAAGCAGTGAGGGGAAGGAAATGCTTCACCATCCCTCCATGGATATAATGCTGGATCCCAAGAGGAAAACAGAGCAGCGTCTGAGGAGGCGGTACCGGTACCGGTAACCAAAAAACCCCATCTGCCTACCGTGTCTTCATTTGCCAACTTCCCCTGATTGAAGCCCGTGGATCCCTCAAACCTGCATCGAAATACACGGGCTGTGCCATTATGGAAGAGAATCTACGAAACGACTTCACAAGTATCGACCGTCATTGACCTTCCGCCTCCCGACCTTCGATCGCCGACTGTTGGAGCGCAGCTACCCTGCACGATCTTCCCCAGGACCCCTCCTGGAGACCTGACTCCTAAAGCCTCTCGTCTGGCTGCATCCACAGGATTTATAGAGAATACAGAATCTCCCCTGACGACCAGACTGTGAAAGTTCGTCAGATCTACTGGCGATCCCCACTCCTGCATATGGCTTTCTTCAAACCCCCTGATTTCCAGACAGTTTGGATGGACCCTATGACCGGTCGTATATAGTAGTTCTAGATATTTATCTATTCTTATTATCATCATCTAATAAAGTCTTACTTTATATCTTGCTCCTGTTTTAGTCTCACTACTATTTACCTGAAAGGCACAGGTCATTGGTGAATTCCCGCCTTTTGGCTAGCCTTCCACGACACCTCCCTTTTCCCGGCCAGTCCCCTCACACCCTCCTTAGCCATCTCCTCCTCAATCCCATGATCGGTATTTACTTTGCGAAAGCGTTCGATTGGAGTGCACCTAAAACCAACACTTAACACCTTGCAATGCTGCATTCAGCATTAAAGTAAGAACTTAGTTGTAGAATAACAGAAGTAGCTTTTAAGCTCAAATTTGTGCTTCATGAACTTCTTTAAATAATTTTTAAAAAATATAGCTAAGTTACAATGAAAAAATAGAAAGAATAATGATGTTGAAGTTTTGCTACATCCAGGGCTCAATGAAGAACAGCAGAGTGTTTCTTATCTTATAGTTTTTTTTCCTCAAGGTTGAGGATTTTTTTTTAGAGGTAGCCCCAGTTTCAAGGATTAAGATAAAGAACTCTTGTAGAAGAAATGAGGGGCTCAGTTTAAAAACGGCAATGAGCAACCAACGAGCAATTTTCATTTTATTGCGGCACTGAATATTATTGCCATGTGGGCATCTAATGCTGAAGTATTAATGATTGAGATATGCTGTGACCACATTTAATTACATAAAAAAGTCATCTGAATGAACTTTGCTCGGATATGTCGTTTCTACATTGAACCCCTCAAATGTATTTTAGTTACTTAAATATGTGAAACGTATATATTGAAACTTTCGTTGTGTTTTTATTGTTACTACTGTACATAAATAATGAGTTCACAGAAGATTCTGAAATTAAGTTTATTCTTTGTTTATTTTCAGATCAGAAAATGATATTCATCAAATTATCTTAGAAGACAGAATTAAAGATATTGAATCACGTCTTGCCCGACTTGAAATAAAAGCCCCCAAAATGTATCCTGAAGTAAAATTTCTAACGTACAAGGATAGAAAAAGAATATTGGTTAGTTGAATATTAAAGAATATATAGTTAAGATACCATCCTGTATCATTTTCCATTCTCTTCTAATACATTGTTTATTTTGTTCTGTTGATAGGTCACTGGCGGAGCTGGTTTTGTTGGATCTCATCTAGTGGATCGTCTCATGTTGGATGGTCATGAAGTAACTGTTGCTGATAATTTCTTTACAGGGAGAAAGAGAAATATTGAACATTGGATTGGTCATGAAAATTTTGAGCTCCTTAATCATGATATAGTAAATCCCCTCTACATTGAAGGTATGTGCTTACAGCTGTTACTCAAATATTATTCAATAGTAGATGGACAATATCACTTTAATCTTGTTATGGAAGAATATCAGTTTTTAAAGAAAAAACAAAATGAATGTATCATATATGCTCCAATAGAGGCCCCCGGCGTTTATTTGCAAAACTAGCCTCGGATCCCGGCGCTTAATAGAGACTGGCTGCTATTAGAGGCCGGCCATTATTAACAAAAAGCTTCAGAATGCAATATTTTTACACATAAATACCAGCTAATAATACAAACAGCTACTTTATTTGAATTTCACATGCTACATAAGACAGTTAAAGATAAATGGCAATGTCTTTCTGTACCTTTCGCTGCTATTCGTCGTCTGAATCCGCAATGACGGGCGGCCGCCTCACCGAAAGTTTCTTTCATGTATTCCACCGCGCGAATCTTAAAGGCAATGTCAAATGACCGTTTCCGCGGCATTTTGTAAGGCAGTGTTCTGTGAGGTATTACGCATGACTATAAAGATACGGATGCTTACACTAATACCGGTAGCAAATATCAAAGACCCGGCTATTATTTGGCCGTGTCGCCTCTGCAGCCCAGCGCTTATTAGAGACCGGCGACAATAAGAGACTCTGTGTTTATTGGAGCATATATGGTAACTATTTATTGAAAGAATAACAATAACTTGCCCATTATTTCAAATACAAAATATATGTACTCGTAACCACAAAGCAAATTTTAAGTTTCTTTTTAGTCAAAACTACAGTCACAAACACTTTTTTTCTGTCTCAATTTGAATGTGTAAATTACACATTTAGTAGTCTTTTGAAAAAAACTTATCAAATTCCTAAATTCTGCAAAATATTAAGGCTTTTGATAACAATACACATTACACTGTAATGCTTTTAAATGCTATTACCTGAAAAAAAAAATATTTGTTAATTAACAATTTATGAAAGAATTCATTCATATTTTTAATAATTACAATATCATATTACAGTCATGTTTGTGAAAATTGCAACACAATGAAGGAACCATCAGAATGGAAGCAAATTTATTACATACATTACTAATAGTGATACAAACAAACTATTAAAGTTTCAGAGCAATGCAACAACAATATTTGCAAAAAATCAGTATTGTGTAAAGCCTCCACGAGCTGTCATAAGAGCTGCTATATGCCGTGGTATTGAATCAAACAGGCCTTGGATGTGTTCTTGGGGTATTGCCTGTCAGTCTGCTTCTATCTGAGTCCATAGTTTTTCAGTATTGGCTGCTGGATGACAATGATGGGCTAGTTGCCGAGTGACCATATCCCAGACATGTTCAATAGGTGACATATCGGACGAAAATGCAGGTCAGGGAAGTAAGGGAATCTGTCTTGTTGCAATAAGGCTCCAAGAGTTTGGTGAAGTCCCCACAACTTCTCTGATGTAGCGGTTGCTGTTGAGAGTGCCCACAATTCATAGCAACCGAGATTGCCTATGATATCCAATTGCTCCCCAAACCATCAAGCCTGTCTTTCGTGCAGTATGACACTTGGCAATGCAGTCTGGAAGATGGCGCTCATCTTGATATCGCCTAATGCATATGTGGCCATCATTGTAATCCAAGTTGAAGCAGGACTCATCCAAAAACACAACAGGGTGCCAATCTCATGCCAGTGGGTGTGTCCGTGAGCCCATTGTAGTCTCGGGTGTTGATGGTTCAGGCCAAGGGAATCCTCTGCAAAGAAATGCATGCATGCAGTGCTCTGCGCAGCAGATGCCATCAAACCGTGGCACCAGACGATGTCAGACCTTTTGTAGTGTTCCAAACTTGTGCTAACACTCGAGAGGAAGCTGACCAGGTTCGTCACTAATCTGCAGATGAGGTTTCTATCATCCCATGGTGTCGTCACATTTTGTGGTCCATTTCCGGATTTTCGACTTGCCCTGTTCTCATCAGTCCACTGCTTTCACACTCGCATCGCTGTTGTGGTATTATGCCCCATATGAGTATCACTTTTGTGGTATGAAAATCCTCCTTCACGCAAGCCAATCATTAGGCCCCGTTCAAACTCTGTAGCTTGTTTATAAGGTGCCCTTTGATGTCGAAGAGGCATGCTGACTGCAGTATGCATGTGTACAACTCACTGATGATGAAAAACTACTTGTCTGGATCCACAACAATCCTCTATTTATACTCTCTTACCTGACAGTTCAAAGGCCGCTGCTGAGTCTAAACATGTGTATTAGGAAAAAAAAACTAATTAAATATGAAAGTAAAGAAATAAATATGAAGTAATATGAGAAACGTCTGTTGAAAGAAGATTTACTTTTATATTATTTTTTTAGTTGACCTTTGTAATAATTTGATGATTATTATAATTCTAAAGTTTTCTGAAACAAACCTGCAAACAAAAATAAATGTTAGATAGAAAACTATTTCTTTTTTTTTTTTTTCTTTTTGTTTTTGACATTACTGTGTTATTTTCAGTTTTCTTTTAATAAATATGTAACTATATTGTGAAAAAATATTTTTCTGTGTGTCATTTTTTTTTTTAGTATCAAGAGCAGATGCATGAGTTTAGTATTAGGGAGGTCCTAAACATTCAATCTAAAAAAAATTTGACTTTTTTATTTTTTTTCTGAAAGGGGGCAGGGGGGGGGGGGGGGAAACAAACAAAATGATGAGTTTCAATAACAACAAAAAGCTGGATTTTTATCCCTATTTTCAGACACAGTGGATTGGTTACAACTCCACCCTTCCTCAATATGCCAATGATCAAAAGAATGACTTTATTAGGATTTTTCAACATTAAAGCTTTATTTTTTTTATGTATATATTGTTATATTAAGCAAGGAAATACTTCATTATGTTAAGCTAGTATGTGATGCTTTTGCAGATGGGCTCAAGTTTATTACTTTAACAAGTGGCTGGACTCAGCATTGTCCAGCACATTGGAAATAAGGAAATAACATTGTTTTTGCATTTAAAAAGCAAAACCCACTGACAGATTCATCACTGCCAGTCTCCCCATTTTCCTGGTGGCAGGATCGGAGGCCATTGACTTTCAGCCTTTTACATCCTTAGTGGTTGAATTTAGAAAAATCTGTTCTTAATGGGTGCCTATGTCATATGGGGAACCCATCTCTAAAATTTCAAGTTCCTAGGTTCAACGGCTTTGACTGTGCAGTGATGAGTCAATCCATCAATGGGTTTTGCCTTTTATATATTAAGATTAAACTATTAAAATTTTAATGTATATAATTAAAAATATTTAAAAAAATATGGAAAAGTAATTTTTATTACCATTTTGTTTAGTTGATCAGATTTATCATCTGGCTTCTCCAGCGTCACCTCCTCATTATATGTATAATCCTGTCAAGACAATCAAAACAAATACTGTAGGCACAATAAACATGTTAGGTAAGTAATGGCTATTTTAATTATCCTTATTCAATGAAATAGGAGGCCTCTAAACATGATCTTTCTATTGCATAAATGCTGACATTTAAAAAAAATATAAAATAAAATCACAAATTTATAATTTTACATGGAAATAATTTACAGAAATAAAATACTGAAATGCCAAAAAAAACTGGGAAGTGTGTATTTCATTTGATGCCACCATACTCTTGTGGTTAATAGAATCGTCCCCAAACAACATATAAATAATGGCAGATATCTCCGCAGTCTCAAGTAGTAGCTCCAATGGCAGTTTATCAGGATTTAGGCGACTTCGAAAGAGGTATGATTGTAGGGCACTGGCGATTGGTCACTCCATCTCAGAAATTACGAGAAGTTAGGATTCACACATTCAACAATTTCAGCGGTGTAACTGGACTATACGAAATTAAGGAAAATATCCAGCATGCAAGACTGGTGTGACCAAAAAAAAAAAGCTCTTGACAAACATGGACAGCAGCATCTGGCATGCATTAAATATCTGGCCCATGTGCAACATTGCTGCAAATAACAGCACAACTCGATGCT
>JAFIDM010006943.1:47892891-47906256 GCA_023159025.1 Thereuonema tuberculata | reverse complement strand
GAAATATACCCTTGCCCCGGGTGAAAGGAGGGCTAGTTCCGGCCCTGTAAAGACCCACATAAATATGAAAGAATTTTTAAGAAGCACAAATTATGTTAAATAGTGCCAATCCTCAAAAGAATAACAAACAGTGCCGAAATGATTTACTTTTATTTATTTATTTATTTATTTATTAATTAAAAAAATCGTAATCAAATCATATCTAATGTTCAAGTTATATCATTGTTTGTCTTTTTTTTCGAAGTCGTCCTATGACATTTCAAAAGTGTTAGTTTTAATAAGATGTCAGTTGCAGAAGAGCAGTATTTTCGTGCCTTTTCTCATATTTGGTTTTCATTTGAGCTGACAAAAATTTTTTTGACAAAATTTTATCTGACAGCTTCTTTAGTCCCAGCATTTAACTTTTTGTTTTGAATTCCATTCTAATCTTTTCATATTAACAACAATTAAAAGTACTATAATAATTTTAGAATTATAGAAAACAATTACGAGCAAAACTTATTTTACTTTATCATAATAATAATAATTGACAACGTAACAGCTTACTGGACACTTGCAATAGATAATGGTTTTAGGGTTCTAAGAACAGGTGGAAATGTGTAGATTTCATGAGATCTTAGAGAATCTTTGTTTTAAAATCTTACGGAGGCTTCTAATGCAAACTGGTGTTACAGTTATTATCAGTTGATCCGACATTTCCTAAGACTACAACATTAGCCCTTGATAACAACATAAATGAAGAGTACTATCATCAGCTCCACAATGAGATTAAAAGACTAGCGGAAAACTGATGCTGTAATAATTCCTATTATTACAGGTGCTTCTGGACTTTTATGTACTGACCAAAAACATTTTTTTCATTTATACTGTTGAATACATTTTCAGAATAAAAAAGTTAAAAACTTCTCTTCCATAATCATTATATTCACTATATGGCCAAAAGCATCCGGACATCAACTATTGTACAATCAGAAAGTCATGTGGCACATATTAATAGGATGTCGGGCAACCTTTAGCATCAATTACAGCTTGCACTTGTCTGGGAAGACTTTCCACCAGATTTTCAAATATATGAGCAAGAATTTTATTCCATTCGTCCTTGAGAGCTGCAGTGAGTCCGACCACTTAAGAAGGGCGGTTGGGCCTGATGTGTAATCTGCGTTCCAATTCTTCCCAGAGGTGTTCTATGGGATTCGGGGCTCTGTGAAGCCACTTCAGTAGTTCAACACCCATTTGTTCAAACTATGGCATCATAGCCTTCATTCTGTAAACAGAACAGTTATCCTGCTGATACAGAAATGGTCCTTCTCCAAACTGTTGCCAGAGGATGGGAAGTGCAGAGTTGTCACGAATGTTTACGTACATCTGAGCGTTCACGTTTCCATTCAAAGGAACTAAGGGGCCCAGGCTGAATCATGAGAAACAGCCCCAAACTTGACTGTTGGCACAGTACTCGGTAGGAAGCATTTTCCTGGCATCAGCCAAACCCAGATGCATCCATCAGACTGCAGGATCGTGTGGAGATATTCGTCACTCCTAAGTATTTGTTTCCACTGCTCCACAATCCAGTGGCGGTGCGCTTTGCACCATTACCACCGCTGTTTATCATTCATCTTGCTTATGTTGGGCTTGGGAGAAGCAGGGACATGGAAACCTATGTGTTTCAGCTCCCGACTAACAGTTCTGGTGCTAGCGACGAAGCATGAAGCTGTTGGGAACTCACTATTGATCATTGCCAACGGGAACTTGCGATTCTTCTGCTTTACCCTCTTCTGGGTTCGACGGCTCATATCTGTGAGTTTCTTTAGCCTACGACTGTGATTTCATGCCATTATCGTTCCCAAACATTTCCATTTTATAATGGCATCAATTACAGTTGATCACAGCATCTGTTGCAAGACCGATATTGCACGAACCAATTTGTCGTACAGATGGCATCCAATGATTGCGCCATGTTCGAAATCATTCAGCTCTGCTCGTTTCTGACTGCCCGATGCTGCAGTGATCACTTTTATCTTGTTCTATGACATCGTAGCACACGATAACAGCCACATCCACTTCTCCAGAGGGGTGTCCAGATACTTTTGGCCATATAGTGTATATCTAGATAGGAAAAACATATGGATGATTTTTTTTGTTTGTTTGTTTCTCAGGCTATACGAAAATTTTTGTTTTTCTTCTTTATATTTGAAAATTTTATATCCTGTTTAATTATACGTGAATTTTTGTTTAGGATTTATATTAAATAAAGTTATATTTCTGTTTTTATGTTTTGTTTCAGGAAAATGAATTTCAAAATTCTGTTTTGAAGATTGTTAAACTTAACAGGTAAATAAATGTCCCAAATGATAAAAGGCTGGTCTAAATTACATTAGTAATTTACTAATGTAATTTATCATCGTATTTTAAAAAAGAGAAGCTGTTTCAACCTTATCTGAGGTTATTATCAACTGGGATGCTCGATGCGGAGAGAGGTTAAATAATGCTTTATGACGCAGTTAGAGTTCATGGTTAATAGTGGGGGTGTTGACAATATGCCAAGATTCTCGCAAGGTGAGAGAGAAGATATTTGTGGCCTCATCTATTTCATGAGTCTTTTCAAAATTAGGGGTGTGGTTAGTAGATTTACTATGAAGAAATAAGCTGGATTTGTATACATCCTTCTTTTCATAGTTACTTCGGTGTTGTTTTATTCTTTTTAATAAGGTTTGGGTATTAAAACCTATATATTGCTTATTGCAATTATTATAGGGAATGGCGTATACAATATTGGTAAAAAAGTGATGGTCCATCTTGTTACTTGATTTACTGTAAGTTATTTTGTTGTTTGCTTGTTGATTATTAATCAAACTGACAACACCCCCACTAATAACCATGAACTCTCTAACTGCGTCATAAAGCATTATTTAAACCTCTCTCACCGTCGAGCATTACAGTTGATAACAACCGCAGATAAGGTTGAAACGTCCTGCTTCTCTTTTAAAATACGACGATAAGTTACATAAGTAATTTTGACCAGCCTTTTATCATTTGGGATATTTATTTATGGTACCTTTTAGTATTTAACCAATCGCCCAATCTATAGTAATTGTTAAACTTATTAAAATTAATTTATTTAATTACATTATAAAAACTAGTGCATTTAAGAAAATATTAAATTATGGCTTCCATTTTTATCTTTTTACATTAAATAAATATAGTTATCTAATTCTTTGAGCTTAGGTATTTTTTTTCCTTTTTTTTTAACTCAATTTTGTTTTTGTTTTCTATGTTACTAGCAAAAATACCCGTTATTCGCTAGGGGTAACAAAAAACAAATGTCCTAATGTGGATGATAAAGAAATTGCAATTGCGAGATCACTTCGAAATGTTCCCAGTTGGTACAAAAAAAAAAAAAAAAAACAACCTAAAAGGTCTGATCTCATTACAAATCTATTCTGGTCTGATCTATTCCGAAAACCCCGTAGAAGTATCCTTCAACCCTGTTTGCCCATCCACTCACCAACCTCCTGTGTACACCCACGGTTCCAGGTTATTTGAATTTTATAACTTAAGATTCCTAGAAACGAAATTATTATCGAGATCGGAGAATATAAGTCTTCCCACCAATTTCTCCCCTTCTTCCTCCCGTTTACACCCCTAGTTTTAGGTTTTTGTAACGCCATAACCCTATCACTTCAAACCTTCGCTAGTTATTAAAAAAATCACCTGATCATTACAAAATCTACATCTATCCCAAAAACCCTCTATGCCCAACAATATTTTAGTTCCAATTGTTGCACAACAATATTTGTGTAGTTCCCATTGTCGCCACCAGATGCTTATGTAGCGCTATTATGCACAACAATAATTTAGTTCAAATCGTCGACACCAGGTTGCTATGTGGCGCTATTGTGCAGAACAACCTTTTAGTTCCAATTGAAGGGGCAAGTGGATGAAGGTGTTATGTTACAAAAAATGTACTTTTGAGAAAAATCTGTCTAAAGTTTTTGTTCTAGCAATTTGTCTGTATTAGAAATAGTGTGTTAAAAATTAAACCAAATAAAAATTCTAGCGAAGGAACACAGCATCACAGCACATTCTTCCACCCACAAGAGCTTCATCTTTGATTTGAATACAAGGATGACAGTGCTATGTGCCCTTACCATATTTATCCAGCAGACTGCAATGAGAAGCACTTAACACCTTTATCCACCGGATATCTACGGATCTATGCACCCAACACTCTCCAGATGAAAATATGTGTTAAAGCTGTACATAACTTTTTCATCCATAAAAAAAAACTCAATTTTTTTACAAATTGTAACATAACACCTTCATCCACTTACCTCTTCAATTGTTGTACAACAATATTTGTGTAGTTCTCATTGTCACCGTCAGGTGCATATGTGGCACTATTTCACAGATTTCCCCCTTTTCAACCCATAAGGATGGTGGGTCCATGTTCCAAGGTAACCTGTTTTTTTCTGCAGGGTCCTAAAGAGTAATTCTGCAAAGTTTGATCCAGATTGGTCAAAGGGCCTAGGAGTGTATAGCAAACAAACATCCTCCTTTTTATTTAGTATTAATAATTAACGTGTGCTGAAATAATCTAAGTGTTCAAAAATAAAGCCAGCACACCTTTGAATTTCACATGCTACATAAGACTGTTAAAGATAAATGGCAATGTCTTTCTGTACCTTTCACTGCTATTCGTTGTCCGAATCTGCAATGATGGGCGACTGCCGCACCGGAAGTTCTGTACCTTTCGCATATTCCACCGTGCGAATCTTAAAGGCAATGTCAAATGACTGTTTCGGTGGCATTTTGTAAGGCAATGTACCGTAAGGTTTTATGCATGACTATAAAGATATGACACTTACACTAGTATCGGTAGGCGAATATCAAAGACCCGGCTACTGTTAGAGACCAGCTACTATTTGGCCGTGTCCCTTCTATAGCCCAGCGCTTATTAAAGACCGGCAACAATAAGAGCCTCGGCGTTTATTGGAGCATATACGGTATATACCAGGTCTACCGGATTAAATCCGTTGTTTGCTCATAGATGGCGTAAGTGGTCCTATAAAACGACTATCGAACCGCCGTATTGTTTGTTTCATGCATTTGACATCTGGCAACAATAAGCAGTGCACAACAACAGCAATTACAAAGAGGAAATTAATTTTTTCCTGTGTTAATCATGTCGAGTTTAGTGCCAAAAAAGGAGCATATGCGGGGAGCTCTGCTTTTCTGCTTCAATCTCAAGAAATCGGTGGTCGAATCGCACCGAATGCTTGTGGAGGCCTACGGCAACCGTGCTCTATCGGAAACAACGTGCAGAGACTGGTTTCGTCAGTTCAAAGACGGCAATTTCGATGTTACCGACAAGGAGTGTGAAAATCGGCCTAAAAAATTTGAGGACAGTGAACTGCAAGCCCTATTGGACGACGAATACACGCAATCGCAAAAAATGCTTGCCGAGCAATTGGGAGTTGCTCAACAAACCATTTCCGATCGCCTACGTGCCATGGGAAAGGTCCAAAAGATCGGAAAATGGGTCCTGCACGAATTGACCGATCGGCAGATGAAGCGACGCCAAAACACATGCGAAATTTTGCTTGTCAGACAAAAAGAAAATCCTTTCTGCATTGGATCATTACTGGAGATGAAAAGTGGATCTATTTCGAGAATCCTAAACGCAAAAAATCGTGGGTTGACCCTGGCTAACCATCAACATCGTCCGCAAGACCCAATCGCTTCGGACGGAAGACGATGCTGTGCGTTTGATGGGATCAGGAGGGTGTCGTCAACTATGAGTTGCTGAAACCAGGGGAAACTGTCAATGCCCATCGCTACCACCAACAACTGATCAAATTGAACCATGCTCTTTGTGAAAAAAGGCCGGAATATCAGAAAAGACATGACAAGCTGATTGTTCTCCATGACAATCACGTCAACAATGGTCCGCAACTACTTGGAGGCACTCAACTGGAAGCTGCTACCCCATGCCGCTAACTCGTCAGACCTGGCACCTTCTGAATACCACTTGTTTTCGTTGATGGGCCACTCACTTGCTGAGGAACAATTCAATTCCTATGAAGACGTCCGAAAATGGCTTGATACGTGGTTTGCCTCAAAAGGGAGGGAAATTTTTTGGCAAGGTATCCACAAATTGCCCAAGAGATAGGATAAATGTGTAGTTAGCGAGGGCCAGTACTTTGAATAAACCATTTTTTCATTTTCTATTGAAAAAACGTGTTTTTTATTACCTAAAAAACAGCGGATTTAAGCCGGTAGAGCTGGTACAATTAAAAATCATGTCCTGGTTTCGTTCGGACAAGTTAGAACATTTTCAAGTCTCTAATTTGGTTTCATTCCTTTCATTGTTATTTTTTTTAAGCAAACTCATTCCCTACATCTACAGAAAATATTAATTATTTTTGCAATAATTGTATAGGTGAGAAGATGTTTGGAAAATTTCCAGAGCTTCCATAACTAAGAAGCTGTAAGTTTACAGGAGCAGATTTTGAATGCCTAATTAGACTGCCGCAATGTCAAGAATCTCAGATGAAATAATGTAAAACCTTTCATTATAGGCTGGTGAACTTTCAACTTCTAAATTTCATTTAATTTCAGTTCTTCAGGATAATTCTTTAAATAGTAAAAAGAAATATTTGAAACTTTTTTTTTTTTACCTTACTCCTTTACGTCTGAAGTTTTTTCTAAGCCCATTAGAAATGATTGCAAAATAACAATATTAATTTCATTCCCAAATTTTTAAATAAAATCATTAATTATCATGAAAAGCTTTATTTAATTTTCAAAAATTACTTTTTAAAGGCAATAATTCAAGAATTTGAAGGCAAAATTTAAAGTGATAGATGTTTTTTATTAACATAAATATAAAATAAATACAAATACATATTTTCTATAAATTATGAGTAAAAATACTGTTCTATAAAAACAATTCAGAATTTAAGTAAAAACATGTCTTTACATGGATTTAATAATAAGTATCAAATTAATTTTTATATTCTCTTATATAATTTTCTGTAGCTAAAATTTAAAAGATATGATATTTACACAGAAGAAAAACACTGCTGCTTCAAAACTGAAAAATTTATCAGCAAAATTATGTTCCGAGTTGTATTGTCTTAGCCAACACAAAAAGTTTTTGTATTGGTTCAACAAAGAAATTTATAGGAATTTTGCACAAAATCAAAAGGAAAATTAGTTTTACTGAAGTTTAACTTTGTTTCAAATTAAATGACATGATTTTTTAAATTAAATATAGTCAACAAAAAATTTGACACAACTGTTTTACACTGATTGAAAAAATTACAACTGATGATGAAAATTACAATTTTTCTTTCATCGCCTTCTATTGATTTCTTATCAATATTAAAAATGCAGAAATTAAAGAATTCATTCTTCTAAGTAGTAGTAGCAATTCTGCAGATGTATAGTCTTTCTATCTAACTGATGATCATTTAAAAGGAATTTGCACCTGCCCAGACTGTTGAGTGGCACAGTGTTCATATCACAGAAGAGCCGAGTATTTCCTGCCAACTTATTCAAAGTTTCCCAATGGATCCAGAAGATTCCGTTCTGAATGTTTGGAACGTAGAAGTTCTCTTCTGAAATATTCCACTGTTTTGTTAATACCTTCTAAGAGTGACACCTGAAAATGTATTTAGTTTTAGTAAAATATTTGGAATAAAATTTATTAAAATTCTATCAAATTAAAATAAATGGAATGTACTGCAAGAATTAGGTTTAGAGGTTTTCTTTTTAAAATTTAACCATCTTTGTCTTGATTTAAATTTATTAAAAAGAGATTAATATAATGGATTAATCTCCTCTAAATAAAAACAAGGTAGGGATAGCGATTAGTAAACCTATCACAGTGCTTTGCAAGCTTACTAATCGTCATTTATGTTGCATTATTCCGTTAATTTCCTTATTATTATAAATGTGATTGCTGCAAATGCCAAAGGCGCAATTGTTGCGATTATTATGATTGTTGTGAGCTGTATTGTAGATGTGATTGTTGAGAATGCAAAAGGCGCAATTGTTGCGATTGTTGTGTGTTGCATTGTGGGATACTTGTCCACAGACAGATGGACAAACCGCTATTAGTAGGCTTCCTATCAGAAGCCTAAAAAGGACCAATAAAGGTCCAATTGTGAGATCCATAACCACACTTCCTCATCTAGTGAATGGAGGATAATTCTGACTGTATTAATCAGCATGAAATGACTGTTAGAGTCTCATTCCTCCTGTGTGGTTGAACATTTTGTTGAATTCTCTTTCATTTTTTGTTAATTTTGCAATGAGATGACTTCAGTTGGGACTGAAATTAAAATGAGCTTTTATTTTTTTTCATTTAAAAAATTTAAATTAAAATTCCAAATATATTATTGGAAAATTCAGTATCAAGTACAAATATGCATACATTAAAAAAAAAAAAAAAAATCAAAAATCAATCAAATCTAAGTTTAATCAGTGAAAATGGTCCTTCATTTGTCTTTAATCCGGTCCAGATTTGTTATTTAATTTCAGGCAACAGAATAAATTTGAAACAATTTGGAAACTGTAAATAAAATATTTTATTTTTATTACCTTTGGCTTCCAATTAAGATATTTGATGGCACGAGCAATATCTGGTTTACGACGTTGAGGATCATCTTCCATTCCATTGCGATAAACGATAGGACTTGATCCACCTGATATAAAAATAATAAATTAACAGAACAACAACAATCAATTTCAAAGGATTTCACATAATTTGAGATAAATAATTAAAACTTTATAGCATTGCATCACAATCTATAAAAAACTGCTCTATTCTCTTCACCATTCTCTTTATTTAAAAACATTTTTTTTTTTTTTTTTTGCCAAATCGAAAGAAATATTTAAATTTTGATGAATGCCAAAGGTATTTTTTACAAACTGAATTGCAATTTTTAAATACAAGTAAAAGTGTTGTTCTTTTATATACAACAGTTATTAACATTATAATCTGCATTACTTATTCCTTATGCATTAAAACCATCAGACTGAAAATATACAGCAAAATATACTTAAGGAATTAACTTGATTTATTTATCATACTTTTGCTACAGTTAAATAGAATTTACATTAAGAAAAAGTAAATTAAAAAAATATTGATCTACTTTGATTTCTTAAATTTCATCTTTTAATGATCTTGATTTTTTTCATCCCTATTTAACACACAAATCTTAAGATTTCATATCTCAAAAAAAAAAAAAAAAAAAAAGCATAAGATTCTGCATTATGTTGTTTATTCTTCAATGCTGTTATTAGGATAATGATAGAAAATGTAGATATTCTGCACTATCCAGTGATAGTCAACACTTTTGCTAATAAGCTTCTATAATGTAAGTTTTAGTGTTATTTTTCTCCTTCCTTGTCCATAAAAGTGAGAAAATCATCTGCTCGTCTGCATCTCAGTCTCTTGTTAGTCCCTCCCCCTCCCCTTTTCTTTGTCTGTTTGCAAGTTTTGTGAAGGCACCTTTCATGAATTTATTTCATGAATTAAGACCAGAAACTGCCGTTGACAACTTAGTTGATAACTTAGTAGTGAACCAAAAGTTATTTTAACTTTTTGAAGCAAGAAAATAATAAAAATACTGTTAATTTATATTTCTTATCTACATGTTTGTAGATAAAATTAAATTTTTGGAATTTTACTCTTTAATTTATATAATAATAGAAAAAGAGATAAAAATGCTCTTTTTCAACTTTATTCTAAATTACCAATGCCTAATATATATCCTAATGTATATCACTATTATCTTTTGCTGTTTTCTTAATCTGAATAGTTCACAACCTACCTACAAGTTTCTTGATGATAGTTGCGAATTCTTCAATGGTATGCTCTTCTGGATTTCCGAGATTGATTGGTTGTGAATAATTACTTTCCATTAATGAAATTAATCCATCTACTAAATCTGATATGTACTGAAAAGAGCGAGTCTGTTTTCCTGAACCATAGATCTGAAATAAAAAAAAATAAAAAATATTATTATTTTTAAGGAAGAGAAATTAACAGATATAAGTTTAAGAATAAACAAATCACCTACAAGTTTTGTTCATCATTTTAAAACTTTACTGTCTCCCTTAAACAACAAATACAAGAATTCTCTCTTACTACCAGGCCACTTCAACATCCAGAATATAACCTGCATTTGTCTTTGCAATCGTTATTCTACTTATGTAGATGACTTTTGTATCAAATGCATTTTTGAAGTTTCTTCCAGAAGATTCTCATCATTTTTTGCTGATTTCTAAAAAGGCAGCACACTCTGGATAGTCCTAGATGCATTATCTATTATTGTTATCCTACTTATTATATCACTTAAACATTTCAGTCCCATCACATTTTCAATGAAAGTTTGCAGTTTACCTACTGTGACTGTTTCTGTTTTGCTTTAGCTTCAAACTACATATTTTCAGATTCCAGTTTTAAAAACTTCTGCTCTCCATTGGACGGTTTACTACAGTACCCATTATCAATTTGAATTCTTAAATTTAGAATACAGATCATTCAGATCTGTTCCACAAGTCATTTATAAGCATCTATATTTTAATGAATGATTTACCATTCTTTTCACGTGTAAATCTACTCCAGTTCCTAATCACTGAATTCTGATCAAAATCTTACCATGCAAGGATAAGTTACAATTCACATATTCACTGCATCAAGCATTCTAGTGTTCTCTGTAGCCCATACTTCAAGCCTACATTCTTGATACTATATATGTCTTGCTTCTTCTTCTGCATTTCTCTAAATTTTAATAACTGCATTCCATTTATAATCTGGGCAGCTGATAAATTCTGTTTGGACATCCACATTGTAAACAACTTGTAACAATGACAGTTTTCTGCTTTTACTTCATGACTTAATTGCTGTCCTATACTAATGTCCCCTCCCCCCTTTTTTTTAAAGTTCATCAGATTGTATCCTGTCTCTATGGCAACATTGGACAACACCTACCACAGTTAGAATGTTTTTCAGTGATAAAAAGTCAAGTTGTTAAATATAATAAGAGTGGGCTGTAATAATTTGACAGAACTATGTCCAAATTATGTGCTACACAAATACTTAAAAAAAAAAAAAAAGTCAACAAATGATAAAAATCAAGGAAGGCACAAGGCTAAGTAAAAGGATTTCACACCCCGAGCTGTCATCGGGCAGAGACTGGGATGGTCTTTTCGCCCTCTTTCGGATTTGTCAGCCAACCAAACTCCATCGATGACAGACTCAGAAGGTGCGAAAGGTTAAGGCTCCTGGGTCTCGCTCCCAGAAGAAACTCCAACCAAAAATAAACAATAATACAAAAATGTTGATTCCTTGTCCTGCGTTCCACTAGGCTTAAAAGGAATTTAATAAATGCATAAAAAAAGCATTAAAATTATGCAGTATAAGTAATAAGAAATAATTTGTTGAATTATTTAGGCAGGTTAAATTGAAAAATGAAAAAAAAAAGTCATTGGAATATCAAATGGTGTCCTTACAGTTATTGGCTCATTTTGAAGAGCTTGAAGGATAAAGTTACTGACTACTCTTCCATCATTCATATGCATTCGAGGTCCAAAAGTGTTGAAGATACGTGCAACTCGAACTTGCACATTTTCCTAAAAATAATAATAATAAAAATTTTTTTTATAAAAGTAATAAATATAATGATGTAAGTAGCTATAAAAAATATGCAATTCTCAGATCAGTTCGTAGCACTAGAAACTAATAAATGATTATCTGGATCATCTGACAAAATATCAGGATAAGCATATACACTACAACCTCGTTTATCCGGATCTCCAGATAATCCAGATCAGATTTGTAGACTTTTCTTTATTATTATTATTTAATGTTCACATAGATAATAATTTTAACTATGATAACAAGAACATAACTAAAAGTACGCCAAACATTCGCTTTTTATTTTGATTAAATGTACAGTTCCTGCATAGATTGTGCAATGAATTATGGTAATAAAATGCTTTTTGTCGAGTTTAAGAAAGCTTTACTAGTGTCATAGTGACATAGTTTTTTATTGTAATAAACTTATTTAAGGATCAATAAGTTGCTTATTTAAGGATTTGTTTTGCTTACTACCCATATTATCCGGATTTTCCGGATTGCCTTTGGTCCCAGTTAGTCCGGATAAATGATGTTGTAGTGTACTAATAAAAATAATCTTTCTCTCACACATAAACTTAATACATGGTTGAAATTTGGTTAGGAATCGGCTTAAGAACTTAATGACACCACCACCTTTCAAAGGCAACTGTTTGCAATACGTTGTTCGCACATTCGGGTAATAATAAAAAATCATTAATTTTCTATAACTTTTAAAACTCGCCTACCTGCTTGGCATAAGCATAGCTTAAAGTTTCTGCCACTCGTTTTCCTTCATCGTAACACGCACGGGGTCCAATAGGATTAACATGACCCCAATAATTTTCAGATTGAGGATGAACTTCAGGATCACCATATACTTCAGATGTAGAAGCAATCAGTACTCTGGCTCCTACCCGCTTTGCAAGACCTAGGAATTATATATATAAGAGTATGAAAATATTTTTATACTTATCCCTAATTCAGTCTAAGACTCAATTAATAAATTTTGAACTTGTAATAGTCATGATAAACAACAAAATCTATTTTACTATCTTTTAATATCCTCCAAAAAACTTTCAGATTTATAAATATGAAAGGTTTCTACTTTTATGGAATAAAATTTTTAAATTATAATATTTAAGAAATAAAGAGGCCAGCACACATATTAAAGATTGAAATTTTGTAACACATTAAAAGAATTAAAATACTACAGTTTCAGCTCGCTTGCAAGCCGTCGACATATAGGGGTCAATCCATACCAAGCGGTCCAGCACTAGTTGCTCAACCATTTAAAAAAAAATTGATGTTTTTACTGTAGTTACCTCTATGCATGAGTACTTCAAAACAGGCATTTTTTTTTTTTATTTGACTTCGTTTAAAAATGGCGTCCATTTTTGTATTATGATTTCCGGCATTTTAGGCCTTTGCAGACAGTTGCAGTAAATATGATAACTCAGCTAAAAAAAATTGATAGAAAGCTGCGGTAAAAAACATTATTTTCAGCACATTTTATGTCTTGTACCTTTTTACCGTATTTCTAATGCAAATGGCTGAAATTTAGAACCAAAATTGATATTCGCTTTTGAACAAAAATCAAAGTTAGGTTTTTTTTTTTAGCAGGAAGGAATGAAGTAGAAAAACTATACATTTTTCTGAGAAAAGATATACATCCAAAGGTTTAGCAAAAAATATTTCAGCTCTGTTACTGGCTTCCTAATTTAGTTATAGCTCTTGAAAAA
>JAFIDM010006943.1:47852576-47886619 GCA_023159025.1 Thereuonema tuberculata | reverse complement strand
CTTCAGATTTTGCCTTCAGTTTGCGAATCTGCTGTTCCTCTAAGCGTTTCCTTTCACAATAACACCAATATAGTTTATCGGGCATCTGCATCCTACAATCACGCCACGTTGAAAGTCATAAAGCTATTCATTATATAGTGAAAACTCTATTAACCGTCACCGTCGGGATCGGGACTGTTACGGTTAACCGAATAGACGGATAACAGAAATTTCGCAAGAAACATGTACAGTAACGAAATTTCAAGGCTGGTTTGGGACGAAAGGCAAACAAGAAATTAATACAAAGAAAAATCTATTGGTAACAAATAGATATCGTCGAGGCTCCAGCTTTTTTCGCGGCAATGTCCCGTATTTTACGGAGAAGTAGGTTTTGCAAATGATGACGGATAACAGAGAGTGACGGTTAATCGAGTTTTCACTGTAGCTCATTCATTCAGTAGAATGTGCACGAAGATTGCAAGACCACTTCCATTTGTATATGAGCCATGATTGTGACATGTATAGTCACATCCATTTCTACGAAGGGGTGTCCGAACACTTTTGATCAGACACTGTACAAATAAAATCATTAAAAAATTAGCTATACACAAAGGAAAGAAATGAAACCTGAAGATGCTAGCAACATAAGCTACGAGAAACCGGTCGTTTGTTACTTTATTGTAAGTTAGTTTTATATAAATCACCTTTTTAATGAAATAATGTGTGGTTGCTCAACGAAGTTATTAAAATAAAACAATATTTCGACACACACATATTACAAATATTATGCATATTTATTTATTTTTAAAAGAATAATACGTAATTAATTGTATATTTTGTAAATTGCAAATAATTCATCGTATTATAAATTTAAAACTGGATTTAAAACATGGATGGAAATGACTAATTACCCAATAAAGATGCGATGGAATCCTATCTTTCTTCTTGCTTAATCGCACTTATCGTTAGGATTAAATAATTAGTCATGATTGCTACAGAAAATTATATTTCTTCTTTTACAGCATGAAATCAATATTCAGAACAAGAGCGATTTTAAGAAAGTTGTCAGCTGGTTGGAACAATTACAAATACTCATTGAAGAAAAACAGGTACGCCATTACTTCATTATCTTAATTTACAAGCTGTAATATAATTATTTTTCTTAGGAAATACTTTTTAAAACGTTTAAGTCTGAATTTTTTTGTTCTATCGTAATTCAAATAAATTGCAGAAAACACTTATTCATTAATTAGTTTAATATAAAACATGTTTAGTTATTTCTATTATATTTTGATTTACTAGTAAATTAAAGAAGAAGAAAAACTAAATTCCCTATTAATAATTATTTTATTTTGAGAGAAATGCTGCAGTAGTATTTCTAGCGATCTCGGATGGAGGAGCTGTTAGGGTTGCCGCGCGTGTATGTGTGTGAACGGCCTGCTATAGAGTTCAAACCGGGAGTCGGAGCCCCATGAGTCAAAACTCGTTGTACTTCCGGGAGGATTAGGAGGTCCAGACCATTTCCGTTTTAGGTGGCCGCTGATTGGATGAGGAAATAATTGAACAAAATTGGGGTTCAACTACACCGAACGGATTACGCTATGAGCGAGTGGTACTCTTGATACTCTCGACCCAAAGTGGCCACTAACTCAAGGGTTCTCTAGAATGGTATAAATTGCATGGGATCGCCTAGTTTTGTGGTTACTACGATACTGAATTGTTGAGTTACTCCTCCGTTGTAATTCGACATTTTATAACTGCAATTCCAGCACTTCTTAAAGATCGAAAGTAGCATTATTAAGAGTATTGGTCCTTTTTAATAGAAATAAAATAACAAATTATCTTTTGCTTTGATAGTGTAGGTTTGCTTTTCGTTAGTTGAGGGAATGGTTCACTGGCTGGAATTTGGATATTTATTGAATTTAGGAAAAGTTGTGTTTTGCTGATATTTGATCTAATTTAAATCGAGAATTATTTTTCCTTACAGAATAAATGGTTTGGATGTTTTTTGTTTAGGATACCAAAGATCCTGAGTCCATAGCAGTCATCAAACAATGGGAAGAAGAAAGAGATTCCTTACGGTAATTGATAGTTTCCTTCTCAAATACAGGTACTCCTCACTTTACGACCTAGTTCCGTTCCGACGACTACGTCGTTAAGCGAAATGGTCGATAAAGAGGAGCTTGCGCCGGGAATATAGGATCGTTGTAAAATTATAAAAATTATGCAACAAACTTCAAATTTATTCATAAAAAGACATACATACTGTTCGTTTGTGTTTCCGAGAACCTTCAGCGCTTTTGCGCATGCATCAGGTCTCCTTCGATTTCATCAAAATAGGTGTAAGAAGAAATAAAGAGGGGATGTTTACTTTTTATCAGTGTTAGTTTACTAGTAGCTGCATTCTATTTGCGCTTTTCGGGAAAGAAATTATGGAAAGAATAAATACTATTGCAAAAATGCTCCTCCGCTATTTTCTTAAAAGCGAAAATGCCTAAAAGAATTTCTTAGGAAAGTGCCCATCTCAGCGTATCACCCCTCTGCGGAGTAAAATCGTCCGCCAGTGGTGGGTCTGGCTTTCGAAAGCGAACAGTAAGTACATATTATCATTTGTTTATTTGGTTATCTGGAGCTGTAGAGGGTCCAGGTAAGGGAGATGACGACGATGAAATAGAAGTTGTACCTTCAAGGGCGGAGGTCGTAAGTGTGAGTGGTCGTTAAGCAGATAGGTCGTAAAGTGAGGAGTACCTGTATTAAAATATTTGTAATTAAGAAGTAATAATTGGAGCTCAGTTTAAGGCAGCGTTTCTCAAAGTATGGTCCGCCGCAGTATATCAGGTGGTCCGTGCGTTTATTATTTATTTATTTTTGGTTGAATAAGTAGTTCGGAGAAGCATACAGCTATTTTTAGCGGTGGTCCGGAAGAGAATCAGAAGGTCTTTCGGATGGGCGCTGGCGGTCAAGGTTTGAGAAACTCTGGTTTAAGTTGTTGCTATATTCTGTTAATGTAATATTATTTTTCAGGTGTCTATTTTTTTGTTTACAGTATACTCTCGGTATCTCGAAGTCGAAGGGACGCTAAAAAACATTCGAGATAGCGAGTTTTCGAGATGATAAGGTCATAAACTAAACATAAAAACGTAAAAACACAAGATACGGAAAGATATTCTAAAAATTACAGTCTTGATACATGAGAATAAGTATAAATATATAATGATAGTTAACAATAAGTCTAAATACAGCAATGATAATTTTAATTTTTAAAACTAGTCGAAAATAATTACATTAAATTGAAAAGAATTAGTCAAATACAATGAACTTAGATTGTTAGAATTTCTTAAAAAAATCCAGTATCGTGGCCTGGCAACGTCTCTGGTGTGAGACATTCTTGGAAAAATACCTCTATTTGCTTCGACACAACTGAACGGCGATTTTTCCGGAAAAATTCATTTTTTACTTCGAAAAATATTCGACATAACAAGGTTTTGAGTGAAAACTCTTCGACATAAGAATTAAAATTAACATTAGATGAATATGTAATATCAAGGGGAAAAATAATTTTTCGACATATCAAGGTTTTCGATATATCGAGAGTAAACTGTATTTATTTATTTATATGAAGGCGAAATCCTTTGAAAATCAAATCAAGTCCTTGCAGATGTTCGTGAAAAAAATTAATTGTTAACATAGAAGGCTTTTAGTGTAAGTCCGTAGTTCTCAGCTCTTAGGTTTATTGCATTCGAAATGGCGGACATTCAGGTGTTTATTTATTTATTTAATAAATCAGCTAATTGCATTATTTTTATTTGTATTTTGTATTGAGAATCTGGTTAGTTTTTTTTTTTTTTTTTTTTTTTTTTTTTTATGAATAGCTCGATCTAAAAATTGAGTGTCATTATGATTAGTTCAGTGAGGCTACTAAGCCTTTTGCTGAATTGATTGGCAGAGATTGATGATCATGTTTATCAGGTGTGCAAATCAAAAGAGTAAAAAAAAAAAAAAAGGATACAACAGTCCGGAGTATAAAATAATACTCAACTAATTTACTGTAAAATTGGTTCTAAGAGAGGCTGACCTGGTGATTTATATTCCGGGGGGGGGGGGGTTTGGAGTTTTTCAGGCAAGTCTTAGAATTTATCCAGCCATCTGTAAAACGTTCCTTTACCAAATCCTAAGCAGATAACGATAGCCTTTCGATCGTTGAAGCCTCTACTTTCTGCTCTACAAATTTTTGTCCGAGAATATGGACGCGATGATAATATAAAGAGTATCCCAAACAAAGATTCAACCTTCCAGATGTTTCGATATGGCAAAATACTTGCTCCCTTAATGCAACTTTATTAATTCAGTTTGCTAATTATTATTCCTGATATAGGTTCCACTTTTAATAACAACAATTATCTGGCATTTATTAAAATGGCGGGAGAAAAGATTTAAAATCGAATTTTGCAAGTTTGAGAAAGTTCCAAAGCATAAGCGCAACCAGAAAGATCTATTTTGATGTAATATAAAAGTTCCGTTCTTTCTCTTTTCAATTTGTTAATGACTTCCTCGTGCGTTAGTGGCTTAAAAATTGTATTTCGCTGATTCAGCTTCAAAATCTGGAACCATGATAACACGAAACGTCCGTCTTATATTGATTTCTACGAATTGTTTGATTAAACAGACGACAAGAATATTGCTAACTTTTATTAAAATCACATTCAGTTAAGCCCATTGCACATGGATCCGAAAATTGGTCGGTCGAATCCATGGGCTCAAGGAGAGCGTTTGAGACCAAAATTATCCTAATATATTAGTTCTCAAAGGTGTTTTTGTGTCGGTACGACATAACTACCTTAATACTTCATCGAACTCAATGATTGAGACATCATTTTGAAGATTACGTTCCCCGCTAATGATGAAAAATAAACAAATTGTTTAAAATTCATGTTTTAGTTAAAAAACTTTATTTTAAAAACCTTTTTATAAAAATTTAGACACGCTTTAACACAAGCAACTTATCTTTCGAAAGCGAAACAACATTTCAAATAATGCTATAGCGTCGTAAACTTCAAATATAACCCTTTTTTGAATAAAAATGTACTTTAAAATGATATTTCATCGTTTATTTAATAAGAACAAATAAAAAAAAAACAAAGATTTATATTTTAATAAAAATAAACGATTTATTACAATAAAAAACATAAAAATTTGTCAACTTCTCATATATTATTTCTCAAAGGTGTTTTTTTAATTTCCCTTAATACTTCATCAAAATCAATGATTGAGATATCATTTTGAAGATTACGTTCACCGCTAATGACAAAAAATAAACAAATTGTTTAAATTTAATGTTTTCGTTAAAAAACTTTATTTTGAAATCTTTTTATAAAAATGTAGAAGGCGCCATCTATTGACATTTATTTATTTCCACATTATTTATATATCATTTATTTATCAATATTTCCACATTACCATTCGGTGACTGATCAAGATACCATGCGAATTATTCGCACGGGTCAACTAGTCATATTGAAATGAAAAAAGGTAAGGTGAATGAGGGTGTTTTGAATATGTAAATTTTGGACTGAAATCACCTTATTTTTAAATTGTGTTCCAAAAACACCCTCATTCACCTTATCTTTTTTCATTTCAATATGATAATTTTGGTCTCACGCGCTCCCCTTAAGCCCATTGCCCATGGATCCGACCGACCGATTTTCGGATCCATGTGCAATGGCTTTACGAATCTATCAGATACTAAGGTTTGGAAAAGAAAAAGAAAAAAAAAATGGATCATTCGTTTTTCGTTGAAGTGCTTTTCGTTATGGTAGAATCCAATTTCCCTATCTGAAAAATGTAAATTAACCAACAATAATTGCTTTATTTTGTTACGTTATACGTAAAGTTTACCATCACTGGTTTGATCATTAAAATTCGAGACATCCTCGAGTTTATGGTCATTAAATGGGAGGTCTACCTTTACAACCTTGAGATATAAAGATTATAATGTTTTAAACAACCTACTTCCCCCCGCCCCCTCTAACGAATGTTCTTTTGTTGTTTTTCAAATTCTCAACAGAAATCGAAATTACGAAATAAATATTTTGTAATTTTTGTGCTTTTGTATTGATTAAAAAACAAACACTAATTTCCCAGAAGATTTTCCATCGTTCTGCCGTGGATTAGCTAAGAACAGGTGTTTTCTATCAGATGAAGTAATTTTTGAAACAAGCAGACGTTGGTGTTGGGATGGAGGGAGATATTCTCTCTTCCCATGAGGTTTTAAAAAAAGGCTTGATAAAGTGGGCCGGTGTGGCCTACGAAATATCGACAGTCGTTGCAGTCGAGGTTGAGTTTTTAAAGAAGTTATTAAAGAAATTATTTATGATGTTTTAAGCAGACGAGGTTGAAAAAGCTTTTATTTTCACGTAATATTTCTAAGACGTAATATTTTAATTAACAAAGCATCGACAAATACAGAAAATAAAATAAATGAATTAATTGGAGTAAATATTTTCGTAGAATACTTTTGTTTTTATCTGCTTGGTATGTAACATAACGGCAGAAGATAAGAAAAACATCTGCAACAGATTCCGGCGGAATCCACTATAAATTCGGTTTAATCCATTTAAAAGTAAAAAAAATTGAAAAATATTCCATAGAAGTTATGTATTCCTGATGATGTTTGAAATCAAGTGAAGTAAACAAAACTTGTGGAAACCTTGAGACGAAATCATTCATTTTACATCATTACCTTAATCTACAGCAATAATTTTGGAACTCTGAAAACATTCGTATTTGAGAGACGCACATATATAAATGGTCAATCTTTTGAAGTAGCGTTACATAAATGGGATGGGTATCAGTCATAGGCATATTCTAGAGATGGTTTAATCTTGATAAATACCAATAAATAATAAAAAAGTTACAGAAAGAAATATTATTTTGTGTGTGGATAATTTTCAGTCGACCAACATTCGTTAAACCAGATTTTAAATGTTTTTTTTTAAAAAAAAAAATCAAGTAAAATCTTGTTCTAGATATTAACAACTTGCAGAACGACTACGTTGTTGCATTGTAACTCCGATTTCTGCAGATAAAAATCACCGCTATTGTCTATTCATAATTCTGAACGTTTTGTAATGGAATTCTATAATGGATTTCCCTTGCAATGTTGTCATCAGTACTAGATTTTTGTCCAATATTTCGTGACACTCCTCTAATTCAGGAGTGATTCTCTGCTTCAATTTTTATTTTCCCCATCAATTACGAATTAAGAATAATCTTAGTGGTTCTTGAGCACTTCTTGGGGCATTATACTTACAAGACTGTCTTCAACAAAATAAAGATGTGTAAATATGCTCCATTAACCTAAAAAGAAGTGGGGATATGGGAAATCCATTTTTTTTTTTTTTATTTCACGCCATGAGCTATCACCGACGGGAATCTGGAACAGCTGTTTCGTTCTTGTTAGGATTCATCGGCCAGATGTACCCAGTGATGATAAAGTCAGAAAGCATGAAAGGCTATCTTTCGTTCACGGAATGGGACCCCGCAAAAGCAAACAACAATAAGAAAATCACTATATCCAGTACAGCCCAAAATCTTGCCCAGCTGGTCACAGAGCTATCATCGACTGGTATTTCATCATTGTTTAAATCTGGCTATTGAGTCCTGACAAGGCCTTTTTTCGTATTTCATTACATTCACGTTAATTCCTTTCCTGCTCTCCACTAATGTTGATACCGCTCTTTTCAATGTCTCCCTGTCTTACATTGCGTTTTGATAATCTCTAAAGACATTTATTATTCTCTACTGCTTTTCTCACCAATAATTGTGTTTCCTAAGAATCAGTACATTCTATCCTCAATATTGGATCGTCCCTTTTGATTTCTTTTCATTTGAACATTATCTATTTCGTTCTTACAGTTTGATTTTCAATATGTCGGCCATTACCAACTGACTTTAGTTACTAATCATTTAGTTTAGTAAACTTAAATCGCTCTGAAACGACCTCAACTCGTAGTTTATTTCAATGAAAAATGTCTTAATCTACTAAATTAATAGATTTCCGTGATTTTTCTTTTGAATCTTTTCGTCTTTGAAGCTTAACCTTGAGATTTAACTTTACTACTCTATGATCGTTTTAATTGTTCAATTACTTAGCACGTGCAATGAGTAAACGTTCTGTTAGTCATAAGGTGTGCGGTTCTTCAGGATCTCACAAGTTTTCCATTTCCTATTGGCTTTTTGTTTCAATGTGAAAAGACTTCCAATTCAACAGACCTTTATCCTCTTCCGATATTCAAACATGCCGTTTGAATATTCCTCTTTCTTTTTTGTCTACAAGTTCTTACATTAAATTCCTAAAATAACTCGTAGGTGCGCTTTACCTTTATGCGTCTCATCGTAAAAATCTCTTCGACTTCCTTATTGGAATTTGCTGTTTGTGGGGGCGTGATTATTTTAAGCTGACATCCTTTCGACTGTTGTCTGACTAGTGTCCCCGGACACCCTGAAAACCTATCAATCGTCGTTACGTTCGTTAATTGTAAAAAACAGTTCCACTGTTTCGTTTATTGTTTGTTGCTCTTTTGTTGAACAGAATTCACCCCTTAATTATCAGTTGGAAAATGCCTTTTTTTTTTTTCCTGATTTCTCTAACTCAAAACACAGAAACCAAAATTTGTGAGGTGATGAATAAGGGATAGGAAAGTAGACCAATTGAATCGAAGGATTTGTGTTTGAATTCCGTTGTAATCAGATAGTTTTGCTTGCTTCTTTTTCTCGAAGATATATTGCTGGTTTTATATGATATAACACTCTTTAGTTTACTATGTGATTAAAAAAAAAAAATGAAGTTAATTGGACAAAAATATTAAAAAAAAACAACGAAACTAACAAGTCATCTGAAGACGATTCTCAGTGCTAGCAAAATGAGAAATTCTTGAAATGTATATTTCAAGACGTAGGTTTTCCATAATGTTTTGTATTCATTATTCAATTGGTGTTGAAGAGGGTCGTCCGCGTAGGAGTCCGAAAGGCTCCCCATGCTAAGTATTTTATTAAATGTTTATACAATGTTTTAAAAATCAAATAGTATGTTGTTTTTAATTCAATAATGAATATAGTTTTAATAAATAGTAAGCGTTTCACGAAACTCAAATTTTGATCAATTCTTCCCTAGTATTGTAATGAATTGTTCACTGCCCTAGGAAGTGAAATCACTGACTCTGTGTGTGAGTGTCTTCCCACCCAATCTCCTAATAAGTTTTAAACCGCTGTATGGATCTTCTCGAAATTTGGTATGCTTGTTTAAGGGCTACAGTCGAGCTTTGTAACTTTAAATTAATTTTAAATTTACTTTAAGTTGAAACCTTTCTCTTGTAAGATCCCACCGAATATTGTCAAGTTCTTCTCAATAAATATAAAATATTAAGAATTGAAGAAACATTTATGTATTGGACTATTTAAATAAATTCTACAAAATTAGAAGTAAAAAACAAAATTATAATATTGGCATTTCTATTAGATATAATTGGTTAAATGTGTTTTTGAAATTATTAAATTGAAATTATTAAACCATGTAATAATTTTGGATTTAGATTAGATGATTACATTAAATATAAATTATTTAATCAAATTAACTGGGGGAATTATAATAATTTATAATATCATTAAGCATATTAAAACTCAATTAATTTATGATCTATGAATATGAATAATAGAATAAGAAAAAAACAAAAACTTTTCTTTTTTTTATTCTAGTTCGTACATTAAAATTCCAGGACCTATAAGAAAGGAATACTTTGTGTAAATTACAGCTAATAGGACTGGTTTAAAAAAAAAAAAAGGGATAAATATTTTTTTTTTCTTTTTTACATTTCATAGAGGATTACTCACCTTCCAGTATTCCTGCGAAATGCTATTTTACATATTGAGTTTGTATGGATTATAAACATCTGCATGTAATATTCCATAATAGTAAATATATCTATTTGTTTAGATATTGTTTTTAAAGCCTTTTTTTTTTTAGGCTACTTAAGGAAAATATATTCATTCCCCCTCCCTCCAAAAATAAAAAAAATAAATCGTAAAGATTGTAAAATATTTATTTATTTGATTATATTGTAAATATCGCGCATGAATAAATAAATAAATACTTTCAAGTTTTTCACAGATGGGATTGAAAAGAAGCCATCTATTTTGAAAACCTATTGGCAGATATCATAAACAATCCTTATGGCGCAGTAAACATCCTGCAATTTTTGCAAAAAAAAACAATCTGGCTTCTTTTGAGTTCAAATCCTTAATATCTGGCTTCTTTTGAGTTCAAATCCTTAAACTGGGCTGGATTTTTATTTCTTCTTTCTTTCTTCGAACAAAAGAAAGAAATTCAATCTACTTTCCGGGATTTGAAATCATATAGAATTAATTACATTACGAACTCCTCTTCTTAATATAATCAGGGTGTGTTACAACGAAAAGACAAAAGTAACCCAAATGAAAAAATAACAATATGTAATAGAAAGATTACACTTCTCTCTTTGTTAAGACTGGAATCGTTGAAGTAGATGAACCTGGCTGATGAGCCTTCAGAAATTGTATTCCCAGGGTTCCCTTGTTTTTGAATCAAAGGTTTGTTTGTTTTGGTTTTTTTTAATCAATAATAACTCAGTCAATATTGACGTCGATAAGAATTCTTCAAGTCGTAGGAAAATTCCAAGACCTCTTGCAACTCCATTGGTCCGTTCTTCTGTTCTATTCATTGGTTTTTACTTACTATATAAATTCTCAATTATAATTGATTCAGTTTGTTATAAATACTCTTGTAATTTTTATAATTTTATCAGATGAAGTAATGTTAAAATCGCGAAACAAGTCATTCAATGTTTTTTTTTTTTTTAATATTTTAAAACGTTTTTACTTATGTGTCGGCGTCTTCATTTTAATCTTTCAGTGCGCACGCTAAAATTTTAATTAAAACAGTAATTTAATAACAGTTTCCTTGAAAAATATAAGTTTCTGAAAGAAAACCTACTTTTTTTTTTTTAATATTAGGGTTATTATTCTTTGATTGTGAAAAATAATGCAAATATGTCACTTTTAAAATTACAATATCTGCTGCAATATTAGACAACATAAATTTTATTTTTCTAAAAAAAAAATAATTAAAACTGGATGATTTACTTAGGTTGTCCAAATCCAGCTTATTTTAATTATATCAAAGCGCGCGCAAATTGATGGATTACTAAAAGGTAATACACTAAAGCTCGGTTATAACGCTGTTGTTTATATCGCGAATTCGGATATAACGCGATTTGGTCTTGGACCCCTTCTATTTTGGAAAAGGTGTATAATTGTAAAATTGCAAAATTTACCGTTTTTTCGCCTAAAATCAAATCAAAGGTGTAAATTACTATGCTTGTTTCCTTATTATTTATAGTAATTGAGACTCTATACCCACCCTAATGTCACGAAAATGCGTCAAATACAATATATTTTTAAAAAAAATACCAGAATTGCGGACTTTTTCGTTTAACCAAAATGAATATCGAGATCTATTTTTCTGCCAATGACAACCAGTAAAGAGGCCCATGTAATCTAATAAGCGTATGAATACCTAGTTTCGATCCACTTGACTCGTCGTTTAAACAAGATGCCAAGATGGCGGCGCCCAATCGATTTTGGCTAATATAACCCATCAAAGTGTTGAAAAGATAATGATTTATATATTTATAAATATAAAATTCTCTCACATAGCTTTGAATGATGTAGGTAATCGCGAAATGACCATTTTAAATCGATTTGGAATTGTGTGAGCGATAATAGGATGCGATATACGACATTTGACGTCGCGAAGTAATAAAAGTTCGGTTATATCGCCATCTTCGAGATCTAGGATCCGAAAGATCGCATTATAACCGAGCTTCTGTGTATTATGATCTAATTCGGTGTTGTTGTTTTTTAACATTCTTGTGTTTATTTCTCGACAAGAGACCTGCGGGGGTGGGGGCTTTGGGGAATGCAAATCCAAAAATTAGATTTGCTGTTGTCCGTAAATACGCCTGCGAGGAAGTTTCGAGAAGCTCCACCTAGCGGTTTCAAAAGAAATTAGGGGTACAAATGTACTTCGGTCGACTGGTTTTTTGAGCATCATCTTGCTAGAATCCAAAGGGTAAAAAAATAAACAAATAAACAAACAAATTTGATGTTCGGAAAAAGAAAGAAAATGTAAATCAAAAGTGGGTTATTCACAATCACCTAATGATTAATTGTTTATAAATTGACGTCGTTTTTGTTTCTATGTTAAAGGATGAATTAGTTCAAATAATTTCTTTTGGTTAAAATTTAATTACTCTGCAGGAACCCTGCTTGAAAATAGGCCTCATTCAGTTGTTCTTTTGTTAATTTGTTTAACTCGGTTTTGTTGTTGTTCCATCTGGACATCTGCACCTGAAGGCTTGGGGGGAGGAGGGTGAATAATAAATGTTCCACTTGCAACTGGAGAGAAGTTATTGTGACCGTCCAATTTTTTTTGGTCGTTCGTTTTTTTTTATAAGAAATCTTTTTCTGAGATTTTTTAATTACACCTTCTTAAAAGTAAATTAGTTAAAGAAATGATTAAAAAAAAATAAAGATTTAATTATTTTTTTTAGTCCTATTTAGGCCAAGTCTGATTTACTGTTTTTGTTTTTTCGAAACTTTTACTGAAGCGAACATCGTATCAGTGAAAGAATCCCAACAAGTGAAAATTAAAACAAAAATTGGATTTTTGCTGAATAGCATTTTATGGAAAATGTTCGCTTGTTTTAATCGTTGTGCGAATTGAATAAGAAAGCTTGATTTACAAGTTTGGAACAGCTTCAGTTAAAAAATACATGCTCATTTGAATCAGAAAAGAGTTTAAAAAAAAATAAGAAAAAAAAAGTAAACTCTACTTTTTTAAAATGTATTTTTTTTTTAATGTTTTTATCTTTTTTTTGTTTGTTTTTTTTTTTATTTGTTTTTTTTTTTTTTTTTTTAAATTGAAAAACACAAAAAAAAAAGCTTACATTTATATTAAAAATTTTAAAATCTTCTGAATATAAAAAATAAAAATTTTCAATTTTCTTAAAGAAAAAAAACAAACCAAAAAACGTTGTATCTTTACTTTCAATAATAGGATTAATTTTAATCGCACTAAACCACGGGGAATGGATTAAGGATTTAATATTTTAACAGAATTAGGATAGAAATCCATTGTTTAGATCCCAGTGCTTTTCTGTAAGAATTTTTGTCGCCTTCCCGAGCTCATTTATGAACAAAGCTCATTGGAAAAGATTACAAATAAAAAAAAAGTTAGGTCGTGTCAAATAGGCAGAACAAGTTTCAAGATTACAGGTGGAAGACACCAAGACAGATTACCTGATTTCATAAGCCTTGCTTTCCTATTGGCAAAAATAGGCTTAAAAGTCATTTTAATTTACTTCCTTTATGAAATAGTGTAAGTTTTTAGTGGCCCCTAGGTTACAGCTTGCCTGTAAAACATAGGGGACCGCTCTTGCTTTTATTCTTGCTGGATGTCACACTCTGTAGTGGTTTCTAGAATGAAACCTTCACCATTGTGTTCAGCATCAAAAAGTAGGTGACCACGTCCAAAAAATCAGCCCTGTAGGACCACCCCTGACCGGATGTTGGGGGGTCAAAAGAGGAAAACGGCTATAAGCGTCCTCCCAATATCGATCCTTCTGAACACATTTTGTTTATAAAATTGTGCATATTATGGGGCCGCTTTGCTTTTGACACTGTCAAAAAGCATTAATTTATCTTCTTAGGATTTTGTTTTATACGATTTTATTCTGGTTTGTATAAAATTTGTTCCCTAAATTCCTAAAGAGGCATTTCATTGGAAAGTACAGGAAACAGAAGCTAAAGATATTCAAAAATATTACTGACTTTTCCAGCCAGTTTTTCTTAAGTTTGGAATATTTAATTTTATGTAATGCTTCAGCAATGACCTTACTTCTCACAACTATATAGTTAAGAAAATGATAAATTTAAAGATAAATTGTGCTACTGAAGAACTTATCACCATACGTAATTTAATTGGAATATTAGGATATCGTACGTATTTACTTTTTTTTTAATATGTCAGAAAGTGTCCTTTGGAAAAACGTATCGTCATTGGCCGAAGTCTATAGAAAAAAATACAAAAAAAAAAAAAAGTTCTCAATTTAAATTCTATAAACATAATATTGAAGAGTAGCTGAGGTTTTATGTTAGAATTAAGCAAAACAAAACTCCTATCACTATAAAATTAGATAATTCCGTTTTTTTCTTTAGATAAAAGAATCAATAAGTTTTTCCTAAACATTGGAAATAGATCTGAGCGATCATGGTCTGTCTCGTGGAGATCTACCTTCACAGTAAATCTCAATGATGACCGATGGGTACTTCTTATAACCAATACCTTTCTCCATACGGACACTGTTTGATGAAGCTTAAAGTAAGGGGAAAAAAAATATAGTTGTAATTGCTGTTTGTTTTGTCAGATTTTTTTTTCCCTAAGGGAAAAATTACGTAATACTTTTTTCTTTTTTTTTATTTGATTAATGCAATCCCCCCTCCCCTCTTTCTACCAATTGCCCCGGTTTGATTTCGCGAAAGAAAATGGTACGTCTTTACATATAGGAAAGCAGGAAAAAGCATTGTGTTCAAATACTTTCGTTCGTACGGTATTTTTCTGTCGATTTTTTTTCTTCTTTTTTGTCGAAGCCAAATCGATGATTAAATTGGGTCAAACTGAGAAAACATTTTGGGTACAAGTTTGAATTCAAGGCTCCAACGGATTTCAGTTTGACCTGGAAAAAGGAAGGCGGAAGACAGAGAGAGTGGCTGTAGCCTATTTGAAAGACAGTGCACCCAACCTAAGAAGTAGCTACGGGCAACCCCACTGACCTGGATCGGACGGTGAACCGGAGACTGGCCTTGGCGACGACACCGCAAACGCAACAATACGTCGTTGCTCTTCCAAAATTCAAATAAGGAGACTCACTTGGAACAAAAGGTTTTTTCGATAGGCATTGAAACGATTGTTACTTGTGCTGTTTTTTTTTTTTTTAATAGAATACAAAATGAATTCAACGTCATCCTCGATATTTGGACTCAGGCGTACAATGACTTTACGGTTTAATGTTCTAAAGCGATAAAGTGTTTGAAGACTACGTAATGAATAGCAATCAAAAGTCCTTTTTAAAAAAAGAAACAAACGAAAAGCCGATTAATTTTAATATCAAACCACGTGCAAATTAATGGATTGATTAGGACTGATTTTTGCCAAAGTTGCAAATAGGCCTATCAAAATTAGATATCTGTAGTCTAAATATGCATATCAAATTTCAACAAGAACCTTTCGGTTGAAAAGTTAATGTGGGGGAAAGGAGGGGGTGGCACACATGGGACACCCACAGTTTGTCTGATTTGATGAACTTCAATTCCTATAAAAGTAGCCTTAAAAAAAAACCGTGTTCGTATCGAGTTGTTATGGTTTTACTTTTTATTAATTGATTTTCAGTAAATTTTATAAATCATTAAAAAAACAAACTGTATTGAGGCGAGGTTCAAGGACAATGGATTAAGGGGATTAGCTAAGCATAGAAGGATTGGTGTCGTTCCTGGAATTGTCTCCTCTGATTGGCTGATTAAGCACAGATAGATTAGCACAGGTGATTCGCACAGGTGGACCTGGAAGGAATTGGCGAGAAAATTGAGAATCCATTGTAATTATATTTAAATCCCCTGTTGTTGTAAATAAAGAGCCAGATGTTTAAACCTGAGGAGGTTTGGATTCCAGAAACGACGCCAACCTGGGATGCTTAGCTTCTCGGAATAACTAATCTCTTAATATCTTGTCTTTGAACCTCGCATGTCTACAGCATTTTAAAAGCACTGGAAATCGATTGATTGGTTTTGTACTTCTTCTACGGATAGCTAATATTTAATTCGAAAGAAGATGTAAATATCTACCCACAGTTATTTTGGAAAAACAAAATGAACTCCACCCAAACCCCCATCTTTACACTTATTATTATTTAAATTACGTTTTTAGTTTATTACATTTTGAAAAATACACGAATATGAAGCCTTCTATTAAATTGATATTAAAGATGTATTTGAGCCATGCACAGTATCATAGGACAGCCATTTCGAGATCATTAGACTCTCATCATCAGGGCTATCTAGCGAACAAAGTGAAAGATTACTTACACAAAACATGATAATTTAAAAGGAAAATTTTATCAACTTATGAAAAGTCATTCGTTTTTTTTTTTTCTTCTTTAAGTTTTATTGAGAATCACTAATTAAACAATCAAAGATTGAGTGTCGCGTCTTAATGGAATCAATATGTCCTTAATCGTCTTTGTTTAACGATGCGTTTGCTAATCTCAGCCATTGAAAGGTGAATGGACTTATTCACCTACGAAACTCAACACTTAAGCTAAGAGTTTGAATTCTCTCGTATTTCGTTGATTTCTTACTCCTTTATTTGATTAGTCTTAATTTTAATTCGTATAAAATGGGAGCAGTTATTTGTAGAAATGTTATATGATACGATTTGTTTTATTTTGAACAAAAAAAAATAACGTTAGTGGATAAAAATCATGCTGCTGCTAAGTTTATCATCAATGGGAATCCTGGACAGCTGTTTCATCCTTATTAGAAATCTTCAGCAGGATTTACCCTTGAGGATTTTTGTCCGCTAATGTTATTTTTTTGTTTAAAAATTTAGTTGTGAACGTTAAATTTTGTTTTCAATTACTTATTGATTTTATAATTAAACTCCCTTGAGCGTTTCAGTGAAGTTTAATACTGTGGAGTTAATAGTTTCATTTTTAGTCTTCTGATCTAGATCAACAGACTAGTATTTCCGTTTTGTCTGTCCGTCTGTGAACAAGTATCATTAAAATCTCATTAAGTTTTAATGATTAAATTGTTATGAATTGCACAACAATCGCAACATTTGCGCCTTTTGCATTCGCAACAATCACATTTATAATAATAAGGAAATTAAAGCAATATCAATTATACTTTCTTATGCGTATCAGTAGACATTGCGAAGCATTACGATTGGTTTACTAGTCGCTATCCCTACCTTGTTTTGTTAAAAATTTAGTTGTGAACGTTAAATTTTGTTTTCAATTGTTTTATTTCAATCAGTTTTGTCTCATGTATTTCTAGTTCTCCATCAGCGAAAAATTTGTATTAAGTCAGGCAGAAAATAATAATAATATTGAGACGCCATTTCTTCGTTTGTAACTAATTTACGAAAGAAGTTTGTGTTTATAATATAAATCATGTTGGTACGATAAATCAAGCAATTTTGAGATTAATAATTCTACACCATCTTTATGCTATATAAATATTTATTAAATTTAAAATTAATAAATTAAAATTTGCTATCGTATAGCATATTAATATAGCATAAAGATCGTGTAGAATTATTAATATTATCATCATAAAAAGGAAGGAACTGAAGAGTAGGGATGGTATTAAAAATTACAAGCAATTTTTATATTGAGCATACATCAAACATCAGTTAGAAATTTACTAATTATTCAGATAGGATTACAGCTGTGGTATACCGATCACGGTGCTGTAAATTTCCTGCGCAAATCAACGAGATATTTTTTATTTTGCGCCAGACTTTTTTCAGCAAGTATTATCTTCTTCTTTTTTTTTTTTAATTTTTTTGTTCATCCTTAAAAAAAAAAAAAAAAATCAGTTTTCCCTGCTTCTTACAGAAACATAGTTTTCAACGTTACAGATCTATTTTATGAAAAGTTTTAAAGTTTTATAACGCCACAACAACTCAAACAATAACGCTCCAAAACAGCTCCAAATCATGAAATTTCATGATTTTTTTTTTTTGTTCCACTTTGAAACTGCGCTATCTAAGATAGATTGTCTTTTGCTGTTTAGATTGATTTTAAGATCTACACTTTGTGAATGTTTAGTTCGGATTATAGGAAGAATGGTGCTTTGCGATGGTGAACGTAGTCGTTCATGGTTGTACAGTTATTACATTGGATGATATTTAAGTAGATGTTCATGGTCTATTATTTCCAAGGCTGATCTTTAAGAAGGAGCTTCTCTGTCTTCGTTCAAGGATGTATTTCAGCTGGGAATCTGTCCAATATATATATATTAGACAAATAAATATGGAGGATGCATGGCTTAATTAGTTCATTGTTTTTAAACAAAGATAGAAATTAAAATTTGTCAATTAATCTATTTGAACCGATTTAGGATTATACTACATGATTGATAGTTATACTAGACTAATAATAATAAATAATCATCTACTTTTTATCTTATTTTAGAATTTTTAGATAAGTTTTATTTAATTTTAAGAAGATTAGTAATGTACTTAAAATTTATTGAAAACCAGCACACTTTGTATATTCCTTAGTACATCTTCTACATTTATCATTTTAACTGGATACGTGATCTTTGAATAATATTTCAGCACGTATTTGTTGTTTTTTGTAATTGATCCATTTGGCTACAAGTAATTCGAGCTGATTTTAAATTCTAAGAAGAAAAATAAATCAAAGAAGAACTGAAAAAGTAGGTTTTGAAGTTAAAGAGAATCCACATCGAAGAGAGAGGAGTTTTACCAGAAATAATTTGTTTGTCCAATTTTTTGAATTGTTAATTAATAATGTTATAAAAGTGATTCTTAAGCTACGATATAAGCATTCGGTGACGATTCAGTAATTGATTTATTTTTTGTATGTAATAAGTAATCGAAAACAAAGATAAAGAGCAACTACATCAAAGCTAAGTATTTTTTTAACTTATTTAAAAAAAAAAATCCTTAAAAGAGTTTGCATTCACAATTTTAGGTCGATATACATTCTCCCTCCGTCCGAAAATAAGAGTCACATTTTAATTTAACACTGTTATTCGACACTATGGATCGTTGTTAGGGATTGAAGGACATTAAAAACAAACAAAATGAAAGTTTTACTCAGCATTGCAAGAAACCAAAAGTGTTTATTATATAATCATGTGCCAGCGGTGCGCAGGCCTCAATGAATGTTTTGAAAGCATAAAAATTCAAACTGCGCATTTGAATTATTAATAAATAACAATGGATGCATTGTTATTGCATACATTTCTATTTATCAAAGAAGACTTGATCCGTTTTATCTATTTTTCTACTCCTTATAAATAAATAAATAAATAACCCAATTTTTGAAATGGGATTCTTATTTTCGGACGGAGCATTTTTTTTTTTTTTTTCAGTATATACATTGTATTGAAATATTTTCGATCATTTTTTTTTTCTTAAACATGAGAGGTCTAAAAAGAGTCTAAGACTTTTAAATTATTATATTAACTGAACAAACAAGTTATTATTTCTTCAAGATATATATATATATATATAAAGCAACCATTTACGTATTATTGGGGAAAAAAATAAAAATACATATCAAAATTATTATACGTATTTTCTCCGCCTTATGTCTCATAATTCATTTATTTTTTTATTTTTATTTTCTTTTGATTTTGTCATTTTTCTTACTTTTCACGTCGTAACCTTCTGCTGCTATGCTTATCTTGTGTTACACCAGCTCTGTTCACAAGCAGTTTGTCGTAAAACGAATAAATTTATAACTGAAATTAATGTTTGATATTGAAATACTTTTAAAAATACTTAAATAGAATAAATCATTATTAAATCAGACAGACTTTGACACTTAATTAACATATTACGGTATAGAGAAATATTGTAGGAAGATTATTTATAAAATATTAAGGTTTATCTGGAATACCTGGAATAAAATGTATCATGAACTTGCTTCTTCCGTCTTGAAAATTCTCGGTTGTCTTTTTTTTTTCCTTCCGTTAAAAGACAGCGCACCTGTTTACGAGACAGATTTGTTCCTTGTGAGTCACGTGATCAAGGACTTTCAATACAGACAAAAGTATTGGCTGCACTGAATATTGGGAAGGAAATGTTTAGAATTGATTATCCTTAATCAATAGAATTGTGATCCACCACCGATGTTCAGTTGTTTTTTTTTTAATTCGATTTTAGTAAAATGAGAATAGAAGCTGTAGATTCTTACTTACAAATTTAGGCCGCAGGGCCCCCCCCCCCCCCCTGAAATAAATTTTTTTTTTTTATTGCTGTTGGTAATCAAAAATCTTTTTCGATCAATTTCACGGAATTAGACCATCGGAGCAGAAAGCCCACACAGGTCTCTTACTTTTTATGTAGATTTTTACTCGCAAAATTCCCAAGCAGTGCCGATTCTAGGAAATTTATCGGGGGGGGGGGGGCAAGTCAGCCCCATGCCGCCCATAGCTGTTTTTCACTATTAAACGCAATAATAAAATAAGTGTTTCAATCCCATTTTGCCGCCCGGGGCAGTTGCCCCCTTTTGCTCCCCCCCACCCCTTAATACAGTTCCCAAGAATTCGACAACATCGATCTGGCGATTTTTCCTTGCTAGACTATTTATGTAGGATTTCAGATGTTCCCTATATATACATCTATATATCTAATTAATATTTATTAGTTAAGGGAGCGTCCGCACGATGGTATTTTCAGTTCCAAAACCGCAGAATCGCAATAAAACAATAAAAAAGAAGAACTGGAGGGGAGACTTCATTATGGCCTCCTGACTCGTCGAGGCCATAATGTGGCATTGTATGCCTGGGGTCTTTTGGGAAAACTTGGGGGATCGGACAATGTGGGATATCCCAAGTCGAACTGAAGCACCTCAGGCATACTGACAGACAATGCCACATTATGGCCTCCATGAGTCAGGAGGCCATAATGAAGTCTCCCCTCCAGTTCTTCTTTTTTATTGTTTTATTGCGATTCTGCGGTTTTGGAACTGAAAATACCATCGTGCGGACGCTCCCTAACGGTTACTTTTATATTATGATTATTATTGTAATTTTTGGTCTCCCTAATGAAATTGTACCGATGTCCATGTCTGATTTGATGTGCTATTATTAAGCACTTCGACATTGATATTTACATAGATATATTGTGATTTTGTTTTTGTTTTATTTTATAATATAAAATAAATGCAATATCTGACACAAGGGCGAAATTTCAAACCTTTTCATCCCATGTAATGAAAACTAAATGAAATGTTGTTGAAACAAATTCAGTTTAAGATAATTTTTTTTTTTTTAATAATTAGTAAAGGTTTGTTATTTCAGTTGAAGTTTCAGATGTTATCACAGTTTATTGTTGATATTTATTTTCATTACTTTGTTTTTAACGGTGTTTGTAACCCTTTTTAAACAAACAAAGAAATTTAAAAAACACCACACTGAATAGCAGTGATTGACCTAATTGCTTTGAAACAACCGAAACACGTTTTTGTAATTCCCATCTTTGAATGCTAATTGCTTCTTTTTCTTTTTTTTTGTTATGTAGTCATACGACCAAGAAGTGTTTCAACGGTCAGTTCGGCAGTCTGTTCCGGACCCATCATAACCCCACGTACTTTTCACGGCGCCTGTTCCGTTTCGCCGATATCTACATGTCGTCACTGACGAACCTCCTCAATTACTCGCTCAGCCACAGCTTCTACCCACGGCGAGGGGTTCTGCCGCATGAAGTGGGCGGCAGGTAGATCTCATCTCCAACAGTATTAAACAACTCTTGGCCGCTTGGGTTGGAAATCGCACAAAGAGGATTTCAGTTATTGTATAACCCGGTGACTCTTTAGTGAAAAAAAAAAAAAAGTATGAGATTAACTGCATTTCAGTCCTTTGATGTTGTTTTTTTTAAGTACATTTATTTTATATAGAAATAGATATTTGTAAATATATTTTTGTTTTAATATTTTTGAATTTTATTTACTGTGTATTTCTTAGGTTAAATGCAGCGTAAATCATTTAAATTGATCGTCATCCATCCCACCCACCCTTTTGTTTTGTTTTTTTCAATAACATCGTTAGTTTCTCTTGGGAATAAGGCCTTCAACTGCTGAAAGGTTGTTTGTTTTTGGTCACAGTACGCGATTTCATGTTAATTCGGCCGCCATTGCAAACATCACGTGACCACCAAAGGACGCTTGCCATTGGCTAACTTGGTATTAACCACTTCAAGGCTTTTAGTATCGCATTTTCTTTTTACAAAAGAATGTAAATTAAGTCATTTATGATAGTAAAAAGGAGTTTATAAAAACAAGGCATAAATAATTCATTCTAACTTTGTTTAAATTCAAGCTTTATTAATTTGAAAATGACTTAGTACAGCCTAACGAGCTGTGGAGCATAGATTTTTTTATGTTATGTATTTCTTATGCGTTATGTAAAAAAAAAAAAAAGAAGAAATTTTAAAAGATAAGAACAAATTAAAAAGCTAATTCATGCTTTTTCGTGCACATTCAAAGTCTTACAACTCGACAAACCAGATTAATAATAGTTTAAGATTTCAGTATTTGGCCCTAATGTAATATTCATTATTAGTGAATAATATAAACGTTCAAACCTGGGTTCGAATCCCTGCGTTGGCTTGGATGTTGACTTTTTTCTTCCGTATGTGTTAATTTTCCTTTCAACGACTTGTTCTCAATCTCAAACCTTATTCGTGGCGCAGTTTGGCGTCTGCTTGCCATTAAAGAAATAAGTGAATAGAAGCCAGCAACTGTTCACTGAATCATGTTATTTGATATTGTAGTAGTTTTAAAGGATTGGTAACCATAAATTGTTTTTTTAATGGTTAGTTCTCCAACCTCCACTTTGTCCTGTTTGACTGATGATCTAAGAACCGCGAACTTCTTGTCCTTTTCCATTTTACTTTGAAGATATGACAGTGATAATGCCTTCTTAGGCAGTTTAATAAAGTTTTTTTTTTTAAAAAAATAGCTTTTACGTCATCCCTCGCTTTACAGATCTTTAGGTCATGAAGGTTTTTTTTGTTTTGATTTTTATTTTGAACTATTTTTGATTGTAATGATAACGAGGACGATGAAAAGATTTGAATTTGGCGCCCAACGGAGATGGCAGTTGTATCCTCGCACGTTGCAACAGTGACGCTGTAGATTGAATTCACCAGATTTGTTATTTTTTAACTTATCGTCATTGTTTGCTTACAACTTATTCTATGAAAACCAATTCAGTGGTCCTTCGTCTTACAATTAAGTATTCAAATTAAAGAAACTATATGATAATGTTTATTTACTTTCTTTCTTTCTTAAATAAGGGGTTTACGTTCTAAAGAGCTTTCGTTATTTGAAATCTATATTCGGCCAACCAAACAATGACCGTGGCCACCAGATGTCGCAATAGTAGAATTTGAATCGATTGTATATGTCTGTGTTTATGGCGGGAAAGTGAACATTTAGGGAGTTTGAAGGCTACGGAAAAAAGACAATATTTATTTTCTTGAACTATTCTGATTTCTCATCCAATATAATTTCAAAAAAAATATTTTTATTCATTCGTTCGTTTCAATCGTTCAAAATCAGTCTCCTACCTTTTCCATTTGGTTTTTTGACGACATTGCATCCCTGAGATCACGGCAACACGAAGACAAAGATGGGATTCGTTGACTCACGTCTCGTCTAAAAAAAACGGCACTGCGATCGAAAACAATTTCTCTGATGTGCCATAAGTAAGCATGTCATAAGGCCTTATCAAAATAAGAAGTAACGTTAGCAATAACTTCCGTTGTTTTGCTTCCAACGGTTTTCTGTGTCGGAGAGTCGCCATTTTTAATCTTCTCTCGTCCTTTGGTTTGGAGAACTGGTTTTTTTACCCTTTATTTATAATATTCCGTTCTTAGCTAATATAATTTTTTCTGTTTATTTATTTTTCATCATTAAATTTTCAGTTTTGCTTTTGTAATTGCATACAATTCTATCACAAAGTAAAATAGAATAGGATTTTTTTAGTTACTCTGTCATTATTGAGTTATTACACTTTTTAGAAAAAAAAAAGTAGTGCAGTAGGAACCGAGCCAGAAAAAAATATAGAAAATTATTTTTCGTTCAACGATGGCTAACTATATTCAGAAAAAGAAAAAAAGCAACTAGTAAATTTATGAAATCTATGTTAATTTGCCCTTATAATTTTATCGTTTATTCTAAAATTTTGCAAACAGTTATTATTTTGTGAATATTACCATAAAAGTAAGGAAGTTTGAAGCAAATGTTTCAGAATAAAAGTATCTCAAAAATTACATTCGCGGAAACGATAGCAATAACGGTCGGGAACAAAGAAAAGATAGCGATCATTTTTGTGTGAATCGGTTGCTTCTATTTAAACGGAAAAAAATATCTAATTACTTTACCCTAAACGAAAGTAATGAAATTAAAAATAATGAGGGAGAAAGTTTGTAGGAAATGGAGTTGATATAAAAAAAATTGGGCTTGTGAATCAGGTTAATTAGGAATGTGTATTACAAAATCTTTTTTTGAAGGAAAACATCAATAACATTAAAATCTTTAATTATAAAAGAGCAATTACTTATAAATTAATTTCTGGAATCGGGCCATTGTTCACTGTTTTGCCTGAAGTCGAATTATTATAAAATGAAAATAAAGTAAGTCACATTTCACAGTCTTTACTGTCATAATGGAGTCTCCAATCTTGTGGTCCGTGAAAGTCAATTAAAAAAAAAAATAAAATCATTATTACTGACTTGAAACCTTAGTTTTGTATTTAGGGGTCGTCCATTAATTACGTGAGATGTTTTTTAAAAAATGTGGACCCCCCCCCCCCCCTTGGTGAGATTTGGTAAGATGTGCCGGGATTCGAACCCAGGTTCCGACATATCTGCCTAATAAAAGGCCGCCGCTTTGATCGCAAGGTTACACAGGGACAGCTAGATTTACATTATTAAACAAAATTTTATATTTGAAAATTCTCAGTTTTTTCAATAAATGTCCCCACTACCTTTTTTTTTTTAAATTTATTTCATCTTTATTGAAATATCATGATTACAAGGGGACAATCGATTTAAAACGGGATATCAAGAATGCAACTTACAATTCTTTGCAAAATATATATATATATATGTGTGTATAGTCTTCCTTGCTTTGCTTATTTGAAGGGAGAAGGGTCCTAGGGTCAACTCAGCCCTCTAAAATGGGTACCAGGTATCTTTCCTGGGGATTAAAGGCGGGCTTAGTCTCGCTGGTCAGTCATTTACCTCCCGCGATCCCAGGGGCCTACACCTGCCTGGAATGGGAATGTTTTAGCTTTCTTTAAAATAAGTACGTAAATGCTGCCATTCTAAAGCAGCAGTTCTCAATCTTTGTGATTCACGCTCCCCATCCGCATTCAAACCAAACAAAAATAAATAAATAAATCATTATAAGATAACAATTATGGACAAATGATAATGACTACTAGCTACGTAATGGACGGAGACGTAAAGGCAGAAGAAATACAATCTCTCTGAAGTTCTCAAACCTTCAGATGATAAAAATATAAAAAAAAAAAAAGCTATTTTAATAACGACTCGACAATATATTGTGACAATCCAGAGGGAGTGCGCGAAGCAATAAAGATTAAGAACCACTTTTTGTAGACAGTATGTTACTATTATAAATATTACGTAAAAATAAAAACTTCAAAAAATACTATTACTATTATTTAAATTTTGTTTTCTATTTTGATGTAAAAAAAAAGATTGAGTTTAATCTTGAAAAGGAGCTGCTTTCACCCCCATAAGCAACAAATGTTCAAGTCTTGCAATAAATTCATCCTAAATTTCCTAAGAACTGTGTTTCTCTAGCATTGAACTTGTTCTTTTAAATCGGTCTTCATTTTTCAACTTTTTTCCCCCTTTAAATTCCATTTGTTATTGATCGGAAGACACGTAAGTGGAGGAAATGTCAGTGGAAAGGAAAGAAAACAAAACGAAAGGAAGGGACGGACGGACGGATATTTCCCATTCGTGGATCCTGTTTTCGTCGTTATAAGAATTATTTCAACAGCGTTAGGTAATATCGCAGGAAAAATAATAATAATAATAATCGTAGAAATGGCCAAATGAACAAGCCTCCTTTACGTGGGTTAATTAAAAGAATTACTGTTCGTTTTTATTTACGAGAACCTTCAGCGCTTTTGCGCATGCGTCAGGCCTCCTTCGATTTCATTAAAATAGGGGTGAGGAGAAATAAAGAGGAGATGTTTACTTTTTATTAGTGTTAGTTTATTAGTAGCTGCGTTCTATTTGCGCTTTTCGGGAAAGAATTATGGAAAGAATAAATACTATTGCAAAAATACTTCTCCGTTATTTTTTTCTTAAAAGCAAAAATGTTCAAAAGAATTTCTTAGGAAAGTGCCCATCTCAGCGTATCACCGCTCTGCGGAGTTCGCCAGTGGTGGGTCTGTCTTTCGAAAACGAACAGTAAAATTAGAAAACCAACATCGTGTTGATAAGGATACGTCCATTAATTACGTGAGGTGTTTTTTAAAAAATTTGGCCCCCACCCCTCCCCCTTGGTGAGATTTGGTGAGATTTTGCCGGACCCCCCCTGCCCCTTGGTGAGATTTCAAAAATTTTAACAACCAAAAAAAAAAACGGAAATCTTGCTATGATATATATTTTTTCTGAATAAAAAAGTTTACGTGAGATTTTCGTTGACCCGCCCCCTCCCCCTTGGTGAGATTTGATGAGATTTTGCCGGACCCCCCCCCCCTCCCCCTTTTGACCTCACGTAATTAATGGACGTCCCCTAATTGCTCCATTGTTTTGCTATTTTAAGAAAGGTTTGTGCTTCCTTTAGTTGAGGTTAGCCAATCACGTAGAAAGAATTTCAAATTTCGAAATAAACTTCAGAAAGAAGATTATTCAATCAATTAGAGAAGGATGTTAAACAACGAACCCACCCACACAAACATATAAGTAACTTATTTTGTTAAAAAAAATAATCAACGAAATAATATTCATTTTTTTTTTTACCGCTAACGTATTACGTAAATATAGTTATTATGGTTAGTATTATCTCGTGAATCAACTAGATCTTGTCTAGCTAGAATTATCATCAGTTAATTAAAAATGTATATATTTAACTTTTGGAGACATTTTGAAATTTTGATATAGGATTTGATCTTGAAAAACAAATTCGAATTGCTATTTATATACGCACATACACAGTGGAATTTCCTTGCTATTGTATCGTTAAAATGTAAAATTATTTTAATCTTGAAAGGTCATTTATTCTTGCTGCTAAATAATGATTGAATATTAGACACTAATCGTTATATATATAAAATATTGGTGAAACCGGAAATTACGTTACCAGGCTGTTGTAGACTACGGTCGAGTTTTGCCAAGATGGCCGCCTTGGCACTACTGTTAAGATCTTCATTTTAGTTTTTAAGTTAACTAGTGGAAAATAGAATATGGTAGGCTTATTTAAAAATAGTTTTGCATGATCTTTTACTATAAAAACTAACCTTCATCTGGCTAACTGCGATCTTGAGATAACAGTACCATCATACTCTCTCCTTACATTATAAATGGATTAGGCCTAGTGAATTATTAAAATATCAATGGGTGCTTACATACATACATTGCAATTAATTTGTTCTTGATATGGTTTCTTATATATCTTTAATACTGTACTTATTTCAATCATTTTTTTTTACTTTATTACAATTCATCAATCAGTCTTGTTTTTGATGATGCAGGCCAAGTTATTCTCAGGTAGGAAGTTGGTTTAAAAATAAAACTCCCCTATATTTAGAATTATGTTCTTGTTTTTTTCTCTTTTATTAAAAAGCTCGTCAGAATAAAGCGATGATATTAAAGATTAAAAAGATAGTTCCAGGAATTAGTAATAAAAATGAAATATTTTAAATAGAAGAAAGAAAGTCTTGTTATTTATTGTGATATCTTGTGTATATTTGTATATAGATATTTATAATATATTTACGTCGACTTCGTACCATATTTTCTTATAGTTTTTGGAATACTTTTATTTTTATTAACTTTTTAATTTACTGCTGGTGCTTATGTATTATTGATATTATTTTTGAATCCTTTTTTCTATGTAGATTAGATATATTTATGTTGATAAAATAGTATGCGAGAATAATAACGAGATGGTTCAAAATAGCATTAAAACTATTTTGTATTAATTGAAAGTCAATAAAAGAGAAATGTTATCAAATTTTGTTGTTGTTGTTTTTTTCGTGTGTCTTTTTCTTATTTTGGCTTTGGTAGACGGATTCTCAGACATAAACCCTCAACTAGCGCCGATCGAGAATGAAGTCCACAGCGATTTTACGACTGACTCTTTCTTTTATTTTTTTTTAATATCTTATTGTAAAGATTACTACGTTACTAAAGTCGTCGCGGCGAATGTTGAAACCGGAAACACATTATCATTGACTAATTTCTCCAGTATCAATGCCATGAGCTCCGCAGGAAATATCAATCTCAATTATCAAAAATAGAAAATATCAGAAATCTCACATACATCTTCTTGAAATCGACGAGCAACGTTAAGAATAATTTCCCTAGCTTCACTGTTGAGAACTTTTCCTCGTCGAAATGTTGAATGTGAAGCAGCGACCGCCATTTTCTCTGCTATTTGAATGTGAACGACCGACCAGGAAAGGAAAATCTATAATCTGCGTTGCATTCTGGGAGTTTCATCTCTCGCCGCGAAGACTGTAGGAATCATCTGTGGACAGAGGTGTTGATATGGGATTAATAACTGATGCCGTCCTATTTTTACTGAACAAGGGAACCTCGTATTGTACAACTAGAACCACAGTAACCTCCTACACACGTATGACAAGAAGTGACCGCAGCCCGGAACTCGTAGTTTTCTCAGCCTCTACAAGTACTAAAGGTTACAATAATAAGGATTTGACTCATGTATGGGGTGAATGCAAAAGTTCTACCCGTTTTATTACCCATAAAGAAGAGCAAATAAACGCAAAATGAACAGTACCTATTATTGTGCTTAATCCCCATTGCTATCTAGGACCTCTTGCCATCTTTCTGGTAGGAGAGGAATTCCACGGCGGTAAAATTCCGGCGGTTTCGAGTCACAAAAGTCTTGGATGGCAGTTTTCACAGCATCAAGATCATCAAAGATTTTCTGACTGAAGGAATTGTTCAACGCACGAAATAGGTGATAGTCAGTTGGTGCCAAGTCAGGAGAATAGGGAGGGTGGGGTTAAACCTCCCAACCAAAGTTCAGTAACTTTTGGCGAATGATGACAGCAGCAGGTGGCCTGGCGTTATCATGATGAAGGATAACACCGCGACGATTGATGAGACTGGCCGCTTTGCTACCAAATTTGAATGCAGCCTGTCTAACTGTAGACAGTAGTAGGCAGCATTGATGGTTTGGTTGAGTGGCAGGACCTCCCAGTGAATTATTCCTTGCACATCCCACCACACACTCAACAACATCTTCTTGGGATGAAGTTCAGCTTTCGAAGTCGATGCAGGCGGATCAGAAGGGCAACACACAGACCTACGATGCTTTACGTTACGGTACATAACCCACTTCTCATCTCCCGTCACAATTCGTGTCAAGAATGGGTCATTTTTGTACTGGGAAAGCAAGGAAACACAGGTGACGATTCGGTCATCCCGTTGCTTAGCTGTCAGATTATGTGGAACCCAACGATCCAACTTTCTCGTAAAACCCAACTTAACCAGCCGTCTCTCGACCGGTGTACGTTGAAGGTCTCCGCTAATTCTTGCACGGTTGGGTTCGGGCTGTTCCTTATGGCTTGGTCAATATCGTCCTCTCCAATGTGTGATGGCCGTCCACTCCTAACCTGATTTTGGCAGCTTCTGTCTCCTTCCCTAAATTTACGAAACCATCGACGACATGTGCTTTCGTCTATTGCATCCTCCCCATAAACTTGACAAACATTGCGACATGCTGCGGCTGCCGTACTCTTTTTATCGAACTCGTATAACAAACAATGTCTTATATGCTCCTTCTCGCTTTCCATGTTACACCCACTGATATTTTTTTTGAGATGATTAACTTTGTGAGACACGATGCATTTATATGTGAGGCATCCACACGTTTGATTGGCAGACGATTTGCGTCATTACAATGTCATGTGTGAGGGCAGTTCCATTGCAAATTTTCATATCCAAAAACGGGTAGAACTTTTGCACTCGCCCAATAACTTGTAGTTTGGGCTGCAAAGGAATGGGACAGAATGAAGAGCTTTGCTCATCCCTCCTCTTGATATTTTTACCCTGTGTACGACCAACGCCATCTTGAAAACAAGATGTTTTCAAAATGGCGTTGGTACGACGGGGTCGCCAAAAGGGTAAAGAATACATTCGGGTTATTAGCTTATTTTACAATTGAAAAAGAGGCTTATCAATCATTCAGTCTGCGTCCCACTAGTAACTTTTGAACGCTGAATAGATCTTCTTAAAACATGGTACGTACATTCGAGGACCAGAGATGAGTTAACTTTCATATTTGAAATCTTGACCAAGCGGGTCTTGATCGAGAAATCAGGGCGAGACGACGACAAAAAAGTCCATCGAAAAATAATGGAATCGGAACAATGGATTTCTATCCTCTTTCTGTTAATAACTCGTTGTCTTGGACAACGATTAGTTCCTCTAATCCATTGCGCCTGGTTTGATCCGATTAAATTAATCCTTTTCATTCAATTCAATGCGAATTAAAGAAAGAAATCGTACTTAAATGTTAAAAGTTCAAATCAGCGAAATACAAAAATTTTAAAATGCGAGTGACTAGTTTCAACCGCTTCATAACGGTTTTCATCAGATCTCCTTAATAAGGACTTGTCAAAAATCACACAATCAACCAACCAACGGTGGTACCATTACATTGTGAAGGAGGGATGGGGGAGAATGGGTCAGTGATAAAAATTATACTCCAATACCGCGTAAAGGAAAAAAACATTGGCTTGATGTGTGTAGGTTTTATTTTTTTTTTTTTGGAATTAGGTCATAGGCGTAGACCGCATCAATGGACACTCATTTTTTATATATGTTATTTTGTAAAATGTAAAGAGATTTTCAAATTTTCTAATGTACTCATCCTTCTCATGTTCTAATATCCTAATGTTATCCAAATCAATTCGTATGGGTGGCTGTGTTATAATTGCTATTAACCTTAGGAATGGCGTTTAAACTCATTAATACAGTAGAGTCGCGATAATCCGAGGTAATTGGGGCTGATGGTACCTCGGATTACACGGAAAAAAGAACAAAAAAACTGGAATTTTCAACTAAAACGAGTCAAATTTAATTTATAATAGATATTAAAGTTACAGATACATTAACAATGTTATCTGGTTACATGAAAAAACTATAAGCATTTACAACTTTAAAAAACTGTCCAAGGTCTTCTGCTTCACAGTAGAGCAACGGTTTTAGCAGCGATGTCACGCCATTGTCTAAGTAGTAAAATGGAAAACTATCTCACTGACCCCTCAAATGACTTCTTGGAATCGTCGCCCTGTGTGACCTTGGACTAGCCTCACCTCGGATTACACGGAAGCTCGGATTACCGCGACTCTACTGTATACACCATTACCTGTCATCGTGTTTCTCTGCTATATCTTCATGTATGTCCTCTGCACTGGATTTCATATATACAGCTGATATAGGTTCCCTTCACTTACGTCATTTTCCGTCAAAATATTAAACGATACCTAAATAACTTTAATATTTGCATTATGGCTAAATCCACTTAGATATAATGCGGTATGTTATTAATAGTAAACAAAAGGATAATAGTAATAATCGTAGTTAATCGGAACTTATATAAACAACTATTATATGAAATCCCGTGCAGAGGACATATAGGAAGATATATTAGAGAAACCGATGACCGGTAATGGAGCTTAAATGCCATTCGTAAAATTAAACACAACCACTTATATGAATGGAACATTGATTTGGATAGCATTATGATATTAGAATATGAGAAGGATGAATACATTAGAAAACTTAAAAAAATTTATTTACATTTTACAAAATAATCTCTATAATGAGTGAGTATCCATTGACGTGGTCTACGCCTACCATCTAATTCCACAAAATAAAACGTACACATTGAAGCCATTTTTTTTTTCCTTTACGCGATATAGGCATATAATTTTGATCTGTGACCCATTCTCCCCCACCCTTCCTTCGGTATCACCGTTGGTTGATTGGTTGTGTGATTTTTGACAAGTCCTTACTAACGGATGCATTGAGGTCTGTCGTGCGCACAACAACTGACCAAAGTTTCATCGCAATCTGATGAATGATACATAGGAACGCATACGGGACAAATAAACAAAGAAACATTCATTTTTATATATTACTAGCTGAACCCGGCGTACGTTGCAATGCCACTCAAAGAAAGAAAGGGACCGATGTCGGTCGGGGATGGGATTCTTAGGTCCTTGTATCGCCTTCCACCCACCTACGTGTAGTGTCCCTGCTCTCTATAGGAGAGTGGATTTTTTACTTTTTGCATTAGACTTGGGGGGGGGGGCCAGAAGGGGCCCTAAATATAAGGTCCCGGTGTCGGTCGGTGGTGGGACACTTATGCCCTTGTGTCGCCTCCCCCCACCCAAGTGTGGTGCCCCCCCCCCGTAGGGGATCGGATTTTTCACTTTTTGCATTAGACTTGTGGGCCCGAGAAAAGGGCCCTAAATGTAAGGTCCCGGCGTCGGTCGGGGTGGGACACTTAGGCCCTTGTGTCGCCTTCCCCCCACCTAAGTGTGGTGTACCTGCCACTCAGAGGAGTGCGAATTATTTCCTTTTTGCAATTGACTTGTGGGCCCCGAGAAAGGTGTCATAAATGTAAGTCCCGGTGTCAGTCGGGGGTGGGACACTTATGCCCTTCCCTCCACCCAAATGGGGTGTACCTGCCCCCCCCATAGGAGAGCGAATTTTTCCCATTTTGCAATTGACTTGGAGGGCCCGAGAAGGTGCCCTAAATATAAGGGCCTGGTGTCGGTCGATGGTGGGACACCTAGGCCCTTGTGTCGTCTTCCACCCAGCGAATTTTTTCCTTTACACAATATTTTTGTAGTTCTCATTGTCACCACCAGGTGGATATTTGGCTATTTCAGGGATTTTTACCCCTTTTCTAACCCTTGGGGGGAGGGGTCCAGGTTCTAAGGTAGCCTATTTTTTTCTGGATCCTAAAGAGTAATTCTGCAAAGTTTGGTCCAGATAGGTCAAAGGGCCTAGGAGTGTATAAAGGACAAAGAAAGAAAGAAAGAAACATTCACTTTTGTATATATAGAAGATAGATTTTATAGAGAAACTTTTGTAGAGGATGAGACAACAGCTTGAGCCAGACCTCTCTTTACTACTTAAGTAACGGCTATTTTTTTTTTTAAAGCAGACTTCTAATGAATATCCTAAATATCTTCATTAAACTATAACTACTTCAATATTTCAATTCTGAAACTAGTTTAGTGCCTACATTTGTTATTGTTATTCTCATTTCCATTACTGTTATGTTACTGTTGGTAATTTAAAAAGCATTTGTTTTAGATACAAGAAGTTCTTGGAAAAAAATGTAACGTGTATTTTCCTAAATACATGTTATTCCTAAAAACTTCTCTATTGTTTTTACTTTACTTTATTTTTATTTTATTTTTTTTAACTAGCAGCAAAGCCTATCGGCTGACAGGCGTAAAAAAATCTGAAAAATCATTTTATTATCAACTGTCAAATATAAAGTAAATGTAATCTAAATACTGTGCAAACTTGTGAACGAAGCTTATACGGCAAAAATGGCTTTGAGTTTCAAAATCAGCGTAAACAACTGAGTAAGTATGCCAAATTTCATTAAAATGGATGCAGTGGTAACAAAATTGTTTGGTTTTGAACGCATGTTTTGTTAGAATTTCAGTTGTCGAGGTCAGTTCCCAAGAATAAAATTTCATGGAAACAATATGGAATGACACAATGAACTAATATTTTCATCCAATTTGAGTACTTTTGATTCAATGGTACCATTGAGAACCGTTGGATCTATCTTAATAGCTTAATTATATCGAGTTACAGACAGACAGACGAACTTAGCCAATTTATATGTATGTATATGTATATATATATATATATATATATATATATA
>JAFIDM010006943.1:47833143-47845529 GCA_023159025.1 Thereuonema tuberculata | reverse complement strand
CGGTAAGAAATATCTGGAATAGAAATGATATTAAAAAAAGAAAAGAATAGAATAAAATATTCTTATTCATAGAATCGGTTTATTTAATGAGAATGTCACGTTTCAATTTCATCGTTTTAAAACTTCACAGTTAATGTAAAAACAAATAGATATGTTGACATTATGTTTTTCTGTATGAAAAAAAAATTCCTCCTAAAAATAAAAATAAAAAACTACCTCCCATCAATTACTTCCCGAAAACACTGAAAATTAAGAAAAATTACTTCGTTGTTTGTATCAACGTATCTCAATATTATAATTGATATATTGATATTGATCACAATACAGTCGGGTCATATTTGGTTAAGATATTTTTTTTTTTTTTTTTTTTGTTCTTTCTCAAAGATTGAGAAAGTCTTCATTTCATTTAATGAACTACATCGAAGCAGTATTTATGCATTTGAAGGAATATGTATCGACAAAATGCAAGATTAATTAATGTATGATCAAATTTTGCTTAAACTTGTTTCGTAATGTTAAAATGAAGAAGAAATGCTTCAACATAATATCATAAATGAATAACAAAAAAATATTTAAAATTAAATTTTAAGGATGCTATGTAAATCAATCAGAGCATTAACCAACGCTGAAGCAAAATCTGAAAACAATGGACAAAATTTATTCCATTAACGATAATGATGTATTGAAAAACAAGTTATCTAATTATATTTAAAAAAAGTTTAAAGTCGGAATAATATAATAATAAAATCTACTTAATCGACACTTTTCAATATTATCTAAAAAAATAAAAAATAAAATAAAAACGCTACCTGACGTTTCAAAAACGGTTCTAATCGGGTTTTTTTTTCTCAAATGTACAGACAATTAAAAGACTAAAAATGAAAAAATAAAAATAAAAACAGAGACCCCCTATAACCCCTTACGTCATGTAGAGTTTTCATGTAGCATTTTTATTTTATATTTTATTTTTTATTTTTTTAGATAATATTGAACAGTGTCGATTAAGTAGATTTTATTATCTAATTATATTCAACACAAATAAATGTAATAAAATATATATATATATATATATATATATATATATATATACATTTATTTAAAAACGCAAATTTTCGAAGAGAAATCGTCTCTTCTTCTTCAAGTCTACAATGAATAAGTAACGAAAAAAAGAATTTTAATAACAAACTAAGGAAGATTACGAGAAAACTAATGACATAGATTGTTCAAACAATTAACTTACAACAAATTATAATAATCTGAAAGTAATACAAAGATTCAACAATCAAGGATATCAAATTTAACCTTGTTATTACAACGTGAACAATGTTTATCAATCATCTCATTAGCCATTGCTACTATACGTTCATTCATTTATTACATTTATTTGTGTTGAGTATGTTGATGCTTAATATTAAAACTTCTAAAAGAGAGGAAATTAGGAAGTTATCTAATTGTTTTCAAATGTAGTATGTTTTTATTTCTGATAAAAGAACGATCTATAGCAGTTTGAAACATTAAATGAAGAAGAAAAAAACAAGTTTTTTGTTATTGATTTTGTATCTACATAAAATCATTTGCTGTGGTAATTTAAAATTCATTTATTTTATCATAGCTGTAATAATATTCACAATTTTGGTATCTCAGTTTCGTTATATTTCAACGCAAAGAATGTTGTGGTCAGAGACACCAAATAAAGAATGAAACATTACGAACAAAAACAAAAAGTCCTTTGTTCAATGCTGTTTCATATAACCCTCCCCCCCCCTTTTTTTTTTTACCGAAAAGTTTTGGAACTATTAGAATAAATAGATAGAGTGACCAGATTTTTACATTGGCAAAGCGGGTCACCATTGACCCGGGGGGGGGGGGGGGGGGAACAGAAAAAAAAAAAAAAAAAAAAGCTCAAGGTTGAACAATCAAAAAAAAAAAAAGGAATTTCAATAACCAAAAAAAAAAAATCGGGACTTTTTTAAAATGCCGCGGGACGCGGGACAAATTGTTAAAAATCGGGACTGTCCCGCCAAAATCGGGATGTCTGGTCACCGTAAAATAGACCATGCATTTTTTTGTGTGTGTTTATTCGTTTAATAAACGTTTCCCACCGTTTAATCTCGTCTTTGTAGAATATGTAAATGTGAATTGTCCGATAGATATCGATATCTAATGCTTAGATATTTGGTAATTGGCTCTTGTAATTGAGTTCCAATTCCAGATATTGGGATTGAATAAAGCCCTATTGAAGAATATAACGAATGTGGATATCGGAAGATAAACAGACAAGTGAGATCAATGACCTGCAGTGAATTCACAGCTACGTTAATATACAGCAAGTCTTTTCCCTGTTTATTAACCAGTTGAGAAAATAATAATAACAGCAACCAAAGCTCAGATCCCTAACAAAATCCCTAACTAAAAAGTCGCCGACGGAGGACGCGGATTGAACGCTGCTCTTGAGCCAAAAGCCTAATGAATTGGAGTTACCGTATATTTAAATAGAGCAGATTTTTTTTTTCTCAAAATCAAAACTTCTCTATTTTTCATGAATCGGATTTTTGGATAACTTTTTGAAAAGGTCCACGTATTCTCAACTTCTGTTTTGGTCTATATCTACATTAGCCCGAACAATCCCCATTCGGAGCACGGGCCTCTCCTAGATGCGTTGTAAACACAACAGATAAATTAGGAGGGTTGAAAATATTCCCCCTCGGTGTTTCAATTTGGCTTGGGAAGATAATCAGGAACGGACAGAAGAATAAACAGAAGAAGAAAGAAACATCCATGCTCTCGACCGGGATTTGAACCCGGGTACTGACACACCGGCCTCACAGCAGACCGCGGTCTTAGACCGCACGACCACTATTTATACAATTTAAATTATTTCAAATCATAAAAAGATTTTTTTTTTCTTTTTTTGTCAAATGAATAAATTTCTTACAAGTTATTAGTAGAGAAAAGTGAAACCTGTATTTTATTTATTTATTTATTTATTTATTTATTTATTCCCTAAGGGTTTTCTGATAATTGTGTGTGGTACTGTTTGCACCGAAGTGCAATCTTCGTGTATGAAGGTCAGTGTTCTCTGGATCTCTAAAAGTGTTCTCAAGATGGCGAACCCTTAAAAGAATCCGTAGAATGTCAAAGAAAGATACTGAGGTGGTTTCCCACTGCCTTTCTCAGGAAATCATTAAGGAATGAAGAGAAAGATGAAGAAGCCGAGAAACACAGGAAAGAAAATTTTTCAAACAGCCACGCTGACGCCGGGATTCGAACCCAGGTTCCGACACATCAGTCTCGTGGGAGGCCTCCACCTAATCCACTAGGCTATGGCGAAATGGCTTCTGATAATTGATTGAATATAATTAGTTGATACAATGTTGTTGGGTTTTTTTTTTTTCCTTTTCATTTCTGAAAGATTTACATCACCCCCAGAAAAGAAATTTAGAAACACTGTATTTCTGAGAATCTACATTAGCTGAACGATTAGACAGTTCCACTGTTATCTGTATTATTATAAAAACGTCCGCCACAAAGGAATTTCGCACAAATTCGCAACAGGAGTATTAGTGCAAGATCAACTTAACTGCGCAAATTTCCGACTGTTACCGATGGATTTCAAGACTGTATTGCATGTATGTTTTAAACTGTAATTTATTTTTCAGTTTACTTGATATAATTTTGTAATAATAAATATAAGGTGACCAATAGTCCTCCTTTAGTAAGTTCTGTCCTCCCTCGAAAAGTGTCCTCCTACTTGTCCTCCTTTTCGATATTTGAAGATATTTCCAATAGATTGTTAGAAGATGATACATTGACAAAAAATATTCATTCAATGGAAAAATACTCATTTAAATTATAATTAGTAGGCATGTAAGCATAATTACAATATAAAATGTTAGAAATGTTTTTATTAAGCATTTATCATATTATAGTGTATTATTGTTGCAATAAATATTATAAAATGTTTGTTTTATTTACGATATTTTTTTTTCTTCAATTTATTTGTGTTCTCCTTTTCATTGTGAAAAAGTTGGTCACTGTAATAAATACAATGTTTCCGTTAAATACGCTTGTTAAATAGCAAAGGGACGGGTAGCCGTCTAGTCGTTTATTAAAAAGCAAATTATTTTTTCTTTTACTATAATGCATCAAGGGAAATCCTATCAAGAGACATAGAAATCTTCTCATACTCTTTACGAATGTTCTCTGTAGGTTTAACTTAACTCTAAATAACCTGTCGTGCCCCAGACAGATTTTGAGACGCGGCCCTTCAGGCTAGAAGTCCCGTAGGAGAATCCAATCGCCCTCTCCCCCACCGCCACTTTTATTTGTCAATTAGTAATTAATGTAATTTAATCTATTTAATTAATATATTTACGAATATATTAGCCACAGAATTAACTAAACTAATCCAATACCAATTTGCATGAAAATCAGTATTAAAAACAACTTGAAATCTTCTAAATCCAGACGACAGATGATCAGCGAAGTTCGAACACGGTTCTGATCGATGTGGGTTGAGGCAAACATGTTTAGACAACACCTGGAGTTGTTTAACTGAAACCAAAATGGCGGACTTGATCAGGAGATGATTGTTTATTTAATCGAAGGTACAGTAGAACTAGTATTGGATTACGAAATATTGCGTCCTTGTGTTGTATCAGAGAAGGTTCCTTTAGTGCAAATAATGTTACTCAACCCTAAGAGTACGAATTCTTCGTTGGATGATCTCGTCAGTCGATGTAAATCACTCGGCAACTGGTTCAAGGCCACTAAAACTAATGCCAAGAACTACAGCAAATCCCTCTCTTATTTATTTTAGAGTTTCTCCTCAAACAAGGTGATAGCCACAAAAGGTCATGTCTACTATCTTGATTCTAATGTTCGATATAATTTGATAATGACGAAATTGGATAGAATAAGTATGTGTTTATGCTTAATTCGGGCTCAAAATTCAAAAAAATATTAACCTGTATTTTTATTTATGCTATTAATAATTTTTATAAATTAAATAATTTATTTTTACTTTGTATTATTAATAAAATCATTATTTTTTTTAGCGAAAGCGTTAGGGCGCGAATATGATTGGAAGGCTATTGTAATTAAACTCAGTGAGTAAATGCGATAATCGGATATATATTTAGTTAGTTACTTACTAAGATTACATTTTATGTATTCTTATGTTTCTCTAGGGATATCTTTATCCTTTTAGTTGGACTTAATTATGAATTGTTAGACAAAATTAATTAATCCAAAAAAAAAAAAGCCGTAGGTTCAAAATATTTACTTGTCTTAGCTACTGAATTCATTTATTCGTAAAATAAAAAAAATGAAATATATTAAGGAAGCAACTGGGCTGACTTTCGTAAATACAATTGGCAACGAAGCACAACAAATCAAAACTCGTTAAGAGTTTAAAAATATTCAAATGAAACGGTTATGTAAAAAATAGTACTCAGCCCAAGTCACCGACCTAGCTTCCAGAAAGTCTTTAAAAAAAAAAAAAAGCATATTTTTATTTATAGAGCAACAACAATATGACACAGTGCCTAAAATAATACACTCAATGATGCAAGCTCATTAGTAAGAAGTGTGTTGAAAATTGTTGATCATAGTCCTAAGACTATTTTTGACCATTGTTGTAAATAGTAACGTATTTGGGGGGGGAGTAATGGTGACTAGGGCACTGTGGAAGAGGATGGAGGAAAAAAAAATTTTTTTTTTTTGGTTTGAAAGCAAGAGCTGCCATCTTGTTGTTTTTGTTTTTTGGTTGGAAATTTTTTTCAACCAAATTTTTTTTTTCTGTTTGACAGAATATTTGTTCAGATCTTAAGGTGCCATTTTTTGGTCAAGTCTTAAGGTGCAATTGCGAATAAATTTACTGTTGATTGATATACTGTTAAAACTTTTCAACCGATGTAAAGATATTCCATAAATACCGCTAAAGAATAATTGTGATTTACTTCGTTGCGCGTAACTTAGAATTCAACGCGGAAATGGACAACAAATTCATTTTTTTTTTTTTCGTTAAAATGAAACTCAACAAAAGTTTAACTTAAGGGCAAATTGCGCAAATGAGTTCATTTTGTAATGTGAATGTTGTGAATAGTTTGTTTACTATCTCCGTTCACACCGGTTTGCAACTCGGAAATTCTTAAGTAATACTAGATAAAGTGCCATTTCAAGCTTCCTACAAATGCAAATCATCACCACAAATTGCAGAAACCCCTTCTAAAAAAAGTAATAGTTAATCTTTATTAAATATGATTTACATTTACGATCTTTAGAATTGATAAGACCACTTCCGATTCGGTGCTGACATTGAAATTAGACTGATAACAAGTGCAAACTATCTGACACTATCTCAATAACTATAAAATTAATAAAGCCGATCTTTATTGATCACTGGAAAATTACAGATTCAGCATGTCTTACAATTTCTTTCAATTTATTGAAATTGAGTCTAAAGAAACGTTCAACTTGATACTGTGCGGAAACTTGGTAGAAATTAAATAAAGAGTGCAATTTTCAACAAAAAATAAACAACATGATGAGATAGCTTACCCTAAAAATTAATTTAAATTTTAAAATTTAATTTTTATTGTTAATAATTTGGTTTGAAAAAGAGTCATTTTTTTGTTTTGTTTTTTACATGAAAGGAAAAGCTTAAAAATAATAAATACCCTATGTTATGTTATGTTATGTTATGTTATGTAGTGAATGTGGGTGGCAGAGAAGCCAAGCACTGCGACCGGAGGTCTATTGTACCATCCCACAGGAAATAAGGACAGATGGAGAGAAAGACTGAGAAAGTATGGTGGGGAAACGGGAGAACCCCGAGAAAACCTGCCCAGCGCGGATCGTCCACCATCACGAAACCCACATGAGAACCGAACCCCGGTACTCAGAGGTGAGAGGCCGAATAAATACCCTAACTAACTAACTAACTAACTAAATAAATAAATAAATAAATGAAAAGTTGTACATTTTTCATATTTTCCTTTTAGCTTCAACAATATCTCAAAATATCTTATTTTTATAATAAACAATGACTCTGACCAATGTGTACAATAAACAAGGGAGGGAAAGCGATTAGAAAACCAACCACAATGCTTCGCAACGTCTTCTGATCAGATAATATAATTGATATTGCTTTAAATTCCTTATTATTATAAATGTGATTGTTGCGAATGCAAAATGCGCAATTGTTGCGTTTATTGTGATTCTTGCGATTGTTGTAAAGCTGCATTATAAATGTAATTGTTGCAATGTAAAAGACGTAATTGTTGCGATTGTTGGGATTGTTGTGCTTAATGATAATTTAATGAGATTTTAATGATACTTGCCTACGTGACAGACAAACGGGAATATAAGTCTGCTAATCTTATAGAAGACTAATCCCAAGTGCACCAAACTTCAATTAATTTTGACGGCTGCATTGTGGACATAGCTAAAATTAGTAGGGGGTGCTGCTGCAGAAAAATTTTAGCCTTTGCTTTAAAATTGTGTTAAAGATAAGAAACATATATAAAAAGAAAATTTATTTATAAACTTGATAATTTTTTTTTATACATGTTTGTTTCCTTTCACACAATTTTAAAACAAAGTCTAAAATTTTTCTGCAGCAGCACCCCCCATTAATTTTAGTTACGTCCACAATGCAGCCGTCAAAGTTAATTGAAGTTTGGTGTACTTGGGCATCAGAGTTTGTTTTCATTAAATGTTTAACTTTTTATAATATAAATGTTTTCATTGAATGTTTGTTATATTAATGACATGTTTCGAGGAGCATAACTGTTTTCATTAAATGTTTAACTTTTTATTATGCACATTATCAGCGTTATTATTTATTATAATAACTTTACGTTAAAATGAGTGAATATCTTATTTTTACTTTTAGCATTAAATCAGTCAGTTGATCAAAACGTAATAAGCCAAATTTGGGATCAAAGTGAAAACGACTCCCTTAGATCTTCATTGACAATTTCTAGATTCAAAATAAATATACAGAACTGATTGAAATAGGCCGGAAGTTTAAAATGGAATTCTGATTTTATATAGTTTTCTATCACAAACGTTCGGCTTTATAATTTCATATTTCGATTAACTGCAATTGCTTTTTCCTATGGCTGTTTGGGTTCCGCTTTGCTTTCATTGGATTGCGTAATAATCACTTGGATCATCAGTTGAGTTAACCTTGTCCCAACATCGAAAAACAAGATGGCTTCCAAAGGACCTTCCCCGAAGAAATCAGGACAAAGTCAAAATAAAATATCAAAGGAACAAAATTAGGCAGTCATTGAAGATTGTACGTGTTTAGGGACAATTTCTTAGACAACTGTCAACTCTTAACTAATTTTAGCGTTTAATAAATAGGACCGATCTCGTTTGTTTACTGTGTTTTCTGTTTAAGATCCTCACGGAAGATTAAAAATATAATCCATGACTTAACTGTTCTGTAGATAGCGTTTATTCTAAGTGCATCAAGTCCGCGGAATTTCTCTCTTGCGTGGCTGGCGAGAGCTTTCGTTCCTACTTACGAACAAGAAAGAAAGAACTTGAAAACTACTTTCCTTAATTCTTGCTTTTGTATTTATAATTCTTTATTTTTTTTTCAGTATTTTTTTTTTTATCATAAAAAGTAGAGTTTTCCAAAAGTAGTTTACATTTTGAAGTAATTCCCTTTTCAATTTTCTTCATTATTTACTTAAGGTGTTTAAATCGGATTAATTACATTAGACTTCTCGCAGAAGATTTAAAAGAAGGGTTAATATTCATTCTAAATTATATCTTAAACGAAGAATATTAATCCTTCTTTTAAATCTTTAATTAAAATCTCTATATATTATTTCTCAAAGGTTTTTTTTTTTTGTCGGTTCGCCATATCTCCCTTAATACTTCATCAAACTCAATGATTGAGACATCATTTTGAAGATTACGTTCACCGCTAATGACGAAAAATAAACAAATAAAATTAATGTTTTCGTTAAAAAACTTTATTTTAAAAACCCTTTTATAAAAATGGAGAAGGCGCCATCTATTGACAATCTGTTTAACTAACATGCACGACAGCTGTTGGAGTTGTTTATTATTTCTCAAAGGTGTTTATTTTGTCGCTACGCCATATGTTAATGTTTCTCATCACAAGTAAGTACTGTATATTATTATTTATCTATTGTTTACCATGCGAATTATTCGCACGGGTCAACTAGTTTAATATAAATATTAATATAAATCTTTAATTAATATTGAAATATAAATATCTTAAACAGAAATCCAATGTTTCGTTATAAAGGCTTATCTGTGGTAATTTTTGTCATATTTCTACTTCTCTTGAACATGTTGAACAATGAAAGATCCACATGGGGAAATATTTCAAAATAAGAAATTAGAACGCTTCTTGCCTTTAAATATGCACATCAAGGTTCAAGAAGATGCATAAACCTGTTCAAAAGTTATTGTGGCGGGGGGAGCACGCACCCACACACACAACAGATTAATTGATTTGACGAACCTCACATTCTAAGTTAAAAAAAATAAATAAAAGATAATTCCAAGTACATGGGCTTTTATATAAATTGAAAGAATAAAATTAAATTTGCTAAGTTTATAATTTAAATAATTTTGTTCTATTAAAGACTTCTATATCAATAATACTTTCCTTATAAATAAATAGTTCCCGCTCTTTAACAGAGGGCGCCACCGTCGGCATGGAACAAAAGCGACAATTGCTTCACTTTCCATTCTCTTAATGATGATTGACAAGTTTACGACGACGCGACGTTTAACTATTATAAGAGCATCAACCTCTTCACGTAATAGATACGTCTGCCTACAACAATCATAAATCAATACATCTAAGTTGTGCTCAGTATAGTGTGCATGTACATATAGTCCTCGGCTTACGACCAAACAGCCTTACAAACATTTACGCTTACGGTCAAAATATCAAAACAAAAAAAAAGTTGAAAATTTCAATATTCTTCGAATTTTTTTTATGTAGACAAATTTGGGTGTAACTAGAAACATGTAAAACTATATAAATATAGTATGTACACATGTATTTATTGGTCGTTGTCATAGCGCCAATGTTCGTTCCCTGTCCACTTTTTCAGAACTGTTTAGACAACGTCTAAGAGAACTAGAACTAGATGGCGTTGGCGGAGGTCAATTCTCTGTTCGCTCTCTGTTCTCTTGGCAACTGTCGTAAGTGGTTTTTAAGACAAAACATTCCTAGCAAGTGCTGTTCGTTTGAAAAGAGTCCGTTCGTAAGTCTGAGACTATCTGGATTATATATATATGTTTTAAATTACTCAATTTATTTAATTGTAATCAGTGGCGTAACAACCGAGGAGTTGTGAAGCAAACATAATTTCCTTTAAAAAATATTGAACAAATAATTAAACAATTAAAACATGATCGTAAGATAAAGTATAATTTATTAATTAGTAACACATTTTACAAACATCTTAAATGTATTGTTTGTAGTAAAATATAAATGTACACTACGTCTTTTTTTACGAGCATTTTCTCATACCCGTATTAAGATTCCTGCAAACGCTACTGAATTTTGCAATTATTTTACTTACTAAATTTTTAAAATTAAATAACAACCAAACGAAGCAAAATTATTTGCTTACACGGTATTTTAAGACCTTATATTCTTTTTTAGTTCAATAAGCATTCATTGGTCGTTTTAGATTCATAACCTCTTTCACGAAAATATATCAGAATCTACGGGAATGACTTGAGTATTGGAAGCAGCATGTAGTACAAGGTAGGCTGCGAGTGTTTTACTAAGCGATGAAAGGAGTGATCTAATCGACGCATGCGTGGTTGATTCGCCGATGCCAGGTTCGTCGGAGTTCAGAAGCTCAGAAACGGCCGCCTTCCTGGGCTTTTGAAGCATACCGGTGAATTTTCAAAATTTGGTAGAAAAAAAATAAATAAATAAAATCGTAAAGTTATTGATCCTCAAATGAATGAAAATACTGTCGTCAGAGAACGATACGAGAGAATGAACAATTTCAAGCCAAAAGTATGCTTTAAATTATCTTATTCAGAACAGAATCTCATATCATTGTATCTTCGTCACCAATGCTCACAGTCGTTATGATACGTTAGGCCTTTGTCTAGGGTGGCTAATTTTGACACCTCAATCGGTTTACAAAAATAAATAAAAAAAGGGCACTTTTTTTTTATTCCTAACTTATATTTTTTAGTGTAAAATATTCTGAATAATTGCCTTTTTTTTTTTTAATTCATTATTTTGTTAATTACTTCGTTTCAATTAAATATTATAATTATTAATACTTCCCAATTACCACTAAAACAAAATAGCGTCGATCAGTCAGTACTCACTAAATTAAACTGAAAAGTTGGAATGGTGGATTGCGTTAGGTCTAGGGCAGCAGAAATAGTTAAGCCGGCCCTGTTAAGTGCAGCTCATAAACTGAATACAGAATGTATATTTTACTTTAAATTTTATTGTTAGTAGAAGTTGAGAAGCTTTTATTTTACATAACGAGAAAAACTAATAAGTAAGCATAATGTTTCAAAGCCTGTGTTTCTTCGTGCTTCGCTTTTAAATAAAAGAATTTAAAAACTAAACTGCTTTAGAAAAGAACTGACAATTTCAATGGAATAACGGGCATAAAACAACTACCTCCATTCTTGCCTGAATCCTTCCTTATTAGTAAACATCTGTTCTATGAAAAGCCTCTCTCGTAGAAGAACCTTATCGTTTCTAATATGTGTTTTGTTTTTCTTTAATTTGAAATTGGAGAACTGCAAATGAATGAACAGATGCTATCACGTGTTCAACATCTGATGACTACATCTTCTACCATGAACTTGGCATCTGCTTCAAGGTGACCAACACCTGATTTGAGGCAGAGAAGTTCACGTGATCGCACAATGGTCGCTGATAGCACGTTTATTATTGAAACCCTTCGCTTGGAAACAAGAAATTTATTTCCATTTGAGAACCAGTCGTCTTTTATCGGATTTTTTTTTCCCTTTTCTAAATAAAGAATACTTCTCTTCCGTTAGCAAGCAGGATTTATCTTCAAAGAATTTGAGGGCCCCTGGAGACTGGGGCCCTAATATACTCATATTGCTACAATAAAAACTCCGCTCACTGGTGAGTCGACAAAGAGTTGGTTGAGATTATAATCCACCCCCTCTTTCCCCCCCCCAAAAAAAAAAAATTAAAAAAAAAAATTCCCACCTTCTTTTTTTTTCATTTTTTTTTTTGGTTGGATGAATTTCAATTAACATTCAAATCTCTTTGCTTAATTTAGATTCCTACCGCATTATGTCACCCTCCGTTATCCGACAGATGATTTTTCGAGATCTTAAACTGGTTTATCAGCGGAAAATAACAGGTG
>JAFIDM010006943.1:47815192-47833133 GCA_023159025.1 Thereuonema tuberculata | reverse complement strand
AACAATAACATGAGAAACACGTTTTGAAAAACGATGGGAATTCATTAAAAAAATGTAATTTTTCCCAAAACATTTCAGGGGTTTCCATTTTAACGTTTTTCGTGTTTGGGCAATCGACACTTGAAAAAGGGAAGGCTATAGATTTTGTCGTATCTGTTTATCATATTCGACAGTGCGAAACATCACAGATTCAGATAATAAACTTCAGATTCTTAATCCAAAAACATACAATCACGTAAAACGAAAAAGGAAAACATTTAGCAGTAGATTATCTTTTGGTGATCAAAGGTTGCAGTTTTCACTTTCGACAAATCGGTGAATAAAAATTTCTTTAAGAAACATATCAGGATATCAGAATGCGCTGTATTTAAATAAATAATAACTTTATTGTGGGAAAATTACGAATATTTTCCACAATATTATTAATTCTATTATTAATATTTTAATTATAATTGTTTTACTTATTACGCCTTTTTATGCTATATAACAAAAGATGAGTTACATAGGATTTGCTTATTTTTCATTAGAATTGCTTTTAAAGCCTGGCCGCCATGGAGCTGACCACCCTCTCAACGTAGTCCCATGGGTCTTAGAAACCTGGAAGCATTATTTACGGAGACTTTGGAATTTACCGAGATTTTGGAATACTGTAATTTTAACTTCAATCTATAAAAAAAATACTTAAATAGAATAATATTCCTGTAAGCAGTTATATTATGCAAATATTACTAGGTCAAGCATTCATGATTTTTGTTTTCCGTATATAATGAAACCGCTTTCCTTATTTATTGGAGTTTTCATCCCATCGCACACACGCGTCGCTATCTCTAAATATTGGGCTCACCGTCTACATCATTGTGAAACTATAAACGTTCCATGGAAATATAATTATCATTCACGGTGCACACTGGACCTCTATGGTTGCCATCATGGTGAACCCCTAGAAGAAACCATTGAATTTTCAGAATTTCCTCAATAAAACCTGAAGAGAGAGATGAAGAAGCAGACAACAGAAGAAAAGAAACGCCCGCAGAAGCCTTTCCTATTGACTGCCTCCTTTAAGCATGAAGGAGGGGGGGTTTCATATCTCGACGTGGTTGTGACCACTTGTATTCCAGCATGGGAAGGTCACAGCATAGCATTATCTCAGCATTCTGGGCGATCATCTCCATCCTATGCTGCAGACTGTGTTCCCTGGCGAACTATCTCTGTTCCAAAACGACAACGCCCCATTCACACTGCTCTCTATCCAAGCATGGTTCGATGAGCATCTCGTCTGGCCTCCTCAGTCTCCTGATCTTAACATAATCGAGCCTTAGTGGGGTATTTTGGGGGCCAAATTGTGTTTCCACCTCTCTCCACACTTTCTGAACTAGAGACCGCTCTGCACGAAGAATGACTGCATATTCCCTTGAACATTGTGCATGACCTGTATCCATCCATCCCACGTCAGATACAAGCTGTAATTCAGGCGAAAGGTGGGCCAGGTGGGCCTCTTAGAAAGATTTTATGCCGTTTCACAAATGTTCATATTATTTTGTCCACTCCCTGTATGTCATACTTTTAGTTACTACTAAAGACAACGGATTTTAGATTCGGATTCCCCTTCGAACTAGGATCAACATCCGCTCCTTAGAAAACAAAATGACGATTAGAAAGAGTAGAAGTGTATACTTCGGATAAAACCGTTTTCAGATAATTCATCAGTGAAGATATCATTTAACCGGGATGCACAGCTCTGTTTTTGACTGGTTTTTTTTAGTAATATTTATTTCCCTTTGCTAATCTACAAGAATTATAACTTCAATTCTGTTTTGTTTCGCTTGCCATGAATATTGAATAATGCATTTTAGTTCAATCAATAAATTTTTAATTTATTTACAAATGTACAAAAATCTTTGGATCTACATTCTTTTTCCTAGTTAATGCGAAATTATTCGAAATGTTAAAATATTATTACTATTTCTTGAATTACATCATCGATTATTATTATTATTATTATTATTATTTAATTAAAATATATAATGATAGTAATTAGTTATTTAGTTTACTACTATTTATTTGATTCTGTTGCAAATTACTGGGTTAATATTTGGGCCAAATAAACAATCTAATTCTTTACTAAACATTTACAAATTAATGTACTTAAACTAATTTTTCAAAAAAAAAATTTGGAATAATTATATGAAATAAACATTATAATTTAATGAAATTTGAAATTTTATTTCCAAAACAAAATTTTTTTATAATCATTATTCAATTGTAAATATTGTAAAATTTTTGGAAATTGCTATTATTTTTTAATAGTAATAAAATCATCATCTTAGAAAAAATAATAAAATAAAATTATCTAATTCTCCAATTATAATAGTTCTGGACAAAAAAAAAGGTTAATAAGAATTATAAATAATATAGATAAGTTCATATAATAACGTAGATAATATCAATGTATATTAGTAATAATGTATTATACATTAATATTATATTAATAAATATATTATAATATATTAATATCGATAATATAGATAAGAATTATCTATGAATATAGATAAGTTTTTGAAAAATCAAAAAATATCTGTTATCAAAAACAAAAATTAAAAAATGGCTTTTTAAAAAAAATATATATATATAATTTTTACTTAATAAGGTTAATTTAAATTGTTTTCTAGAATGACTTAGCGTACTAAATTAGCTAATATATAGTTTCTAAATTTTATTTATTTTTACTATCTTTTTTCTAACCCGTTGATAGGAACATTTACCTAACGAGACTGTACTAAGCTGTATTTCAGTTATTAAATAAGTAATGAATAATAATAAAATAAATTATTATTATCATTTTCTTTCTAATTTAAATTTATGTCGAATATGTTAATTAGAAAAATTAAAAATGTTAAAAATAAAAAAAACAAAACAAAAAACATAAAAACTTATCTTCAGAGGCTAATATCTTCTTGTGATTAGTAATTTAATATCATTAATCAGTTTTTCTTGTTTTTTTTAGTTTGAGTCATTGAGGGATTCCGTGGGGGAAACACTTGTAAACATCGTGACATTATTATCAGTGCAATTCCTTCATTACATAACCTGTCTGTTGCTCAGTGAAGCTTCGTTGTCTGCTAACCTTGAAAATATTCCAGAGCGATAAGGAATTGATTATAAAACAATTAAACAATTATTTTGAGAGCGACATTTTGTTATTCCATTACGAAGAAAAATGACTGCATTCTCCTTTTTTTTCTTTAACAAAAAAGCATTAACAAATTTATTCAGTTTACTTGCATTAACATTTTTAAAATTTCCTTATAAATTGCAACTTTCCAAAAAAAAAAAAAAATGTAAATTTAGTCTAAACTCCTTAACCTACTGTAACAGCAAAACTTCTGTAAGTGTTAAGGGAAGTCACTAAGTTTGTCTGTCCGTGGTCTGTACTTCCTAGGAACCTGAAATTATTAATATATTTTTACTTAAATAGTTTTGATCTTCCCATTCATTTTGATACAAGTTGCAATAAAGTAATATTTATTGCAACAAAAATAACTTGAATTAATATTAGAAAGTTAATAAATTCATAAAAAGGTATCTTTCGTAGTTCTCTTTCCTCTTTCCCTCGTCCTCTTTTGGAGTCTATGAACGCTGTATTGTCTTGGATGATGAATATGCTCGAAACAGCTGTCCAAGGTTTCTTTATTAATAAATGTATTCATTTTGTTTAAACTCTTAGAGGTTTTGTTTTCTTTCATCTTTTATTTCCTTTTTCTTTCTTTGTAGCTTCTTCTGTTTGTAGGACCCCTGGTGGCGTGTTCAGGGCAACGATTGTTCGATGATAAATCTATCAAACAGTCCATTCGCTTAGGCTTCAGAAAAGCCTTGGGAAAAAAATAAATAAAAAGACACAGTCATTTTGAAGAACTAAAAATAATTTATATCAATATAGTTGATATTTTGCTTTTATATATATATTTTTATCATTAATTTATTTTTTTCGGTTTTTTTTTTTTTTTTTTTTTTTTTTTATATTCATAAAATACAATACACCACTTTCCGAAGCATGTAAATCGTTGTGAAACGTCAGTTTTGACATTGTACAAGTATTCTTTGAAACGCAGCACATATTCACAAATGTTGAATATCCAGGTGTGTTTACAGCTTCTGCGGTAGCGTCACTGCTGAAGAATATCGTCGACGATTACTTAATAGCAAAATGCATGCATTGACGGTGGGATTTTTGAAAACTTAATACAAACTGTAACAAATTTGTCACTTGAGCGATAAGTATTAGAGACAGTACATTATAGATCTTTTTAATCAGTAATTTTGCAACTGAACATTTCAAATAGTTCTAACTAGGAAACCGTTCGGAACTCTAAGAATTTTCTTGGAATGATCGATGTTTATGTGGTGAGTGTGGGTGGCAGGGAAGCCGAGCACGGCAACCGTTTGATCCGTTGTCCTATCCCACGGAAATAAGGACAGACGGAGAGAAAGACTGAGAAAGAATGGTGGGAGAAGTACAGGGAAACGGGAGAAACCCGAGAAAACCTGCCCAGCGCGGGTCGTTCACCATCATGAAACCCACATGAGAACCGAACCCCGGTACTCAGAGGTGAGAGGCCGATGTCCTAGCGACAACGCCAACCGCGCAGCCTAGAATGACCGATTATTCATATGTACCCTATACATATTTCAAAAATTAATTCAAAAAAGTACTGCTCAGAAAAGAGCAAAAGTAACTCAAAATTTTGCTCTTTGAAGGAAAAAAAAAAGTTTTAATTTTAGAAAAAAAAATAAACATTTTATAACATAAAAGTAATGGTTATAAATACCACAGGAACTTACTATTATCTCAAACATCTAGTAGTATATGCACACATACATATATAAATTGAATGCCTTTACAGTAATAGTTTGTTATCGAAACATTTGCATTTTTAAAAGAAGAGGCGGTAGGGCATGAGCCTCACCCCCCCCCCCCGAATTTTTTTTCAGGACAAAAGCTTTTATAAATACTGGAATATGTTCTATTATATGTACATTCTAAATCTGTGATGAAAAAAAAATTCATAGAACTGCAAAGAAAAAATTTTAAATACTCCTCTAACATTTACTGATTTATTTATACTCTAGTGTATTTTTGCCATTTTATGCATTTGTAAAATTTTTTCTTAACTTTCTAATTTTTTTACAAATATGAAATTTTTGTAAAACTTAAGCAAAAAGAACAGTTTAAAATTGGAGTCTAAAGTTTGAACCCTGTGGTTTATTTTATTTGATATATTTTAATAAATTAATTATAAAATTTTTAAAATTTTTTCTATTTTGGGTTAACTGTTTCTGGGTTCCAATTAGCATATGTAATCATCGTAATCTATTAAAAATCAAATTACTTTTGGAATATCGTGTAAATGATAAAATTATCACTTTTATTTATCACTACTTATAAGTAGAATCTGCTCTACAACCGTCATCTAATAATTTTTTCGTACTAAATGATCTTTTGATATAAAGTTTACATATATATCATACAGATTATATTTACGTATCTATGTAGATAAATAAATTTAAAAACATGTAAAAGCTAAAATAGATAGATATAATTTAATTCAAAAATAGGCAAGACAAGCAGTTACAAATTATTATAAATACATTAATTTTTCAAAGAAAATTTTTCGTTATTTTTAATTAAAAATAAATAGCATTCAAAATCTAATTTCAAAACCAAAATAATGAAAAAAAAATTTCTATAAATAATAATCAAAAAGAATAGTATTCCTTTTATATCAAATTTTAATTAGAAAGATTAAAGTATTTTATTAAAAACTAAAAAAAAACCGTAACTTGACCTTATCTCGAGATTTTTGTAATTTGGTTTTATTTTTCCCGTTACGAATTAAGTAATCATTTGAATTAACATATTTAGAAAAAAGATCAAATTCTCTTCCTAAAATACTGTTACTTAATCCAAATTTTAGGCAGACGCTGATTTGATAAGATACCGTCCTGTCTTGGATGGCAGACGGCTTTCATTCAATGCACTCGTGGTCAACACACAGCAAGACCACGCCTTGAACGGAACGTTGCAAAGGCAAAATACGATCTGCTCTGTAATAAGAGAGAAATTTCAATGAATAATTCGGGCTTTAATTAGATAATTCTTCCACATGACAGTAAAGAGAAAAGTAAAATGTCAGCGCCTAAACTTCGAATATTTAATATTTAGAAATCTGTAATTTATTAAGATGTTAATTATTAAAATACTTACAATTTATCACGAAAGAAAAAGAATAAAAAAAAAAGTGCTATATGATTAAAATTTGGCAAAGATAAGAAATGAAAGATACGGTGTCTATTATAAATGACTTCATTAATTGAGGGGGCTAGAATCAAAGGCAGCTAAATCCATGTTTTGAAATTTTACAATTTTTTTTTTTTTTTTAAAGATGGTAACGTTGTATGAAGAAATCTTCAAAATACTTAAGAGTAGGAATTTGAACTCAATGAATAGAACACTGAACGCCTATAATGACAGGTTATTCTTTTATTGAATAATTAAAATGTATTGAATAATTAAAATGGATTTAGCTGCCTTTGATTCTAGCCCCCTCAATTAGTGTAGTGTTTTCGACATTTATCGAAAGTAGTAAAGAATTACGAAAACTTCAAAGAAACAAAAAAAAAAATATGAGGAAATAAGATGGAATGTACAACATACAAGTAAAGCATAAAATTTAGGGCGGGTTCCATTAAAACCTGAACTTCATCTAAGAAGAGTTGGAGGGTGATACGCCACGCAACGACAGCCGACTGTTCACCGGAAAAAGGTGAAGTTTGGGAATTTTTTCCTGGACAACTACTGATTCGATATACTTGAAACTTGGATATGTTTTAGTTTAGAGTGTCTGCTATACAATGAATATTTTTTTATTTCTGCCTATCCGGAAAAATGCGGACACAATCGACTGTTTCCGCAAACTTCTACAGATACGGTAAAATAAAAATATAGATTGTGTAGCAGACACTCTAAACTAAAACATATCCAAATTTTAAGTCAATCGAATCAGTAGTTGTCCAGGAAAAAATTCCCAAACTTCACTTTTTTCCGGTGGACAGTTGGCTGTCGTTGCGCGGCGGATAATCCTCCAACAGGCGAAGTTCAGGGTTTTAATAGTTTTTTTTTTTTTTTTTTACAAATGCTCAGGCTTGTAGCTCGATCAGCTTTCTTTAGGCCACAACTAGGGGCGAGATATGATGCCTTTAAACGACGATTCGTTACCCAGGGTACGCCAAGGGAGGCAGCATCAAGTGATACCCGCTGGAACGGACAGAAAGAGAACAGAAGAAGAAAGAAACATCCATGCCACGACCGGGATTCGAACCCGGCTACCGGCACACTAGCCGCAACGGCAGACCGCCGTCTAGACCGCGCGGCCACGCCGGCACGACTGGTTTTAATAGTTAATAGCATTAATCCACTCGAATAACAAATCACAAATTAAATAAATAAGACTAAAATAATGAATAAATAATAAAAAATAGTAACTAAAATTAAATTGTAAAAACTTCCAACTTTTGGATAGAGGAAGAAATCAAAAGAATAATAATAATAATAATAAAGAATAAAATTAAATAACTAAACCCAAATGGAAATCAGGACAAAAGAATAACAACGAAGAGATAGAAAATAAAATATAAGATTTCAAATAATCAAACTGAAATCTCAATAGAATTTACCCAAAACACAAAATCAATAATAAAAAGAAATATGAAAAGAAATGCACAGAAATAAAACATATTAGGTTTTGCCAATCGTCAACCAAACGTGAAAGAATTATGTTGATATTTGTAATAGATAAGATAACGGAATCTTCGTCATTGTAAGTGAATCCCTTTTTAATCCAAATACTTACTGCAAAACATTTTCACTTCACTGGGTATTTTTCTTGCCAATATTTTACACCTTTGTCGTGAAAAGTATAATTAAATTTCATAATTGCAAACGACTTTTCTTTTATTATCCTATCTTTAGAATTTTAAAAATAATGCTCTAAATTAAGATAGGAAAAAATTATTATAAAGTAATATTTTTAAAATAGAAAAAAAAATACAATTTATAATTTAATTGTATTTTTTTTCTTTTTTAAAAATATTACATTTTACATTACATTATAAATTTTCTGTAATAAGCTATTTATACCACCACACCAATATAATTAAAACACATTTATAAATATTGCCGTTCCGGCATGGCCGAGCGGTCTAGACGGCGATCTGCCGTGAGGCCGATGTGTCGAAATCTGGGTTCGAATCCCGGCGTCGGCATGGATGTTTCTTTCTCCTTCGGTGTTTCGTCCGTTTCTGCGGGTATAGCGTGAGCTGCCTCCTATGGCGTACACTGGGCAACGTTTCGACGGATAAATGCTCACATTTCTCGCCCCTTGTTGAGGCCAATAGATTTAATTCTAAGAGCCCGGGCATTGGAAAAAAAAAAAAAAAAAAAAAAAAAATTATAAATATTAAAAATTTATAAACGTCCTGCGTTTCGTTTTCGAGTAAAATTAATAATACAATAATTTTACTCGAAATTGGAACGTAGGACGTTTTGAAAACTTTCGTAAATTTTTAATCTGTGTAAATATATTTTTTCATTATATTTGTGTGGTGACCTAATAGCTTATTACGAACTTTTTATGCATGTTAAATATTATTTTAATTATAAATTTTCTGAAAGAATAAAGGCAAAGGAAAATCTTCATTATGGCATAACGACGTGCAATGAGATCAGAAAGTTTGATAAAGTTAAAAACATTAGAAAAAAAAAAATAAAGATATAAATGACCAACTTTTAACAAAAGATAATTATTGGGCAATTTTTAAACAACGTAGTAAGTAACTGCGTAATTTCTTATAAATTTTAAAAATATCGAATTTTTTTTGTCACCGTACCTTCATGTTCAGACATGACAAGTCAGTAAATGCGAAGTATTGTTTCAAGATGGACTTGTGAACATAAGTGTTTATTTATTACATCTGACGAATGTTCGACTTATTTCTATAAATTAGAGCCCGAATTAGTTGTCTCTCTCTTCTGTAGTGAATTTTCTTCTTTTTTTTTTTTCTTCCTTAATTTCTTGGAATTCTTACTATCTTTTGCTGTAAGTAAATAGTAGACCATCCATATTTCAAGCTGTTGTCAGAACCAATAATCCGTTTATAGCTGAGGTGTAATTTAGTCATAAACCGCGTGAATTGATGTTCACTGAATAAAGCTGCTTAATATAGTAATGATGCAATGTTGTCTTTGAAATTTCTTCTTTTAAAACACTTACGACAACCTCAATATCTGAAGGACTTAACGAATCTCAAGTAAACATCAAGCAACATTCTGCTGTAGCAACAAAAGAAGTAATAGGAATTTAAAACAATCTCCTAATCATTTTTTTTTTTCTGAAATTTTTCATTTCCATGTGCTTTTTATTGATTTTTATTTCAAGACATTGAATTTATTATTTTTTTTGATAACAAAACATCGGTTCAAACTGTCTTCAGTCTATTCTGTTGTTTTTCTCAAATTTAATCTAATTTATAGCGCACAATCAAATAGAAAGCAATGAATCCATAATCTCTGTATATTTATCTGATTTCCAGTAATTTCGGAAGATTATATTTGAAGTTACAAACTCAAGTAGATATTCCTTTAAAATTGACCTAAAATATAAATCAATTGTAGCCAATACCATTAAACAAGAATTTTTAAATATATATTATTATTGAGCTGTATAAACATTTTAAATTAATTTGGTTGTTACAATTTTTTTCTTTTTTTTTTCAGTTAAAACCTAATTCTAAATCACCATTAAAATACTCTTCAGCTAATTTGAACTACAGAAATACTTGGCAAAATTAAGAAGATTCGAATGAATTGTAAAGTTCACTTTTCAAAAAAAAAAAAAAAAAAGTTTTGAAAAAAATTAGAGCGATTTTTTTTTCCCATCCTTGATCAATTCTCTCTGTATTGACATTTACTTCTTAGTTGCCTTGTGATTTTTCGAGTGGAACTTTTCATGTGCGTCTTTTTTTAAGATTTTTAAAATGCCTTTTTAATATATTACTAGATAGTAATCTTTCCTATCTTTCATCGAATTTGGCCAACTATGGACCACGGAACTAGCCCAACGTCAGGGAGAAGCTAGTGAAAGTCAAGAAGGGGGACAAGATTCACCTCCCGTCCAGAATAACCGTGAGATAGTAAGTCTCAGGGGAGAAACGGACGAAACACAGAAGAAGAAAGAAACAGCCATGCCCACGCCGGGATTCGAACCCAGGTTCCAACACTGTCTGCCACACGGCAGACCGCCGTCTAGACCGCTCGGCCATGCAGGAACGGCTAACAGTAATCTTTATTATTTTTGTTTTCAATATTTTTTTTTTTTATAACAAATACCGTTTCTTTTTATTTTAGTTGGATTTTCATTTAATATTTAAATAAGATACAAACTTCTAAGCCTATCCGTGACTGTAAGCTCGAAGTTATTTTCAAATTTAAGCAAATATATTTAAAATTAATCTTCCAATAGGTTTAAATTTCTGTTTATTATCTTAAATTCTATATAAGAAAATCAAATGTAAGTATATTTGTTGTAATAATTCAGGTTTTAATACATTTAGGTTTTGTTTTTAGTTGTTTTATTTTCTTAATTTGCTTTGTTGTGGCTTTTATTTCACTTTTTTTTATAGGAAATGGAAGGAAATTAGAAATTACGAAAAAGTGCTTATTTTTAATAATAATAATAATAAGAAGAAGAAGGAGAAATTTCAAACAATTTAAAAACTAGTTTTGGGGAGTAAAAAAATATTTTAAACATTAACATTTTCTTAAAATAAAATAAATTGAAATAATATTCATATTTTTAAATAATCAAGTATTAATAAATTAATAATAATAATAATAATAATTTTAAATTGATCAATAACAGTAAGATAATTTGTCCCAAACAAAAATAATTATTTAAGTAAATTACAAAAATCATTTAGAAAAAAAAAATCATTCATTGAAATAAAATATTGAAGTCAAAGTCAACCAGAGATGAACAGTGGATGCCTAAGGGAGAAGGAAGAAGCCACAAGAAGATGATGACGCGAAGTTAAAAAGAAATCCGGAAAGAGAAAAGATAATAAAGAAAGATCTACTTGAAGAGACCTGCTTCTGTCGTTCATTTAAGCACAAGGAAATTGAAATTAAAAAGAAAAAAAAACTTGGTTCTAAAATGTTGACGTTCTTATTCCACAGGTATTTTTCCTCTGTTTAAGTACAAATCCATTTTCTTTTATTACGTCAATCCTTTTACGTAATAGTGAGGGAATGTTTTTATTTCGTCACTGTAGTTATTGTGAATATCTAAAAAGACTATTTATTAAACAAATACATTTTATAGTTTTAACTGTGCATTGAGTAAATCTATTTCTCAATTGACTAAGGAAATATGTAGAACGGTTATATAATTAAAATTATTTTAATATGTAAACAATTCTAACAGGAATAAAAATTAAACAAGTTTAAAAAAAAATGTAGTTAGCGTGCCAATTTTTGAATACTGGTTGAGTAAGATCCAAAAATAGATGTATTAAAGGAAAATGACAGAAAATTTTTATAATTTCAATAAATAGGTGTTTATTTATTGAAATAACGGCTCTTTAGAAGTAGCGCTTAGTCCATTTTCTCTTCTGTATCCTCACTGCTACTACAGTGGACTGGTCTTTACAATACGAACTTAGGTGAATGCTCAGTGAATATGTTATTGGCAGCTGTGAAAGAAAGAGTCTTTTGTCTGTTTTAATAATAAATGTGCGTGCAAATGGCAGATAGGATCAAACTAGAATAGTAGTGGAATGTGCTAAGGGTATAGACGTCTAGCATAGGTGAAACAGAAAAACAACAACATTCAGAGTCGCCATCTTGTATTTCAATGTAATGCCAATTTAAAAATGCCAATTTAAAAGACGTATTCTGTAAAATAGCAAAAAAAAAGTCGTGCATTCGGTGATTTTAATGGCTGTGCTCTCAAACTAGGGGCCCACGGGCTGCCTTTGGCCCAAAAAGAACTTTCTGAGGATTACCATTCATTAAATACATATTGTGGTGAGTGATTTCGGCCACTGGTTCGTGGAATAAGGTGATAGACTATTAGACTGAATAAGATCTAGCAAGAACTGTAACTAACTGTTTATTCGTATGCTGCAGGGGTTTAAATAGACTATTTACAAGGGCTGTGATTGATTGGCGTGCTTTTACAATTGATTGGGGGATTTAATTCACACGTGGGCTTTAACTGATTTTTAACTGTATTTTTAAATAACAATGAATCAGAGGGGAGAAGCACGTCAACGGAAAATTTGAATTGAATAACAGAATTAAACGATAAACAGTAAAAAAATTAGAATGCACAATTGATAATAGAATAAATGCTGATTAATACAAAACGTAAAGACAACTAAGAATATACAAGAATAAATAGAACAATAATAAAAAGATAAATGTGATTATAAAAATCATTATAATATTTTGCGAACAAGTCCCTTAGTGTAGGTCACTTTTTGTTTCAAAGAACAACTCAAAAAAACATTGTGAAATTTAATTGGTTAATAGAAAAAAACATTAAAATGAAAAAAAAATAACATTTACTGAAGATTTTTTTTTTGAAATAATAAGAAAATTTAAGAAAGTCTTTAATGAATTAGAATTGTTAAAAAGAAAATTTATTATTATCAATAATAATTATTATCCCCCCCCCCCCAGTTATTTGAATAATTTATTAATTTTGCTTCATCTCTGTTGTTTGATAAAATTGATATCATATTGCCGTTTTCAATCTTTCACTCACTTGTCAGTAAAATTGATTCCACTGCTATAAAGGCAGATGATCCAGAATATAAACCAACAAAGGCTCTTTACGATTGAGCTCTTAAAGCAGCCGTGTGGCGAATTCTCTAAGAACAGATAGTTTATTCTTACCATTTGCAGCAAGAGAAGTACGAATAATGAATGGAAACAAAAACCCTTTAAAATGTCAAAGCACTATTTTGAATGGCATTGGTGCTACAAAAGGGTCCACCTATAGTAATTTCATGTTGATCTGCGTCTATATGATAATAAGGCTATTTTCATTTTTTATTTTCCAGAACTTTGTTCTAAGATCACATGAACAACCTTTTTATGATTTTAAATATTTAATATTAGAAAGGAGCTAAGATTTTGAAATAATTTAATGCTTTTAACCTACTTTCTGAAGAAATCAATCTAAATGTTACCAATTATTGCTTTGTTATTTTGTTGTGTTATATGGATAATATATGATTGTGTGTGTGTGTGTGTCTCTCTCTCTGTTATTAATTACTTTAGGAACGAGTGACTGCGTCTTCTTGAAGGTCAGCAGCCATCTTTACATTTGAAAATTTCTGGATCACGTACAAATTTCTCGTCAAAGATGACAAAATTTCGTAAAAAAAAAAAGATGCATTTAAAATGAAACAATTAATACTCAATGACAACAAATAAGTAAGTTCTAGAAACGTCTAATATTACAACGTAAATTTTTATTTGCAATTATGGAGACTATCCCTTTTTTTTCTTTGCAAAGAAAGTTAAAAATTGTAGATTGTAGGTCCTTTCCGAAAATTATTGTTTATTTTTTTTTTTTTTACTTTCTTATAACTGTAAACGAAAGGATAATAATAAAATATGTAAAAGAATAAATAAAATATCAATAAAACTATTTAGTTTACTGTTTCTTTAATTTTAACTTCTCAAATCTCCTGTAATAGTGATGTAATCTCACAACATATCGAATCGCAACGTATCTAAACCGAAGTTCAATTTTTTTCTGTCCGTAGAATACATTTACACTGTTTATAGAATAATGTCTTTCTTATATATATTATTTAGAATCTTGGCGGAATGACGATTCATAAATAATGCATCGCTCTACATCAAACTTAGTACGTTACATTTTGCCTTTCTGTCTGGATCTTATTAAATTCGGTAGAAATAGACCAGTAAACAGGAACCAGTATACCACTACAGGCTAAAATACTTCGTCTTCAATTAATTGAAAGAATAATGAACGAACTGACATCGAATTTTATATATGTGAATTAGGAATAACTATTTACAACTAAATACATTTTATTATTCGAAAATCACCTTATGAATCAATTTTAAATAAGGGCCTCAATTACATATCATGTACCTGAAATGAAGGAATAATGTAGCAAACAAAATACAACTTTATACGTACGGTATAAAGTTATACGTACGGTATAAAATAGACTACTGTACTTGTAAAGTTAGAAAAGAGTACAGATCAAAAAACATTAAACTCAAAGACTGAACAACAACAAACTTGGCATTTATTGTCAGATTTTGATTTATGTAATCGTATTTCATGGACGACTTTACAATAGAGCCAAAAAATACTGGATTACTTAACAATTCCTGGTTATTTCAGGAAATCCACTGAAAAAAAAATTGCTGTATTTTATTTCAAGTTTCACATTGAAAATATAGTGTAATTATTTACATAGGATTAGATTTTGGTGTTTGTTTATCACGCGTTTTATTATTTTTTTTTACAAAAAAGTAGTTTATGAGCTACATTTGAAGCATATGTAACACAATAATCTTAAATATTTCAAAGAATAACGCATTGATAGGCATCAAACTTCCACATAAAAAGGGTTAATATTAAAATATGAACCATGAACAGAGTTTTCTGCTCTTAGCCATATTCATATTGACCAAAAACACTGCGCTTCAAGAATAATACGTTGATCAACATATTAATAATCAAAGAATAATACGTTGATAAACATATTATTAATCAAAGAATAATACATTGATAAACATATTATTAATCTAATACGTTGATCAACATCTAACATCACATTTAACGTTTATTGTAACTGGTTATTTATAATAAGACTGGGCTCTTTTTACTTTTATTACATAAATCAACTTACTTTTAAGGATTTACCAATCAAAATATGTTACGTCTCAACCAGTAAAGATATACGTACTGTAATTTTCGTTAAAGAAACGCAGTGGTTACATATTTTTAGGCTTCTGAAAGACGCCTTACATCCACGGTTGTCTGTTTATGGACACATATCCCTTCTGCTTCGCAACAGCTTCTGTTAGCTCAGTTGTAGGTGGCCTGAATGTTAAATGTTGTAGGTGGCCTATTGGCTCAGTGTTTAGAGCGATGTGCTAATAACGCGAAGGTCGTGGGTTCGATCCTCTCATGAACTTAAGCTTTTTTTTTTTTTTAAATCATTATTAGGAATTCAGTGTATTAACAAGGTTTGCGTTAAGAATGACGATTATTCCATATAAATAGGGGTGGGTAAGATAGCATGGGGTCGGAAATGACTCGCGCCAGAATTTTCTAGACCACCCCGGCGCAGTCTATTCTAAAGTAAAGGTGACTCAGAAGCCGTTGCGAAGCACTGTGATTGGTTTACTAATCTCTATCCCTACCTTTTTTTTTTTTCTATTAGATTGAAAGAAGTTCATTTGAGCCGTTATTTCCTTAGGTTTTCATTTAGTTTTACAAACATATCTTTCCTTAATCTTATGTTTTACTGATTCAAAGCTCTGATACCAAACGCTTAGGAATTATTAATTCAGTAAATCTTATTCTGTTGTCTTGTCAGTTTTAGGCGAGGGAGGGAGGGTCTGCTTGATTCTATTCCCTAGAAACAGATGGATTTGAACGGAACCTTACGTTCCATTAATACCTATTCCAACCTTGAGTTGATTTCTGCGGTGGAGATCAGGCGATGGCCATTCCTTGGCACATGGTCAAGTTCAAGGCTTCCCTTTCACACGTTCCTCCGGAGTGCATAGGCAATTCCTCGTGCAAAAATAACTATTTGAAGGCTTTTATTAGAATAACAAAGTTGATGTTTCGCTAAAAATAAAATATTTTTATTAAGATGCATACATCTTAAATGACAAGTACCCGGTTTATTACAAGTACGTTTTACTGCTTGGCACAGCAAGGAAGTGTTTTGGGCACGTGATTTCAGAGGCCCAATCATGGAATTTGTTTTTACCTATTACTATTTAGATGGATAAATTTCTTACGAACTAAAACTTTCGTGATTCAATATTTCCTGCAATATTTCTTTACTTTTAATTCAAAATAAAAATTAAAATTCCAGCTTTTATTGGCAAAGCAATCCCCTCTTAAGAAAGTTTAAAATCCAAGAAAATTAAGTTAAATGGTTAATTAAAAGAAGTTCTTTTCTTCCTTTGGGCCTTGTTGACTGAGTAAGTGACGCACGTATTTCACGTGAACATGTTTTTTCTCTGCTTTTCTATTTATGAGTGCATCACGTTAAAATGGCTGAACGATTTTCATAAAATTTATTATTAGCTTATTTGTACTGCATCGCAAAACCTAGACCCACTTTCTTTGATCTCCTCCCCTACTATCTAAACCCTTGGCTAAAACGGCCGGGCTGATTTTTTTTTTAGAATTAAGTGCGGTGTTTATTTAAGGCGAACTTAATAAATGATCATGATTCTTTTGGTCTTTACCCTGCAGTTTACAGAATGACACTCTCCCCCCGCGCTGCGTGTTCAGGCCCCCACTATGCGATGGGTTGTGGGAATATACCTAATTAATTCAATCGGTTCAATTCAAAACAGTTTTAAAATCTTAAAATCAAAAAGAAAATTATTGGTTGATTTACGTTTGTACCAATCATTAATGTAGCCGAGTGGGTAAAGGCGTTTGGCTGCGGGTTGAAGGTGGCGAATTCGATCCCTGGCCTCCAAACGGGTTCCAGGGTCTACCCAGCCCTCTGTACAATGTGTATCTGGTTTCTTTGCCGGGAGTTAAATGGCGGGCGGGCGTCAACTTAGTCCCGTTGATCATGGAACGCCGGGCCACATAGGCCTGTAATGGGACAGTTTAACCAATCATTAATACGCAATTTACATGGTTAAAGGATTTGACGAAAGAAAAAAACAAAATAAAACAACAATAATAAATTTCAACATTTCATTCTGTCTTGTGGTCTGTGATCAAGATAATTGAGTGCCTATCTGATTAAAAAAAAATCTTATAAATGTTTTTAATGTGATCTTAAAAGATAAGTTTACGTTTAATGCATTACTACCCATAGTATCTAGGGTTGCCTGGGAGAACTTAATGTTTAAATTACTCCAGCTGTATCAGGCAAAGCTTTATATATCTAAAAGTATAGAAATGGTCTGGCCGGCCTTGTCTCCAAAATGTTCTGGCTCCACGAAGAAAAGTTTTACAAACCCGAAAGTTTTTGACACGTTCCATGAGTGGCAAAGAGGAGGAAATCTGTCGGTCGCCATTTTGATCTTCTGACCCAATCTGTCCCTTGCAGAGGTTTACAGATTTTTGCTCTACAGAAATTGAATGCTTAAATTAAAAAAAAAAAAACAACTAATAAGATTTTTTTCTTCACATTATCAACTTATATAATTGGCTAATTTCGTCTGTCTGTCTGTCTGTAACTCGATATAATTAAGCTATTAAGATAGATCCAAGGTTCTCAATGGTACCATTGAATCAAGGTACTCAAATTGGATGAAATATTAGTTCATTTTGTCATTCCATGTTGTTTCCATGAAATTTTAACTGAAATAGGCCACCCACCCACCCCTGTCTGCCCCTGGTAAGTATGAGATAATTCAAGAAGAATCGATTCCAAGCGGTTATGGCAAAAAGTTTTATTTTATTCCTTTTTGAATGAACTCATTATTTGACACCGCGCCATTGTTGATGGAGAGAAGCTAAAAAAATGAACATTGAAATTTAAATTTTAATCTAGTAGGCTAAAATTAATGAGTTATTTTCTTTTTTCTCTGGCTCTTCTTTCATTGCGCCACGCACACACATAAAGGGAG
>JAFIDM010006943.1:47743943-47814792 GCA_023159025.1 Thereuonema tuberculata | reverse complement strand
AATGAAATTAAATATAATTCATATAATTTTCTTCTCGCAAGAAGATTGACGGAAACAAAAAAACGCAAATTTTATTTAAATTATTATTTTACTTAAATTATTTTTTACAATGGATAGTATAAAGTATAAATCTACAGTTTTAGTATTAAATATTAAATTTATGATCAATATTGCATTGCCAATAGACTTCGTATCCCTTCCCGAAAATTTTTCTTGGCCACCCAGGTTGACAAGATGGAATTTCTTAATTATTTTCAGTCGTGGGAAGATTATAAGAAGATTGTAATTTAACAAATAACATATAAAAGTAATAATTCAACTTCAAGAGGTACTGATAAAGTTATAGATAATAAAGTATTTTGAATCTGTAAAAAAAAGATATTGAATGCTGTATTTAGTGATTATCGAATTACTGTATTCTGAAATTAACTAATCAAAACTTCGAAGTAAGTTCAATGAACAGAGTGAGAGAAATTCACCAACGGACAATAAATATGCCTTCGCATATTGAGTTAACATCAACGGGAATTCTGAACAGCTGTTTCTTCCTTATTAGGAATCATCAGCAGGATTTACCCTTGATGTTTGGCTCAGTTGCGCGAAAGCTTTACCTAAAAGCATTCTCGATCCCGGGAATGGGCCGCCGAGATAAAAAACAATAAAATAAAAAATGATCCTGAAAGATCCAAAGTGTTAACCCCTTGTCCTTTCACTGAAAGGCACTAAGGAAATTAATTACAAAAAGGCAACATCATAAGTTCAATGAAAGCAAGTTTAACGTCAACATCAAGGGTATATTCTGCTGATGATTCCTAATAAGGATGAAACAGCTGTTCAGAATTCCCGTTGATGTTGGCTCAATGTGCGAAGGCATATTTATTGTCCGTTGGTGAATTTCTCTCTCTAACGTTCGTAATTATTCATATTTAATTTGCTTTCATTAAGTTCAATGAAATTCAGATAAATTAATCTAACGTAGCTGTAGACTAAAAACATTAATTCTAAATCAAATTAAAAAAGAAAGAAAATGAGATGATTATTTTTTAGATACTTATTACGTTATTATATTCCTTTTAGATTCATCAAAAAAGAAAATAAAAGGAAGAAAAAAACTCATTAGGTCATTGACGTGAAAGCGTTATTATTTTTATTTATTTATTTTTTTGTTTGTTTGTTAGAAAGCAGACGGTGGAACATCAAAGAACGAAAAGGTTGATTATTACCGTATTCATTGAGTGGTTGGATTCATTAGTGAATGTATCAGTTATTTTATATAAGATTACTTCTGTGATAGGAAGGCTGTGTCTGTAGGAATGCATAAACTTTTTGGGAGAGTTTTCAGTCTACTCTTTAAAAAGGTGCTGCTCATCAAATCAGCACGTGTTCGTGTGTGTGTGCGCGTGTGCATCTGTTCCCCTAATATCTTCCCCCTAAACTCCTGCATGAATCGTCCTGAAATTTGGTCTGCATATTTAAGGAATGCAGACGTTCTAACTTTTCTATTTGAAATCTTTCGCAGGTGGGTCCTTGAAGAGAAATTAGCCTCAGAAATCGATAAAAATTTCACAGAAAAATATTAGAAAGTAAGATATCTTTCACAGATGTCTTAAACCAATGGTTCCCAAACGGTGCGTCTCGAGAGGATGGCGGGAAGATTCAAAGACAATCAAGGATTTTAGAGACATTTAAAAAAAAATCTTATTAATATCTTGCATTAAAAGAGTTTAACGTGCTCCAAAATAATTCAAATTAAATTGCAAGAAATGAATTCAGCACAAATCTAACAAAATTGCCTTTCTGGTTCGATTATCGGGAAGGATAATAATATCTTGAATGTATTACAATTGTATAATTATACAAAACACTTTCAATCACTGTTATTCTAATTAATGTATTGTTTTTTTTTCTTTTCCTGCAAGAACTTTTAACATCTTATCATTGTCAAAATAGTTTATTATCAAAGTGCATTTATCACTATCAAAATGGAGATACCGCATTTTTCGTCGTATTCGCTTTACAATTTATCAATAGGTTTCCTTTTTATTAATTTCAATTTCTGATGAAAGTGATTTAAACAAAAGTTAAGTGATTTTCAACCTTTTTTTTCGTATTTCCGAAACTGAAGCTCGTAAACTCAAATATTGGGGATTTCATTTCACCAATGGCGCTACTAACTTGTGAACCAGTAAATAGATAACTTTTTGAAATTTACCATAAAATATTTCGTGAATGATGGATAGTTGACATTTTCTTCCTATGAAAATGGAGAAATGAAAGTGATGACAATTCTTCTAGGAAAGCAAGTGAAAAGAACTGATTCTAAATAATTGGCAATAAAGAATTTATGTTAATCCATAAAATTGTAGCATTTTTGATTTGTTTAAAATTAAATTCTATTGATCCTTCTCTGCTCTCGGAAGTGGGACCCCCACAAAAGCAAAACGACGATAGAAAAATCGCTATAACTAGTACAATTACGTTAGCCCGCTAAGCGCTGGGCACAAATGGCATTTAATAAAAGGATAAGCTAAACGCATCAACGAAAAATTAATATGTAAGAAGGTTTAACGTGCATTAAATATAACATGAAAACGGAAAAATATAGAAAAGCACCGAGGCTAAATCTGGCTGATGAGTCCTAATAAGGACGAAACAGCTGTCCCAAATTGCCGTCGATGATGGCTCAAAGGCGTGAAAGCAAACGAATTTGTGTATTTCTATATTTTTCCATTTTTCATGTTACATTTGATGCATGTTATAACTTCTTACAATTCTGTTTATAACAAATCCTATGTGCGATGGCTTATTTCAATTGTAAGCTTTTAGTTTTCTTTTTTTTAAACATATATTTGACAACATCTGTTAGAGCTGGTTCATCGAAAATGAACATTCATGATTATCACCGAGAACAATAACCTACAGGGTGTCCCAGGAGAAAGATAACATTCTTTCTTATCTGACATTCTAAGGAAAAAAAGTTTACATGAATGTGTCCTTTCCAGACGGTTTTTGAGATAGAACTATTTGAATGCACAGTTGCAAAATTAGAAAGAGATACTGTTTCTAATTTTTATTGTTCAAGGACAAATTTATACAGTTTATAATAAATGTTCAAAAACTCCACCGTTAACATCTATGCACTTTAAATTCAAAATACTAATTTCAAATAGCTCTATGTCGGAAACCGTTCGCAGTAGGAAAAATGTTCATATAAACTTTTTTTTCCTAGAGTGACCGATATTATGATCTCCCAAAATACCGACCTTTCCTTCTGGGGCATCACGTACATAATATAAGTTTCTTATGTAGGTGTATGGAAAGGAGGACTGACAAGCAAAGACCTTTCAATCAGCACTACAGATAATAACCTATCAATTCCAATTATTCCTTAAATCCAAGCTCGACAAAATAGTTAATGGAAAAATTTTGGTATTCTTTTCAGAATCAAGATAAAATGTATTAAATATCACTGTAATATGTTCAATTTACTCATTTAAAATTTACTTTTTTGTCCTGAAGTCGTTATTATAAAAAAAAAAAAAAAAAAAAATCCAATTCATTGGTAAAGATAATTGTTGTTCATTTTGTCCAGAACATGTTTTGTAAACTGTAAAGCAGGTTTCTTAAATGTTGTATCCGGGAGCAGCATTTATCTTGATTTCATTTTCTGAATTCTTCCAAACCTGTTAGACTAACCTCGCGGGTTAGAAAGTCCAAGGGTAAGTAAGTCTAAGTGGTCTATTGGTCACGCAATAGTTTGTCTTCTGGACACCTGCACTAAGTTTATCAACAAAAATATATCAGTTAACGATCTCTTACTTGTTTTTCTCTAAAACTGTTCTCTGCAACTGCTCCCTTTACATCCAACTGATAGAATAACATCGATGTGGGTTTCCAATGTTAAGTACTATGATTTCCTGATAGTCCTTGTTTTTATATAGGAATGATGTATCAAATTTCCTCATTTCTTCCTTAAAAACCAAGTTCTATTTTTGAAACTGAGAATTCTCCGCACTTTTTGGAAAACCAATAGAGCAATTAACCAATCACTGATCTTATCAGCGTGAACATCTTGTAAACTTTACGTCTATGACCATATGGTTCTTAAGTTCTGTTTCAATTGCAATATGAAACTTTGAAGTAGTATGCGTGGTCTTTGTCGCAATTACTGCTTAGCCAGACGAAAGAGACTGGTCACGTGTCACTGGTTGCTGCCACCTCTTTCTCGGCGTGAAATTATGGGAGATGAGTATGTGCCGACAAGAACAGAAACAAACGACGTATAAAGGAGAGATGCATAAAGTGAAAAATTACTGCAGAAAATTCAGTTTAAACTTAAAGCGAGAATAAAATACACACACACAGAATAAGAAATACATGTATAATAAACTGTTAGAATGTAATTCTCCCCTTCGGCTTGTTCCATTATTTTGGCAGTGTGCCAAACCCAGTCTTTATCGCTTGGGCAAGCAGTAGTTTAATACTAACATCTTATTTACAAAACTTCATAATAATCTCTAATAGGAAGTGAAATTAATTATTAACTGATTTACTATTTATTTCCTTTTAATTTAAAAATGTGCTATTCAAAATAAGATTTGAATAGAACGTAGTCTGTAGACTTGCGTCAAAATAACTTTTCCCTCACTGCAGATAATGCGAAAGCATGCAGTTTTTTATTCTATTTGCATCTTTTTTGTGAATTTCTCTATTTTATGCCGTTACACTAAAACGGTTGGACGGATTTTCATAAAATCTGGTACATTATTTATTTATGATCTAACTTAAAATCTAGGCTTATTTATTTTCCTCCCCACTCCTCCAGTCTTCAAAAATAACCCCCAAAATTTCTCGCAGGACTGATGTCTTTACATTTAGTACGATATTATTTATATTCAATTTAAAATATAAACACCATATTATTTTGATTTCCATTCCCCCCACCCCTGTCCTCAAAAAATAGAACCCATCCTTCTAGCGCTGTATGTTTAGTCCTCACTACTCGATGGATAGCTGAATGTGTACGTGGGTTAGTAAATTATTATTAAATTGTCTTTTCCTGATCGATAACAAATTGGAAAATAATGAAAATAAAACCCAGGTAAGTTTAAGAGCAATAAAGAGGATAAAGAGTGAGCATTACATAAAAAAAAATGAAAAGAAATCGTGGACTCCAAAGGTCGAGAACTTAGATTCCAGAGTGAGAAGACATAATACCAGTCTTAAGAATTCTGGGCAGCAAACCACACACTGGACTGTCCATATGTAACTCACAAGACTGCAAAGTTGGTTCTTCGTGAAATACGGAAATAAATAAGTTTTATTATTTATTGAAATTAAATGTCCTTTAAATCGTTTCCTTGAAATCTTTTGAATATTAACAGAACCTTCGTCAAGTTACGGAAGTCGTTACATTCAATCAAGAAAAAAGCCAGCCTAAACGGTCAGACCACTGCACCTTTTAAAGCGCTTCTTTCAACTATATAATGCAAATTTTTGGCGAGTTCCCAATTACCTCCAGATAAGTGTAAGTCGGCTGTCAAATTTCAAAGAAAGGAAAAAGACGAGACTCGTTCTTAAAGAGGATGTTACTAATTTTGGGTCTAGCCTATATGTTCATGGCAGTATTTCAAATGAGTCTGTCTGGCGGTTTAGTGTGAAATTACTGCGGTTCGACAAGTATGAAGTTACAAAATATCTCTTCCTTTGAGTTTAGTGGAAAGAATACAAAGAAATTGCAATTGATATCTTACTATGGTTAAAATGTCATCTTTACACTTATCCTACTCTATTATTGTTTGAATTGCATGTGTCTTAAGCAACAAACGATGGATCTAAAAGATCCAACATATCGTGTTGGCGAACTCATGCTGTCTCTTCGGACTTACAGAGAAATTAGATTTCGACATAATAAGTAGAGATTACAATAAAGATTCTTAATAAGTTGTATGGAATATCCCAAAAGCTTTATTTCTTCACTTTTTAGAACTTACAAAGAAAATTATCTAGCCTAGCTCTAGCCTAACTGTCACTGCTTCAAAGAATTCGATCACTTTTGTGACAGGTTGACTGGCCTTCAAGTCTGCCTTATTAACGTAATTGACTAATCACAATGATTCTGAATTAGACCAACAGAAAATGGAAGAATTTTACGGAAATCACTCAATTAAAATTTCATTAATATGTGAAATTTCAGACTTGACAAATTCAGATTTTCAGAATTTCTGATTTACCGTACTACTTATCGTACATTATAGAGCTTATACATTATTGGCATCCTAATGCATTACATCCACATAAATAATCTTTCCTAATTCTCAATTAGATCTGTTTTTAGATTTTACTTAAACTTAACTTTTGGTAGCCAATATATTTAACATACCAAACCATCCAGTCTTTATTCGGTCTTAAAATCATTAATTCCTAATAACTTTCTGTTCATTAAGCTGATAGATATCTTATGCTTGTAATACAGTGAAACTATTCATCAATTAGACTTTTAACCCCCCCTATTTGCAAAAGTTAGGGCCCATATCGGAACATAAACAAAAACACGCTCCTTGATCTCTGCAATCATTTGAATGTACAATATTTGAAGAAGAATCCAAATATATAACGAAAAACAAGAACAGAATAATTTTGAATAATTGTTACAAGACAATAGGCGATAGCATCGACTTCTCACAGAAAGAAAGGAACAAAATAACAGCTTATATCTGGAATTTAAATATCATGCACTACAAACTATGCATTAAAAAAAATACATTTTTTTATAAGTGCAGAATATTTATTTTTCTTGTTGAAAACAAATGCGTTAAAAAAAAAAATCAGTAAACGGCAAGCGAAGGTTTTGTTTCCCTGCTGTAAAACATAAAAATTGATAAAGATAATCCTGTTCCACAAGATTTGAAACATACATACTGAAAAAAAACAAAAAATACAACATTCAATTATGAAAACATTTGTCTTTATGTTTTTCTTCTTCTCCCTAAACTCTACACCGAATTTCCAAATCATTTGTACTTTGAAATGATTTACTGTTCACGTGGTTATTCTAAATCTACCATTAAATTTCGTAAACACAAAATGTAAATACTGAGCTATCATCGAAATCAAATCCTTTTAACTTTAATGTATAAAGCTTGTTGGTTTTTCCTTTGTCCTAGTATCTCTAATTACGTGTGCAGTTTCTACAAAGCCAGTTAAGAGCAACGTTTAATATCCTACATCTGTTGTCAGAATTATAGTTTCTTGGAGTTAATAACTGTTGAATTACGATGACTGCAGTGTTCAAATGCTTACTGATGGATTTTTACAACATCACTTCATATAATTCATCCAATTTATTTAGAAACTGATAGCAATTCATATTTGATCATTAACCCTACCAATAAAGTTTCAGTGCACTAGTGTTAATAGTTAAAGGGATAATTACATGTCATTAATGTGAAATTAATGTGGTGGTTTTGGTTCCTTACTTTTGGCTCAATTTGTACGAATATCAATATGGAACTCACATTTGATATCTAAACCTACCATTAAAGTCCCAACTTCCTAGGATAATTAGTTTTGAGCTATTTTGACAACAGGAGCATGGACAGGATTAATTTTAAAGAAGCTAACATTGCAATTTTAATGTTTTGTTTTGTTTTTCTTAAACCCTTGTACAATGTACGTTAGATTTCAAATGTAAGTCAAACCAATAATTTTCTCGAGGTCTTTTAGGTTATAAAAACTTAAATGAATTCATTATTAATTTAAAAGAGAAATAAAGAAGGAAAGAACGAAAGATGAAGTTTAACGTGCAAAAAGTAAAATTACATGTAAATTTCACTATTTCTTTCCTCATGACTTTCTTACCCTGAAGTCTTCAGTCGTCTTTTGTCTTGGTAATGGACATCAGTTGATGTCCGAAAGTTCAATTTTTATCTTCTTTCTTTCTTTGGTACTAATATCTTTATTCTTTCATTAAAAACCTTAAATTCAGAATTTTTTTTATTATTTATTTATTTATTTATTTATTTATTTATTTATTTATTTATTTATAATTCCTTTGAAATAATTGTTGACGAAAATCAACACAAAAATGCTCTTAACATGTTTTATTTACATTAAAATGGCAATACATATAGTTACAGTACATAAATTATAAACAATTATTTTATTTTAAATTATTTATTTATTTTTAAATTTTATTATTATGGGAAGGCTCTTCCGTAATTTAGTGTAACCTGCCGACCTAAGCTCCGCCCACAAGATCGTTCTTTAAATTGTTTGTCTATAATTGTCTTCACTTAATTTGTTAGCTTCTTTTATTGTTTACCTTATTCTAGATTTAATTTTTTTTTTTAATTCCTTAATTTATTCTACAGGAAAAAAAATGGAAACAGGAGAGGTCCGCGGATAATCGGGAGTTTACTGTATCTTCAAAGGAAAAGAAACTGAAATCCATTAATTAGCTCAAATTTTGAAGAATATTGGTTAATAAAGCTAGTTTGACTTTATTTGCTACTATTAATTGGCGTTGAATAAAAACTTTGTCCTATTCGGCCAATCATAAAGAAATTTCTTGTGAATTAAAAAAAAAAACAAAAACACTAAGACTGCTGCGTTTGGTTTTCCATACCAATATGGCAACAAAAACATTCAACCTGACATCTCAACTGTTTCAAAGGTATTTTTATTTTTGTGTCAAAAGATTTATTTCTACTTAAAGAATATCGTTTATTCTGACTGAGATTTTTTTTGTTTCTCTATTAGTACACTTTATTAAAAAAAATTATCTATTTCTTATTTATTTAAATAAATTCTAATTTTGAAATGCACCATCAAAGAAATAATCGATTGCGCAGTTATATGATTAAAATACAATTACATTAGTGACAATTATTCGTACTATTAAAACGAAAACAAAAAATGTATTTTCCTTTTGTGAATTTTCTTTTTAAAATTTCGATAAAAGAATATTGATCGTCGGTCATTTTCTAACTTTTCCAATGTTTAAAATTTTGATCGTAATATTTCTGATTTTTAATAATAGAACCAAGATCAAATCAATAAAAGCATTTCATAAAAATGTTAAATTTTATTGTATTTCTATGTGGATCAGTCTATGTGGATGAGTTTAGGTTATTTTGTTAAATAACCCCCGTTTAATTTATTTTTTAACTATTCGTTAAGCATCAAAATGCCCAGAAAAACTATCCAAGTAAAATCAAGTCTTCAGTCTATATATAATGAATAGAATACGTCATTTTTATACAATTGTAGGCATTATAGAATATTTAGTAAGCAATTTATTTATTTATTTATTTATTTATTTATTTATTTATTTACTTAAAAGGTACAAGTGAACTGTAAGTTTAAAATCGGGAGAGTTAGAAAACTGTCTAATGCCTTGATATATTTTATTTCTTTAGACTATTTTTTTTTTTTTTCACTTCAACTGAGAATAAGTAGAAATAGGGAAAATTTTAATATTAATTAATCGAAAATCTCCTATGCAGAATAAAAAAACAAAACAAACAACAAATAAAAGCCGATGCTCTACTGTTAACTTCGGCGTTTCCCTTGCTGCTGATTGGCTTTCCATACTTTCATTCTGGATTTCCATAGATAATTGATTAGGTTGAATTAACATTACAAGCAAAGAAATGGTAGAAAACGACATTAACGAAACGATTATTTGCATCTATTACGTACATCCAAATTTCGTTTACGTTATGGCAAATGACATACATGTTAAATACGGTAGTTTTAACATCTGTAGCATCGGGTGTTTCCGTAGTGTAGTGGTTATCACGTGCGCCTCACACGCGCAAGGTCCCCGGTTCGATCCCGGGCGGAAACATGTTATTTTTTTTTTTCTTTAAAATTTATTGAAAAATAATAGAATTAACTTTACCTTTGTTTTCATAAAGCTTTTTTTATTTTTTTTCCCTTTTTTTTTATTATCTTCAGTATTTTTGGTTAAGATTCAAATTTTCCATTTAGCCTTTTTCTTCTTTATTTAAAGTTAAAATTTTAAATAAATTTGGTGTTCTTCTATAAGCAAAGCTTAAATAATAATCTGAGGGATTCTGAAGACAAAGAAATTTGAATAAAAATATTTAGATTGAAAATAAATTTCATAAGAAGTGATATTTTCATTTTAAGATTTTTATTTTTCTGTCTAGGGACGGGCAAATCAAGAGAGAAACAAATATCGCAGAATAAATCCTTTAGTTAACAACATATCTTCGGGATCCAAGCAGAAGACATATTAAATAAAAATTAGGTAGCAATCTTTAAGGTAAGGTCTGACCATTAATTGTAAAAATGTTTATCCTTTTGTATCTTGCGCCGTCGCACTATTTTTCCCTTATCCTATCTTTTATCTTCCCTCAAGTGACAAGTGCTATTTTTCCTTTAAACGAAATCAATGTTTAATTTATGTCAAGGAACAGTTTCTGACTGACCTAGAATTTCTTATTCTCCGAAACCCGTCTCGAACGCTATTGCTTAAACTTTTCGACACCAGGTTCCCGGGGTTCGAATCCTGATAAGGTAGATTGTTTTGTTTTTGTTGTTGTTATTATGTTCCTGAAGCCTTTTTTTTCCTTTCAATTGAGGTCGTTGTTGGAAGGTGTGTGATGATGACGTCACTTCCCCTACGCAGGAAGGTGTGGCTGCCAAGTTGTGAACTGGGGCTTCCGGATTCTCATCCCCATTCCACAGATTCGTCCTACTTTCTGCTTGTCTCTTCTCATTTCGTTTTATTTTCTTATTTTTGTTCCGAATAATTTCCTCATTTGTAATAAAAACGAAACTATCGATTTAATAATTTGGCCAACTTTCGGCTACAATATTTTTTGTTTTTCCTTCCAGAGAGATCTCAAGCGTAGTCGTTGGAATTAAATTGTTTTGTTCCTTTTATTGTTCCGTTAAATCCGTTTTGTTTTTCTTATTGAATGAAATTTAACAGTCCAGGAAATCTTTCTTTCCTTTCTTTAAGAACTTGTTTTTCTGCAGTGAACAGAAAACTTTCCTTTCAACGAATTTATGAAAAGTACTTTACGAAGATGAAATGAAAATTCTCTAATCTAATTTAAGTAGTTAATAATTTACTTATTTGTTCAATTGGATTTATAGATATAATAAATTAAATTTTAAAGTGAAGAAATACAAAAACTGCATATAATTAAACAAAAGATTCAGTTTTGTATTTTTTTCACTTTATTATATGCCTGCACGTTAAACTTTTTTACTTATTAAATTTTAACTTTTTTGAAAATTTCATATTGGCTTTCTTATCTTTGAGTATCTCTCATGCAATCTTTGGAGCATTATAATTTGTTGTTTTTTAAGCTACTCACATGCACGTTAATCTTTATTTTATTTTATATTGTAGTATATTTTGTGCATCATTTAATAATTGTGTAATTTAAAAATTATTATATAACAATTCTATTACTTAAGTCCATACGTCTTCACCCCTTCCTTATAACGTTTCTTCTTAGCATATCATAAGATACAAAATATCTTCAATACCAAATATATATGTTTAAATATATATATCATTGAAGAATGGACTCGTTGAGAATGAAAAATGCAGTCCTCAAAAGAACCCGAAATACTAAGATTATTAAGAAAGAGGCAGAAGGGAAATTAGTATAAGAGGTTTTTTAAAGAATGAATAAAATTGTTGAAATTATATTATAATGGAAAGTTTAGATCCGTTTTCATATGAAAGGAGTATTATTTTGATGGTTATTTTGTAGCAATGTCCAGGATGTGTAACATGGCATAGTAATTAATATCTGTAAATTGTTTATATTATTTAAGACTTGACAAAGGAAAGAAGAACTTTCCGAAAGTTCGTTAAAAATTTTATATTTTATATATATATATATATATATATATATATATATTTGGTGTTGAAGATGTTTTGGTTCTTATAATTCTATGTTTGCATTTACGTATTACATAGTTCACATTTAAATATGCTAGACTGCATAAGTGCATCATTTTCTTTCCGCTGTTTGTATAATTTAGATCAGCCATTTGTTTTTTTGTTTTTTTGCTCTGTGCATATTTAGTCCGTGGAAACGGGATTTCACGGGATCATTAAAAAAGTACACCAAGTAAACAACAACAATATTATGTCATCGATTCTATAATTAATAGGTTCGTAATGAGTTTCTGCTTAAGAAATCAGGAAAAATTATCAACTAATATTCATGCCTTTCTGAACATAGATACTGTAATTTTTAGAGCTCTCGGGATAAGAGTATCTTACGACCCTAAATAAATAAACAAACATTTTTTTTTAGTAAATAAAGAAAACTTCGACCTGATCTATCTGAAATTGAAAGCGATACCTTCAGAAGGCAAAGATCAAGTTAGATCAGTGGCGTAACTAGAACTTTTGCCGCCCGGGGCGGTCTCCAATTTGCCGCCCTTTCTAAGTCATGAAATGGTGGTTTTTACAAATTAATAAACATAAATAAATAATTGTAATTGAGACAAATTATAGGTGGTAACTTTTTACCGTTGGATGCCATATTTAAATTACAAAACATATAGATTACCCAATTTACAAAAAAAAATTACCATTAAAAATTTTTTATTTTAAATTTATAAATAAATAATTTCATTTCTTTTGGATAAACAAACAAATTGTACACAAATGTGTATGTAATTATATTTACATATTTACTCTTCTAACTTTCATAGTAGAAAAATCGTGTATAATGCTCTCAAAATTTATAATATTTGTAATTTCTTGTTCTGTGGACAATATTGCAAGATTTTGTAGTCTTAAATCACTCATTGTGGAACGAAGATAATTTTTTATCAACTTCAATTTGGAGAAACTCCTTTCTCAACTAGCGATACTGATTGCAATAATAGTTCAAAAAAAATCCTTGGCAAAATTACAATGTTGGGTCCAGAATTTTCCAGTCTACACTGTTGAATAAATTTGAGTATATCAATAGGGCCTCCCCCCCCCCCGTTTTTCCAACGTTTTGCCTCTTCTTATAGTGCAGGTACAGCCATAAAAACCTGGATCCTTTTTCTTTCAATTTGGAACTGTTCTTTATCAATGTCAATAAAGTCATTTATCTGACATTCAAATTCTTCATTTAGTAGGTTACATGGTATTATACACGAAGGACATGCAACTGATCAAAGCGTTCTTTTATTTCCTTTATATTCTATCCATAGATAAAAACATTTCTCTTCATACTTCTTGTTCTAAGGATAGTCCAGTCTCGTGAATTTCCCCCACTCATATTTTTCCTCCTTCTAACTCGACGTTCAGTCGATATATCCAACTCTTCACAAATTGTTTTGGCTGCTATAACTGCGTTTTGTAGTAGCGCATCTCTTTGTTCCATGAAATGGGTTTGCAAAGAATTTAGTTTTATATGCCATTGATGAACATTTATATGGCATTGATGAACATAACCCTTTTATTTGCAGGTATTTTTGCGCGTTATTAACTTCCAAAAGGATGGGTTCCCATAAATTGAAATAACAGAAAAGAAAAAGGATTGCATTGAATTGAGTAATATTCCAGCATCTGATCTCGTTTTACTATTTTCATCTTCATATGTCAATTTTTCCAAGGAGCTTAAAATGTAAAAAAATGCTTTTTTTACTGTAGTTACTGCTTCTGCTCTAGCGCTCCAGCGAGTTTCTACGCTGCATTTAACACCTTGACCAGTAACAGAAACTAAAAACATCCCATCGACGAGTGGAAGAAGAAGAAAATGAAAACAACTGCTCGATAGTTCCAAAAAATGTTAAGGAATCGATAGCAGTAGAAGCAGCGTGTAAACATGCCAGGTTTATTGAATGATTTGTACATGCTACAAATTCTGCATTTGGATTTATTAGTTTAATGCGAGTTTGAACACCGCTGTGCTTTCCTGCCATGACGGCAGCATTATCGTAAGCCTGTCCTCTGCAATTTTTTATATCTAAACCGTAATTTTCGAATTTCGTTAAAATCATATTTGTGATTTCCTCAGCAGTTTTTCCTTTAGTTTCTACAAAGTCAATAAACGATTCTACAACTAACTTCACTGCCATCAATAACTACATATCTAATAATTTGACTGGTTTGATCTTTGTGGGAAATAATTGGAGTGCTGTCAAATATCATACAAAAGTATTTAGCTTGCTTTATTTGATCCATAATTGTTTTTCTCACTGCGCCTCCCAATAGCTCTACGAATTCATTCTGAATCTTCGGTGACAAATAGGAGATACTATATTTATTACCCATCTTAATTTTTACTACATGTTCAGTACATACTACTTAGCCAACAAGTCAACAAGCTCTAGAAAATTTCCTCTATTTTCCATTGAATTGATGTCTTCCTGATGAACACTTTCACGATGACCTCGAAACGCCAAATTTTGTTTTGCTAAGAATCTAATTATATCAACTATTCTTGTAAGAATTTCCTTTCATTTTTTGATTTTCTTATCAATATTCTGTTGTTAAAGTTTATCAAAAGTTGCGCCATGTCCAAGTCTTATTTCTAATTCCTTCCATTGGGAACAAGATCGAATGTGCAATGGGCTAAACTCGTGTTGACTTATTTTGGGATTAAGTTTCCACCATTTGTTAAAACCATTTTACATGGTTTTCCACATGCAAAAATGTTAACTACACTATTCATTTCTAAAGCTAATGACGCTGGGAAATAAAGGATTAATGGAGAAATTTGAATATTTTCATATTCTTGTCGTAAATCTTAATAATTTTCAGTAAAATAGACGAATTTAAATTATTTAAACATTTCTTCAATTGGATAAGCCTAATATAAGGAAAAATATTCGAAATCATATAGTAATTCATAATTCGTAGAAATTATGAATTATGAAGTAATAGCAAACTTATGAATAGTAAACTTATTATACTAAACTTCTGAAGTGAACAACTCGTTTTTTACAACTAAAACTAAATATAAAAAATGCCGCCCCAAAATATGTGCCGCCCGGTGCGGACCGCACCCACCGCCCCCCTCTAGTTACGCCACTGAGTTAGATATATATTTTTTCCTTAATTTCTTTTATAAATATAAAACTTCGACAATTAAAACTCCATTAAATTACTAAATTCAGGATAGCGAATCAATCACAGAGCAGCTGTCTCGTGCTTCACCATCTGATAATTTTTGCTACATAATAGAGAAATTAAAGTAAACATTTTTTAAGGTGATAGAGACTTTGCCCGGTGCTAGCGAGGATTATATTGGATTTAATGAACGTCCTTCAGCTTTTATCCTCATAAGCCTAACCGCATTTAGTAGAGCATGTCCCTTGGGACTCTCGCGATAACAAAACGAGAACTTAAATTTCATCCTAAAAAGAGGGTAATAATAAATAGTGATGAAGGAGACCTTGTGTTCGCATTTGACAACCCAGTAATAAATTAGAGGCTTCACTTTCACAGCGATTTTATTTTTTTAATTTTTAGTCTTTTCATTATATTTTCTGCGCAACTTGTGTTTGTTTATTTGTTTGTTTTTTTCCTTACTCCTATTAAAATAGAATCATTTGAAAGTAAATAAATAAATTAAATATAACTTACATATGAGTGCTACAAATATGACTTTCAATTGTAAAATTTCACCAATTTATCAAAAAAAAGTAACAGGTTTTTGACTGGACGATCCTTTATTCTAAAGCAGATCTTTATAAAAAAAATCGGAGTACTGTATATCATCGAAGTACTCAGAACCATATTTTGCGTTTCATACTTATTTTTTATTTTTGAACTTAGTCTTTTTGTAGTCGTTTAAATCAGTGATTCTCAAACTGAGGCACAACTTGTATCCTGAGGCCGCGCAGGATACTTTATTCAGCTATGTTTTTCTTTCATAATGTTTTTTTTTTTTTTTTTTTTTTTTTTTAATATACAACATTCAGCGTTTTTTAAAAGATTGGAAAATTAACAGGAATAACGCAGCCTACCAATAAATATATCAATATAAGAATTATTAAATAGTCAAATTTTATAATGACATTGCTAAGGTTATATGCTGTCAGTTTATATCCATTATTCCTTTACATAAAGGAACTGTAAAGAATATAACAAAAATAGAATACGATAAAATTACATTTTGTGTACACTTAATGAAATAATTTAGTTTTATCGTATAGTGATTCCGTTTTTAATGCTGTCCTTACAACATCAATAAATATAGATGACAGATCCCTCATTTGAACGACTTTTTTTTTTACGACTGATATAAAATTTTTATTGAAAAGTTCGTGAACCACTGCCGTAAATGAAAAAATCTAATTGACCAGAGTTTCTGATAGTTTCGGGTAGAAAATTCATATAAAAAAATATGAATTTCCATTTTTCTTTTTATTTATTATTTACTTCATAAATTAATAATCACAAAAATCATTAATATCACTAAACGTGATTAAATTTTCGTTTTTCTTCAGTACTTATTTTTTTATTATTATTTTATAAATAATCATTATATTGGATTCGAACGTGGGCGAAATTCCGTCCCTTGTGATTAAATTCATGTGAATGACTAATTTCCTGTATTTCTTGATTTTCCCGTTGATTATTTAACTACTGAGATAAAGAATATCTGTTATGTTTTACGGTTAATTCTATTTATTTGTTAACATAAATTCAGGAAAATCATGGAATGTAATTATTAATTAATTTCTGCGAAACCTAAAGATGTAGTGGAATTGACACAATCACCTGCGTTTGCCAAAGTCATGTTTGATATTTACGGAGTTTCGATGTTTGTGTGATTTTAATTCTTAGATATCTTTTTCTTTTCTTTCTTTTTTTATTCTAAATAATGGCTTTTAAAATTAATTAAGATACAATATGTTAAAAAATCTACATAAAAACTGGTATTTTAATTATAATATTAAAATAATATATAATTTCTTAAATAACAATCTATAAATTTTAAGAATAAATTCCAAATAGAATTAGCAATACTTCCAATTATTTGTTTAGAAATTAATTTAGTATCGCCACAATCACAATAAAAGACTAGTGAAGAAATTCATTTGTCTGCCTTCGGTTGACCCAAAATAATTTTCACAGCGCATTGAAAAAAAAAAAGAACGCATAAATAAACATGAACAGATGAGTCTAAAGGTTAACCACGCTTTTTCTCTTTTTAATGCGCTGGGAAAACTCATTTGGAGATAGCACAATGCTGGCAATGAAGTTCTCCGATTGTGTTTTGTATTGATTTTATTTTTGTTATGTTTTTTGTTTTGAAAGTGACATTTGATCCTAGGGATTCCTGTTAACTTTTGTGCTCAGATATCGCGATTGAGAATTCTTAACTGATGATCCCATAACAGAGTGAAACAGGGGCCGTCATTTAGTAAACAGTTGGTCTTATCCACTGATATTGACAATCAATTCCCAACGTGTAGATGATAGGCAAGTAAAAGTACGTAAGAGTAACTAAAGTTAAGTTAAAACAAAAATTACTTCATTAAATATATATGTACGCTGCACAAATAACGTCACCTTAACATTTAAATTATTGTGAGTCTGGAAATAAGGTGTATCGAAACATGAAAATTATGACCAAGAAAGTTTAATCTTCTGTTTGAAGCATACCATAATGAAACATATGATAATGTTTACTGGAGAAGTATGAGAACTCAAATAAAAAAACTTTGCAAACTGGAGTTATTAGGAACACCTGGTCCAATTAACGCCACCTACTTTCTAGTAACTTAACTTATTTAAAATTAAGAATTATTCCATCATTGTAAACATTATTTGTACAAAATTACAGTAAAAAGCAACAAAATTTGACTTTCTGTAAAAAAAAATAATAAAAAATCACTTGAAATTAACACAGTCTTTCTAATCTGTAGCTAAAACAAAAGAGGAAATGTAAAAATTAATTTGAATATCCCCTCGTTTTAAATGAAATGAGACAATCTGACAAAATACCACAAAAACAATATTTTTCAGTTAACTCAAACAGCTTTAGAGAAGTAAGCTTACCAAAAATAAAAAAATTAATAGTGGCGTTAAAGCGCTACTGAGCACATGGATCACATGATACACTTGTTTATTTACAATTTCCGAATTTTAAAAATAACTTTATCTTATCTACATAGAAGAATATTCAAGAATCAAGAAAATATATAGTTTTATATAGTTAATCTTTGCTAAACATTAAAAAATCTATATTTTATCTTACCTTGATATAGTAGCAGCCTTTCAGAACCAGTCCTCGACACGAAATAGTCGAAATGTAATTTCACACGAAAATGTTGGCGGTCTGCTAATAACTCACTTCAACACTAGATCGCAAGTCAATGCAAACTACTTTAGTGCAGTACCGCCATCTCTTATGTTTATGAAGAATTAGATAGGTGGCGTTAAAGGTATACATGGGTGTTATATGGCTCAGGTACCGTATATATATATATATATATATATATATATATATATATATATACAGTAAAACCTCGTTAAGTCGTCACTCAAGGGACCAAACATTTTTGACAACTTGAGGCGGAGTGGAAATTTTTGAAAAAAAAAAACAAAAAACAAAACACTGAAATACAGTATTTTTATGAATTGCTATAGGATTCGGTGAGAAAAACAAGATTTTCAGAAATCAATACATGCGAATGAATGAGTGGAAAATAAAAAAAAAAATACTTTTTGTAGTTACCACATTTGATTTTATTTTACTTTGATACATTAAAGCCATCGAACTAAAACCTTCTCGATCTCGTCAAACTTCGATTTCCTCATTCTCTTTCTTTTGTCTTTGGGGTCAGCTTCTTCAATTACTTGTTTCGATGAAAGAATATCGTTTAATTTAGACCTGGGAATATGGTGTTCTTTGGCAAAAGCTGTTTCAAAACATCTGATTTTTCAAAAAGTGCAATTAAGTCTTTTTTTTCTTTAAAAAACGACGACTTAAACGGAGTGACGACTTAACGAGCTTTTACTGTATTTACTGTATATATACTGTGTATGTAACTCGTCACCCTCCAAAATGGCCAAAAACATCTTTCTTCTCCATTTTGCATGCCATCGTGTTGTCTTTTCAGCCCCGCCCCTTCACTTTAAGAAAGCCAAGCCTTTACGGGGAATTTTTGACCACGCCTGTCACTTCCTTCCTTTCCTACCCCTTCGGAGGATTTGGGTTCTTGGAATCTCGCTGCTAATCATTCAAAGCATACTTCTCGCTGCGACTCTGTCGAGTGTAGACGTTTGACCGCTCCTGAGTGTGACTTCGTTTCATAGCGAGTAAGCCCCGCTATATGGGCTATTTTTTCTCTTTCGTGGTTCGTGTGATTATTAACATGCCAGGGAAACGAAAACTTACCTCGTTATCTTTTAAAGAAAAAAAAAAGACTTAATTGCACTTTTTGAAAAATCAAATGTTTTAAAAACAGCTTTTGCCAAAGAACATCATATTCCCAGGACTACATTAAACGATATTCTTTCATCGAAACAAGTTATTGAAGAAGCTGACAGCAAAGACAAAAGAAAGAGAATGAGGTAATCGAAGTTTGACGACATTGAGGAGGTTTTAGTTCTATGGCTAAAACATGCCAGATCGTAAAATGTGCCGATTTTTGCCGTGATTCTCAAAGAAAAAGCCATGGAAATTGCTAAGGAGTTGAACATTGAAGATTTCGGAAGCAGCAATGGTTGGCTGGAACGTTTCAAAGACAGACATTGCCTTTCTTTTAAAACGATTAAAATGTGATAACTATAAAAAGTTTTTTTTTTTTTTTTTTTTTAATATATATATTTATATTCCACTCATTCATTTGCATGTATTGATTTCTGAAAATCTTGTTTTACTCTCCGAATCCTACAACAATTCATGAAAATACTGTATTTCAGTGTTTTGTTTTGTTTTTTTTCAAAAGTGCCCACTCCGCCTAAGTCGTCAGAAATGTTTGGTCCCTGAGTGACGACTTAACGAGGTTTTACTGTATATTTGTTTATATATATATATTTATGTTTATATATTTATATTTATATATATATTTATATATATTTATAATAGTCCTATTTATTCATTGTATATATTCTTAGTTATCTTACTGTTTATTGTAATAATCTTTTTCACCATTTACATTATTATTGATTGAGAATTCTAATTTTTACTGTTTCTTTTGTTTAATTCCATTATTTTATTAAAATTTTCCGTTGACTATGCTACTTATCCCTGATTCGTTGTTATTTAAAAAGATAGTGAAACATCAGTTAAATCCCATGTGTAATTTAAATCCCCCCATTAATTTGTAGAGCATGGCAATCAATCACAGCCTTTGTACATAGCCTATTTAAACCCCTGCATCATGTGAATAAACATGAGTTCTTTCCAGATCTTACTATTAGTCGATTTCAGTCTCACTTTACGAACCAGTGGCCACAAACATGCACCACAATTTACATAAGTTTGACTTGACAACGAGGCATAGACCGCCTCGAAAGTACTTATGTTTTTATAATTTTATTGCACATAAACTTTTTAAATTGCAATGTGTGATGGCCTCAAGTTTTATCTTAAACAAACTAGTATTTTTATATCTATACAAGATCGTCTCTTGATCTGCAGACTTCGTGGAATTTCAATTCCAGATTTACGTAGTTGTTTACGATTTTTGAACTGTGATGACGTCAAATAAATATGGGCTAATACAATTGTCAACTGTCGTCAAAGCAACATTGACGAAATCGCCAACTGCCAAGTTTGAATTTGAGTTAAAAAAAATGGGGCACGTTCGCCCCCTCCCCTCACTTCCTTCTTTGATTTAATCGGTATTTATTACAATTTCTTAATTAGCAGAAAGATGAAGTAATCATTTATGCCATTACAAAATCACTCATTTCGTAATCGTCGAAAATTGTTACATTTTAGATTCGATAATTGGATTAAATATTAATTGCTACTAGCTGGGACCTACCATTGGTTCAAAGTTCAGGTGGTTTACTGGAGTGCTCAGGAATTTCGTAAGGGAATTGGGGGGCATCGAATATTACCATTCAACTAAAAAAAGAAGATGGACACATCCGCTACCGACTTGAGGGTGAGGTAGCTTTAAAACAAAATGCATGCAATAATGGGTACAAACTCCATGTCCTCCAGTAGACCTAATCTGGCGTTATATTACCATCAGATTATTGTTTGTTTACTATTCAATTAACATATTAACGATATTTTTTTTCCAGCCATTTTATTATTGGCTTAAAACTTTGTTTCGTTTTTACATCGTTAGTGAAGTTAATATTCTCCTGTGATTCATTGTAACGTTATTCAAAGGTGACCGATGAGCTTATAGAAAATTAATGTGGCAACCTTACAGCGATTTCTCTATTGTTGTTTGCTTTCTGCGGTCCCACTTCCGAGAGCGGGAGAAGGAACCATAGGTATTCACGCGTTCTGAGCTTGATCATCGAAGCTAAATCTGGCTGAAGAGTACTAATAAGGATGAAACAGCTGTCCCAGATTGCTGTCGATGATGGCTCAATGCGTGAAAGCAAACGAATTTACGAATTTGTGCATTCCCTTGTTTTTCCGTTTTCATATTATTTCACATATTAAGAAAGTTTTCTTACTACTATCAAAAAGATATCATTTTTAGATAATCCAGGTTTCAGCTGCCATTACGAAGAGTAAAGAAAACTTCAGACTTACTGTGAGGGATTTTAATGCAACCATTGGTAAACAACAGAAAGACCATGATAGGACTTAATATGCTGAAAGAATTGAACGAAGAAATAGCTTAATTGAATTTGCTGAGCGCCAATTGGGAGCGCCTTTACAAAAGAAAAAGTAAAATAAAATACCGGTAATAAAAAGTGCATATGGCGTGGCCGTGCGGTTTAGCCGGCGGGCTGCCATTATGGCCGATGCGCCAGTACCCGGGTTCGAATCCCGGTGGTGGCATGGCTGTTTCTTTCTTCTTCTGTCTCGTCCGTTTCCCACCTGGGACTTACTATCTCAGGGTTATCCTGGACGGGATATAATTCTCGTCCCCCCTTTCTTGTTTTTCACTAGCCTCGCCCTGACGTTGTCAGGTTGAGCTAGTTCCGTGGTCCCTATAGTTGGTCAAATTCGATAAAAGGAAGGAAGGAAAAAGTGCATATAAAGAAGTGCAGCTGCTAATGTCCGGAGGTACTTTAATAAAAAACTCGTCTTTAAGGCAATGCATTGTTTTTAATATCTGTAATACAGAATGCAACCATGTAGACGCTAGAAAGACGGAACTGGTAAGAATAGCAAAGTAATTTATCATTTAGTAGATCAATGAGAATGTTCGTCTGTACATGAGTTACAATTGAGAAATCGTTTCACTGCATTGCAAAAAATTTTTACTGAATGTTTTTTGTTTTGTTTTTTTAAAAAAGAACTAAATGATAAATTAACTAATGCTGTTGTCGACTGAACACTTTCAGAATTATAAAATTAAAAATCTGAGAAAATATTTATCGAAATTTCAAAGAGGAGAAATGAAGGCGAAAAGTGATGACCCTGTGATCCGAACAAGGTATCTGAGTTCTATAAAATAATTCATAATTAATTACAAAGATATCAAGAAAGTGCGAATCTCTTTGATAGATCTTGCCAGAATGGAGCTGCGGGCGTGATTGGGAAGGGTTTTTTCTTCTGATTAATCAATAGACAAAGTGCATTTGTTTGGGCATTTTACTCTTTGTTTCAGAAAAACAATTGATCCAACATAATTTTTATTATTGTAAATGCTATTAAATAACTCTATTGCACAATGTGCAAGTGTCGAGATGTAATGAAAACTATGATTTTACAGATTCAAATCTACCATCAGTTCAAAATTTATTTATTTATTTATTTATTTATTTATTTATTTATTTATTTATTTACTGTATTTACTTGTTTGTTTGTTTGTCTGTTGTGTGTTGTTGTACATGCTGGAATCATTTAAAATCTTGTTACTGTTTAGAATAATCATAAATCCAGACAGTAATATTATGTTTTATTGAAAATGAAAGTAATGAAAGTTAATACAGTAAAACCTCGTTAAGTCGTCACCCGGATACGTCGTCACTCCGCTTAAGTCGTCGTTTTCCTTTGGTCCCGACAAGGTCTCATAGACAATAATGTAAAATAACCCTCTTTTACTCGTCACCAAATTTAATTCTACTCCGGATAACTCGTCACCCTCAAAATCTTTATTCTCAATTTTGCCTGCTATCTTTTCAGCCCCGCCCCTTCTCTCTTTAAGAAAGCCTAGCCTTTACGGGGAATTTTCACGTGGGAAATTCACTTGGGAAATTACTTCTCGCTGCGACTCTTGTGAAGAGTAGACGTTTTTCTTGACTGCTACTGAGTGTGATTTCATTTCATAGCGAGTAAGCCCCGAAAATTCAAAAGTGATCGAAATTGTTTTTCTTCCTCCAAATGTAACTGCACTTATTCAGCCTTTACATCAAGGGATAATTCTTGATTTTAAACGAAAATACAAAAAAATGCTTGTAAAGGACATGATAAAAGCCTTGGATAGGAACAAAAAGCTAGAAGTTTCGGTTTTAGATACGATTAACTATGTACACAAAAGTTGGAGTTCCATTTCATTACAAAGTGTTTCGAATTGTTACCAGTAATCAACACCTTCATCAATCAACACTGTTGGATTGTTTTAATGCCAGTAAAAGAAAATAAAATATGTTAAGTATAAAATGTGTTTTTTTTATTTTCCACTCATTCATTTGCATATATTGATTTCTGAAAATCTTCTTTTTCTCACCGAATCCTACAGCAATTCATAAAAATATTGTATTTCAGTGGTTTTTTTTTTTGGTTTTTTTTTCAAAATTGCCCACTCCGCTTAAGTCGTCAAAAATGTTCGGTCCCTTGAGTGACGATTTAACGAGGTTTTACTGTAATATGTATACAAGAAACTGCCAATTTAAACATGGACATAAGCAAATACACTCACGAACAAAGAAAAAATCGACTCAACGTTCATGTTTTCATTTGCTGCTTGTTATTTCAGAAATTAAATTATTTTGAATGAGAATGTATTTATCATTTGAAAACTTACAAAGTACAATTTCAATTGGTAACACAAGTAATCAGCATACAACAAAATTTCTTGTACGATAGAACCTAGAACGGAAAACAGAGAAACATGTTAAGGAAGGAACAACGAAATGTTTGGATTTGTTTGAAAAGAAAAGTCAAAATACTGTAAAAGAAACAAAATTTATTGTATTCAGAATTTGGTGTTGCCACCCTTACCTCTTATAACGGCTTCCTCACGGTTTGTCATCGATTGTATTAACTTCTACACCATGTCTTGCGGAATGGCTTCCCACTTTACTACGGCTGTCTGCAGTTGAGTGATGGCGATAAGAGCGGAACTTCTTGCTCCAAACCTTATCTTCAGCTCATCCCACATGTGCTCGATAAATGCTATCCGGGATTTAAGTCCGGGCTGCATGGAGGAGGTCAGTCGATGATGGCCACGCCGACCTCGTCCACGGACTGTCGGACGCAACTCGCAATATGGGGTCTGGCATTAGCACGAAGTCTTGACTGACAAACCCTGCATACGGGACTACATAGTCCAATTCTTGTTGGGTGTCCCTGATATAGTCATCTCCGCTAGTGGTGGTTACCTTTGCGACTATGATAACGAGGTCTGTTTTCATCTTGATGGAAATTTCAGCCCACACCATGCACGATCCGCCGTCATAGCTCACTTGTTCTGAGAAACCGCATTGTGCATACCGTTATTCAGGCCTTCCGTGTACCCGAGCTCTTATGTGCCGTGCAAGCACATTCTGCTTTCATCGGAAAAAAAAAATGTTGCTCCATTGCTCTAAAAACCAATCGACGTGCTCGCAAGTAAAGCGGAGACGTGCTTGTGGATGGGCTGCCGTCAAGAGGGGCCTAGTAGCAAGCCCCTTAGGTGTCAGGTCGCCATTCTTCAACCGTCTTCTGACTGTCCATTCACGGACATCCACTCCCGTGCTTGTCGCAATTCTTATTGGATGCCAATTCCGGTAAGGTGGTGATTTCGGGGTGAAGTTAAGACAATAAAGCGATCGTCTCTCTACGATGTGGACCGTCATATGCCTGAACCTGTGATCGGAGGCACCAGTCGCCCAATACCTTGGATATACTCGGATGACTCATGTTCAACCATCAACGACATAGCTTTGATTGTTCCCCTCTTGCAACAAAGCAACATTACTCGACTTGTTTCTGTAGGCGTGGTGTCCATTTGGGTAAGTGAATTAGACGCGATGTACACCGGTCAACTTCTGATGAGGAATTTTTGGAACACAATGTTTTTATAGGCAATGAGCGCGTGCAGACCAATCATGACATTGCAAGCTTTTGAAAGCAGTGCTCGTATGAGGCCCGATATCACGTTGCAATTTTGTTGGATATTGACTTATATCGTACCATTTGAAAGTTTATTCGATACAAATACATTCCTCTCTGACATAATTTTGACAACAAATGTAAATATTACCGTTGAGTCGATTTTTTTTTTGCTCTCCAGTGTATTATGCATTCTCAATATTTCCTTACTTTCAAGTAACTGTCTTTTAGGGATGTCGTATCAAACCCAGAGTAGCTTGTAAGGATAGACAACCATTTTGCTTCTTACTGAAGTAAAGATCTAGGTTTTTGCTTGCAATGGTACAATCATTTCTTTTTTGCTGCGGTTAAAAGAAAAAGAAGTCATTTAAAGTGCGAGTGAAACAAGAAATACTCAGTGTAAATCAAAAACAAATTTTTAAAATTAGGAAATGAAGAATTCAATATTGAACTGCATTAAATAAATAAAAAAAGGTCAGTGATGATTTTCAAAAAAGAGTCTCAAAATATCCATTTTATCACCCCCCCCCCTTTAAAAATTACCACCTGGGGCGACTTCTTAATTTTTCAGCTACTCAAAAAAGATAAACAGGGAAAGATAAGGTACCTGCTGTTGTATTTGCTTAAAAAAAAAAAAAACCTAAAGCGGAAGGATACGTAGCAAAACGAAACATTCATTAATAAAAAAAACATTCTAAAGTGAATTTTATGATTTTATGTGAATCCTCTTTTATATTTTGTCCAGGAAAACGGTCTAGCTCTACGAACGCTTTATGAGCCTTTAATCAAATAACCAATTTGCTCTCATGACCCACTTCCATCAACATCGTCTGCTGATGTATGGACACAAAGATGCTGGCTTCATTGATTTTGTCTGAGATATCTTGACTCTGTATTTTTTACGTTTCGATCCATTTTTCTTTCTTTCTTTCTTTTTTTTGATAGGCCTATATTGCTGTCCTTCATGGCTATACGACGTATATCATTGGCTCCTCCTTCGCACCGGTATTTTAAAACACTAATTTCTAACCTTCTATCTTATAGCTACAAGGGATGCAGATGTATTCAAAACTATTCAAAACATGCCAGGAATTTTCTCCTGTCTGCGCCACAGAGTTTGACGTGTCGAATAAAGTAGAGATAATACTTTGAACAAATTAACAAATTAAACTACTATAAAAGTTTCAGCATATCCGAAGTTCAAGCCTGTCTGAAAAAAATTTTATTTGGTTCTAAATTTTTGCTAAACAATTTCAATACCGGTATATCCATTACAAAACGTGTATTTTTAGTCACAATTTGTGGATTTTATTTTTCTGTGCAAATTCCCCATTTAACAGATTAATTTCGGAAGAGAATAATAAAACCATTCCCTTAAACTTTCCAACTTCCGCCCTCCACTTCCTTTAATTTTTATAGCTAAATGTTAAATATATGCTACGAGTTAAAATCTGAAAATCAACAATTGACACGAATGCTAAAAAAAAAATCCCTTTCAGTGTAGATCACAACATCTAATGTTATTGATAATATATCCAAATTTATAATTTATCCAACACCCAGGACATTGTTCCTCAAATTCGTGAGGAAGTTTGATATTAAATCTTACATTATAATTTTATTTTTCCCCTTACGTTTTTTTTCTATTTATGTTTAATACTTCGATTACCTGTCCTGGAGAGGTACCGAAACCATAACGGATAATAAAAGTATTTACATACAATACTCAAATCATCTAACGTGTTTATTTTATTATGTAATAAGTAATTTAATGAAATCTAATTAACTTTCATTACTTTTATTATTTTTTTTTTGGATTAATAGGTCATCAAAAAATTATAGTAGAGATATCTACGAACTACGTATTACGGCATATAGTATGAAGTGAAGGTTAAGAGAAACTGACGATAACCGAAGTTCTACTTTAATTAATTCTTCAGTCACATCCTGAGTCCTGCGTCTTATTTAAATAATTTGGAGTTTTTAACTGCGTCACACGAGTTTCAATTCTTTCGAGCTCTCTCACTTGATGAGCGGTGAAACCTCGAAACAGATCCGTCCTACTGAAAACAGTTGATATTTATGATGCTTTTAAGTGAGAGAAACATAAAGGAAAATTCCACTAATTTATTTGAAACGAAGCTCAGTAAAAGAAATACTAGGATGTAACTAATAAATTCATTAAATGCTTTCAGTTGCAGGTATTTTTCTCAATGGTTAATTTACATTTTCCGTTTTCGTTATTTTACGTTCAACTACATTGTTCCTAATCACAAGTTCTTTCAATTTCTTAACTTTAAATGAAGAACCAGGATTGGATTACATCCGCTCATTAATTCAAATCCCATTATCCTTTCTAATCTACTGGAAATATTTAATTAAAGTCCTCGCGCTCAAAGATGAATCTCCCAGAATGCAAAGTAGATTATAGATTGTCCTTTCCTGGCCCTTCGCTAACATTGAAATAGAAGAGAAGCGACCTCTTCTATTTCAATGTTAGCGAAGGGCCAGGAAAGGACAATCTGTAATCTGCTTTGCATTCTGGGAGATAAATCTTTGAGCGTGAGGACTTTATGTAGATGATACTAGACGACTACCCGTCTCTTCGCTCCGGAAGCCACGCGTATGTGACAGAAAACAACATTTTATTTATTCAAAAAGAAACAAATTACATCCAACAAACTAAAAACTAAAAATAAATTAAAGCTTAAATTAAATGCAATACAATATCGAAATTCATTTGTGACTATCGGAAATTTGCGCAGTTGAGTTGACCAAGTGCAAAACTCCTGTTACCTAGCAACGCGCGTGCGAAGGTCAATTAAATGCGCAATTCAATTGTTGCGGATGTATCCACACAAGATGTTTTTTTAATTATATAGATTCTGTTCACAAACTTCTATTTCTTTCGAAAATTGTTTCCCAGCACTGAATTTCCTCAAAATTACGATTAACTATCTGAAATCAGAGATCTATGAAGTTATCTTTTGCTTAGAGGTTTCTAGATCTGTCTCGTACTTAAACTACGTACTAAAATGGCGTATTAGTATAATTTTGATAATATCTCATAAGTTGCACCGGAGAGATCAAACACTTGTAAATGCACATTTTATTCGAAATATGTTGTAAATCCGCCCGTAAATCAAAATAATTATTTCTAGTTGGAGATTTTAGTTGTAGGTTTTATTAAAAGGAACACGCTTCTCAATTGGGTACATATCGGGCCTCCGGGTGAGGAATTGTATAGCCTGCGAAGGATTTTATTCGGGGGTAGGTCCAAGTTAAGGAGCCGACCTCGAACAAAAAAAAAAGGTTTCGAATTTTTTGAGGGGAGCGGGCAGAAGGACCCCCGGTCTCCCATATACATATATCTACGGCAAAACTACCATATCCATTACCATCACAACAATTACAAATCTTAGGAATTTGGAACTTCAGTGATAGATGAATATTAACCAAAGTGGCACTTACAGATTTTGGTCCACCAATGAGGAATGAGCACAGACCCAAAGTTGGCAATGTTTGAATATTTTTAACATTTTTTACATGATAAATAAACACATAAATAAACATGATAAATAAGATTCCCATAAAAATTGAAAGTTTACTGTTAACTTCCGATTATATTATCATGACGCTTTCATGGGAATATCAAATAATTGATACGTCAACTATATACAGACAGATAGGTAGATATATCTTTATTACAATATCAGAGCAAAACACTACTGGTCAGTAGACCCTTTGGTACTGCGTCATGCCGCCCCTAAAGTGGATACTTGCGGGCGGTACAGCCTGGTATAATCATAGAGACGTCTAATGCTATCCTGCGAAAGATCTTCCCTTATAGCTGTTGCAGCTCCTGATCGCTCATACCCGTTGATGGGCAACAAGTCTGGAGGGCGAAGGAAGGGTGTCGACAGCACTGAGGTGGTAGTCCAGGGAAACCGGTGCTGTATGTGGGCCGGCATCATCTTGTTGGAAAATGGATCTCTGTAGCAGCTCATTGAAGGGAAGCACATGAGGCCGCAGAATCTCCTGAATGTCAATGTTCCGCTGATCACTACCAGCGAAGATCAAGAATCGTAGGAGATGACTCCCCATGACGTCAACTAGTCCTGGCGACTCTTCGCTCAAACATGAAGTTTGGATTGGTAGTCGAATACGGTGATAATCCGTGTTCTGGATTCCTCACTAAACACGATTCCACAGCAACCCACTCACTACATCATTGCATACGAAGTCCGCCGATGGTGGGGGTGTTAATGGCAGACAGTGTAACGGACACCGAGAATGCAAGTCGCCTCGCATTTATACAGGTAAACATTCTAGTGATGCCCCTACACGTCTTTGGATGGTGGACAGGGATCCCTTTGGGTGGTACGCGCCTGTCGGACGGTGGTACGATCCTCTCTTCTCGTAGTCTCCGTAGATCTCTCCAATGCCTTCCTAAGCGTGTATGTTCCCTCACGAATCCACTCGGAGATCTCCACAGCCACACTGATTATAAAGCATACAGCGATCATATGACGGCCATTCACATCACCACAACCCTAGCGACAATTACACCCCTGGTGGCAATCGCAGCCCAACTGCAATCAGTAGTACAACTACCTGTGACGGAATTTCGTTGTTCCCGGATGCACATTACCATTCTGTACATTGATTGAAACTTGGAAACTGTAAGCTTGGCTGTTCGGCGCGTGACGTAACAAGATGGCGTCAGAGCGCTCGATCGAAATCACGCCTTTTGCAGCGACCCATCATTTAATTTCCTATTTTAACCGAGGTAAGGTAATTTTTAAAATTTTTCAACATAAACATCCTGGAGGGCGTGAAACCTCAATTTGCCTAACTTACAGCTAATCGGCACACACCATTCGTTCGGGCGATATTGCCGCTTCGCGCCAACAGCTTGAGCTCATACTAAATTAAATATTTTTCCACTCATCTATCGTGAAATAAATAGAAAAAAAAAAATTAAATCCTCAGTCAGTTAATCCTCACCACAATTCATTTACACGACGACTTCCAGAGGGAAGGAGCGGTTTTTTAAAGGGGGTTAAGAACTTGAAAAAGGATCTAGAAGTAAGAGGATCCGAATACGTACGTTGTTTTATTATTATGTTTTAACGTTTTAATCTTTGTAATTTTGTGCTTGTTCATTGGATTTGTAAATTAAATTAAAAAAATTAAATTACTTCCTATTGTTGCCTTATTCTCAGATCTCTCAACGATTTCGTTAATGAATGTGGCTGGAAGGAATTTCAAACGATGGATCGCTGTAGAAGGCATGATTTCGATCTAGCGCGCAGGCGCCATCCTGTTTCGTCACGCACCGAATAGCCAATCGGCAGCGCTTACTGCTTCCGATGTTTCATATGTAAAGAATGGTTGTACGCTTCCGGATCGTGTTGGGTGCGCTAATTTTTTTGGCAATGAATGCATTACATTCGAAAATAAAAGATTGTGTAGCATTTTCTACTATTTTTTTTTTTTTGTTTGGTTAGAAAGTCATTGTTTGGTTTATAACTCTCTCCATTTTTATTTTTTTTAATGGTTGTTCGGTTATGGCCATATCACAACAACCCTTTTCAATCCTAATTTATGGGCACGCCTATTATATATATATATATATAATTTTGTGTTTGTGTGTGTGTCTTAATTTTATTATTATTAGAAAAATATTTTATTTTAAAAATTAAAAAAAAATCGATTTCTTTAATTGTAAAAAAAATAATAATAAAAACTATCTAAAAAGTTACTTAACCGGAGTTGCCATTTTGTTTGTTAATTGTGGTTTCTAATCTTTGCAGACGTAAACTCTAACAAATTCTTTTGACCTACATGAAATGCGCCCATCATAAACTCTTTCTCTTTTTGTTGTTTAAGTCTTATATTGATTTGCCCCAGATATGTATCACTGCCAAGTCTCCTAATTGTTGTGGGTCAATGTTTAATTAAGGTAATTGTGTTATAATGTATTCCATTCTAATATGATTAATTCAGTGTTATTATATGATGGGATCATACGCACTTTGTTTATTGCTATTTTATTCAGATATTTTCGATTCTCTCTTTAGTTATTTCTATCGTTTAAAGCACAGTTTTATTTCACTTTTTTACTGCGATGAGAAGGCCTTTAGTAGTAATGAAAATATTATTACTGAAGTAGTGCGTAGCTACATTATTGTGGTTCTCAGTATTTTTGCCCTTACCGAGACGATAGGCCTATCTAAATAAAAGGATTATCAATAAATTTCTAAAAATGAATAGAAATTGTAAAGTATATTTATAATTTAAGTAATAATAATACTTAATAATAATAATAATATAATTTTAGAAGCTATGTAATTATAAATATATATATATTGTATATTAAACAGATAAATTGTAAGTTAAAACTCATTGATAATTGTGTAGATCCAAATTTATTCTTCATTATCTTAAGATAATTATGATATTTTCACGGATAGAAACATTATCTTCGACATGATATTCAAATCACAAATCTTCTTTTGAAATATTTTAGGTAACTAAATATAATAAAGACTAAAATTTAATAAAAATATTACTTATTGTATTTTATCTGTTGATTTCTTATCTGCAAATATATCAAAAAGTCAGTTGAAATCGATAGATTTCGTTAAATATCATATTCTTCAGTTAAGTAGATAATTCGTTAAATCGATTTTGATCAGTTGTATTCTTACGTGTTTCAATTTGTTAAGTTTTCTTTTTTTTAGGGGGCGGGGGAGGGATCACAATACAAGCATCTTTGGTTCCTGATGAATGACGTAAGTTGAAAACGGACATAATTTGAAGCACTACTTTATTTTTCATTTATCAATCTAAGTACTGCACTGCAATCATCATAACTGAAAGTAAATAATGCATTTATAACTAAAACAAACAATAATAAATAAACAAGAAATAAAAATGTATGATGCGCATGTGAGAATGAATTACTTTATTAAAGCAACTATAGCTTTAATATTTCCATGTCCCACCCCAGGGATAGCTTATGGGACTCGTTAGCATAGAATGCTTCGCAGTTTTTCTATTCTATAGAACTGTCTTACAAAGAGGTGAAGAAAAGACTAGAAAAATCTTTACTGACCTTAACCTTCGTTTTCTTAATTGGGCTGATGGATGTCGTTGGCGAAAAAAAAAATGGCGATGTAGGTGGACGTTAATCGGACGTAAGTCCGAGCAAACGGACGCAAGCTCTTAATTGAAAGAACAAGATCTTAATTGAAAACAGACGTAAGTCCGAAGCGACGTAATTCGGAATAGGACTGTACATTTTTAATGCTTTTTTTTTTATTATTATTAAAATTAAATCGTAAACTTCACGAATACAAGACTCGCATTAGGAGGATCAATGGCTTCCAAACGAAAGACTGTCCCATTTTATTTTATTTTTTTTTAAATTTCTTGTTTTAATTTTTCTATTGATGTTATTTTCCAATTGTCAAACAACAACTTCAGAATATATGAGTACAAGATGAGTTTGCAAGATGAGTACATAAAGTTAAAGCCAAAGTAATTATTGGTTCAATACTGTATTTGAAGCGAGGCTAATGTAGTGGAAATTCGTCAGATGTATGTTTTCTGAAATTTTCCAACAATTCTTAAATGCTCTACGTTGCTGAAGTTTAGGGAAGTTTGGGAATTATTAAAATCTGCCTCTGTATTCATTATAGCTAGTTGTTTTGTTTTTTTTGAGCTTGGGACTAAATGATCAAAAGGTATCTTAATATTCAAGGGTCTTGTTTTCCAACCAAAAAAAATAAATAATAAAAACAGTAGGATATTATTTTGCTTCCCTCTTTCGTCCCCTTTATCCTCATCCCCAGCTAAATAAACTGCTTTCCCTAAGCGATTATCAGTCAATTTTGAATGTATTTCCCAAGACTTCAAATTTTAGAGTTTATTTCCAAAAGAAAAATGAATCCCAAATTTTTGGTGTCTTTTTATATTTCCTCAAATATTTACTTAATATTTTCCTTCTTTGACTCTGTATTTAAAAATGAGTGTAAACTAACAACATATGGACTTCTCAGAAGCCAATCAGATTAAGTCAATAAACCAAAAAATGAAATAGGTTTTTTAAAATTACATACCAAAAAATAACAACGCTTGTAAATTTGAAGAATGAATTTTTTATTGAAAGATAACATAACTATAAACTTGGAGGAGTGATTTGGGCACTTTGTCAACCGAAAGTATAAACATTAGAGCATGACTTACAGAAAAAAATTCAATTTAAAACAAAATGACTTAATCTGATTGGTTTCTGAACAGTCCATATATCAAGAAGGAAGTTACCAAGGGGTTAGAATTTTGATGACTTTTGATATGTAGATCATATTCAAATTCTTTACTGTTATTGCTGATGTAGTTCAATAATTTGTATCTATATCATGTCTGTTATTCATCAGCTGATACTGTACTATCAGCAACAACAAATAAATATTTATCAGTTCCATTATTTGAATAAAATTAAAAAAAGAGAAAAAGAACTCATTGAAGTCTCATAATTAAGCGCTTTCACATTTAGAGTCTTTACTAATATTCTTGAGTTTTAACTTATTCCAAACCAGTGATCACTATGCTAAAGAAATAGTAGTAATGTTTAACTCTTGAGATTCAGGCTGACGGCTTGTAAATTTTGTGTCCTTTCGCCTTGTATTGGGTTGACCAGAAAGTTCGTTTTTAATGCCCGCGTCACACCAGCCTATTTTTTTCAACATTGTTTTGCTACACTGAAATTCCCCCTTCCTTGCTTTCCACCGTCTCGACGAAATATGGTGAAACAGTGCATATGATTGGCAGAGCGCCAGCCAATCAGAGTTGAGCTTAAAAGATTTTGGCGGTTTACTCCATAGCTACGAAAAGACGGCGTTTAATCTTTTTTTGGAGGCTAAAATCGTGTTTCGGCAACGCAATTTAGGTAGAATTTGAAATGACTTTTAGTAAGCTGTCATTCTGTTCGAAACTAATTGTAAATTGTATTCAAGCATCTTTACTATTTGCGAAAGCGAACTGAATTTCGGCTGAAAAGAGCGGGTATCCCATAAGCCCCTGCGGCCTTTCACGCAGCTCAAGAAGAAATGAAATCTCTCTTTAAAAATTTGACATCTGCACATTTTGACGCATAGAATTAATTTATTTCAGTAAAAATATTGTTTATTTTCGAAAAATAATCTCCTCACTGTGATATTTAATTCTAATAGCCTTCGGATTCACTCGATACGATAGCCAAAAGACGCTGGTCGACTCCTTCGGGCTCGTAGCTGGTCGGTTCTGATTGGTGCTCATTAATGAGCATCACTGAAAACAACGTTCCGTTTAGAACCGTTCTTAAATTTTTTCAATGATGGATTCATGGTCAAGTCAGGCAAATCACACGATCATAGACCTCAAATATAGGGCCAATGAGTGAAAACAATGATGAAGAATAGGCTGGTGTGACGCGGGCATTAGTAAAAATAAAAGACACATTTTTCATTGTCACAATGATTTTATTGCATAACGTCTTAAACGGTTGTTCCATTATCGTCTCCATCTTTCAGGCAACTTCATAATTCCATCTTCCCGAAACTTTTTATCTTTTTGAAAAAAAAAAAAAATGTTCCAGGTGCCTTTGGTATCTTCCAGGGAATTGGATTTTTTCCATTAAGAGAATTTTGTGGAGATCGGAATAAATGGAAATCCGATGGTGCAATGTCTGGTGAATATAACGGCTGAATCAGAACTTCCCAGCCAAGCTGTAAATTTTTGTCTGGTTATCAAAGAAACACGCGGTCTTAAGTGCTTATTGTCTTCCATCTTCAATATTAAATTGGCGACATAAAATTCACAAATTTTGATCAGTTTTTGTTTTAAATGCACATTGATATAACAGCTGTCACAATACAATCTAACAAAATGTTGTCGAATGCCGTTTAAGACACTTACGCCCAACTAGAGCCAACTTACGTAAAAAAAAACAGAAGGAACTTTTTGGCCAACCCAATATAATGTAGACACAAGGCCGACCAATACAGTAAACGAGATAGGCGAGACAGAGGCGCCGATTTGTGGAAGGATTTGACTGGAATCATTCACATTGCTTTTATAATTGGAGCGGACAAAGTGTCGACGAATTTTACTTAACTTTAAAGTCTTTCCCCATTTTAAAGACTGGAATATTCTGATACTCTCTCAGAACTTAGTATGATTAGCAGACTCGTGGAATATCACAGGTTTGGACAGTCACAGACTCGCTCATAATCACAACAGATTCTTGAACCATACAGATAGCCAAGATTGCAGATCTTACGAGAAATAACCTCACTGAAGTTAAAAATGTTAGGTGAAGTGAAGTTAAATGTTTACTGAATAATTTCTCGGAAATGTGCGTGTTTTCGAAAAAAAAAATTAAAAACGGCATCAACATAAAGTTTTAAAGGTTTTACCTTTAATCTCCGGCATAGAAAAGCCTTTGCCTTTACGAGAATTTATTACATACCAGAAGTAAACAAAGCACTATTTGGTAAATCATAAAATTATTTATCGTCGGAAGTCGAAATAAAAAGAGTAGTTTTAGACAAGATCTACATTGATTTTAATACATGTGTAGGTAAAATGTCAAAGTCCAAAAAAGAAAATCACCATATATCTTCTGGCACGATAACTTAAAAACTTTTGTTCTCAAAAATGTGAAAATTTTTATGGCTGCCAAATGCAAGATCTTTCATATTTTTCGTATTTATTTGGTCCATAGATAATCAGTAGTGAGTAAAAAGCACTTCTATGTATGTCTTAACGCTATAATTTTATTAATTCAAAAATTAAATATCTTTTTTAGCTGAAAATTTAATTGTATTGTCCGACCACGATAACGTGACGATTCGACATTAGCGCCCCACGACGTCAGCACTAACCTCTCTCAGAGGTTCCGAAGTATATTACGTTACAGCTTTAAAAACAAAACAAAAACAAGAATTTAGTTTTAATTTTTTGACGTCGGTACGCACCGAAGTGCGCGCTTCGTATCCGAAGCCTCCGTGTTCCAGGGAGCGCTAGTGTTCCCAAGATGGCGAACCCCTAGCAGATCCCCTAGAATTTCAAGGGAAAGATACTGGGGTGGTTTCCCGTGGCCTTCCCCAGGACGCCATCAAGGAATGACGTCAGACCGAAGAGAAAGTGAAGAAGAGGCTGGACATCACAGGAAAGGAAATTGCAACAGCCATGCCACTGCCGGGATTCGAACTCAGGTACTGGCGCACTGGTCGCCACGGCTGGCCGCCGCCGAGACCGCACGGCCACGCCAGCATGGCAGTTTTAATTTTAGTCCTCCATTTTCCAATTCCTTTCGTAAATAATCTTCAACCTGTAAAATAATTTTTCGAGCACTGCTCTGTAAAAATACTGTGGGCTGACATTTGAGGGAAATTAATAGAGACCTGTGCACTTTGAGGAGCGCTTGTTTGTGATTGGCTGAAAACCAGAGACGTCACAATCACGTGGGGCTCCTTCCGATCGTCACGTTATCGTGGTCGGACTATAGACAGAACTATTTGACGCTAATCGTCTTGTAGATAGGGCCAAACAACATTGTTACAGATTACATAATTATCCTAGGAAGTAGAAAATTTAACGGCATATTTAGCCTATCCACTGTTGAGTGTGAAATAGTATACTGCAACTGGGAAACTCAGGGGAAAACCTGGGGTGTGTAATGTGGGTTTAGAATGGATATAGAGTAGGCACTAGGACTTCCGATGGTCTTTCGCAGATTATAAATCTCCATTTTCTCTCTTATTATTGTTCATGACCTTCATCTGAAACTTCTTTACGAATTTTGAATCAAAATGAATCAAAACAAACAAAAATTAAACTCAATTGTCTAGTCCAAAACAAAAGAATGAATGTCTGTCAGTACCTAGTTATGTTTTAGTAAGAGCAAATGACGGTGTCAGATTAGTGAAGATGGATTGAATGACTGTTTACAAATGCTTAATCTGACAAAGACTGTTGTGTCTCAAGTGAGAATGAACGACTTTGGAGAATGAATTCGTTGTTTTCTTTATATTGATGTCACTGTGCTCTTATCTGAGAGTCAAAGTCGAAAGATGCTTATAACCAAAATGAATGATCTCGATAAGGGATAGCAGCTTCACAAGCGACAAGAGCTGAAGATTGAATTGAAATAGAGTAAATTTAGAAATAAAGAATAGGATTGGGTATTTTAAAGATATAATTGATACAGGTGTTGATAATTAAAAAAAGAAATCGAGTGAATACTGGACGATGCCTTCACTCGTTTTGATTATTTGTCAATGGATTCCAACATAACTGTTTATAAGAATATATTTTCATCTGACCTTTGAACCTACACAGGGTAAGATGAGAATCAGTGAATATAAAAAAAACAAACATGAATGAAAAATGTTGAACTGCTGTTGATAAAACGAATGTACGGGATAGAGAACAAAGGAGAAATTTTTCTGTGAATAAGTGCTCTTTATATTGTAGATTTGGTGTAATATTTGTAAAAACGGTTGGAACAAAACGTTTTAGATATAATTTTACATCGAAATTTATGAATGTGATCAAGTGAACCCAAAAACTACTTACCTTTTTAAAGTAAAAATTGAGTAAATGATTGAAATTCCTATAAAGAAGATCTATATTGATTTTCATATAAATCGAATCAACGGAGAAAAAGTTAGTTTTCAGCGAAAAACAGCTAAAACACATTGGCAATTAACTTACAAAAAAAAAAAAAAAAAAATTTTGAGAGCTATTTTAATTTTAATCACTGATTTTGTTTAATTTAAACATGCTGAGTACATTAATAACTTTCATTTTCTTATTTAACATCAGGTTGTTGGTTGTTTTTTTTCACAAATTCAAAAGCAATAAACTTCTAAATATCCTTTAAATTAAAACATCGTAATGCAAGAACTTAATATTAAGAAAACAGTATTAGAGCAATTTGGCCAAGTTTGCAATGTCCTGATTATTTAGATATGTTGAATACAAGATTGTATTGCATTTGTATTTTTCGCTAAAAAAATTTAAAAACTCCAAACATCACTTAAAATCATTAAATGAATTGATACCACAATGGTTTCAAATGTAAATGATTTTGTCTTAAAGTGTAAGTTCTGTTTCATTTCATATTTTCCATTAATAAAAACATTTGTGATTCTTTTTGAAATTTTTTTGCCAGATTAAGCTACATTAAAGTTTTTTCAGGAACCATAGAGAGGAAATATAAAAATAACTTTAACTGCACACGCTAAAGGTTAACATTAAGTTGTTTACAATGAGTTGAAACTTCACTTTCGTTACCTCAGTCAATAGCACCGTTGTCACTTTCTTTGAAAACTTCTTTTCCCACATTTTCTTTTGTGTGTAATGTCAGATCCATCATATTTCAGCAGCCAGAAGTAATCCGCCACCATGAATGCATTCCATCGCCCCTATTATCGCCTTCGAATATCTTTGATGTCTTGGTGAAAGCTGTCACCCTGTTCCTCACTCACTGCACATTGGTTTCTGAGTTTCTCACTTATCATTGGTCCAAATGGGAAAAGAGGCCTACTTTCATATTTTCAGGCTTATATTCTAAATCTCTATAGTTTTCTAGCATATTGTTAACAATCTGTTCGTAGTTTGGGGCTTTGTAATTTCCCAAAAACTTATCAATTACTTCTTTAAAGGCAATCTAAGTGTTTCTTTCAACGAGACTCACATACTTCAAACATTTAATCTTTGGTTAGCGCCCTGATCTAAGGTTTTCTAAAGATACTTACCTTAATTTTTGCCTCTGAAAATACTAGAAACTTGCTGCTTAAGTTCTTAAAATAATTATCATTTGCAACCAAGTCAAAAGAAATTGTGTAACGGTTGCAGAAGAATTTTTTTCAACGTCCAGTATGTTCTTAGAGCCCGATATTAGTCTACTTCTTAGAGCATTATATTGTTATACAAATACCAAAATACTAAAAAAAAATGGTGTATGATAGAAAAAAAAATAATAACATTTTTGGAATCAGCATATAGTTTCATATAAACAAGTGTTAAAATCAAAACAGCAAAATAAATGTAGACCAGTATTATAATAGCATGGTTTCCGAAAATAACAAAAAAATGTAGAGACTTTCACTTCTCTGTCAAATATTTTTTTCTTTTCAGTTGATCCTTGAACTGATTTTCTTTTATCTCAATTTTCGGGATGTTTTCGTTCTTCTTATGGACTTCTTATTTCCTATCTTTTCGTTTCCTTTTTGATTAATTATCAAAATTTTTTAATCTTTTTTTTTTTTGATATTCACTTCCAATGTATTAACATGTCATACGGGTATTCAAAATTTGGCACGACAATTATTATTTTTTTTTTCAGACGTCTGCAAACCTTTTATTTCTTTTTCCAATGCACCTAAAATTCTGAAAATTTAAATATGAACTTGTGAAGCATCTGGGATTTATATTTTCTTGTTTTTAATTTTCAAAATATTCTGCAATTAATTAAATTAAAACTCTAAAACAGTTATTTTTTGGGTGTTTTCGAGGTATTACTTGGTATTTTCAACTCAAAAAATTTGACGAAAACCTGAAATGATAAAAAATTTGTAAATAATGATTTGTATTTAAAATATTTATTATTAGTGCAATAGTTAATTTTTTAAAAAATATTTTTTTTTTTTTTTTTTTTTTTTTTTAAATTGTGGGAGATTCAATTATTTTTTTTAAAAAATTAACTATTGCACTAATAATAAATATTTTAAATACAAAACATTATTTTACAAAATTTTTATCATTTCAGGTTTTCATCAAATTTTTTGAGTTGAAAATACCGAGTAATACCTCAAAAACACCCAAAAAATTGACTGTTTTAGAGTTTTAATTTAATTAATTGCAGAATATTTTGAAAATTAAAAACAAGAAAATTGAAATCTCAGATGCTTTACAAGTTCATATTTAAATTTTCAGAATTTTAGATGCACTGGGAAAAGAAATATGTAAAAGAAATAAAAGGTTTGCAATCATCTGCAGTTTCTTGAGTCAGGTTAAGAATATGGCAGTGATTTTACTTTTGTTGTTGTTGTTGAGTAGTTTTTAATTGTTTTTAATTTTGAACTAAATAAATATTTTTCGAATTATTCGAATTAAAATCATTATAGAAGTTTTTACATATTTTTTTTCTAAATATGTCAATGACACAATTATTATATTGGAAGTGAATATCACTTGGCACATGTGGATCTTTAAAAATCTGTTTATTGCAATCAGCGAGAACAAAACAATTGACTTTCGTGTATTACGAAGCCATCAAGGATAAAAAAATTTAAAACAAACACACGAAAGGGAAATGATTAATGTTGTAATTTTTCAGAAAAAAATTGATTGTGTAAAAGAGAGTTGCTAAAGAAAAATAGCGAATAATTGATTAAGAAAAAAATACATCTTGAAACGTGTAAAGTAACAGTTATACAATCGATTACTTACCTATTAACTTGTAATATTGGATTTATATCAATTGACTAAAAATGTTTACTACCTACGAGGATCAGGTAGTTCGAAACAGCCATCTTAGCATTTTTTAGTTAAAAAAAAAAATATTCTAAAATAATAATCCTTAAAAATGAGATAAAATCCTTCCTTTAGCTTTGTGCCTGTGCTTGATATCTAATTTTGAATTATTTGGGCACATTAAACATCTTTTCTTTATAATAATCCTTGTTCATGAAATGTGAGCATAATTTACAGAGTGTATAGTAATGGATATTTTTTTTTTTCTGGGAGTTGGGGGGGGGGGGGGTTATAAAAACGTTTTATTTAAAAAAAAGTAAACCTAAACTGAAAATATTGAACAATTAAAGACTTAATGTTTTTTAAGAGCAAAGTTCCAGTAAAAATAGTAAGGACCTAAACAAACAAATAAATAAATTAGGATTTTTTTTTCTTTTATTACTTAAATGATATATATGTATATAGTCCAACAGACGGATCTTGACGATCTCGTTTGCTTGAGAATTACGGAAAACACGAGATCTGGCCACTAGCCTCTTCAGGAGGTGTCAAGGTATTTAGTATCTCCTGGTGATGGAGGCTTTGGATATACCGGTTGCTTCGTTCAGCTACTCTGTCTTGAACTCTTTCTAAAGGAATGAGAGGTCCTCCATTAATTAATTCCCTCCGAAAATATTCTTCAACTTGCAATATTATTTTCCGTGCGTTGCTTCATATAGCACTGTTTCTCGACATTCTGTGAGAAGACTTGGATAGAGGCTAATCTCCCGTAAATTACGTGAAAGCGCGAAAAAACGAGATCGTCAAAATCCGTCTGTTGGACTATATGTATTTATGTACTATTAAGTAATAAAAAGAAATCCTAATTTTTATAAATATATTCTTGTGATGTTAATATGTAAATGTCCATTATTTGCATTTAAAGTGAATTTAAAAACCCACAAAAATATCCTGACATGTTGATGATGTGGCTCTAAATGCCTACCTGTTAGTTAAAATTTAAAGTCCCATTACAGGCCTATGTGGGTCTTGGATCGCGAGAGGTAAGGGTTCCGGCTTGTGCTAACCAATGGTACTAAGTTGAGGACTGGTGGTCAGTCCGACGCCCGCCCGCTCAGGAAAGGAACCCGCATTCTTCACAGGGCTGGATGGGTACCTTAGGACCAGTTTGGAGGGAAGATTCGGCGTGAAAAGAACCACCTTGGATTGAACCACTTGACTGTCGGACCCCACTTACCTATAAATTCAGTAATTTCATATAGGGATCTTGTGATTACTACCATTGCTCTAAGTTGCAGGTTCCACCATTAAAGGTATAAAATGTACATTAAGAGATATTAATCAAGATGGTAAAAAAAAAAAGCAAATGAATAAAAATAATTAAAATTCTTAAGACTAAATATTTATTTGAAATCTATATATTTATTTATTTTTTTGCATCTTAGTATAAATTTCTAAAATTACAAAAGAAATCTATCCATGTGTGCTTGAACTTCGTGGAAGGGTCTTTTCCCTGAAATGCACTTAGAATGGGTTTAATAAACGATGTGATTTTCAAACATTTACAAGCTTACCCTAACTGTATGTCCCCTGTTGGGAAAATCTTCAAATAGTCGAGAAAATCCTTTTAGAAAAGTTGGGAAAATCCTATTGTGAAAGTTTTATCCAGTCTTAATTCTGGAATTCTGTCACGTAGGTAAGACAATAATTAGGGGATTTAATGGATTTCGTGAAAAAAAAAAAAAGAGAATAATAATTAAAAAAAGTTTTCGCCGAAAAACATAATTTTTTGTGCTTTTTGTGCTCATGTTATGATTGAAATAATAGTAATAATCATATTTTTTTATTATTTTTTTTGTAAATACAAAAGATAGTTCTGTTAGGAGAACTGGAGAACCACTGCGTGCATGTAATGCTGTAAACGGCTGTTCTGACTTTCTCTGGAATGCATTATCAATCTGTTTCACTATTATTATTGTGAAATAGCTTCATAATGCATTCCAGAGAGTCGTTTACAACATTACGTGCACATAGTAGTTCTCCAGTTACCAACGCCAGAAGAAAAGAAAATATGTGTGGAGATTTACCAAGAAATGAAGACACGATTCCTCGAATACAGGGAAAGACAATTGAAAGTCAATCGTTAAACTAGGATGAGTCATGTCTACATTAATAGGAACTGGAGGGCAAATAGCTGAGTTCTGCGTGGAAAAACCAGTAGTCACCAACTCCGAAGACCAGTCTGTGAAATCGACCGGAACGGTTTTGTTTTAATACCACAAGTTAAGAACTGAGTAACAATGTTTATTGTAGAACAAGCTCATAATTCTACTTGAACTTTTTATCTTCGTGTAAAATACAACATTCTCAACGAACGTAGTATTCATCACAGGGAATTATTTCTCTCAATGATACGGTAACAATCACATTGAAATAAAGATACAGAGAGATGAAATCACTTACTAGTCTAACGCTGAACTGTGTGAGAAGACTTGGTTTCCGATTTTTAAAAATATACGGTTGGCATGAATGTCCTGCAGTATAATAATAGTAAAATGTATTATTTTCTTCCAGTTTCGTAGATAGAGGGTGTATGAAGATGAGAGAATGGAAAACTACAAAGACGAGAAGCAAGAAACAGGTTATTTGTTACACTCATGGAAATCGGTAACTAACCGATTTAGATCAATAAGTAGTTTAACATTTTTTCAGGATTTTGTTCTGCGGTTAGTGAGAAGCGAATGCGTGTGGAAGACAATTGAAATTTATTCATTAAAGTCTCATAATAAATGAATACAACAAATAACTTCTCCTTAACAATTTAATTTCGAAATTATTCTACTGAATTATTAAAATGGTCATTCACATTTCATTCTAAGCTGCTGTCTCGCTCGTCCCGCTAGTATGCGCGCAAATAATTCAAAACTAGCAGAAGCAACCGACGTTGCTCGGGACATCCATAATCAATTAGACTTCAAACTAAAATTATTAAAGTATGTAGGAAATGTCAAATAAAGAAAAATAAACCAAATAAGACATTTCCTCGCTCAGGAAATCCTTCAGTTCAAGGAATCTATACCAGAGCTTCTCAATCGGTGTGACGCGAGAGAATTCTGAGACTGATTTATACCAACAGAATGAAAGGAAAAACATGAAAAAAAAAAAATCTGATGATATATAGTACCATCGTTGGCCGCGCGGTTGGCGTTGTCGCTATGACATCGGCCTCTCACCTCTGAGTACCGGGGTTCGGTTCTCATGTGGGTTTCGTGATGGTGGCGATCCGCGCTGGGCAGGTTTTTTTCGGGGTTCTCCCGTTTCCCCTGCACTTCTCCCACCATACTTTCTCAGTCTTTCTCTCATCTGTCCTCATTTCCGTGGGATAGTACAATCCACCTCCGGTCGCAGTGCTTGGCTTCTCTGCCACCCACATTCACTACATAACACAGCATAGTACCATCACTTGTAATACTTTTCCTACAAAATATTCATCATTTGAAAGCAGAAAAAAATTAAGTCCTGTTTATCGATGGACAATAATTATTATTAATTATCGTAGAATGTTTTTATAAAGGTTTCAGTAGTGCTTCAAGAAACAATATCTCTTCGTAAATAACGTATTAATTACATTCACTTTTTGTATTTCCCACTTTCTCTTTGAAAACATAAATCATTTTGTTTTTTTAGCAAAAAGCAAGTCGAAATCCTCCAATAAACATCTGTTCACGAAATAATAAGCTCTCAGGTAACAGCAGAAATAAATTGATTGCAATGTTTACTCCATTAAATATTTTTTTCATTGCAATGACTGTCAATAACTACTTCCGGTTTCTTGGAATCATATTCTTCAAAGCTTTTTATAGCAACGGAGTTTTAATGATTAATTTGGAAAATTTTGCCTAACGATATGTGGAATCACAAGTATCGTATATTTATTTCATTAAATTTCCAAACCATTTTTCTTAAATAAACACGTACATGTTCACTGCGATTAAAAAGAATTTATAGTTTTTCTTGTAATCTCTGTGAACATGTACATGTCTATACTTAAGTATATATGAAACATGGTAGGGAAATGAAATCAGTATATGATACCTGCAGATTAAATATTTTATGCCTATCAACATTTTTTTCCCCGGGAATTAAAGGCGGGCGGGCGTCGGGCTGACCACCCGACCTCAACTTCGTCCCGTTGGTCCTAAACGCTGGGAGCCTGACCTCCTGCGACCCCCAAAAGCCTGTGTAGGCTTATCGTGGGGCACTTTAACTAACTAACTATCAACATTTTTTATTATAATTATTATTTATTTGTGAGAGTTCTATTGACAATTATCGAAAACCTCCTTGTAAAATCTTCCACTGGGTGACGGGAGATTAATGCAAAATTTAGCTGTTCAGTATTGAGACTTTAAACAAAGGGTAGAGAACCTGCAGCCTTTTGTGATACTCAGAGCGTTCATATGCACTTTCAAATTCATACGTGGTTATAGCAGGAAACCTTCATAAAAGAACAGTAAAGGATTGTATTTTAAATAAATTGAAAACTCACAGCTGAATATTTAAAACTTTTTGAGCAGATAAAAATTTAAAAAAAAAATCGATTGAAATGAAGTCATTCAAATATTTCTAATTTACAGAGTTATGTTCGTCGAAAACATGTTTTGAAACTTAATTTCCGCTAAACGAATAGCAATTTTTCTCAATACCTTCATATTATAATTCTAAAAAACGTTCTTAGAAACTTGATGTTTACTACTTTATTACTATATATGTCTTTCATGCTGTATCGGACATGTTTTATTAGTCCGTGTTGAGGTACATGAATACATGAAGCACGCAACACAATTTGCTGCCAGGTGAAGTCTCCACTACGTAATTGTGACCTTCCAATGAAAGTAAAAGGTTCCCCATCTCTGCCTTAAACGAACAGACACACAAACAGACTTTTTTTTATATAGTTTTTTATGATTTATATGTACTATTATTTCCGCTCCCCTCCTCCAAAATTAAGTTCTTAACCTGAGGTATCACTATATTTTATTTCCTAAGTCTTTTTTACAAAACATAATGTAATCTCAACTTTCTTTCTCTTTTTTTTTTTTTTAAATTTCATTTTGTTTAATGTTCTGACATTTTGTTACACTTAATAAATTTTTTGTGTTAATCGAAAAGATTGGCTTTGCTGTAGATCTTCATCAATTCTTCAGCTTTACATTTCGATATTTTGTTTTGTATATTTTGTAAAATGATATATTTTGAATATAACAAAATATCAATATTAGGAAAAGTTTGGTCGTTGTAACTAACGTTTTTAGAATAAAAAAATAATACAGAAAACTATGGAAAATAAGCCTATTTTGCAAAAGAATCTTGCATTTGGTTTATGTCAAGTCTTCGAAGTTTTTATTTTTATTTTTTTATTTTTTTTTTCTGGCTTTTTGATGCACAGAATTTACTGTGAAACCTTCTCTAAAAATTCAAACAAATTAGAATGAAAATTAAACAATTAGGAATTTCGAAATCCCCCCCCCAAAAAAAAAATAAAAATAAAAAAATTAGGGAATGAATTAAACCAACACAATATCGTCGAAAGCGCAGTGGTGCCTCAAAAGAAAAAAAATGAACAATAAAAAACTCACCAATGAAAAATTAGTGAGAAAAATTCATGTAGCAGCAATTCGTCAATGATTTTTTTAAATTTGAATTATTAATAAAACAACAATGGGGAGACCACATTTTTTACCAAGTGATATCCTGGAACGTCTGTTTCACGCTCTTTGGCGATCATCAGCCAGGAGCAGTCACCAGTAAACAACGAGGTCTCCGTACTGGGGTTAATACGAATGAGCACGACTGCGCTTCTGATGATCATTCCTATTAGCCTCAGTACGGAGACCTCGTTGTTTACTGGTGACTGCTCCTGGCTGATGATCGCCAAAGAGCGTGAACCAGCTGTTCCAGGATATCACTTGGTAAACATTTGGTCTCACTCATTGTTGTTCAATAGAAGATATGTTCATTCATTTTTTTTTTTTATTTTTCATATTCTAGGCAAGATCAAGGGGAATGTGATTGTGCGTGTTGGTAACTTTTAAATTAGTGCAACAGTGGGTGGCGAATCCCACATCTCCTCTCTTTGTAGCACTGACGAAGGCAGAGATCAAATGTCGTAATATTGTTTGGAGGTTGTGAATCTTCAGATGACGAATCGAGTCATTGCTTCATTTCTTTTTTGATAAACAGAACAGTGAAATAAACAGTTTATTCAATGAACTAAATAAATCAATCATGGATGATCGGTGATCGTAATAACTTCCATTCAATTCATTTGAATAAATTACACCAATAGTTGATCCTGTAGGATCAACAAACTAGCGTGAACAAATCACGAAATCTATTCTTTAGAGAATTATGAATACTCTTTGGTCATATTTAAATGAATGTAGGGTTTTCTTAAAAAAAAAAGTTAAAAATAATATATTTTGATGTTCTAGTACCAGTTAAGATTTGTTGATAAAATAACGAAGATATTATTTAAACACTTCATTACAAGATATCAAAATATTAACCAATTTATTAAAAAGAAAAGAAATTTGGATTTTGTTGTTAATTTTTAAAAACACTTAAATATTAAGTAGACATTTGAAACAACAACAGCAGTAAAATTGAATGGCTTTCCACTGAGGGTTCGTTTATTTGTTAAGGCTAAAATACTAGTTCAAGGAAAATCCTGTTTGCTTTAAGAAACTTTTGTAGTAAGATTTTAGCTTTATGGTGCTTTTTTCTTTTCTTTTTGTTTCTCTAGATGCAGTGGGATTTCCAAATTAACCATCATTTTATTTCATTTAATTCAGAATGTGCTAAATCCTTTAGTAATGGTAAACCTTGTAAACGTTCACTTCTAATCTCTCTTGAGGAAGTAGATACAAAATAATTGTTTTATGTTTGATATTGAGACTTGATGGTAATTTAATTTTAAAAATTTTAAAAGATCTGTTGAATTCTTTGATTGATGTTAACATTGGGATCAAAGTCATTTCACTGTCTTTGTTGTTTTACTTAGATTTTTAATATTATTTTTTTTTTTTTTTTAATTTTTCAGTCATCCAACGATAACAGTTATCAACTAGACATTGATTAAACATTAAAAAAAAAAACACACACACACACACACATCGAGGTTTGTTTTTTACTGTCAATTGCTGAAAATTGTGATTTTTTTTTTTTTTTTTTTAGCTTTTTTTTCCTAATAAAGAAAAAGTGAAAATTGGAAGAAATTTACAAAACATTCGGCAACGTAGAACGCAAGATTTTTTTATATTAAAAATGTTTAGGAATCCAGGACCATACACACCAATATAAAAACAGGATAAACTTTATAAACATAACAGGAGTGACATATTGGTATGTATGGTACTGGATTCCTAATTATTATTGTTTTTTACACACAATGAATCCTAATTAAAAATGCTTATTTGTATGAAATTATTTTGACTATAGTTACTATTTAAATTTATATATTCTAAAAATATTTTAATGAGTTAGAAAACTTTCGACAAAATTAATTTTGTCTTTTTATTTTATCAAATGCTTATTTCCAAAGAGAATCATGACGTGAGCTTCTTCTCGACAGATTCAAGTGAAGTATGGTTAACTAGTTATGGTGGTCTCCTGAGTGTTTTGGTTTTTAAATATAAAATAATTCTAATAATAGGAAGTGAGAGAGCGCAGGAAGCCATCCCAAGGACAAGGAACGCTGCTCTCCGCAGTTTCTCTATTGTCCACCAGGGCGGAACCACCACTAACGCGTGAACCAATCAGGTGGCTTATGAGGGTGGCGTGATCGCGTTCCGACAGCCAAGAAAAAAACTAACAGCCGCTGGATGACGGAACTTCATTGAACAACACTTGTGTCACATCACCCCACATTTCATCAATACAAAGAAAATAAATCTACTCAATATATGTAATCATTAATGAATTTATCTGAGAATGGAAATAAAAACAGAAAATCACAGACATTTATATAATGGGGGTTTGGGGTCAAACACCTCCTCTTCCAATCGATAAGGATTATTTAACAAAATTACTGAATAAAGATTAATGTTATACTTACAATATTAATTTTGCAGTCTATTAATATTTTCTTATGAACCCCCCCCCCCCCCCCCCCACCCCCCCTCATAATTTTTTCCTCCTTTTTATCCCACATCTAGTTTACACATAAACTGCCCCGCCCCTTCTTTTGATAGTTACTGTATGTAATATAGATCCTAATGAAAACGTACGATTAATGAACGTTGAAAAAGAGTTACTTATCGTTATGCATTGAATTATTATTTTAAATAATATTTTAAATATGCAAATATATCCAGAATATCTATAAGAAAAAACTTATTGAAGACATGCTGAAAGATGTTCTGAAAATCAATTGTTTTACAGTCTATTTATGTATACATAATCAAACATCTGATTAACGTTTTATATTATAAATTTATGTTTATACAATGTTGTATTACATTCTAATTTATATTATTTATATTTTGAAATAAAAATTTTCATTTTTCAGGAGTATTTGAGCCTAGGTCAAGTTTTTTATAACACTATCTACTTATTAAACTTAAGAATAAATTATTTTTATTATTTAAAATATTCATTTCGATTAGAATAGTGAATACTCATTATTATTTTCTAATAAAATTCGTTTTCTAAATGCAATAAAATTGATTTTGTAGATAGAGTAATAATAACAAATTCTTATCAAATTGTAATTCAATTGCTACTTCAATGATTGTTCTGGACTAATCCTTTTTTAGTGATTGCCTTTATTTATTCATCCATAGTTGAGTCTACATCCGTTTTTCTTTTCTGCAATAAACGTTACAAATAAATTTCTTGTTAAATAAAGGCGAGTTTCTTTGATAATCAGGTAGCCTTACGTCATTTCAGAGACCTTATTTAGTTTATGTATTTGTGGGGCTTCACTTGAGGCAATTCTCTTTCAGCTGAACCATAATGAATTTAAGGGATTGCTTCAGCCACCATTTTCAATTTTACGTCCTTAAAGAAACAACACAATTATAAATTCGTAATAGTTACGAACTACGTAGTAGTGGTATATTTAATGGAGAGAAGGTCTACCGGAGTTTTCTTCACGTCAAAAAAAAAATCCTTTAAACTAACAGATGTTAGTTATAAATCATTCTCTGAAAGTTAGAAAATATTTATTTATTTATTGTTGAAAAATCATGATTGGTTCAACAACAACTCAGCAAAACCTTCCCCACCTCAAAAATAGGATATATATATATATATATATATATATATATATACAGTATCACTGTTACGTAGCTTTATTTTTTTATTGAATAATAATAATAATAATAATGATAATAATAATAAATCTTTCTTAGTGGATCTTTCTGTCATAACAAATTTAATTCTTTCCTTAAGTAAATGTACGATTGAAGTGAACTAAATTTCTATTTTATAAGTTATTATTATCTTAATGAGCTATTGATTAAAAATAAATAAATAAATAAATAAATAAATAAATAAATAAATAAATAAGCAGTCATGAACCGAGTATGACTTGCAGTAAGGTAGCATCCAACAGATTGTTGGTTTCGGTGTTATTTATATTCTTTAAGGTATTTTTGGATGAATATATATATAAATCCAGTTGGTGCTAAATTTCGGAAGGGATGTTTCTAATTAGAGATGTTACATCATGCTCCAGCTATTACGGAAAGAGAAAATGATGAAATACAACTCTGTCTTTACATTCGTAATTAAATAGACATGTGTATTTCTTCCTCATTACGATAGTGGACTTTGCTGTCTTGCAGCAAAATTTCGAGACGGAGTTTTTTATTATTATTATTAATAATAAATAAAGCTAACTGTAAGTCCTCAAAAGATAGCTGGAAGGGGACCATTTTATTTGGCACTTGACATAAATTATTTTGTAATTAAGGTTAAAACAGCCACAATACAGCACCAATAAACTGAAATAAGCCTTTCCAAAAAACCAGTAAAATTGTGTGGGCATCATTTCTTTTTCTGTAATTCTTTGTTATGTTGGCTTTTCAACGGAATTCGCCTTTGGCCCGAACACTGTTGGGGGTTGAACTATCGGGGTCAAAGAATCTCGGGAAAGCCTCTTTAATAAGGATAAGTAGGAAAGGAAGGGTATATCAGGAGATTTTAGCAGCAGTTTTCATTCTTTTTATTATTATTGGTCAATGGTTAGAAGTAGAGGGACATAGCAATATTTGAGACAGGAGTAATTTATAAAGATGAGAAATATCTTTCTTCTTTTTATTTTTTACTTTGCTAATGAAGCACATTAAATAAGTAAATAATAACATTTTTTATTTCCAGTTTAATCGTAATTTTTCCTTTTACTATCTTAATAAAATAACCTACGATACAAATAACTTGCATTGAGGGATACGGTTATCAGTTTACACCGAATGCAGTTCTTTAATTATTGCGTTTTTTAGATAAACCAGTGCTAAAATTTCGATTAAAAATCATTTCCGAGAATTTAAACACGATACAAAATTATAAACATCAGATACATTAAGCTTAAGTGCTTTCAAAATATCTATTCAAGGAACTTGAGTCAAAATGATGTATTATTTTCTATTTTAGTTAAACTAAATTATGTTTCAAGTACTCTCGGTGGCAGTAAAACTGCCTACGTGGTGCTAAATATTTGCAATTATTTATTTATTTATTTTTAATCGTTACAATTTTAGCTTGAGAATTGCTTCTATGTTATGTAAACACAGATGCACCAGGATTTGCTCCTTGGCTTCTATTTTGATTGTCATTTACTCTATATTGCGTGATTAAATTTGGCCGAGGTGTCAGTGACAGAGGTCAAGCTAATCAGAGCATCTCCAAATGTTGGGCCAGGGTCAACGTTGCATCTTCTCTTAATTCGCACATGCGTGGAAAAAAAAAGCTAACAAATACATATTTTTTTTTTTAATCTCTGTCCTTCTCAACTTACGTCTCTATTTAAACAATTCTGCCTCCCCTAAATGTCTGACGTTGAAGTAGGTCAAACCAGTGGAATCACCTCTACAAGTTCAACCTGCTGAGGCCACAAGCGAATGTTTCAAAGGGCACGAGGTCCGGCTGTAAGATTCACAAAAGAAATTCAAACTAAGAATAAACCGTTTGTTCATCATCAAAACCTCATCAGTTTAAATAAAGTTTATTTATTTTTCCCCTCCCCATCGAGGATCTTAAAAAAACTATTTCAGTATTTACTTTTGTCTCTATAACAGCTTTCACAAAAACTGTTAAGACATCTCTATTTAAATGCTTACTTTATTCCAAAACAAATATAAACTCTCCAGAATTGACCAATATTTCGTCAATCTAACTGATAATTGTAATGGTTTGAGAGAGGTAAAGATTCTTTTCTTTCTCCTCTTATTTATTTTATATATTTTTAGACTTTTTCTAGGTCTCAAACATAAAGAAACTATCAGTTAGATTGACGAAAAATTGGTCATTCTGGAGAGTTTTTATTTGTTTTGGAATAAAGGCAGCATTTCTATAACAACTTATTTATAATTTGAATATTTTTAAAAATTACGTTTCATTTAAGCTTATGTATTTACTTAACTCATTTAAGAGAATTGTAAATCATTAAAAAAGCGTTTTTCACTGTTTGCTCATTTTTTTCTTTAGGTTATTTGTATTTTAATAAGTATCTATAAAGTCGTTTATTTTTAATTAAAGAGTTCATTAAAGCCAGTCTTTTTAATATAACTTATGCTTTAAGAACAATAATGAACTTTAAAAAAAAAATATAAACATGAAGAATTATCATAAGCTGGATTGTGTGTAAAAGTCGAAATCTCCTTAATTCAAGCATTTAAAAGATAATCATTTTTGTTTCCTTTGTTTTAAAAATATTTAATACCTATCTGCGAAGCATAAGATTTCTTTTAAACTTAAAAAGGATTTCTTTCCGGGTAAAATTAGGTCAGTGATTTTTTTTTACTTCTCTTTTTGTGATGAACCAAACAAAACATCCAAGTGCTTTGGAAAGATGGTCAGTCAACAGTGAAAGAAGTTAATCAGTTTTTATAAGCAATCCTCTTATATTGTTTTCAGCCAAATAGTTGAGCTAACAGATTATTTCTTAAACATCTACCCCGATGTAATTTTTTGGTTCTTTTAGTTGGTAAGAGCAGAAAAATAGGTTGGAAATAATTATGCGTATAAACTGTAGAATCTCGTATTCGTTCTGATGCAACTACTTAAATCGATTTCAAACTTAAAAGCAACGCAGTTTGTCCCTTTGAATCAAGTACAGTTGCTCAGGCCAGTGACGCCTATCTCCCAAGGTGAACAACTTCCAAAGCAGCCGTTACATCATTTCCCCAATGGCGTTTATATTAAAACTAAATAAACAAAAACAAGTCAAATTTTTTTTTTTACAATTTCTCATTCTATATTTGTGCAATTACTGTACATAAACTTTATCACCTCCAGCTTTCTTTATAAAAGAAAAAGAAAAAAAATAATGGAATTCATGGTTACATAATGCACGAGATTTGTACATTTTACATTCAAAAAACATAATAAATAATTATTTGCAAAGAGAAAAAAAAAAGGTATATCTACAATAACTAAAAGCTGGAATAAAATTCTTTTTCACAGGAGAAAAAAAAAAAATAATAATTTTAACTAAAACATAAAAACGTAACCCAACACAGAAATCCAAGTACAGTGTAACAAGAACATTTAAATAAAAAATATATAATAAAGTTAAAGTTCTTAAATAATTAAAAGTCTTTAGAATCTGTGCAGATTCATGGATTGCTATCTGCACTTCAATCCCTTCACCATTATCATCTCCCTGAGGGAAAATCAAAGTTCTCCTGCCTAGAGGAACTTTTTCACTGTCTTTTTTAATTGGAATTGGTTGACACAACCATCACAGATGTTATTCAAAGTTAATTCAAAGTATTTGACTAAGATGTCCCCTTGGCCGGGTTCCAGTCTTAAGCCTAATACTAACAACACAGGGGTTTTATATCTCCTGTTGGAAGACGTCCTCGAGATTACTCAGTTCTTGAGATTTTTTTTTTGTTTGTTTGTTATTAATTATTATTATTTTTTTTTTTGGAAAGGATTTTTTAAGTTTTCTAAAAATACAAAGCTATGAGCAACGAAATGGGCTTACAGAATAAGATTGTGGAGAGGATCCGTCTTCGAGGGGGGAAATAAGGTCTAGGCTTCCGGTTTGTTAGTTCCAAATGATAGGCCTAACTACACACTTTTGGAATTGGTGAAACTGGAATCGTAGACTGGTCAGCAGATCCCAATTGCTAAAAAAACAGTTCGAAATCACACTTTGAACAACTACGAGGCTCCGCCGACTTCATCTTGATATCTTGTTGAGAGGAAGTTGGCGGCATCGGTTAGTTGATGTAACACCTGGAATAGACCCGTCATGTGTTGACGGAACGAAGCGGCGATTTGCGTGGACTGTTCATCGAATTCCACCCCGGAATCAAACTCCGAACTTGATTCGGACTCCACATCAGAATCGGAATACGAATGGAAAGACACCTGGGACAGACGGCGAACCGGCTTCCCCGTAGGGTTGTTGTTGTCCTTCTCCATGACGACGGCATTGTCTCCCGAACCCCAGATCAGTTCGTTTTTGACGGCGTTGAGCATCGTGTAGAAGCTGAACATATCATTGTTGGTCATCGACCGGGGAATCACGTTCGTATTGGCATTCGTAGTCTTCTCTGCGTCCGGGTTGTGAAGAGCCATATCCAAAAGTCGGCTGGGAACCATGATGGTTTCGTCCATGTTGTTCACAGCGTGTACGAAACGATCCATGGCGCTCAGAATGGACTGCTGCGAGAATTCGACCGATTCCTCGGCACGGCCTCCCTTGCGTTTATTGCGATTGATGTCCATGAGGATTCCTTTAGTCAAACCAGCGACAAACGAATCGGGAATTCCTGTACACTTCGAGTTGCGTCTAGATATATCCATGACAGTTCCAGTCCACCTTTTATATTCAACTGAAAAAGAGACAGCCACACGTTATCAAGCAGCGACGGCGTGGTCTGCAGCAATGGCGTCACGAGGGGTGTAGCTGATTGCTCCAACGTCCGTTTTCTACAAAATGAAGCTGAAAAATTAATTTTAAAAAACAGAAATTAATTTTAAATCTTTGCAAATGATGAAAAATTTTTAAAATATTGAAATTTAATTTTTACAGATAGGATTTTTAATGTTTTTTTTCATTTTCTCCCTCCGAAAAATAGACTCGTCTAATATTGAAACGTCACACAGGCAGATATCACGCTACTTTGCGTTGTTCTGATTGGCCAACGTATGAGTGCTTGACTCCGCCTAGGCATGCTGTACACGTGAAGACTTACGGGTAAACGGATTTAAAAATAAATAATATCCAAAACAACTATTGATCAGTATTAATAGAAGTGTTTTGATTCCGTTCGAGAAATAAATAAAGTTAACTAATAAATCAGCTGTTAAGAAATATCTTAAATAAATAAAAATCACTCCAATCCAATAGTTAGTTGATAATAAGAAAGGCTAATTTTAGGGCTATTAGGACAGGAAGGATTAAAAATAAAAAATGATCCTAGATAAATTATATACCATTATTTTATTTTTAAAAAATTTTTTCCTTTTGTTTTTTTGAATATCCTAAATACCTATTAAAGTTTTTAAATTTTAGAATCGTCTTTTTAAAATTAATTCAGTATTTCTGAGATTTTTTTTTTTTTTTTTTTTTTAAAAAAAGATAATTTTAAATTTAATACCTTTTCATATTTTATAGTTTAATTCCTTCTCACTAAATTAAATGTTCCTTAATATGAATATTGATGAAGTGTTTTCATATTTAAATTAATAAAATTTAAATGTAATTTATACAATATTATATTTTATATACAAAATGAAATGTAAACAAAAATGCAAGGGAAAAAAGCTATTTTTTCCGTTGCAATTTCGTTTCTTGTTTACATTTCTTTAAATTTAAAGAAATATGCAATAAATTTCTAAAAGTAAAACCCCCGATTTATTCAAAACAGTGAAAAGATTGAAATAAATTTTTTTATTTATATATTTAACCATAAAATCAATATTTGAAAACTTAAAAGAGCGATAAAACACCATATTGATTAATGAAAAAAAAAAATATTCTAATTAAAATCAAATTGCACTGAAAAAAAAATATGTAAAAGTCTGCATACAAAGGAAGACAAAGAGCCCTGAACAGAAATTGAACATTTGTTTATTTATTACTAATATAAAAGCATTTTTATTATTATTCATTGCATTTTATGTCTTTCAAAGTAAATATCTTGTTTTGCAAGCATTGATGATTTCTTTCATTCTATTTAGAGAAATCCTTCATTGAGAAAAAAGGATTTAAAGATTAAGATAAAGAACTTTCTAATCCCAAGACATTTGAGGAAGAATTCAGAGAACTAGGTAAGAACTAAATATATAGATCTGTTCGCAGTATTGGGAATGGAATTTTTTTATTCTAGAATAAATCTTGGTTTTTTTTTTTTTTTTTTTATTAATTAATTAATTATTAAATCTATTTTGATCACCTTTTTAGAATTTTTTTCTTTTTAATTTTTATTTGACAAAGAATTATGTAATTTTCTTTTTATTAAGGTTTAAAAAAAGGAAATTGTTCTAGTTTTTTCATTTTCATTTGCGACTCGAGCTTTTTTTTCAACCCGTCTGTTTTATTTTGTTTTTACCTAAAGAAATCTGATATAAAAATATTTTTTATTAATAAGCTGAAAAAAAAAAAATGTTTGTTCAGTTTTACTTTCTATTGAATTGCAATGAATGTTTTTGCATGGAAAATTTATCAATTTATCCTATTACAAAAGTCTGCTTTCGTATTCGGATGGCAGGTGTAAGTGTTTGTAAAATTACACAATGCGTAAAATTTGTGTGGGACGCACATAACTTTTTCACATTCGATGTACATTTGGAAACAAGATTCTGTGTGGAAATGCAAGTTTGAAATCCCCATCAAAAGTTATGAGATGGGGATTGACTTTTTAAATGACCCACATTTTACAAGACTGTCCCTTATTTCAGCCAATTGTCCCGGTTTGCAATTTGGGACACCCAGAACATCATTTGAGCATTAAAAGATGCTGTTAATCTACATAAAGAAAAAAAAAATAATAATGTTTAACCTGCCGAAATAAATGTAAAAACAACTAAAAAAAAAAACCGCACAAACAAAAACAAGAAAAACTGGTTCCCGCACCCTGAGCTACCACATCTCAGGAATCTGGGACAGCTGTTTCAGCCTTTTAGGTTTCATCAGCCAGATTTCCCCTTGACGGATAGGCTCAAAAGAAAAAATATTTACTTTATGCTTATGTGGGTAATCCTTCCGAACATAACTTTTCTTTTCTTTTTTATTCAAAGAAATTTGATTAAAAAATTTAATAAAGCAATTTCAAAAACGAGTTATTTTAAAATGATAACAGTTTCATTAGGTTAACTATTTTTTTTTAGAATGTTTCGACATTAAAATTCTTTTTATTATTTACTGGTGTCACCATTTGGGCCTTTCAGAGAAGCTCAGCGCCATCTATTGCCTTTTAGAGGCGTTAGACTTGTTGTGTGAAGCCCACGTGCAACGGTTGTGCCCAAGAGATGATTGCTGCTAACTTTAGAAGCAGGATTCCACTTGCTTTTCTTTTTTATTGTCGTCTCTTGCAGACACTTTGACTTTTTGACTTCCTCAATGGGGATTTCATTTCTGTAACCTTACCTGAATAACATGATTAAAAACAGAATTTCGTCATCGTGTCTGCACGCGTTCTGCACTTGATTTTCCCATTTTCTTTTAATTGCATCACATTCATTTAGGGGGTTTGATAAATCTTTCTAGAGAAGGAAATTTAATGCTTATTTTGTTTTTCTTCAGAACTCGAATCAAAGATAAAAAGCTTTTTTTTTTTCTGAAAATTGATGAGTTAGTCACCATGTTATAGAAATGTTTTATTCGCGAAAAACCTCTTAAAGATTTCTCATTACTTCAGATGAAGGAAGTTCGTTTTGGGGATGCAGCCAATGGAGCTCAAGTCCGTTGACATTAGCATAGAAATAAACTTTTTAAGTAGGACAATTAATTGATAATTACTTAAATGCTAGTTTCATTAATAAACTCGCGAACTAATAAATATTGACTTATTAATTTTAAAATTGCTGTCAGTTTTGTATATCTATTTGAGGAAAAAAAAATGCAATTATTTTTTTTCAAAATCCTGTAAGTTTTTCAACCATTATGCATTACAGATAGATGAAGGACTTGGTTATTTTTTTTCTTACTATTATGTCTAATCTCTGCCTTTTCTCTCCGTTGTTTTTTCCTGAAAACCTCACCCACAATCTTTGTCCTGTCTACTACAACTTTATTATTATTTTTTTTTTCGTTTTGACCACATTTCGTTTCTATCTTGCAATCGTTTTGACCACATGTTCTATCCATCTTCATTTTGATCTTTTTAAGGAAGTTACTCATCCTGATAATATTCTAATTCTTACCGTTGTCTTTTATCTTCTTCATTCAGTCCCTCCATAAATATCTGCCGTTATTCTTTTTTAGTTATGGGTTTCCTGGGCCTTTGAAATTCTCCTCTTCATATTATGTATTTATTATTAGGGAATATGTATTTATTGAAAGCTTACTTTTTTTTTTTCGATTTATGAGAATTTTGCTTTTTAATACACTGATTGTTCTGCCATCTGCTATACCTCGGAATTTCTGTTTTTTTTTTATTAGATTTTAGTTTATTTCTGTGGTGTTCTAAATGTGAACATCTGTTTGAATGTGTCTTATTATTGTTTACTTTAATTATGTTTAATTTTTAAAAATTTATTTAAATTTATTATTTAAAAATTTATACTGTTGTGGGTTTTTTTATTATAAACGTTTCGATTTTAGCTTATCCGCGTTGGGATAGCATTTATAATAAATCCTTTTTCTTTTTTTTTATTTCTTATTTTAGTTTTCGAATATTGACTATGGAACTCAAATCCTTCTCCCTCAAATATGCAGTTCGGGCCCGATGCCAGATTAGATGACGGGCCCCCTCTGTAAGGTTAGGAAAGCTTTCCCATTCAGTTATTCAGGTGCTAAAACTTACTGATAGTATTTCTGATAATATATGCATGAGAAACACAAAGAATCCCACAAAGCCTAGTGAATAATAATCCTTCATTAATAATAAGAAATGTTCATCCGTTGTCCATTTATATTTGCAAAAAAAAAAAAAAAAGACATTCACAACCAGGTCTCATTGTATCATGATGCCATACGTGTGGGTGGGAGGAGGTAATTAGGACTCAATAATGTTCTCTAATTCCGTTTAATACAAAGCTAACTTTCTTTAGATACTTTAAATAAAACCTGTATAGTGGACCATCATTTAATTTGTTATTAGAATCTAAAAGGAAAAATAAAAACAGTAATTGATAAGTATAAAAATAAATAAACCATGTGCATATAACACTGTCTGCTTATCACTTCAATTTTTTATCATTTCTATTCCAATATTTGGTCTTCACCTGCGTTTGGCGTCTCAACGTTGCCTTGCTTTCTGATATTATTGTTAGTGGAGTATTTTTTTTTTTTTTTATATTATAATCTTTTTATGTCACCTTTATAATCTGTGTAAGGTTCTTTCGATATTCTTTCGTGTTTGTATAAGTTCCTTAATTCAATATTTCTACAGCTTCTATATGAAATATTTCTTTAATATCTTTTTCGTAAATAAATAAACAAAGAAAGAATGAACAGATTATTTAGTTATCAATAGTTAGTTTTTATTTTCTTTTTCTGATTTAACAGTTTTTCAGATTTTGTTTTGGATTTCTATTTTCTGTCCATTTTCAACTCTTTCCTTTTCTTCCAAGATATCTTGGGCTAATTCAGTTCTCTTGTATTTGTTTGTTATTCTTCGTCGTATCTGCCTTAATTAAAGTACCTGTTAAATAATTGCTAGACCGTCCAGGTATGCCATTAATTTTTCTTCTTTACTTTATAATAAAGACTTTATTTTCCACTCTTTATCGATTTAATTACTTAATCGCGATCTTTAGAATAAAAGACAATTGGGGATGAATTAACAAAAACAGGGACCAACCGAACTTCGTTTCTGATATCCGTTTCCTCTTGTCTCGTAAGCTAAGCTTCGCGTTTATTTGCTTTCGGCTTTTCCTCACTCGTGTCTAGTATTGGATATAGGAAAGAATTAAGAATATTCATCAGCGTCTATTCCTACAGACACACATTTTTTTTTATTATATGCGTATTCAATACATTTAGCAAAAAAGGCAGGGTTGGGCAATAAGGAGATATAGGCTTAAATGACAGGAAAACGTAGCAATGCTGTCTGGGCTACCTCTTCAATATATATAGTCTTTTTCTGTTTAGAATTTTTTGTTGCTACTTCTTCTTACTACTTGGAAGAAGATAAAATAGGATTGAAGTGACACACAGATATGCGATTTAGAAAAAAGAAATCAATAATGCTACTATAGATTTTTTTTGAAACGAAGTCATTTATTAGCCGTTTAACAGGCTTTTGTGTAGGGTAAACATGTGTGCAAAGTACAGTGAAGCTCGGTTATATCGCGATCTTTCGGATCCAAGATCTCGAAGATCGCGATCTGCCTGAGCTTTCTTTACTTCGCGATGTTAAATGTCGTATACTCGAACTCTGTTATCGCCCACACGATTCCAAATCGATTTAAAATGGTCATTTCGCGATTACCTACACCATTCAGAGCGATGTGAGAGAATTTTATACAGTATTTATAAATAATTACAAATCATTACAACACTTTGATGGGTTATATTAGCCAAAATCTTCATACAGTATTTCTGCTTTCTTACGGTTTGGCGCCGCCATCTTGGTACAAACGACGAGTCACGTCGCAGTTCTCTAAAATCAATCGATTTTCGTAATTTTTTGGGCGAAAATAAGATAAATTTTGCAATTTTACAATTATGTACCTTTTCCTAAATAGAAGGGGTCCAAGACCAAATCGCGTTATATCCGAATTCGCGATATTAACCGTGTTATAGCCGAGCTTCACTGTATATCTTAACAGGAAACCTACAGATATCAACAATAAAGTGAAGATAGACTGTTTGAATTTAATAGTGAATTGATTTATGCAAATTGGGACACTATGCGAAGGAAAATGAAAGATGAAACTCAAATAATACAAATTATTACAATTTGATGGAGAGGTAATGAAAGAGAAATTGGACTTGAAAATAAAGTCAATGAATAGCTAACGTTTCATGTACAAGCATCGAATAGCAGAAAAAGATATTGCTGCAGAATAAAAACTGTTCGAAGTGGTCCACGTATTCTTTCCATTTTCTGATATTCTCCACGAAGAAATAGGCTTAATTTATTTAGATCGGGGGTGCACAACCAGCGGCTCAGTTAACTTAAAATCAAATTTGAACCTTTACACTGCTGCCAACAGATACACTGAAAAATGTCACAACTTGCAATAGCAACTTTCTCAGACTTTACTATTGGAATGTTGGTATGAAATACGACTAGCGCATTATTTGATAATGTGAAGTTTACGTAAATTACATTTATTATTAATTATTATTATTATAAAGGGCACTATCAAATCATTAATTAGTAAGGCATTTCTGTAAATTACAGTATTATTATTATAAATGACATTATAAAATCATTAATTAGTAAGGCACATATGTAGGGTTGGAGGATGGCTTGCTGTGAACTTTTATAGAAATATTGGCCCTCAGACTTCCTAAGGTTGTGCACCACTGGTTTAGATCTTCGTCAAAGCTTTTAAAGAAAGAACTGACAATAAAAACTATGTTGTTGGTGGGCGTGGGTGGATGACATTATTAGTCTTCTGACCTATTCTACATTATTATTGGAGCTGAGAGGCAGAGGGACTTATCTATAAGAAGAGCATTTCTTACGATGTTCTCCATTTTGACTATGAATTGATAGAATACTGTTTTTACTACTACTGCTAATGTAAATAATTATAATAACAGCTACTTTTGCTTTCAGAACGAACAGTAACTTGACATTTGCAGTAATTTAAAACCTTAAATCTTGAATTTCTCTTGTTTTTGTAGATTTCAAATTTATGCAACTGCATTTATTTTAGTTTTTTCTTAAGTCAAAAGTTAACAAAGAAAGTTTATCTGTAAAATATAAATGCACTGAAGGCTGAGCATTGACGCACGAAGGAATTGAAATGAAAAATTACTTGTTTGACGTTTTATCAGATGGAGTAATACTCGAAAAGTAATTGCAACAGAGGAAAATTTTTAATATGGATTGCCGCCCACTTGACGCAATTTCCAACGTGCGCCCATAGAATCCAAATACAAGAATGTTGCCTCAAGAACTTCAATTACTTTTGTATTTTTATTTTATTTCATTTTTTTTTTAAGGATATATTGTAGCTTTTACAGTCCCAGCTGCCAACGGTGAACACAGTGAAGGTATTGGAATGTTGCTTTTGCAGCATTGACACGCGGCTTTATTTTTTTGGCTTCAAAGTTAAAGTTAAAGTTTTGTTTTCAAAACAAAACGGACGATATCCGGGGAGATAAGGAAGTACCTACAAAATACTTCTAAGTACAACATTACAGTTGTATTAAAAACATCTACATAAATATTAAAACTAGATTGAAGGAACCAATAAAGTTACCAAAAATCTTTTGATTCTAAACACTGGGATGCCGAGGAGTGGAATCTCATTGAAATAATATTCATATCCTTCCCATTTCCTCTTTCAGGGACAAGCTACTGTCTCCAACTATATCCTAGTAACGATTGAAAGTTCTCGTGTTTGATTATCGAAGCTGATAATACAACTAATAATGGCGTACCAATACGCCGACTGTAGTTCGAAAGCCTAATAGAAAATTTGTTGATTGTTCAATTTCATTTCGATATGCCAACATAGAAATTGGATTTGAACATATAACAATCTATGGATTTCTTTCGTTCACTTTAAAGTTACTGCTATGTAAAAGATTTCAGCTATGTTAAACATTGTCGCACCAAGAAATTATAAAAGTTTCCCATGATTTTAGCATCAATACGAGAATGAATGGAACATTAGCGGAAATAAATGTACCAAAATATGTAGAAACATATGGTATATGCTTAAAGTTTAAAACTTGTGTGAAACAAAAGTTGGAGTTAATTTGAATACATAAATAATAAAAAGTCCGTTAGCTGATGTTACTGCGGACAGTAAATATAGTAGCTGGATTTTGTTTTAATAGGGAGAAACTCCATACACTTTGCTTTCAAGAAATCTACTAGTTGCGCCATATTCACTTATTTAGTACCAGCATGAAAAGATGTTCTGTGGTTAAACAGGGTTTGAATAAAGACGTTCTTTATCAAATTCCTTTTGTTTTTGTAATGCAATGTACTGTAGAAAACAATATCTCGGAAGATTGTGAATTCTATGTAATACTTGACAATAATACTGCCTCAATCATTAACTATCCCCAAAGGCTAAAGCAATGGAGGGTAGGTAATAACAGACAATTTCGGTTGTCCTATAACTGCAGATGAAGTTGGGGTCGGAAGGGAATTTGACGCTCTATCTTCCTTCAACTACAGGAAAGAATCCGGAGTCATTTGGAGGAGCAATACCTTAAGAATTGAACCTGAGTCCTTCAGCCTTCAGATCAGTGCTAGTGAACGATCAGACTAGTGTCACACAGCTTAGTATAAAACCTGAAGAAGTAAAGATGGACTCTCGTCTTTATTACAATAGGAAACCTCTTATATCGGAAACTATTGAATTTGATCTAGACAGTAAATAAACGAAATCCTAGTGCTGTGCTGTGTAGCCCTTCAACATCTTTCTTCTATCAACTACTGACCAGTCTCCTTTTAATGCGATATATTTACTTCTATTCTATTCCTTTGATGTCTTCTACAGTTTTAACAGATCAGAGACAGAAATCGTCGAACAGCACAAAGCTGCCTGGTAAGAATAAATCAGACGACAAAGCTGTTATTACAATTGAAAAGTTATTACATCATTCTTGCCTCCAAAGGACATGTTTTCCTGGACTTTAAAATGCTTTGTAAAGCTTCTTTTTCTACGATGCATATTAAGAGGTTATTAAACAATTCGACCAAACCAGTTATATCTATTAAGCGTCCCATGGAGATGTAATAAAAATAAGGGATTTGAAATGTGCAGAAAATATTGCAACTGTAAGCAATTGAAAGCACACTGTCCAAGGAAGTCTACAGTTTGTAATGGGTTCCCAACATCAAAACTTGATTTCATTGGAAACATTAAGCTAAAACTAAAATAGAAGATCCTTAGCCGAGAAGAAACGTTAAAATTGTGCTAAAACTATTTTCGAGAAATTCCTCAACTACCAATTAGACATAATTGCTGTTTTCGAGTAGCTCTCTATGGGCCATACGGTTGGCGTTGTCGCTAAGACATTGGCTTCTCATCTCTGACTATCGGGGTTATCATTTGAGTTTTGTAGTAGAGAACATTGGGTCGGTTTTCTCGAGATTCTCTTGTTTCTACTGAAACGGGCACTGCCTTCATCATTCTCTTAGTCTGTCCTTCTTTCTGTGGGTTTAGTACAATAGTACCTAAGGTCGCGGTGGCTTCCTCACTAATCTAATCTAATGTAATCTAATCTAACCCTCTTCACAGCTCCTCTTCCTAAATCTAACAATTGCGTCTCGAGCTCTTCACAGCTCAACATGTTATCATCGATTCCAGTATTCTGTGCGGCTTCGCATATCTCAAACAGTTTATTACAGTTTCGTGTCAGATCAGATTTCGTGAAAACAATTTTGATTTCCAACTAAGCCAAACCTTTGCGTATGTTTACATCGCATTCTATTTTTACTGACTTTATTTATTTATTTATTTATTTATTTATTTATTTATTTATTTTATTGCCTATGTAGGCAAACACTTCCTCCTTTGTTGATCTTTTTTGTCTGTTTGTTTGTAAGAGGATCACGCTAAAACGGCTAAACACATTTCCATAAAATTTGACACGTAGCTTATTTAAGCTTAAATTCACAGGCCTATTTCTTTTGGTTCCCACATCTCCTATCCCTCAAAGACGATCCACCAAATGCTCGCTTAATTAACTAAATACTCAATCGAAATTAATGCTTTTAAGAATTACTTTTACAATTATTCAGTATTTACTTTATCGTGTCCAGTTTTGTCCAGTTTGTCTGAAGGACTGATCAATTTGTGGGAATAAAAGCAAAGTCAACAATATATTCCAAAATTAAAAATTACAGCAAAGAAAAAACAAGCAAAAAAACATCGAGTTGGTTATTAATAATTTGTTGATTTTTTATTCGTCTAACAATTGTTCTGTTCTAATGAAGTTGAATCCGAACATTGACCTTTCCGAGGTTAAACGATACAAAAGAGCTTTTTGCAGACATCTGTTGTTTCACAAGAAACAACTAAACGACCTCCTAGGGAAATGAAACAGAATCACACAAAACCACCTTAGAAATAACTTAAGTTTAAATTTCAAGCGATCTCCACAAATGCTGTTCTCTGAAAAACAAAGTCTCAAAATTATCAATTGAGTTCAATGAATACTGGGTATACGACGTCTCACTTGAATATTTCCTCTGTTTGTACATTTGTCTGTAAGCGCATCACGTCAAAACGGTTGGAAGGATTTCCATAAAATTTGGTAGGTGTATCTTATTTTTAGTCAAGCTTAAAATATATTTGTTTTTGTTTCCATCTCTGCCATCCTTCAAAACTGACCTCTGAAATCCCATGCTAAAACAGCTAGACGGATTTCTTTAATATTGTAAACTATGCTTATTTATTACCTGACTTAAAATATGGAAACCATTGATCTTCCATTTTAATCTTCCAAATGAATCCCCGCCCTGCCATTTCAGTCCTCACTATGCGATGGGTAGCTGAGAATAATTACGTCATTAAAGTCTTCGCGGCCAGAGTTGAAACTCCCAGAATGCAACGCAGATTATAGATTTTCCTTTCCTGGCCGGTCGCGCACATTCAAATAGAAGAGAAAATGGCGGTCGCTGCTTCACATTCAATATTTCGACGAGGAAAAGTTCTCAACAGTCAAGCTAGGGAAATTATTTTTTACGTTGCTCGTCGATTTCAAGAAGATGTATGTGAGATTTTTGATATTTCCTATTTTTGATAATTGAGATTGATATTTCCTGCGGAGCTGATGGCATTGATACTGGAGAAATTAGTCAATGGTAATGCGTTGCCGGTTTCAACATTCGCCGCGACGATTATAAATAACTAGCAAAATACCAGTGCTTCGCGCGGGTAAAAAAATAAAGAGTTGTCCTGATGTGGAGATGGAAGAAATTGTAATTGTGAGATCATTTCGAACCTTTCCCAGTTGGTAAAACTGAATGTCATATTCGTATTTGAAACCCGAAAAAACCCTTCAGATATCACATTTCATCGACATCGGAGAACATGACTTACTGTCCCTTTCTGCCCTTCTTTACTCCTGAGAGAATAAAAAATTGCCAAACCCCGTGAAAACGTTTCAACCAATTCTAAAAGGAACCTTAAAATGTAAAGTTTCTATGTTTAACAGTTTCGACTGAACGTTGATGAATCATTGATGACACCTATTTATTATAGATACCCACCTTCTCTTTCAACCCTTCAGGCATTTTTTTATTTTGAACCGTTGAACATATATTTCGTTATTTTTTAGAAACAATTTTTTCCCGAGCTTAATGTTTCTAGCTTAAGCGATTTCTGAATATTAGTTTTCCATCTCAGTTTCCTTTTTCCATTCACCCCTCGGGTATTTTTTATTTTATTTATTTTTTTTTTGTGAAAAACCGTTGAACATCTATTTTTTCATTTTTTTTTAAGAAGATTGTTTTTTGTTTTTTTTTCTGAGTTTCATGTTTCTAGCTTAAGCACTTTCCGAAATAGGCGGACCCTGTAAGAAAGTTTGCCCCTCCCATTTACACCCCTTAGGACGCAACTATCGAAAATTCGCCGAATACATATCCTTTTTGATTTTGTCGAAGAACACTCATATCAAATTTGTGTTTCCAACTTAAACGGTTTCCGAGATATGCATGCGCTTCAAGAAAGATTCCGCCTCTCCCCCTTTACACCCTTTAGAAATGGCATTTCCAAAAATCCTTTCTTAGTGAATGCCTACGCCATAAAGGGAACCCATCCCTAAAATTTCAAATTCCTAGGGTTCGTTAGTTTTGGTTGTGCGGTGATGAGTGAGTCAGTGGGATTTTGCCTTTTATATATGAGCTTTTATTTTGAAAGTGACCTAAGTCCATTTATGTTTAAATTGAGATATTTAAGAGTTTGTGTTTCAGTAAATTAAAAAGATACGTATAGGATACGAATGTGCCACACTGCTTAAGTGCATCTAAGAGAGTTAAATTTACAATTCCTATTAAAATAATAGCAATTCCATCCATCCATCCATCCATAGTTTTCTGTCCGAAGACAGGTCCAGTTCTATGGAGGTCTCACATGGATCTCCTAGAAACACCTGAGGAAAGATACTGGGGGTGGTTTCCCGTTGCCTGCCCCCAGGACGCCATTAAGGAATGACGTGAGACCGAAGAGAAAATGAAGAAGAGGCTGGACAACACAGGAAAGGAAATTGAAACAGCCATGCCACTGCCGGGATTCGAACCCAGATACTGGCGCACTGGTCGCCACGGCTGGCCGCCGCCGAGACCGCACGACCACGCCAGCACGGCAATAGCAATCATTATGTGAATAATATGTGTTTTTTTACCGCAAATGGAGTTAGGCTACTTTTAGAATTAACAAATAATTTTTTTATAAAATTTCGAAGCGTCCAAGTCCATTCAAGCTCCAAATTGAAAAAACAAAATTCAATTTATTTTATATTTATTTGTAATAATTCAAAAACAATTTATGCAATGAAGGTAATCTTTTAACTATATAAATTATATAACACTTTACTGCTCATCTACATTTTGTGTATTTGGGAGGAATTTGAAGAAGTCATGGTGCTCCGGTGGTTTATATCGTAGTAAGTCCGTCATGTCCCTGTATTTCGCTGTTGTAATTTGTCTTACATTTTTATAAAGTCGTGTCAATACAATTTATTATTGTATTGAAAATCCGCAATTTCGGATATTACGAATAATAGATTGGCCACTTTCAAAGTAATGTTTTGCAGTATTGAAGTTACTGCAGTGACTAATGTGTCCAAAATTATGTTTTAATCTGAATATACTCAATCGCAAAATGTGGTCTATGACTGCTAACGTGGAATTTGCACACGTTACTATAATTAACAAAAAAAAATTGAAAAATTAGGTCACTTTCAAAATAAATGACTCATATTAAGATCAAAGTAATTCACTAAAGAAAAAAAAGTTATTTTTCTTCAGATCATTATTCTGAAATAATAAATTCGTTCAAAGCTTTTTTTTTTTTTAATGATTATTTTTCATTTCTTATTATGTGCAGATGATGAACTTTGAATTACAGCAAAGAATGGGCAAACTACTTAGTGTATGACTTGTCGCAATAAGTCCCTTCCGTCATAAACGGACGGAAGTTACATAAATAAATTTTAGATTGAACTGACTAATCTAAGGAGATCACAAGGCACAAATTCATCACCTGACACATTTTAACCTCGTTATTACAATTCTGACCATATGGCAGCTCTTACCTTTGTTTGATGTTTATGTAAGAAGCCTGCTCAGCCTACGGTGGAAGAGGTGAATTCTCGCAGTGATTTTTACTTCTTCCTCAGGTGGACAATCGGCAAGTAGTTCTCTGCAACGGAATGCTGGAAATCTTGCACTGGTTGCTCCAAATGACGTTGAAAATCAAAGGTTCACAGATCGTCGTCGCTGTCTTTCTTACATTCGCTAGGGTTTAGGGCCTTCAGCAACGAAGATAAAAGTCCAAATGCGAGCGCCGTTATAGCTCCCACCATAAACAACAACAGAGTCAGTACAAGAATCCACTCCATTATTAAGCCTATAAAGACAAAAAAGAACAAGGAATTAAACAACCAGTTTTGATTCTTTTGAGAAATAAAAACCATTAATTAGTAAAGCTAGAAAGATCCAGAAAATTAAAGAAACATTTGAAATATTTTTATTTTTTTTACAACCTTTCATTACCACGTGTCCATTTTTATTTAAATTAAATTAATAATATCATCTTTACTAGAACACCAGTGGTTAAAAAAAAAGTACATTCAGGTTATTCAGACTTTATTTATAATTTATCTTAACACTTTTAAAATTTAAAATGAAATTAAACTAGGAAATTTTTTTCCGGTTCCTGTATCACAGGCAATGTCTGCTAACACAAAGACAACAACAGCTGTTGCTGGTGTCGTATCCATTCCTGACAGTCACGCTCTGGATTAAACTGTTACAACTATAAGATAAACGGACGTCAGATTCGGTTTTCTCATCAACTCACCTAATAAAAATAAAGGTCAAACTGCTAAATTGATATTCAAAGTTGTTAAAAATTGACAATGAAAATGAGAGGCTTTCTGCTTTGTTTTATTTTAAAATCAACTTACATGTACATATTATTAACCAGAATTAAGGGATGAATGGTGTAGGAACGGGTGGGGTATATGGTGAGCAGAGTTTGGCAGTAAGTGAAGACAGAAAAACAGGAAATGATAAATTTCATTTTTTTAGTAATTTGACCATTCTCCTCTCTGTTTTTCTGTAAGATTGCAACGAGGAGTGTAAAAATACTTTTTTATTTATCTATCGCTATAATTTACCCTAATCTTAATGTAGAAAGAGGATAGATTAATTTTTCAAAACTATGCCTTTATTGATAAAAATATAATGCTGAAACCATATCCAAGGCATAAAAATTGAGTAAACATTTCCATTTGAGTAAAGGGGTAAATTATATTCTATAAGCAATAAATAATGATAATTTCATAATTTGTTTTTTGTTATGTAATGGTTAGGATTGATAGAAACTTAATTAAACCGTACTTTAATCTTGAATTTTTATTTTATATAAAAATTAAAATTTTGAAATTTTTATAATAATAAAGTCAATGTAGCTTCGATTAATCAAAACCTCCTTTTTATCTAACGTTATTGATTGTCATTGATTCCCTCTGCCATCACTTTTTAATAGTTCCTTTATAATTTCATTTGCATAATGTGAGTAAAAATGTAAAAATACGTAAAAAGACCCAAATACTACTGCGCATTTGATTGTAGATATCATCAACGTGAAAATATTTGTCAAATGAAGAGAATACAAAATGGCTGCACATTATTTAGCATGATAGAAATAAAAATATAATTAATGAACACTTTTTAGGGTCTGCTTATAAGTTTACTAACGATCAAACGTTGGTTTTCTGTTAAGTTTACTTAAATGAATCACTGAATTCGTCTTTCATCTAATGTTACTTTTCTTGTTAGCTGTAAAAAACTGAAAAAGTCCATACCGGGTATATTTCGCCGAAGATTTGATGGTTGTTTACGTTAAAACCTTCTCCTGATTAAATATAGTTTAAACATTGTTGTGCTGAAAATATGGAGACAGTGATGGAAGTTTTGGGTTTTTCCTGTTTCTAATGTAATTTACGATATTTTTGAAATGTGTTTGATATCCGGAAAATATCTTTTGCAAAATTTTTTGTATCATTAATTAAAATAACTGTCGCGGTTTAAAAACTTTTTTTTTTTTAAAAAAAAAAAAGCTCAAATTTGAAAATTTTCAGAATTTGGGAATTGACCTGTTTTGTCATAATGCTGAAAAACGATTTGTTGTCGTCTTTATTGTTAGGTGCATGTTTATATTGGTTGTTGCCGCTTAGAAAGTTATGACTC
>JAFIDM010006943.1:47717238-47728292 GCA_023159025.1 Thereuonema tuberculata | reverse complement strand
ATTTGATAGCGTAATTAATTCCATAGAAATTTCGAATATCAAAAAATAATTAGTGAAAACAAAGAAATTATAATACTTTTGTAAAACATTGAGCGTTGGTGTTTTAATGAATAGTTAAGGGCAGCTTTAATTATACATTTTTGAAATCGAACTTCAGGGATTTCCCGTTTTGTTTTGTTTTTATTTGAAACTCTTAAACTCTTTGTTTAGTTTCAAGAAAATTTAAGGATTTATAAATTGGTTAATGATTTAATATAATTTATAATAATGTAAATTATAAATTAATAAAATATGTATTAACTAATATTATTATTAATATATATATATAATATGTAATAAATTATAAATTATTATTTATAATATTATCTATAATAATAAAATAATTTATGTAATATTAAAACATTTTAATATAAAAATATATTAATAATATATAAAAATATAAGTGCCACAAATCCATTTTTAATAAGAGTTTTATTTTTAATTTAAAAGAGTTAATTATTATCAGCCGAGTCTAATCAACAATTAAAGGATTGATGATCTAATGTATATTTTCGATTATTTATCTGTCAGCGATACGGAAACCATTTTTTTTATTTCAGGATTAAGACATTTTATACAATGTTACAATGGTCCACTGTTGAAGTGTTACCAGCCTGTACTTGACCTGGTTTTGAAATTTTAAAAATGGCAAAATTCCCAATTAATAATTTTGACTCATTAAATATTTCTTATGGGTACTTTTTAAAAATTATAACTCCGATCAGAATTCCCGTAGCGAGTGCATGCTTTTAGCGGCTGAACGTGCTAACGGCCTCTCTCCTGCTTCGATAATCTGTAGTGTTCGAACGCTGCGAGGTCTACCGGTCGCTTTCTTTTGTAAAGCTGAACCAGTTTCTCTGAAATTTTTAGCCCATAACAATATGGTTTCCCTGTCAGAAACCCTTGTCAGTAATCTTTGCATTTCGACATAAACTGAAATGCATACGAAAAAAGCTGCTGCTGAAGATCAGGACTCCCCTCCGCTTCCCGCCACTATAGCTCCTGATCAGCGCCAATTTCAAATCCGGGATATAATTTTTAAAACAGAACCGCTAAGACGGTGTTTAGTTGGCAAAACAAAATGATCAAATATCGCTCTTTCTGATTTTGAAAGAAAATTTTGAATGGTGTCTATAATGTCTTTTTTATTTACATTTTAAAATATGTACAAATTTCTGCCGAGTCCTGTATTAAAAAAATAAAAGGGGGTGGGTAACTAATATCAGTAGAATCACGTAAAAATACTTTGAGTTAAAGAGGTTTGGAATATTTTATTTTTCGCAATATTTCCTAGTAAAGATTAAAAAGCATATCCTGTTCAAAATAATATTAAAGGAATAGCATAGGGCTTTTGTTGTCGATTACCGTTAAAACGTCAGATTAACAGAAGACAGCTGCAATGAATTGTAAATTGGAATTTATCAATCGGGTTTTTGAAACCTACAATCACTGAACACCTTTTTGCTTCCATTTATTTCTTAGCTATTTTAAAACACTATAAGGTAGGTTTTTAATTTTTTTATTTATTTATTATATTTTTTATTGTATTTATTTTTGCATGCGAGGCTAATTTCGGAAATAAATTGCGATGAAAATGGCATTTCCTTAAATATGAAAATTCCGTAAAGTATTTGTGTTTGTATGTGCGTAATTGGTTTTTGTGGGGTTTTCCTTTTTAATAAAAAATTTAATATAAATAATATTGTTTTGACTACTTATAAATGCGATCTTGTGAAAACTAAGTATTCCCAGTACAGCTGTTTCACGCTATTGACGATCATCAGCTAGAAGCCAATTGAAGCCAGGGGACAGCGAGGTCTTAAAATAATGGTCCGTATAGTGAATCGTCAACAGAAATAAATTACCTCCAAAAATAAATTTACGACGAAATTATGCAAAGTAAATAACACGCCTACTGCGTGACGAGATGCTTACGCATGAATATATCAAAAGTTAAAAAAAATAAATAAAGAGAATGACCTATTAATAAATTTTAGTGAATTAGAAATATCTAAACTATGATCTTGGGTATTTAAATGAAAAACGCCAATTCCATTTGAGAAAACATGAAAAATCCAGTAAAGCAGGATGATTACTTATTATATTATTTTTAACGAGCTTCCGTTTTCGAAACTTTTTTTTTCTATTTAACTTTATTGTCCGCAATATGTATCCGGCTGCGAGGCTACTGGAAGCGCGAGGCCAGGGGCACGTATCTTTTCTGTTCCCCCCTTCCATCGGTCCTGACTACGTGACGATGATCATGGGTACACACTACACCTATCCTGCCATACCGAGGGGTAGGGGGTTGGTGACCGTCACGGCCAAGGGGAACGAGGTGATCTGCCTTTTATTTTATTTATTTGGGCCTCTACTGACGGTATTTCTTTCTGTTTTGATAAAGATCTTGATGTTTAGAAATTAATTTTTATTATCGTTATTATCATTATTAGACTATATATTACGGGAAAGTTCTCAGTAATTTCAAATGCTAAATATTTTTTAAATATTATGAAAATATCCTTTTTATTTTCGGTCGTTTTCAAAAAAAGACGAAGTACACTACAACTTCGTTTATCCGGACTAGCTGGGACCAAAGGCTGGGAAAATCGAAAATCCGGATAATATGGTAATAAGCAAAACAAATCCTTAAATAAACAGACTTACTATTTATTACGATAAAAAACTATGTTTTGTAGCTTCAACGCCCTGTGACACTCTAGTAAAGCTTTCTTAAACTCGACAAAAAGCATTTTATTACCATAATTTATTGTACAATCTATGCAGGAACTGTACATTTAATCAAAATAAAAAGCGAATGTTTGGCGTTCTTACAGTTATGTTCTTGTTATCATAGTTAAAATTAATATGTATGTGAACATTAAATAAATAAAAAAATGTCTACAAATCTGATCCGGATCAACGAGGGCCGGATAAACAAGGTTGTAGTGTATACAGTTTTGTTTTTTGATACATTGATTTGAGTGCTTGTTAGCTTGTAGCCCAATGCTGTAGGAACTGGCTGGAGAACTAAGCAGTAGCGGTTAAGCTTTCATGGGACCCCTAGCTGAAAATTTTGTCGGGGCCCTTACATCAAGCTGATTAAGTTTATTAGTAAAAAGGGATCTTATTCTGGTGAAATATACGTAATTAGAACACAACACAAAATATCAATAAAATTGGAGAACTAAAAAAAAAAAAGTGCTTAAAGCGGCATATTTGTCACATGTATCTAAAGCACTAATTGTATAAGAGCGACGAAATGTGACATAAATGATGCTTACCCACGCGAATTCATCGTTAACTTTTTAATTGTACTACATTTTTTAATTACATAATTTGGGGGCCCCCGGCTGCAGCCCAGTCAGCCCTTTCTTTAATCCGCCATAGGTTCAAGGTTTTAAAGTCCTCGCGGCGAGAAATGATCCTCCCAGGATGCAACGCAGATGATAGATTTATCTTTCCTGGCCTGTCGGTCACATACAAATGTAAAACAAAATGGCGGTCGTTGGATTCACATTCAACATTTCGACGAGGAAAAGGTCTCAAAAAACAAGTAGGGAAATTATTCTTAACGTTGCTCGTCGATTTCAAGAAGATGTATGTGAGATTTTTGACATGTCCTATTTTTGATAATTGAGATTGATATTTTCTGCGGAGCTTTCGGCATTGATACTGGAGAAATTAGTCAATGATAATGTGTTTGCGGGTTCAACTCTCACCGCGACGATAATAAAGGTCGGTGATTTTTCCTCAGGCTATTTCTCTTCCGGATGACCCCAGAATGACCCAGTTCTCTTTAAATTGCGGACTGAAGCATAAACTGTCCGAACAATCTGCTCCAGTCCCGATTGACCGGTAAAATGTCGAATCTATATCTCCGGCATTCCTATCAGCCAGTGAAGGCTTTGAGGAAATACTGAAGTATTGGACTTCTTATTAGATAGGATCAAATTACAATATGAAGACTGTGACAATTAAACAATACACTGCCAGTACTTCATTTATTCATTTTAACAGACCGTTATATATATAACAAATTCATAATTATACAAACTACTACGGACATCAATATTTCGTCTTTATTCTAAAGACTTCTTCAGGATTACTTACAAATATTTATTTAGGAAGAGAGAACACCTCTCCCTTTCCTGACATCATTGAAATAATAAATGCAAAAACAAGAATACTAAGAACGTGAAAATTTTTAAACAATTCAAATCTTAAATTTCCTTTTAAAAAAATTTTACAATTTTTAAAGTCTTTTTTTTTTTTAACTGTCTTTTTAGAAATCTTCAAAATCAAACCATTATCCTTCTTCTAAATAATCACTTTCCATAACTTTCAATCTTAAATAATTCAAACTTCTCTTCCACTCATCTTTGCAAGCGCGAAGATAATTCAATGATGTTAGGAAAGGGAGAGGTGTTCTCTCTACTAAATAAATATTTGTAAGTAATCCTGAAGAAGTCTTTAGAATTGTCCGTAATTATTTTGTATAATTATGAATTTGTTATAAGTATGGCATTTAAAGTTTTTAAACTGTTATATAATTTAAAAATTATTGTAGCTTTAGCTGATTATGCGAAAAATGTTTGTATTTTTTTTTTGTAATGTATTTATTGAAATAAATAAACTCACCAAATCAATGGAATACGTAATAATACTACTTCAAAACCCCTTCCAAAAATGACGGCGCAGGCAAGTAAGTAACAACAGTCAAAAATAGAAGCCAATAATCGAAAGAAGATGTCCCCCAAAACAAAAAATACAATCTTTTTATAACAGATAATTAATATGTTCTATACAAAATGAATAAACGCTTACAATTGAGCCTCATAGACCAATAGTTTGACAGAAAAATATGTTAAAATGGAATACAAATCAATAATTAGAAAACTTTGAGTGGGTAATAATAAAAACGCGGTAATCACAATAAATGAGCGGTAAATATTGTATTTTGAAGAATAGGACTATGTATTAGTATTATCGACTGTCGCGTAAAATTGTCGTTAAAAAAGTTACCAGATGCCAAAGAAAGATTAATTTTAATCGAAAACCATTAACTGTTATAATTAAAAATTGAATTGAAAATCTCATATTTGGAAATTGCAGTAATATTGATTTGTTTACACATTACATAAACAAAAAATAGACGGATGCCATTAAAGACAGGGGAAGTGTGAAGTGTATGACTTCCAAAGGTAGCCTATGTACCTTTTTAAGGATTTTTAAAGATTAAAAAAAATAAAAAAATAAGGCGGAATACATAGGCAGGGTCCTGTAAAGTAAATATACAATATTTGGTCCAAATTGGTCAAACGGGTGAGGACATACATATAGACATTAAGTTTTTTTATATATATACAAAATAGCGGGCCCGATACCAAGTGGTAATGCGCTGACTGCTGGCCGAAAGAGCCGGATTCAATCCGGTTATCCAGTCCCGATATCCGGTCGGGATATTTTGCACATTGAATTCTCCTTCAGATGGGCCGTAGGACCCTCCAATCCGGCCTAAAATGAGTACCGGGTTTCTTTCTGGGTTTAAAGGCGGGCTGGCGTCAGGCTGACCAGCTGATCGCAACTTAGTCCTGTTGGTCGTGAAATGCGGGAGTCTTACTTCCAGCGACCTCAAGGACCCGTTAGGCCTGTAATGGGCCACTTTAACTATAGAAACCGACTCTACCTTTACTTTGATTTTGGGATCTTTACGGCGAAGAAATAGCACTATCTGAAAATAAAATAAGTGAAAGATAATTCAAAAATGACGTACTGGGCGAGGGAAGGGGAAACGACACGTGACTTTTTAAGTGGGGGATCTAAAATTGGCGTGAAATGACGGAAATGCGAAAAATACACTTAATAATGGTCCCTATGCTCAAAAACAGTGTTCCGCAATCTTCGTCTCCTCGCGGCACACCCGTGACTCAACATGGCACATCAAAATTATAGCCCCTCAAAAGCATATGTTACAACACTTGTTAATTCAAATTCTGATTCATCGCTAAAATCAACAGGAGTCGGTTTCAATTGGATCCTACGTCAGTCAATCGTAACCACAATTTCCTGACTACTTGGGAACACAACTGTGATAAAATTGAAATTATAAGATGCGTTCCGCTATACTCTTCAAAGGGAAGAAGGACATCTTATTTCATCAATGCATCAGCAGAGTGAGAAATACAAACATATAAAACGCCATAACTAAAAGTAAATAAATAAATAAATAAATAAATAAATAAAACTTTACATTTAATTTATTACAAGAGGTAAAAGTTCGAGGCACACCTGTCATTTGGTGGCGGCACACCGGGTGCGGAATAAACAGCAATGAACCGAATATAAGACTTCCTCCGTTCTAAAGCCATTTTAAAGTAATTTCGAATTATAAAAGTATCTTTTTATTAATCCAGATAGGTTTGGGTTCTAGACCAAGTAGCTCTTAACCTTAACGTACACAAACCAAAGTTATTCGAAAATTGGCATATCAACTATATATATACAGAAAAGTCCCGATTATCCGCGAGTGCCGCGAAAAATTTTTTTAATTACGAATCTAAAAAAAAAACAATTTTAATCCAAGCCAACAACAGGGAAAGTACAATAGGCCCTACTGTGCGAAGATCGAAAATTACTGACAGGTTTATTGTGCATCATAATCCTATAGGCCTTCTCGGAATTTGTGGATGAGTGGCAGGCTCTTGCTCTGCAGAAAGGTTTCTGCTGTACTGTATACATTTTAAAAGTTTTGCATAAAGTTTTTTTGTTTTAAAAAAGTTATGTTTTTTGCATAATAAAACGTAGTTTGTATGCTGAAATATTTTTTTTTTTTCGTGTTTACATCTCATTTTTAATCTTTTTTCGGGTTATCCGCGATTTTTACTATCCACCCAATTCCGCAGATAATCGAGGCTCTACTGTATATACAGTAAAAACTGGTTTATACGTAACCCAGTTGTTCGTAGTTCTGGTTTATGCGTTTATAATTGTTTGTAGGTCCTGGCGAAAATTACATTTCATTACATATAAATTATTTCTCAGATATACGTAACTGAGTTACGCGTAATTCGCCTTTATATGTAGTAAGTTATATTTTTGAAAACGAGATTGAATTGTACGTATTTTCAACTATACAGTAGATATTTCCCAGGTGCACCGACATACAACTCGGCGTTCCGTATCGATATATAATCGTCGCGTATTTAATGAAAGCGGTCAAAGAGAAAAACTGAATGAATTTTCCGAACAAAAAAATGAACTGAATTTTCGTATTGATGAAACATGTGTTCCCTTCGTTTATTTCAGTCTCTCTCTTGCAGCCATGGGTAACAGAAGGAATAAACGTTACTCTTTTAGAGGAAAAAGTGAAATTTATTCGGGAAGTGAAAGACAAAACCCTTAAAAAATCAAAAGCAGAAATAGCAAGTAGCTTAAATATAAGTTACACTACTTTAAGTGAAGTAAAAAGGAGTCAATTTTAGAAGAATGTTGAAAGTTAGGTTGACGCAGCCGTCATCAAAACGGAAAATTTGTAAATATGGAAAAGTGAGTAACAATATGATGGAAAATTAGTGAAAATTTGGTGAGTCTTTGCTTTTCATTTATCTTAGAACTGTAATTGTGTAATGGGTATAGCTACAGTATTTTATTCAATCCCTTAAAAGTTTCTTAAAACACGAAATCAGAAAACCTCTATGAAAATGAATACAATACTTTTGAAATGTTACTTTTTCAGTTATGCATATCATATGTTGAAAAATAAGTACCTAATAAACAAATGTTTATTACGAGTGTTCTTAGGTTTAACTTTTTTTAAGTTTAATTCAAAATAAAGTTAAACCTAAATAATAAAGTTTTACCCTAATTTAAAATTTTAAAGTTTTAGTATGTATATTTTAATATACAGTAGAACACCGATTATCCGCGAGTGGCGCGAAAAATTTTTTTAATTACGAACCTCAAAAAAACCAATTTTAATCCAAGCCAACAACAAGGAAAGTACAATAGGCCCTACAGTGCGAAGGTCGAAAATTACTGATAGGTTTATTGTGCATCGTAATCCTACAGGCCCTCTCGGAATTTGTGGATGAGTGGCAGGTTCTTGCTCTGCAGAAAGGTTTCTGCTGTACTGTATATATTTTAAAAGTTTTGCATATTATGTTTTTTATATAAATAAAACTACTTTATGCTGAAATAATTTTTTCGTGTTTACACCTCAATTTTAGTCTTTTTTCGGGTTATCCGCGATTTTTACTATCGCGGTACCGCGGATAATCTGGGCTCTACTGTATGTATGTTAAAAAAGCCATTTGTATCGTAAGCAGATTGTCGTGCATTTACGATATTATCAGTGAATCCTACTTCCCAGATTTATTGGAAACTATTTATATAGCAGAACAAAGCGAACATTTTGAACACTTCGTACATTGACTTATCTCTGAAATAATAAGCTTACATTCCGTTGTATCGTGGTTCTGTAGCGTCTTTACTTCCCCCACAGCTCATTAACTTCAAAAATCGAATAATGTTTTTTTCTGATTGATATTTCTTAATTGGATTGGTCTGTAGAGTATGATATTGCTGTTAAACCATCACATCGTGAATTATTTTGTAGATTTGATAACTGTCATCTAGTTTCCTTACACTTTCCTATTATCTTTTTGAGTTACGAACTCCTTAAGCAAAACAAAGTAATTAGAAAAGTTCTGATCCATATCTTTTCTTTTCTTTCCTTTTTAATAAGAATTGAAAAATGAAAACTAGTTTTTAAATGGTCTGTTCAGCATTCTGTTCTATTATTCACTCCTATGTTGGGAATTTATAACAGTGCTTCTCAGCCTTTTAGTTTGCGTTGCACTTAAATCCCGTGGCACACCAAACTTTTTATTGCTTTTACGGAATATAATAGAAATTTATTATATCTTGAATTATTGTATTTTGAATTACTAATATAATAAAAAAAACCTAAGTCTTAGCATAATAAATTAGAAAACATTGTTGTTTCAAGTTTTAAAATGGATTTTAATTTATAATTCATAAATTTTAATAATAATAGTTCCCAATTTGGTTAAGAAAAACAATTATCATCAGATTTTATTGAACAATTTACCGAGAAATTTTTCTATAAATAGTGAAAATATAATAAAGAAACTAATTAAAAATTGTTTAATTAAGAAGTTTTATTTATTTTCTCAATAGTAACTCTTTAAAATAAATAAAACTGATGCCAAAGGTTATGATTTTGAACTTCAAGATTTTTTTGAATTCTCTAAAATTATAATAAAAATTGGAAAAATTAGGAATAAAAAATGGCCTTCCTGAATCTCCTTATAATTTTTAATTGCTAAATTTTTTTTAGATTTTCTAAATATAAAAACAAAACGAAACAGTAACTTAATTTTTTTTTTGTCCAACTTCGGGAATTATTATTATTAAAACTAACAAATTTAAATCCAAATACATTTTAAAAATTAACACTGCAATGATTTAACTTCTATTTTACAAAGTTCCTGATTTTTAACTACAATAGTATTTAAAATGTTATAAAAACTGTAAAAGACTAGAATAAGGGAAGGAAAAACAAGGAATAAACTGATTGCGTATTGTACACTAAACCAGAGCGACCCCATTCTTGTTTCATTTTCTGCCAGACAGGAAGTAACCCTAACCGGAACTCATATTTTTCCATACCTCTGTAAGTCATAAGAATTCCAATAAGGAACTACTCATGTCTGTCCGACTTTTAGTTTTGTATGGTTACTTTTAATATTAAGAAAAAAATTAACATTTTTCCTTTAACTCCAAATCGTGATTTCAGTTCAAATATCTTTCAATCTAAATCACAGTTTCTTACGTTATTGAAAATAAAATAACGTTATTTAATCACGTTATTAAAAAATAAAATGAAATAAAATAAAATAAATAATAAAAAATGATAGCAAATGTAATGGACGATAAAGTGTATATATATTTGAAACAGTAATTTGAAAGTTGTATTGGCGTTTTTCAAATTTCAGATTACTATCCGGCTATAGGCCGTGCTGGCGTGGCCGTGCGGTCTCGGTGGCGGCCAGTGCGCCAGTACCTGGGTTCGAATCCCGGCAATGGCGTGGCTGTTTCAATTTCCTTTCCTGTGTTGTCCAGCCTCTTCTTCACTTTCTCTTCGGTCTGACGTCATTCCTTAATGGCGTCCTGGGGAAGGTCACGGGAAACCACCCCAGTATCTTTCCCTTGAAATTCTAGGGAGTCTGCTAGGGGTTCGCCATCTTGGGAACACTAGCGCTCTCTGGAACACGGAGGCTTCTGATACGAAGCTCGCACTTCGGTGCGTACCGGCATCACATCACATCATCCGGCTATATATATATAAGTATTTATACTTTATCGTCCATTAAATTTTGCTATCATTTTTTTATTTATTTTATTTTATTTTATTTTATTTTATTTTATTTTTAATAACGTGAAATGGCAATTTCTTGAAGCCGTTAGCAAGAATAATCACGGAAAATTTTTTTGCAACAAGCAATATAAAAAGTAATCAATCAAATGAATGATTACAAATGTGTATTTGAATCATTAGAAACCTGTTTTAATAGAAATAATTTCAAAACAATTTCCTGTCCTAAAAAAAATTAATGTTAGCATTAAAATAAATAAATTTTAGAATTAAATCAACTTTAACTTAGAATTACAGAGAAACCATCTTGCTTTTAATCATTTTATACATGTTAAAAGAAAATAAGTTACATAAAATATTTATGTTTTGTTTTAATTACATTGCTGAAGAAATTGGGTCGCAGAGGATAGATTCTTAGAATCTTAATTGGCGTAAATTATGAATATCCATAAATTGAAATTGGACGGAGTTTTTTTATTCATGTAAACAAGGCCCACACAAGGGAGGCATCAGTTGCTCCCTCAGCACCGGGGCCCGGGCTGAGGTCTTAACTGTAAATAATATATTATATTATATTATATTATATTATATTATATTATATTATATTATATTATAT
>JAFIDM010006943.1:47609623-47626636 GCA_023159025.1 Thereuonema tuberculata | reverse complement strand
ACCAAGTCCGATCTCTAAGACATTATACCGAAATAGCTTCACTTAATGCGGCATACGAAAGACACCTTACGTTAAAGAACTTGTCTCGTATTTCTTTTTCTTAACACAAGTATCGATCTACAAATTATTTTCCCCCCAAAGATTGTTAAAACGAAAACCAAAATTACTTTTTTTTTCCCTCAAACACCTACAAAGTTTGCACCAAATTACAACTGTTACAAAAACGAAAGACAAATTAACCGTTTATTTTTCCTAAATACTAATAAAGCTAACATTAAATTACAATTTTTTACCTAAAAGAAAGATAAGTTTACAAAATTTTTTTTCTCCTAAACACTTACAAAGTGCACTAAGTTACAAACTTTTAACAAATCTGAAGACAAGTTTACTTTTTTTTTTTTGTCACTCAAAACGAAATATTTTTTCCAAGAAAGCATGAAAGTAAAAAAAAAAAATAAGATAAACTTGAAACCTTATTGAAATATACCACGTCCGACCTCTAAGACATTATACCCTAAATAGCGTCACTTAATGCGGCAGACGAAAGACACCTTACGTTAAAGAAATTGACTCGTATTTCTTTTTCTTAAGTCAAGTATTGATCTACAATTTATTTTCCTCCCAAAGATTGTTAAAACGAAAGCCAAAATTACTTTTTTTTTTTCCCTCAAACACCTATAAAGTTTGCACTGAATTACAACTGTTACAAAAAACGAAAGACAAATTAACCGATTATTTTTCCTAAATACAAATAAAGCTAACATTAAATTTCAATTTTTACCTAAAAGAAAGATAAGTTTACAAAATTGTAACAAAATATTTTTCCAAAATACTTTACTATTAGTTATTGTTTGTTTCTTATTGATAATGTTTTTAGGTAAAGAAAGAAGTACAATCTGGTACAAGTTTGTCTCCCTAAAAATAATTTACTATTCTTTATTTATTTTTCTGTCTTATAATGTTTTTAGATAAGGAAAGAAGTAGACACGGATACATGATCATCTTTTTTGAGTATTTTTTATTACATATAAAAAAGAGATTACATATTTGTATTTTATCATAATTCTTTTTTACAAAACAATATGTTGAAAAACAGTTATTCTATTTTTAAGATAGAATTGTTCGCACGAGACCACGAGTTTTTCGATGACAACTGGGACAGTTCAGTAGAGATAGAGCACATTTGGGACAACTATTTAAATGACTACATGGAAGAAATACAACCGCAATTTCTTCTTCCAGACAGATTTTACATAAATACGTTTTCTTTTGATGTCGATTTTCTTTTTCGAGAATTTGATTTTTTGTTTCATTAATCTATTCTTTATCTTCGTCATGTATTACAGTTTCATTGGAAGCTGATTGTGACAGTTTCTCTGTTTGAATTGTAATAGATTCGGATTCCAAAGAAATAATACATTCATTAGAATTAGGTTTCAATGAAATTTAACTCCGAAAAATACATTGATGAGTTTAAATAATGAATGAAGTAATAAATTAACAGGTGCAACTTTATCCGATACATCGAGAAGAAAATTAGCATTTCCTTTTCACAATAAGTTAAAAATTTTTTTATCAAAATGAAAGGCAAGTTCATTATTTTTTGTGTCCCCTAATGTATATTAAGTTTTGTAATAATTTTGAAAAAATTTTTTTTTTGTCAAAACACACGCCCGACCATATTTTTTAGATTTTGAAAAAAAATAAGTGTTTTTAGTAGTTGATTGTTTCTTTGAATTTCTTCAGAGTAACAGCGATTATTTCAAATCCTCATAATATCCATTTGCAATCGATCAAATTTAACAAAACACTTTTCCTATATTTTCGAAATGAAACATAATTTTCTTTTAGTTTAAATAAGAGTTTCATTGAATTTCTTCGGAGTAACAATGGATATTTCAATTTCTAATTAAATTCAATTGCAAATGTAATGACATGTACAAGAATTTCTTTTTCCAAAACACTTGTAACAAACCCTTGAAAAATTTTAACACGCTGTAATATACATTGATAAAATTAATTTTTACCAAAATGATGTGAAATTAACAAATGAAATAGACTTTTACTATGACTGTGAAATTATCAATTTAAACAAAATTAACACTCAAAATAAATAAACAATTGATCCTTAATATTTAAGTTTTAAATTGATATCATTAGAGATCGGATTTAACGATGTCAAACAGAACTCTAAGAATAGACTTTTAAAAGAACTTAGCCGCCAAGAAGTCTAGAAGCTTTTCCATCAATTTAGTGACTTTTTTTGTCTTTCAGGGAGCCGTAGTGTCTCAACTAAACAAAGGGTGGTAACAGTGTAACAACCCCTCCATACATTAGCTTTTACCTATATAAACTCAAGATTTAGCTCTTAGAGATGTTAGTATTTCAGGAGTTGAACACCAAAGTACTTCTCATTTATTTTAACAAACAGAACGTCCATGATGGCAGTATTAGTAGTCGATTTATCAGAAATGCTTCTATTGGAAACAGCGGTAAGTTTGTTTTTTCGTTATAAAGAAACTAGAGATTAATTAGAAATTTTAACATCTTTTGAGTTACAACATGAGTACAATGGAGAATTTGCAACAAACAAAAATTTGTATAAAAAACTATAATAAGATGATCATTACAGCATGAAAAAACGTAAAAGTAATTGCAGCAAACTAGAATTAAGCTAATAATTGTCGTTAAGATATTTAAAGTCATTTATTGATTTGAAATAATAATTTTAACAATCTTCTAACCTTGAAATTAACACAATATAATTTATGTTACATAGACAAAATAAATCAAATGAATTTGATTCGATAAACACCCAAAATGAATAATCTTAAAATTCACTTATCATTTTTTTTTTCAAGTATTAAGAGTTTTTTTTTTTCACTAGGGTTTACCGTCACACGCATCGGTTAAAATTCAACCCGATGCATATGCACTTGGGGAAAATTTTGTATTAAAAAAGGAAGCAACATACAGTAACCCTGAGAACTTAACTCTGAAACTCTATAAATACAACAGGCACTTACGGTATTTTGAAGAGACGGAGCTCGACATTTATTTAGAAAGCCAAATAGTAACAGAACTAACGACCTTTCACCAGCGAGTGACAGACGCCCTCCAGGAGGCCAAAGATCAGTTAACAAACGGAGAATTGCCCGAGCTACATGCTTACTTGTTACATGATGATTATTTACTTCAACTCGTCCAGGTTTCATCGACAAACGTATGTTTACAATTATCAAATAAACATCAAAGTTGTCGCATGTCAAGCTTGACCTGGGAAAATTTGATAACCGCACTACGAAAAATTAAAAACAACCGTCAGGTGAATTTATTATCATACGAAGAACCGAGTTCCCCCGAATCGTCGAACCCGTTCTAGTTGAACCACGTATTGTATGAATTAACATGATTCAGAAAAAAACAAAAAAAATGTAAAAATCACTAGTGTAATAAAAATAGAAAACAGATAATTCTTGTGTCAGAGTGTTCTTCTTTCAAAACAAAACACATATATGATTAGTTTGTAAAAAAAATTTTATATTAAGGAATAATATCAGATTAAATTTGACGTATGAGTAGATAAAATTTTCGAACTTTGGAATATGTTTGAGGAACAAAAAAGCGATCTTGTCTTTCTTTTTGGTAAAAATTTTACAAATTTCAAACTGATGTTACAGTCGTCACCTGTCGCCCAACACAATCCTGAACGTAATTTTTAGGAAGAATCTGAAAACAGTTACACCCCTTTGAAAAACAACATGTAAGAGACATGATTTTCAATTTAACGTCACCGATAGTTCAGTCATGAAGTTAATGTTTTATAAAGCTTAAAACATCTTGTATATATGTAACTTTTTCTTTTTTATATAACGAAATAAAAATATACTTAAAAGAGACAAATTTGCACAATGTTAAAAAATCTCAAAGTTTGTCAAATCAATCGATTATTTAAAAACCCTCACTCACCTGACCTTTATGTAACAGACATTCTTGGAATTCCAAAATAAACCTTTGATCATGAATAATAATAATAAAATTACCACTTTAAAAATGTCACCATTCAATCCCCGATCAGAAATCTCATAGGTTGAAATATCACATGGTCTATTAACCCTTTGGGCACAAATGAAATGTTAACACAAAAAAGTCACTTCCTCTGTTTTGCGCCAGGACCTACTTTACAAATTTGGCTAAGTGATTTCCGGACAGGACCCGCTTCTCGAATTTGGTCAAGCGGTTTCGTTCCAGGGTACGAAACAACTTAATTGTGTTTGCGTTTATATAAACTGGCTGCTTGTTGTATTTTTCACATCAATTCACTAAGAAAAAATGTTCATCCTATCATACATGTTAGAAAAACGTCATCAGTCGAGTTTCAACATGAAATATTTACGCCAAAACGTCACTTCCTTATTTAAAAATATTATCCTTAATTAAAAATTTCCCTCATTAAAGTCACTTAATCCTTTATTTCGTAACAGTAACCTTAGGAAGACTTAAAAATGATACCATTCAATTCTCTACAAAAAACAAAAAAATTTGATATATTAGTCTAATATTTAACCCTTTGGGTATTAAAAAAAATGTAAATTAAATATTAATATCAATCATCCTTTAACCCTTTGGTTAGGAAAAAAAATCCTCAGTCACCTGACCTTTATGTAAAAGATATTCATTGGGTATCAAAATAACCCTTTGATCACGAATAAGAATTATATTAATTCATTAAAAATGTCACCATTCAACTGCCTATCAAAATTCTCAAAGTATGATATGTCACATGATCTATTAACCCTTTGGGCATAAATTAACTCTCTGATTAATATGCAAATTAATTATTAATAATTGCATTCATTAAAATTCATCACCCTTTGGCTACGTGAAAAAACCCTCAGTCACCTGACCTTTATGTTAAAAAATATGTTAATGTTTACCTGAATCGCCCGAATATGCAAATTTTTTGGATTATGCAAATGATATGCAAATTGGACTGTATCGCCGGATTTTGCGGGCCTCAAGTGCCGGTATAACTACTATAATGTACACAGAATTAGCGAAATATAACAGTGATACCAAACTCCGAAATTTCAATGAAATTTAAATTTTCTCTTATTAGTTTATGGGTTAACTTTTACATCTGGCTTATTATTCGACCTTAAATTTTAGGATATTTATTTATTTATTTATTTATTTTGAGCTTCAGAGGTTGTTTTATACAACGCATAAATGACATAGGCCAATCATGCCACATATCAGTCTCGGCAACTGTGAGTTTATTTCACCAAACTTAATATTTTATTTATTTACTTCTTTTTATTTTAATCCCATTTATCGCTACTGAATCTGTTGTCTGATTTAATTCTATTATTTTTAATTATTAGCATTTTGTATATTTTCGAAGATATAAAATCATTCCTGTAATTATTAATGAATAAATTGGTGGCAGATGTGTTTTGGGTTTTACGGGTTTTTTCTTTTTTTTTGAAAAGGTAAAGAAAAAAAAAAAAAAAAAAAAAAAAAGCGCCGTTTGCAATTACAACGCGTCGCATAAATTTGATCATCTGATTCCAGTAGACAGGGCAAAAAAACCCACGCTGCGTGATTTGTCTGGTGAAAAATATGGAAAGGAAGGTTGGTCAGCGGCACATCTGTGTCCTCAAAAACACCAGTGGCTGAGGAGAAAAATGGCTGCAAGGAAAGATCCTAGTACACTGACGCCTCCCTGTCTACCACCAACGGGGCATTTACCTCGAGAACATTCCATTCACTTCAGCTGCAGACAATTGTCTGATGATTGATTTCGTTCTTTTTTTAAATGTCTATTACCATTAATAATAATAATACTTCTCAGCGGGTGATCCAGATAGGAGATTCGATCCCAAACTTTTTTGTGCTTACGAAGATACGGAAACAGCATACTGCCTGTGGATTCTATCTCAGTCGGTTCTCTAAGCCCTGCAGAAGGCAAAGGTAAACCTTCACAAAGCATTCAAACTATACTTTTTTTTTTTACGAAAATCATACATCTAGAGGTTCAGACCCTGGCGGATATTGGGGAGTTTTTTATCCTCCAGATAGGTGTCTGGTTCACCCAGTCTTTTGTCAACTGGGTTCCGGGTTTCTAGCATTAAAAGCAGGCGAATGTCGGCCTGGCTCTAGGATCTTCATCTCCGTTCAGGTAGTGATCGTAGGAGCCTCACTTCTTGCGCTGTCTTTACCCTGTCTGTGATGATGTAACGTTTAACACAGAACTTACTGAGAGTTGAAAAAAAAATAAAAAAATAAATAAGCTATTTTTTTTTTATTTTTTTTAAGAAATTTTCGAATATCTCTAAAGGCTAACTTAAGTATCAAAAGTTTCTTCGTCTACAGTTTTAAGTCACTTGTCTTTGCCCTTAGAAGGCAAAAGTCTTTTACTGTTACAGTGGAGAGTGTATGTATTTTCATTAACGTAATTAGACAATATCCCATATGGAAAACGTCATGTAATAAAAAATAAATAAATACCTCTTCCCAACTCTACAACATTGATCTTGATAGCATAATAGTCCCTTGAATCTCTTATTCCAATTGATAATTAAATAACTTGAGTATAATAATAATAATAATAATAATAATAATAATAAAAAAGATCTCAATTTACAGGAGGTGAAATATGAAATTATTATTGCTACTAGCAAAAAAGCCAGGATTCACGCACTGTTAAAATCACTTCCGAAAATTTGTATAATAAATATATATACATGTTAAGATTGAAGGTATTTTAAAGTGACTAATGCTACGACGCTGTAGGATTATTAGAAATTACAAATTTTTGTTTCGGTTTCAGAACTAATGGCGCTTTTCTTACAGCTTTAGATGACAAATGACCCCTCAAGATTTAAAGATAACAAAATAAAAAACAACAACAGTATATTGTGGAAATCAAATCTTTGGGCAGCTAAATGCTCACCATAAAAGGAATTTGACCAAAAAGAACGAAAGAAAAAATTAATAATAATAAAAATAAGAAAAACCGTCTACCGAAAGAAAGAAACCAATTCAATGATAATCAATGCTTTCCTTATGTTTTTTTTTTTCAACTTTTTAAAAACAAGTAATTCCCATAAAATTTACAGTTTTAAGTTAATAAATCAATTTTTAACGTGTCGTGTTTAATTATTTAAAAAAAAACCACTATTCAGACACCTATTTACAATTAAAAATTAAAAATTACAAAATCCCAATAAAACAACAACGTTTCAAAACCTCAACTTGTACGGTTTCTTTTTCAAGTTTTAACCCCCCTACCTTAAAAGCAATCCTCCTTTTCAGAGTTCGTTGTCACAAAAAAAAAAAATAAAAAAAAATAAATGTTACAGTTTTAAGTGTTGAAAATATGATTGTGCACTTCTACAGGGATTTCTATGTGGGTATGCAAAAAATTTCATATTTCTAGCCACTGTAGATTTTGAATAAAATGGTTCACAAAATATGATCTAGTTGGGAATGGAGAGACTCGCTTCGCTTGACGATTTTCGCTTAATTATTAATGTTATTAAAATAATTATTAACCTGCCTCCCCCCCCCCAGCACGTTTAAGTTCCAACTAACCTATTTACTGTAGATGTATAATATAAACATTAATTAGAAAACTTATAATTATTATGAGTATTTTCAATAATAATAATTAAAAATAAAAAAATCAATCAATTTTTTTTTTGTATAAATATGTATGTATAAATATATTATCTAACTTATGTATAAATACATCTTGAAACATAAATTCAGATATATTTATGATATAATATTATGTACAAATAATTAAAATATATATTACATTTAAAAATTAAAAATAATTTATTCGTTATTTATAAAACATTTATTATTATAAGTTTTCAATTTTTGTCATTGACATTTAGGGATTATGTATCTACTTTAAAAGACATTTATTTACAGGTACGTCGGATCATTGGGGTAATTAGTAATTACTTTAAAATATTATATAAATAATATTGCATATCTATATAACATACATTAGATATATTTGTATTTTAAGTAAATTTATATAATAAGCAAAAATAAATAATATCTTGTCTTATTTCATGCTTAATTATTTCGTTACAACGTAACGGAAAAACGAATTTAGATTTTTAGCAAAACGAAAAATGTTACTAAAAACGAATTACTTTTTTGCCTGAAACGAAAAACTTAACGAATCACTTTTTTATTTCGTTTGCTAGCTCTGGTTTCAACACTTAGTTTAAGGTCGAAAACAAACAAATTCAACCAAATTTCAAAGCCTTTCACAACATATGTTTCAAAATGGTGTCGGTTCATGTCAATGCACAACAACTGTGTGATAATGGCTCTATGAACTAATGTCAGCACAGTTTCGGTGATTCCATCATTGCATAGCATTTTGGTCTGTTGAAAATCCTGTGATGTAGTAGTTGGTGTCTTGTACACTTGATCTTTCACATATCTCCACAAAGACAAAGAAATCGGAGGACGTGAGATCTGGTGATCTGGCTGGCCACTGAATGGGACCTTGGCGACCTACCGAGCGATAGTGAAAGCAATTGTATCGAAATCTTCGAGTACATGAGACATAATGAGCGTTCCATCGTGTTGGAACCAGATTTTTCTGGCTATTGCTTAAGCCTATGTACTGATCTACTAGACCCCCAGAATTAGGTCAGCATACCATGGTAGAACAAATGTCCGACAATCTGGATTCCAATAATCCAACACCCCACATTGAAGCGCCACTGCCTTTGATTATTTGTTTCTCCAAGCTGCAGTGGGTTTTCCTAGTAATGAGTGCTGTGGAGATCTCTTGTGAATTGGGCTTCATCAGTCCATAGAATATGCAATATTATTTCTGGATTTCATCACACGTCGATACTATCCAATTGCAAAAGTCTGCACAGGCTGCTCTTCCAACCCTTGAAGGCAATATGTAATGTGGGTGAAAACACGGAGGACTCATTGGTCAGATATTCTTAATTGATATACGATTGTCCTGTTGCTTGTATGTGGATTGGCTTCACATGATACCAATGTCTGGAAGATCAGTTACTGGATATGAAACCATCCTAGCAATCAGTAGCAGCTGGTGTTAGCCAACTTGGGAGTAATCTTTCATTATCCATATTTATCCATTAACAGGAAATAGGTAGAGTAATCTAAGAATCTATATTTCCTACTGGGAAGTGGTTTAGCCTATTTGCATACTTCAACATCCTAATTTTAGGCCAATCCAAACAAAAATTATAGGGAGAGAAACATGATTTTCTTTAGAACCTGCCATCAAAGTCTTTATCATTCCTAAATTACGAAAAAAAATCTAGAAGGGGTAATGTTACTTGGCTCATCCTGTATAAATGCAGTATATAAATATAAAGGATGTATCAAACTCTCTGTACTAATTTTAATGGGAGATAGGAACACAAAGATAAACCTTTTTCTTCTACGAATGTATATCCACTGACGGCAATCTTCGGTGCTAGAGGGCGCCTGCCCAACAAGATCGTCGATTTAACATGTATTGAATTTCTTCCTCTGGGACACATTAAGAATCTCATGTACGAGACTCCCATTGACTCACATGAAAACCTTGTCGAAAGAACGTTTTCGTCGCTACAACTGTTTGTGAAATGCCGGGAATCTTTCAAAATGTACAGCAAGCAATGCTTCGATGCTATCATGCATACATTGCTGTTGCCGGCCGCAACTTTGAGCACCTTCATGTTGAATAAATATAGTAAACTCCCGATTATCCGCGGAATTAGGTGGCGCGGCAACTACGGATAAGCGAATTCTGCGGATAATCCGAATAGGACGAAAATCAACACAAAAATGCTTTTAACATGTTTTATTTACATTAAAATGGCAATACATTTACAGTTCGTACATTACAAACAATTATTTTATTTTAAATTATTTATTTATTTTTAAATTTTGTTATTATGGGAAGGCTCTCCCGTAATTTAGTGTAACCTGCCGCCCTAAGCTCGTTCTTTAAATTGTTTGTCTATAATTGTCTTATACTTTGTTAGCCTTTTTTATTGTTTACCTTATTCTAGGTTTAATTTTTTTTCTTAATTCCATAATCTATTATACAGTAAAAAAAAAAATGGAAACAGGAGAGGTCCGCGGATAATCGGGAGTTTACTGTATGTTGTTCATACTTGTTTCCATTCATTTAGGTTTGTCTTGGTGTTCGATATCTCCTCTCTAGCCGAGTGCAGCGCCGCTAAATACCGCTCTCTAGCACCAAAAGTTGCCGTCAACGACATACATTCATAGACGAAAAAGTTTTATCTTGATGCTCCCTATCTCCTATTAAAATTTGTAGATGGTTTTGATACACCCTGTATATATACATACAGGGTGTATCAAAACTCTCTGTACAATTTTAATGGGAGATTGGGAGCATCAGGATAAATCTTAATAAATTTGCGTATTATTTATAGGCTTATAAATAATACGCTAATCATCCTAATTTAAGGTATAATACACTCACTTCCAAAAGTTTAAGCACGGAGAGGAAAAATGTTAATTTCCGTAAGAGATCTGAATTAAAGAAGCTGAAATTTGTCGAGAAATATGCAAAACAGGCAGTCGTATAAGAAGCCGGCATTGTGAAGGGTTACAGGAGTTGCAAGTAAGTGCTGATGAAAGGTGTTTTAGAACATTCGTACGATTTGTTTTCAAGCTAGACGTGTTTCTATGGCTTCCAGAAGACGAATGGAAGATTCTGAGCGCTGGCGGGCTGTCAGACGCATTGAAACAGGACAGTCTATAACAGATGTTGCTCGTTTCTTCGGCGTTCATCATTCCGTCATTTCACGATTATGGAAACAATTCCAAACCAGCCAAACAGTTGTCCGAAGACCTGTAGCCGGTCGTCCAAGGGTTATGACCCCCGCGGAAGATCGATATATTGCTGTTGTGGCCAAGCGGAAATGAAGATCGACCTCCACACGTGCGACATCCATGGTTGCAGCGGCCATTGGTAAGACAATATCTGCCACTACTGTACGTCGAAGCATACACATGAATGGTCTGTACGTCCGGGTACCACGAGTTTGTGTTCCTTTATCCGTCCAATCCAAAGGGGCACGATTACAGTGGTGCCGCCAGCATATGAATTGGACTATGTCTGATTGGGGTAACGTTATGTTCACAGATGAGTCCAGATTTGCCCTACAACCGGATGATAAGCGAGTAAGGGTCTGGAGGGAACAAGGCACACGCAATCGGCCCCAGAACATCACCGAACACCACGCATTCCGCGGTGGAAGCATCATGGTCTGGGCAGGGATTTCATTGGGATATCGCACCGACCTGCACATTTATGGGCGAAGTTCTGTGACGGCTGTACGGTATCGAGATGAAGTCCTAGACCCCATTGTGAAACTGTACGCTGCAGCAATTGGTCCTTCTTTCGTTTTAATAGACGATAATGCGCGTCCCCATAGATCTGCCATCGTTGACGACTTTCTGGAGAGTGAGGGGATTGCGCGTATGGAGTGGCCGGCTTACTCGCCGGACCTTAATCCAATTGAAAATCTTTGGGATGCCCTCGGCCGTGCTGTATGTCGACGTTTCCCACTTCCAGCCACTCTCAGAGCTTTAGAAACTGCCCTACAGGAGGAATGGCGATTACTGGACTCTGCGATGGTTGATCACCTCGTAACAAGCATGATCACACGCTGTAAACTTTGTATGCAGGTGAGGGGTGCTCACATACCCTATTAATGTCGGTTTTTATTGTTTGTTTTGAATTTAAACATTATTTTGTTAATGACGCAAATATGAAGTCATCTTATAATTTATGAAAATTCAATATTTTGTTTATCTCTGTATGTAATTCTTTGTTTTGTTTCATGAATAAACATAGAGCTACTTACTTGCAGCATTTCATGTCAATCACAGCAGTACTTGTCCATTTTTTCACATTTTACCGCTCCGTGCTTAACTTTTGGAAGTGAGTGTAGTTATAGTGACGTATAGTGTAGGCTATTAATTATAACCAATATTTTTTTATTGTATATAACTCATGTATACATACAGAGAAGTCAATTTATGGGACTTTTTAGGATAATAATCTTAAAAAGAATCAAATTTACTTACGTTAACATTCTAGCGTCACTCGGGAATGGCACCAACCTATGAAACCTATGCATAATTTATTTATTCATTTATTATTTTTAAAATATTTACTCAAAATATCGTATAAAAAAAAAAAGATTATTGGAGATGTGTTCTAACTATTACTTACTAGCCTCCACAATCGATAAAATTAAATATCCACAGAGAAACATACCATTCATAAATACGTCACAGCCGTAAGAACTCACTACAAATAGAATTTACCATCTACTAAATCTTAGACATTGATTAAGATACTCAAACATTTCATGTTATTTACAAACTGTGTGATTTAGTAATCTAATTCATTCATTTATCAAAGAGAGGAAATAAAATTGAAAAGTTTCATAATAATTGTTATAAAAGTGAAGTTACGTTTCCGTTAATGTGAAAAAAAAAAAAAAAGAATTGAATATTTTAACGAATTTTTGAAAAAAAAAATGCTTGAAAAATGGAAGGTTTCAGTTTTCTTGTATTTTTATCAGTTTTCTTGTATACGTATATAAAGATAATTATTTTTTTTTTTGACATAAGAATCATCTTACTTTAAAAATAATAATATATCCTTGTAATAATAATGAACTAAAATTAAAATCATCTTAGCATAATGTTGATTAGACCTACGTATAACCTACGATGATAATTCTTATTTATAATTTTCAGAAACTACATTTCAGTTCATTAAGTATATAATTCATATAATTATTTGAAGATATTTTAATTTTTTATTCACTAATGCTCAAACAGTAAATGTGGGTAAAATATATTAGCTCCAGTGATAAGGGTTAGAGGAGTGTCGGTTTCAATACCAAGAGGATTATTTCTTCAACCAATCCTCTTCAAATGAGAACCGATTTCTTTTCTAGTGTTAAAGGCAATCGAGTGTTGGACTGATCTCCGGATCAACTTGATCTCATTGATCAAAAGCTCTTATCTCTTTCGCTTCCCCGGTCTTCCAGGGCCTTTTAATTTAAAAATACAAGTCATAAACACAAATACAGTGAAACCTCGGGTTACGAACTTAATTCGTTCCAGAACTCGGTTCGTAACCTGAGACGTTCGTAACTCGAAACATTGAAATCAATGAAATGGAGACGATCCGTTTCAAGATGAAAGAATCGTTCCTTTTTATTAACATCCGGTCGTTTATCTGACAAAACACAAAGAATACGTGTACTTCCCGTATTAAATAAAGAGAAAGAAAACAACTAAATAAATTAAATGTAAAATAATTACATTTAATAAATATATTATGCAAATAAATATATTTATTAATATATTTAACCTCCATTTAACGAACCTCTATTTTGCGAACCAAGAACAGTTTGCTAATTTCTTCGTAAAATAACCTCCAAATAGCGAAGTGCATTTTCTATTTAATGAACTTTTTCGTGGTATCTATTTTTTTTTCTTCTTAAAATGTTTTTACAAGGCGCCAATCGCTGTCATTCTTTACATTTCAACCAGGAAGTGCAATCCCCAATCCACCCCATATCCATAAAAATAATACAGTAATGAATTGCGATGAAGATGATGAAAATGGAAATGATCATGATGCAGAAATCAAAAAACCTTCGAATGATGAAATGCTAAAAATCATTTGAAACAATCCGACGCGGATTACAATTTGAAGAAAATACGCCTGAAGAAAGGGTTTTTGGTGCATTGCAAAGATGCGAGACGTATTATGAGCGAAAACACTTTTTCAAAAAAAAAAAAAAAACTCAGACAAAATTAACAGAGTTTATTAGTAAAATTTAAGTACGCATGTGATAATGTATGTTTTATGTCATTACTATTACTTTTTTTAATAATATTTATTGTTTATGTATTCTAAATCTGTTTTATGTAGTTTAAAGTAATTTTAAAAGGTGAATCTCTATTTAACGAATTTTCGATACAACGAACTTTTTTTCGGGATTTAGCGATTTCGTTAAATAGAGGTCTGACTGTATATTACGATGTCTTGTTTACATCGGAAAAAGAATCATGTGGGCGCGGAGAGATACTTTCAGATGCTAGGTGAGACGCCTTTAGTGTGATTTGGCCCCGTGACTTGTAACTTTATACTGTACGCGATCGTTTGTCTCCAACGGTAAACCTTGCTCTCTCTCACCTTCGTTCGTAACCCGAGGCACTTTTCGTTACCCGAGACAAAAATTTTTCGAAATTGTTGTTCGCAACCCGAAATGTTCGTAACCCGAGGTTTTACTGTATATGTAAGATCTAATAGCATTACAAAATTGAATTATACCAAAATTATCAACAGTGAAGTAAAAATATAATACTGATAAGAAAGACTGCTTTTCACATTCGTTCAAAGATAGATATAATGAGGAATTCTATTAAAGTATATTCACTATAAGTTATTGTCTGCAGAAACAACAAATGGTCAACTGCAATAAATCCCAAAAAATAAAACGAAATTAACGAAATTTATTTTAGTTGGGTGATCGCAGAATCCTTAACTCCTGACAGTCTACCCTCAAAGAAGGATACTTTTATTTATTTATCTTTTTTATTCTATTTCAAGATTTATTCTCTGCTAAACATAAAATAGAATAAATAAATAAAAGCATCATTCTTTGCGGGTAAACTGCGAGAAGCTAAGGCTCCAGCGATCACCTACTAAAATAAATTTTGTTAATTTCGTTATATTTTTGGGATATTTTTTAAAACCACATTAAATTTGAAAAAAAGTCAAATTGCAGCTTCTTCTAAATTTAATAATAATAATAATAATAATAATAATAATAATAATAATAATAATAATAATAATATATGAGTTGTTTACTAACCCATATTAAAAATGTTGATTGATAATCGCAGGAGACGTAAGTTTAGATATAAAGAATGCTCCTAAGATAACCAAATCACCGTATTTATAAGTAATATAGAGAACCAGTAATTTATTAGTAATGATAGGCATTGGTTCTTTTGTACAGCACCTTTTTCTTTCTTTCTTTTCTTTTTTATTTTCATGAATTACAGTTTTGTTAGAGGAAATCTTGTCGGCTGTAACTCAAATGATAAAACACACGTCTATGCAGGTGTGCAAATCGGCACGTAGACAAGTGCTACAAGCGCTAATGTTCCATCTCAGCGGCGATCGGACATCTCCCAGATTGTTTATCCTCCAGACGAACTCTAGGGTTCCCCTCGCCCTCTGTAAATGGGAACAGGGTTTCTTTCCAGGGGTGCCAACATAGACCACCTAAAGTATGTATCATGAAATTCATGAAATGCCAACCATAACACAATCACTGCTACACTGAATTGAAATGAAAGTATAGACCTATCTTATACTAATTTCAGTAATTAGTTTCAATGATTAAAATAAATAGTTTATTTATTATAATATGCTGATATAATATTCCTACTTTGTCATTAAAAATTAAAATTACTGCCTAAGGAAGAATTAAAAAAAAAAAAAAACAGATTTAGAACAAACTTGTTTTTAAAGAATTTTTACTGATCTTAATTGGGTTTTATGTATTTGCTGTGTGATATTTATTTTGTAAATATGCTTAAACTGCATCATGATATCTTTTTCCTATTTATAGAGCAATGTATTCACAAATAGTATTTCGACAGGAATACAAATAGTATTTTGACAGGAAGTCGAAATTACGATTGCCGCAAATTAAATTTGATGGCTAACTATTACAAGGATAGGGTTTAAGTGATTTCATTTTAAAAAAATTAAAAATGTAACTAAGAATCTTTAAATTCATATATAACAACAGTTAAAAATTATTTGCAAAATCTCAGAGATACAATATGTCGTAATTGGACATTGAAACTCGGAGCATTTATCATGAACTCTAATATCGATGGATATTATTCCTATTCCGTAATAAAGTAACCTAAAAGGAGAATTAAAAGTCTTTGCTAATTTCATGATAGCTTAAAATGTATAAAAAAAATGGTGTTTGTGGTTTATTTATTTTAATATTCATGATAGCTTGTTTATTTCTTGATAATTTAAGTCACAATTCACATTTATTATTTACTTTATCCTTCTTAACTATTAGTGTTACTATCTACTAGTGAGTACTTAATCAATGTACCATTTATAAAAAAAAATCTTTTATTGGGTAATTGAAAAAAAAAATGGCTTCCTTAATGCTAACACCATCACTGTTCTAAATAGGAAATATGGGGCATAATTAACATACAATTCAAAAATTAAACCAATTAAATAAGTCATTATAACGTTACCTTTCAGTCAACTAAATCCTTCTAGGTTTAATATTCAAACAATCGCCGATTTAAAACATTTACATATTTAACTCGTAACGCACGATCACAACTCTGTATGTGATAAAATTTAATAAAATTTGAGGCCGAAATTAGAAGACAATGGTTTATTGTAAGTACACTATCTCACAGAAATATTTCGATGGCCTGTGCAATATGTTGAGTCGTTGGAAGAATTGAGAAAACTACAAAACATTTCCACGGAATTACTTATGATTTAATTTTTTAAGCAAATCTACTACAATACTGAAACTATTAGGCCTAATACATCGGAAGCGCAGTGGTGCCTAAAGGAGTGTCCAGGATGTCACTTGTGAATAATTTGGTCTCATCCATTGTTATTTAGGCCTAACTATGCAAAAAGAATTACGGGAACCAACGGAACCTATTAAATAAATTAAACAAAATTCTGAAAAGAATTCAAGCTTGTATTTAATAGATTAGCATGAATAACAAGAAGAAAACTCCCAATACTTTAATTAACTATAATTTATGAGTAGGAAATGAACTAAAAATTGATATTCTCAAAGAAATTTAAATTAAGCACCGAAGTAAAATATTTTAACGATTTTAAGTTCAGCTTATAAAAAAAAAATTAACCGCTTTTTCCCA
>JAFIDM010006943.1:47571389-47599769 GCA_023159025.1 Thereuonema tuberculata | reverse complement strand
ATTATTAAAAGTATAAACACTTTACAAAAAAAAAAAACTTAAAATTAGTAGTATATTCTAAAAAGACTTCAAATAATAATTTAACAAGAGAATTCTTAATGAATAATAAAAAATACCTACTTCGGAACAAAAACTCTTTTACTATTTAATAATAAAGAATTATTATCAAGGAATTTTCATGAATAATACAATTTCAAATAATAATTAAAATCTTAGAGATATAAATACCTTTAAATTAGAATATCAAAATTAGAATATAAAATTTTAAGTTATGGAGAATGCCACCCAAATAAATCATTACAAGATGTGATAAATAAAATGAATCTAAAAAATTTGCTAAAATTTGCTCAAACTTCAAAATGTAAATATAAATAAATATAAATCGCTTAGAATATAAATCGCTCCTGCAAAAACAGTGGTATGAGTCATTCTCCTGCAAAACTCAGGTGTTGTCTGCTAGCGCCATCCGACGATTTATATTCTACGCACATTTTCGTGCGGTTCTCAGCGTTCGAGGTCACGCACTTCCCTTGTTAGGATAATGATAATTTTTGACTTTGTGATATTTCTATGTATTTGATTTATTATGTTATTTAAATGTTGTTTTTATATTTTAATTCCTAGCACCTATTGATGGAGGACTAACAGGACTATGTTTTGTAATAATATAATAAAATAAATAATCAAAAAAAAAAATATTATTAGTTTCTTTTCTTTCCGAAAATTTTTATTTCGTTATTAGATTTATTTAGGTTTCTTTTTAAATTATGAATTTTATTAATAAATATTGGTTTGAATCATAAATATCGTATTTACTCGCATAATTTCCCCCATCGCGTATTTATTTTCCCCACCCCAGTTTTTGTGGATTACAAAATTCAATTTTTATTTTTATCGCATAATTTCCCCACCTCTACTTCAACGCGTTTCCAACATGACCTTGACTGTCGGTCAATTCACGACGACGCGACAATGTACCGTTACTATCGCATTTCTCTATCCCACGCTACTTTAGGGGAAGATTCCACCCCCACCCCGGTCAGTACAAGAGCAGACTCCTTCTGAATCAGTACAACAATTTCGAGTGTTTTTTGAAAACGTGAAGTTCGCGAATAAAGTTAAGTTCTCTATTAGCAGGCAGCTGATGCTGACGTCATGCGGTGAGCAGCTATAAAGATGGCGGGCTGCGCTGCGTGAGTTACGAAATTACGTCACAGTCACACTTCCGTGCATGCCTATTGCTTAACTGTACTTTGAAGAAAAAACAAATGTTGAGATGTGATTTCATATATTTTAAATGTTGCGTGTTAATAAAATTGTTGTTAACTACATTTCTTGCTTTAAAAATCAATGTTTAACATGGTTTTCCTTACACTTTCACCATATTTTTTTTCCTCAAATTGAAAAACATCGCATAATTTCTCCACCCCCCTTTTTTTTGTCAAAATATTGATGAAAAAAAAGGGGAAATTATGCGAGTAAATACGGTAATTTGCGCACAAGATAAGAATTCTTTATCATTTATTAAAAACTGTCTACTGATGTTTGTATTGGTAGGTAACCATCCCTTCGTTAACAGCCAAAAGGTGAAGATCGTGTCAAAAGTACGATTTGAAAGGGGATTTCAAATAAAACAACGAAAAGTGCAAATTCCCTAATGATTTGGGAATTCAAACAAAGGAAGAGGCGATGGTTGAATATAGGGCAGTGGACGCAGATCGAACAGTACAGAATTGGTCTGGAAAATTCCGTCCATAAATAGGGCCTTGAAAGATTAACCTAAGATAAAGTTCGGACTTCCGTTGTAGGAGGCATGTAAAGATGTATTCCCTAAGAAAATGTTAATAATACTGTAGATTTAGTAGATGTAACAGTATCGGATGTAAAAGATTTCTTCACTATTTTTCGACCTGACTAATAATTCTGGTAGCAAGTCAAATATTCATATCAGCTATGAAAGATTTAGTTTATTGACATGTCTTTAATTCTTATAATGTATCTCATTGGAACGAAGAAAACATTTCTCACAAGTCAGTAATTATGTAAAATTCCGTCTGATTTCTTTTTGTTTGAGTTCAATCAGCTACACGACTGAGATATATCCGAACATGGGTTCGAATCTAGGAGCTGGCATGGATGTTTTCCTTCCGAGGCTTGTAGCACATTGTTTCAGTTTCCCTATCCAATCAAAATATCATACACGAAACACTGTTTAAATCTCTTATTGAATGAGACTTTATTCAGTAAGATTTCAATTTATGATTGCTAACGCCTGTTAAACAAGCAAAATCATAACAGAACTTAAAGCCTATTTCGGTATCATGTTGAGGTTTTTGTCTACATTTTTTTAAAGTTCTAAAACAATAAAAGATAAAAGTATTTGTAAATTGTGAAATCTGCCGAATGTAAACAATATCTTCAAATTTTCATTTCTTTGAAATTAATTAAAATCCGCAACACTTATTTAAGTTGCCTAAATCCAATTAATTTTAATTTATTAAAACACGTACAAATGACAATGGATTACTAAACGGAGTAATTAGCATTGTTCGAAATCGATAAAACTCCTTAATTTCGCTTTTTAATGTTTTCAAAAGAATTTTTGCAGTCTTTACAGCAAATTTAAGAAAAATAAATATAAATTCAAACATCTCATATCAGTAAACGTTAACCAAATTTTCAAGAAGACGAGTCTCACTTTCCTTAGGAAAATAGGTAAAATCAATTAAATTTTTCGATTCTAGACCATTTTTTCATTGGATCTCAAGATATTTTGGTTTGGATTTTATCATCAACTGAATTTACCTAAATTAGAAAAGATCGGTTATTATAATCGATATATAATTTTTTTGTAGTGAAGACAATGTTTTCTTATATGAATGAAGTGACAAAATCAATGTGCTGTTTTCTGGATTTTTATTTTTTTCGTTTTTCTTCGTTTTGTGTTGCGTTTTGTTTCCTTTTATGCGCCTGAAAAATGCCTTCTAAATCCGAGAAACTTTAGCTAAGGTCACTGGAAATAGAGACGTTCTTGTAAATTATTACTGTTCAATTAATAGGCGGAGGGAGCCACTTTCTGAATTAAAGTTCGAATCTATTTAATTAGAAAAAATTTCAAGATCAATTTTTCGAATCCAAGTATTTATCACAACTATTTGTAGAAGGATTGAAATAGTTTCAGAAAAGCAACTTTATATTTCGTGATAACTTTTAACAAGAAGAATTAATTAATTTATTTATTCACACTGAATTGTTTTGATTGGAATGTTTATATCTACGAGTGCATGTTGACGTATTCATTAAGAAGGTGTCTGGCGAAAGCTTCTTAGGTTCAAAATGAATGAATGGATCCTGATTGTCGTGTGATTGGAAGCAAGTGGAGCGAGATGTACTCGTTAACCTATATGAAAGAGGCTTCTTCCTCTTCTGTCCAGTGGGGATGACCTTGTTTCCTCAGGGCAGGCAGGGGTACGTCGATTGGCCACAGACCTTGCTCCAAGAGGAACACTTTTTATTTATTATTAACATTAATAACAATTCATTTTATTTTGTTTAAAAAAAAAAAAAAATCCATTCACAAAATTGCTGTATTGGAATCAGCACCTGCCAAGCCAGTTCCGTTTACCCCTTCATTCGAATTCGACCCAATTCCCCTCCCTTTTTTTCCTATTTACCCACCCTAAGGAGGAAAAGGGTTATTTTTACAAAAGTAGAACACTAAAAATAACCGTTGATAATCTTTAACCCACATTTCGGGTTCAATGGGATCACACTTCGGATTACCCCCTACTCCCCCCGAAAGTAAAACAAACCGATCAGAAAAATATTCATCATTCATATTTATATTCAGAGGGAATATTGGAAATAACGTAGAGATTGCTCTGCGCAGAATCATGGAGTTGTTGAGGACGAAATCAAAGTTTCAACAGTAATTTTCCTTGATATTAATAAAAATATTCAACACGTATTGAATCAAATGAATGAAAAAATACCAAGAGAAAAATAATTTGTAAAATATTAATAAAAATAAACACAGGTTTTGGTAAATTCTTGGTCCAATTCCCTTTCAAGAAGCTTTTGAATAAAGATATTGATCAAAACAAAATCTTCAAAACATTACAAAATAATCATCATTATTAATATTTTCATATTTCATGCATTCATATTATCCAAATTATTTTTATTTAATATTAAGTCATATGCCAATAAATCAAGGATATTTAAACTTTAAAATCAAGCACAATTTCTTATTCCAAAAATTCCTTGAATTTTAACAAAGTCAATTCTGTAATTACTGGAAAAAATTCAAACTCTAAAACAAAAACTTAGCTTAAGAGTATTAGATGTGAATTAAGAATATACGGAAAAGACAGTTATAAAATGAACAGACAATTTCAGCTTAATCCAAAATAAATTCACTGAATACAGTTTTAATAAAAGAAATTTAAAGATATTAGTATAAATGACGATTTCCAATTTAGAATAAGTATTTTTAAAATTATTAATTATTATTTTAAAATTTAAGTTATTATAGCTTTTATTACCGCATTTAAATTATTAACTTGAGATGATAAAAGTGATGTATGGTGGAAAAGGAATCACAATATCGAATGGCATATTGAAAATTTGTAGACTCAGGTTTTATGGTGGCTAAGTATTTTATTGACAAAGAAAAAAATATTCAGTTGAATTTAATCACTTTTGGAAATATAACCAAATTAAGCAACATGCTTTTGCAGTGATCTTATCTTATACTTAATATATAAAGCTGAAGAGTTTGTATGTTTGAACGCCTAAATCTCAGGAACTACCAGTCCGATTTGAAAAATTCTTTTTGCGTTAGATAGCCCGTTTATTGAGGAAGGTTACAGTCTATATAACATCACGCTACGACCAATAGGAGCGGAGCAGTAAACATAAACGTCAACCAACGGGTGCGACGGCGGCGATAGGGTGGCTTGGCCGCACGACGAGAACCGAACATTACCGAATTTAACGCGGGTGACACCGTGGGGCACAGCTCGTTTAGAAATAAAAGAAAAGCAGAATTAAAGTTCGAAAACTATTTCCAGTTCCTTAGTATTAATCGTATCCGTGACGGATTCAGAATAGTCCCATACTAAATTTCATCAATTTTGTATAGGACGATCCTGAATATACTTGGATCGGTTTAATTTGATTTTTAGCAGGCAATAAAAATCTGTCTTAGGATTAGAAATATTTGAGAATTTATAAGGATACAAACGAAGCAGTATTTATAAAAACCAAAAAAAAAATAACAAAATAAAATGGACCTTAAACAAAGTAGAAAAGACAAAACAGTTTTTTTATTTATTTACTTTTTCATTTATTATTTATTTTTATGTTATTTTATTTAATTTTTTGCAAGTCTTGAACATGTAAATGGTTATAGATCTGAATAGCACTATTCTTAAGAATTTCTCAATTCTAAAACTACAAAATCCGTTTTAACAGTTTTGCTCGTCTTTTTTTTTTTTCTTTTCCTAAATTATTTCTTGTATCATTATATCGAATCGGAGCAAATCAGTTCATAATAGGTCAAAACAGAGACATGGTTCAATCTTGTGAGAAAAAGAAAGATTAACATATGATATATCTATATTTTATACTTATGTGAATGTTAATGTCATCAAGAAATTTAATATATATCTAAATAAATACATATAGGCTAATGGTTAAAATTTTAACTCAAAGAGAATTTTTCTTTTTTAATAATTAAACTTAATATTGTTTATTTATTTATTTTGAAGCTTTGGATTTTTAATTTATGTTTTTAAATGTAATTTATCTTTTCTTATCTGCTATGAGGAAGATTAAAAATGTGACACAAGAAATGATGGTTGGTGTATCAAATCCTTTTTTTTATGTTGCAAGGCTCAGCTGCTTTTTCAGGTAAGTGGTGTTGATGTCCTTGACTTGTGTCACTACCAAAATAAAATGTCGCTTGGTTGAAGCGGAAGTGAAGGGAAACAAACAAAAGAGCATCACAATAGAAAACCGGCTTGCTGCACTCCAGTGAGGACGAACGCCTGTCGAAATGTGTAGGGATGAAATGATAATTATATTGTACTAAACGTAAGTGAATTAGCATAAAAAGAACTTGTGATCTCATCCTCACTCATCCTACGGGAAATTGTCGAGTGGGAGGATGAGAAGCTTTCTATTTCACGAGATGGCATCTCATAACCTTTAAAGAAGTTACGAGATAAAGAAAGAAATTAATGAATAGTAAACTTAAACTTAGAAATAAAGCATTTAAATCTATTGATATTCAATTCTTTAAAATTGAGTTTAAGAGAAACTTGTTTTATATTCCGTTATATTTTATGCTTTAACATGCAAGTTTACTTTTATTTATTTATTTTTAACTCTTTGGTTTATGGAACGCTGCTCTAATATAATTATCCTGAAGCACCTGGATCGTTACAAATGAACTCATCAGCGGGGAAGGTGAAGAACCCGTTAAAGGATTCCCACCTGGGTGGATCATTAATAAACAGACCAACAAGAATATTAGCAGGTCAAACAGAAATCAATTAAAAGAACTTTTACTCTCTCTTTTACACATCGAAGAAGAACAGAACGATAAAAAGATATTAATTCACTTGAAAAGGCGTGAAGAAGCGGAAGCTACAATAGTTTGAATGCTATTTGCTAAAAGATTTGTAATAACATTTTGCTTTACAACTGATTGTAATACTCACTTTTAAATGAATAAAAACTTATTATATAGATTAATATTTCTTAAAGTTAAACTTGATTACTACAGAACAGAGATTTGTGGCCATTATGACTCCTGTCAATATCGCATTTTTATCACAACTGCCTCCAACGAAAGAAAAAATAAAATAAAATAACAACCAGTAACATCAGGCAATCAAAATTGGTTATCAATTGGAGGTACACATTTAATACTTATGAAATTATTATGAAAAATATCTTTAGATAAATAATCCAAGTCTTCTATTTCATGTTTCTGAACTTCTTTTTTGAGACTCTTTGATTGTTTATACGATTATTCAAAAAAAAAAAAAAACCTATCAGATCGTTATCATTATACATTACAGGAAACTATAGACGTTCTAAACAATATTAGGGTGACGACAGCTTAATAATAATGAATAAATATCAGTTCGATGCATTTTGTAAGACTTCAGCTATAGTCTAATTTTAATTTAACTAGAGATTTTTATTTATTTTTGTTCCTATATATCGCCAACTTCCTATAGAGGATGCAGGTGATGAAGTCACATCAACAAGGATTCACAAATCAAACAGGCTTTTTGAAACTCCTCACTGACTTTAAATTTTCACACTGGTTATGCCGGGTAGTCACATCTTCTATAAAACATATTTTACTGTTGTTACACTCTAGAACTCCAATTGTAAATAATAAAGGACGAAGTCATTTAAAACACAATGACACTGTTAAATAGCAAATAACATTAAATGGTAACAAATAATTAGTTAACTTTATTGAATCGGAAGATTTATAAACATGGATTCTCATTCAATTATTGAATTTTTACATAAATTTTGAGTAAGGTCTCATGTGACCGGTTCCACATTTTTCTCCATTCAATCAGTAATTACAATAATTTTAAGAACTCATTTTTAAGAACTAGCCAGGGTAATTGGATTAAATGAAATTATCATTAATGAATGTTAAAAGCGCTTCATATGAAGGGACGCTTAACTAATTCAGTGGAGCAGTACCACGGTTTTTCTAACTCTCATTCTCCACTTAAAGTTTATAAAGGTTTATAAAGTCAAAGCTAAAATAAGTAAATAAATAAATACACTGTAAAAGAGCAGAAAACTGCATATATTTCGATCATTTATCTATTTTTATTCCTTGAATAGTAAATTGTTGACGTAGAACAAACAAATTGAGCAAGAATGGAGCGCTTTAAAAAAAATAACACTACACCATTTTCCGGAAACAAACAATAACAATTCTATAACTACAGACAATTGGAATAGAATATCCCCGTTAATTCCTAGTATTTGTGAGGGAACAGAATTTGAATAATTGAACTACCTATTCTAATGGTTGCATTTGTTGTCTGCCAGTGAATCTTGTGGATGTAGGTCGCTGCATCTGCGCGTGGCCCACTTGAACCCACTATTTAAGCAACGAGTAAAGTCTTTGCGTTGGATTCAAGCTGTCTGTCTCTTCCCCACCACTACGCTGTTTCGAGACCCCCCAAAAGTAAGTCATTCATGGTTAGAATTATTTTTATAAATTTTATTAGTTAACACAGTTCACAATATATTAAAAGAAACATTTTATAATAATAGTAACTAATTTTTAAACTATATTTTTTTTTTAAATTTTAATGTCCTGTTAAATTTTATAAATGGATTAAAAAAATTGAGGTCCACAATCCAACGAACAGTAATACTTCTTTTTTTTTTTCCCCCCCCTCTTTATTTATTTTCTATTAATTCTAAGGTACAATATTCCATTGATTTATAACTATTACGTTTTCTGTAAGTTATTCAAGTTTTTAATTTGGGCATCGGACGAATTTCTTCCCAATTGAACTTTTTATCGATTCAGCGCTAACTGCAAACTTATCCAATTCAATCAAATTTATTTCTTATTATTTAAAAATGTCTTTATTCATTTCGTTATTTTTGATCAAATTTTACATTTGAATAACTGTAAAACAACATTGTTTATTTTATATACGTTAATATATAAAATATAATAACCTGTGTTCTATTCTAACATAAGGAAAAAAAACTATGAAGATAAATATAATAGTTTAACATTAAAAATCTATTATAATTCAACTGCGTTTGCGCGGGCTTTGAAAAATCTTTGTCAGTGAAGATGACTCGCATTCAGATGAAACGACGCCGATGTATTGTCTTAAATTATTTTCTTAAACTTCAGTTTTCTCCGCTTATTTTCTATAATCTACTAATAGTTTTTCTTCGGTGATTTATTTTCAAAGCATTTATAGACTTTTTTTAATATGTAAATTAATTTGTTTATTAATTCCTAATAGTTGACTGAATTGGCTAAAAAATGAACAAAATCCCTTATTGATTCTAAGTCTGCGTCATTTGGTTTGTCTCTGAAACTATAATGAAATTATCGGAGATTACTGGATGTGTGTGCTTCCGTGTTACTCCATTCATTAATGGAAGCGAGTATTAAAACGAAAACAGGCAAGAAATTGAATAGCTGCTTCAATTATCGGTCGTTGTAAGCACTCAGGCGAATTTCAAGGCTACTGTTATTATATAGGCCACCTTCTGCTCTTGAATGGGATTTACAAAAAGAAACAAATTATCAATTTATGTGAATTTAATCAAAGCTCCGAAAAGGAACAACTCATGAATCAAATGTCTTCAAATAATGGTTAGCACTCATTTTTTTTTTAGCCTGAGTAACCCTGTAGCTTTGAGGTTATTGTAAATCTTCATGTCGGCATTTATTTCTTTAATCCGATGGCATCCTATTGCGGAATTGTTATCTTAGAATATTCGTGGATTAGATCTAATCGAGTAGCAACACAGAGCGAACCTTGACATTGACCTCGAATTCGGCAATGGGAGAAACGAAAGCGCTGGGACCGATGCAAAGTTAAAAACAAGCAAAGTGTCAAAAAACGTCCATGATTGCTTAGTATCTGAGTGTAGATTTGTATCCCATTTGCATAAGTAGACCAGCCATTGACCCACCTGTGGGTTACCTGATTATTATTGAGCCCATTGCCCTAAGCCAGTGTCTACCTTGTGTCTGGTCCAGCGGAGGTTTTTTCCCATCATTTGGATTCATATCAATGGTGTCACGAGAGAACGAACGAAATCCAAAAATCAAGGGATTTATTCCACCAGCTTTTAAATACTGGGAAAAAAGGAAGTGCTCTCTATTTTTCTGTGGAACTTTTTCATTAATAATTCATGACAGCATTTTTTTTTTACATTGATAAGAGTTACATTCACCACTTTATTTATTTATTTATTTATTTATAGACTCAGTGAAACTTAATCACGAAATCAATACTAACATTTTTTATCCAATTTCCAATTATTAGCCATAAATCAGAGAAGAAAATGATTTACGAAAATGAAAACTAATAATTAAATAATTTTATCAAGCAGACTGTCAAAAAAAAAATTCATAATAGTCCGGAAATAGATAAAAATTGAAACTAGAACAAAAAAAATAATAGTAAGGACTGAAAAGTCTCGAAATTTAGGGCAAAAAAATTAATTGTAATAAAAAAACAAACAACAAAATAATGAGAATGAAAAATGTGAAGCAAAAAATAATAATAATAAAATAAAAATTAAAGAAGTAATCCTTTTAAATCTGGCTTTAAGAATCAGTCATATGATTCGAATACTTAATTGGTCGGGATTATTCGCTCCAAGGACTGATTAAGGATATAAATTTGTGGAAAACTGTTGTAAAGCCTTCTTATTGGTCATCCGAATTGAGGCCACGTTGTTCTAGGGTATATGGCAATTAATTTAAATCTCTCTCTCTCCCGCTATAAAATAGAATTATTTGACAACGTGTTACTGCCTCTCTACGATTAATATCACCCTGTTTACGACAGGTTTATTCAGAAACGAGAAACAATTTGAATTTGAGATGAAACTGCAGTAACCATTCCATAAGGAGGGTGAATGATGGAAGAGCCCTTTTTTTTTTCTTAATTTCAGAATAAGAAACAGATGGCTAATTCTTTTCTCGATGACCTATAATAGTGGATTGAAGGCCGATCTCTTCATTAAATATACTTAAATAAGAACTTCTTACAGTTTTAGAAAAGTAATCGCGCCGTGAATCCGAGTCCAACGAATTTTGATGAAAAATTTGGAATCGTCACTTTTTCTAGAATTCTAATCGTGCTTTACGGAAGTGCTTCTCAAAGTGTGAGATGCGAATCGCAATAATTTATTCAAAGAACATTCTCTTTTATAGACAATTATTTTTATAGGAAATTAATTTTTGTTTAAAAAGACTGAAAAATTAATGAACTAACTAGAAAATAAGTTTAACATCGTTACATTACTATTTACAGCCTCACTTTTTAACTTATTTTTTCTAATCTCTTGTGAAAATACAAACAATGTATTTTTTTTTGTTTAATTATTATCTTATTAGGTTAATAAATAATTCAAATTCACTGTAGGCCTATAGTATATTTCTTTAAAAAAAATCCTTTACACTAATTATATTATTGAACATATAGGACAGGTGTACGTGAATAATAAATAATAAATATATCACAGAACATAAACATTTGCAATGTGTATGCACCCAAAAATCTATGAATACATTAAAATTGAGAAGCGGGATATCATTTTTAGATCAAGTATGAAAGAAATTAACATTTTAAAATATTTTTTTGACTTTAAGATAAAAATACCAGGAGATTAAGAAGTAAAATACATCTACTGAAACTTATACTGATTTTCTGTTAATATATTTCACAAATCACAATTTGTTAAGATTTCAAAGTAACACCCATGAGTAATTCCTGTAAATCGGTATTTGTTGAAATAGTTTCAATATAATGATATTCAGTAAAAATAAAACTAGCTTCATTAATGATGAGATATTTTAACAGAAATGCCCTATTTAACAATTGAATGCCCTGAGAAATTTATTTAAAAATGTACTTAATTGAAAGACATTGATTTCGCCTTTTCTCTAACTTTTGAAACTGAAAAAAAAAGCCTGAAAAACTGTATACTAAATTTATATAAAGTTTAGTAGATTAGCGTAGAATTTGGTATCTCAAATGATAATCTCAAAATAAAGATTAAAGAAGAATTCAATTTAGGGTTTGTGTCTTCGGGTGTCGTCCTACCTTTCGTGTTTTTGATTTTACGGCGGAATAACAGCAGACTTCAGAAGAATCCCTGCTTCGTGAATAATGTTTTCAGATTTTTAAAGGGTCAATGTAAACAAACCACTATTTTTTAAGAAAAAATAAAAATAACTTAGTGAGCAATATATGAAAACATAAAAAAGGTATATTTTCAGAAAATATACCTATTTCTTTAAATCTTGTTAAAAAAAATCTCTTTTTACAAAAAAATGTAATTCTTTATATACATTTTTTCTTACAATTTCCACGTGTCTTTTATCTATTCAACTGATGAAAACACATTCTAAACTTCATTTCGGAATGGTTGAAGGAAATGAGCTGCTCATTAAAGCGCTCAGCAGCAGTTTTATAGTTTCCTAGTTTTGCAAAGATCCAATTACGTCGTGTGAAGGTTTTGGGAAACTGGTAATGCGCTTGTTGTTAAACTGTCTTTTGATGCTAAGCTGGGTTAGTTGGCCAAATGACGAGCAATGATTGACTGTAATTGTTGTTGGGAAGAAATTGCTCCAACAACACTTTGGTTATTTGCTTTTCTTTTAAGGCGATTACCTGCAACCTTCTAATTTACCTTAATGGTAGCTAGATCCGCATTCCCCAACAGGTAATGGTTGTTCATAGCAAACAATCACTGAACTGAACATCCATAGAAAACCACAGTCAATATTTAGAGTGGTGCTTCATGATTTGCAATGTTTGAGTTTAACTGTATTTCGAAACGTTTCCCTGACCGAGATCCTACAATAGATCACCATGTTTATGTACAAATCCTTTTCTGCCAGGATAGTAATGATTCAGTCTTCCTGCTTCCCCGTATATCATTCATTAATTTGGATTCTTGTTTTGGCAACAAATACGGCAGAATGGAAAGATAAGGTTTTATATAAACAAATAGCAATGAACTTAAACTTCTTTAATTCCATAAAATCTTCGTCACTTATACAATATTTCGGAGGCCTAATCGGCCCTCCTTTCTCAAGCTTTACATCATAAAAGGAGAAAAGAAAATCCATCATCTCTTCTTCCGATTAGCCATCCGAAATATTGTGTAAGTGACGAAGATTTTATGGAATGAAAGAAGTTTAATAATATTACTGTATTCATGAGGAATTTGTTTATAATTAGCAATGAATTTTTCTTTCCTTTCCTTTAACGTTTTCACTCTTATCCTTGCTCTTTTCTTCCCCATTCCCTAATATGAATCGAAATGAAAGAAGAATTAGAACAAAATTGTTTTAGAATTGAACTTTTAAGTCAATGATTATCCGTTCGTTTACGATCAAGATAACTACACATGACTTATCTCTGGAGATAAAACTTTTTAGAGGTAATGTAGCTTACTGAAAAGGCAGTACCTATTTGGACCGATAAATGGGGAAACTAGGGGCCAAAATTCACCAAACTAATGCGAGCATCATAAATCAAAACTTTTATCGAAAACTTACAGCTTCACTCATTCTTTCAGGTATTTTTAGATTTTATCTTATGATGAGAATCTGCATATCTATTATATAATGTTTTCAGTTTCATAATAACCTGTTAATTTAAAGTCGAAACAGTTAATGATTTAACTTTGTATAATGAACAATGATAAAATCCGAAAAGTCCACATTTATAGCCTATTCCAATTATATCACTGAAAACAAATAGGCTTATTAGAAATTTCGCTTTTTCTGCCAAAAGAAAAAAATAATAATAATAATTTTAAGTCCGCACTGTTATTTTGAATTGTCTAAATAGGGTTAAACCTCGCGTAATTGTTTAGCTAAGATTTAAGGTCATTGTTTAAGACAGTAAATTTCTGTCTTAAATGTTTTGATTCTAAGGCTTTTCTGTGGGAATCTGTGTCACCTCGCGCTGATTTTTCTGTAAGATCCCACTTGGAAAATATTCAAATTTAAAAGTTAGAACGTCTTTCGTCCTTAAATATGTATATCAAGTTTCAAGCAGATCCTTCCACTTTTCAAAAGTTATTGGAGGGGACCCACATAAACTCACAATTGCACTGTCTGATTTGATAATCATCACTTTGCTATTAGAAAATACTCTAAAAATTATTTATTAAGCCTATTAATATATTTTTTGATAACTTATAGTCTGAAGAAATTAAAATGTACTATAAAAAAAATGACGTATTACTTTAAAAAAAATATTTATCCTGTTATTAAATTTCAAAATCGTTTAAATAATAACGAAATCCATGACGTCACTTCCTCGTCGTCTGGCGTATGAAAAGCAAAACCCTATCCTATGTCCTTTTTATAACGATATAGCGATCTTCTGATTATAGAAATTATTAACAAAATAAGCAATTTGGCAAGAATAGAAAGCATTTGGTATCACGAAAACAATTTACAAAAATACGAACGCAATATAAAAATTAGGGTTAATGATTAATAGCAATAATCCGCTTTGTTGTGTGAATGACGCCATTTGTAAGATTCATTTGTGAACACGGATTTACTTTTATCATTAATGGATAATCATTTCCAAATATTTTATCTTTAACTTCAATGAATTTTCGGTTAAGGAGTTCGTTTATCTACTTCTTTTTCTTCAAAAAATATTAACTTGAATTTCGGCGAAGAAGTTCAATTAATTTTAATTTTAAATGTAGGCGAAATTAAAGCTTATTTAAATAACTTTGAGATAAAATTAGGGAATAAGCCATATTAGCTTTTGATTGGAGAAATTCGGATGCATTAATGTTGCTTTTGATTCAGTGAATTTGAATTTTGAAATTGATCGGACAAATCTTCAAAGCTCTATTTTATGTTCCTTTAAGAACAATCTCAAAGATATTTCAGACTTATGAAGCTAAAATATATTGATTGATTGACAGAATGATTTTTCTTAAGTTAAAAAAAAAAAGATTACAGTACACAACAGGGTAGGGATAGCGATTGGTAAAACAATCACAATGCTTCGCAACGTTTTCTGATGCGGATAAGAAAATATAATTGATATTGCTTTAATTTCCTTATTATTATAAATGTGATTGTTGCGCATGCAAAAGACGCAATTGTTGACAAGACAGACAAACCGGGTTTATAAGTCTTCTGATCCTTATCAGACTAAAAACTAAGATATTCATTAAATACTAAAATATTAGTATTGCAGAGAATAAGCAGTAAATATAAATGAATGTAGTTTTATGAGAGGAAATTTAAATTTTGTCAATATTTCCTATTAGTGGTTTTTAAAATTTTTTAGTTGCAATTTTCACTTCTAGCTATGATATAGATTTGAATGTCTACCGATCTATTGTTATAGCATAGAATAGCTTCAGGAACCGGAACGAGTGAGGCGTTAGAGGATGATTTTAAATGAAGTTTAAAAAAAAACAAAAACATTCCTGCTGGGAATTGTTTTTTTTTTTTTTTTTGATTAGATGGTTGGAGCTCCAAAATAAGTTGCATTTGAGACACAACGTCACTGTCTACATTTTCACATTCTTTGGAATCAAGCTTAAATGATTATTCTCTATGTAACAAAGAAAATCGAGAATCTCAACATCCACAGACAAACGAATATTTAGGAATTTCTTATAATCGCACAAAAGCCTGCATTTTTTGCGGCTTTACATTATTAGAATTATTTTCATTTGATTGCACATCTTCATCTTCTCGGGATAAACACATCTCAATCCTACATTTCCTCTCATCATCTAAGGAAGATAAAACACACTTAAGAAGTGCCAAGGACTCGTAAAATTACCTAAATCATGGTCTGCTAAATATCTGTTCGCTTTACAAATACGATCTCTTCCTAAACTATTTTATTTAATTCTTTGCCGATCTAACAAATACAAGATTCCGTATATTCTATTTTGAATTGCAATAATAACACAGTTTTTTTGCAAGAAAATTTCATAAATGACAAATAATTTCCTTTCTTTGAAATCAGTTTGTAATCAATTTTTACATTTGTACATCGCGACTCAAAAATATGAGACCTGACAACTAAAAATTCGATTTTGCTCATTTAGCAGACCATGAGGTTAGTAATAACAAACCTTATTTTATTCTTATTTTATTTAAACCCCTATCCTTTCCCAAGGATAAATGTTGTTTCAATGTTAATAATGAAACAAGTAACGAGATTATTCTCAGTGATATTCTTTTCTATTCTCTGCTTTAAGTCCTTTATGTTGTCTCCATTATTTTCCGTACTGCTTCGTGTTCCGGACAAAGCTGAATAACCTATGGCTACTTACATTGTACAAAAACACTTGACTCCGAATTTTTCATTGAATAAACCCTCGTTACCTTGAATCCTAGTTAGGCCATTGCAGCGCTTCAACTCATGAACTTTGGGAACTTAAACCTTCTCTCTTGAGAACTCTCCATAAAATGATGTTTACATTTGTGGTGTTTACCGTTTGTGCTTCCACTTCTCGAAATCGCCAGTAACGGCTGCTCATCAAAAAATAAATTAACAATAGCTTAACATGAATTAGCTGTAAGTGTAGCTTTATCTACAAATTATCAATAATAAATAAATTGTTTCAAATGGGAGCATTGCATGACTATAATAGTATATAATATAGGATAGCATATTTATAGTAATGTGCAAACACTGTGTGTGGAAAAACACTACAGGTTAGGTAAATTATGTAAAGTATAACAGTAAGAAATACTAAGGATTAAAATTTGAATAGAAATGAAGGAGTGGATGTTAATAGTAGTTTTGTGAAACTAGCAGGAGATTTGGTGAATTTATGTTTTGATATCCAAAAAAATTGTAAGATGTGAAGCATTGGACTATTAAGTTTTTACGATTATTGGGTTGTTTGTGTGTCAATAATGATTTAACATTTAAGATCGTTAAATTTTAACAATATTACTTATAAAGTATATTCGAGGTGTTCCATGATATTTTTTCTGGATTTTTTTTTTGCTATTAAATAAATAGCAGTAGTAATAATAGAAATAATGAAATACGTTAATAAAACTAACCAAAGCAACACAATATTACAATTATATTTTGTTAACAATAGATTATTTAAAAGCAAAAATGAGTATCAAAATGGCATTAGATGTTGGTATATTGTGACTTTATATTAATTTTAATTTTTTATTAATTTTATACATTTCTACAAATTATTTTACTGATTTAAAATTAATTAAGAATCAATTTCATAGATTTAATCAATATTTAATAAATGGAAAATGATAAGTTGCATTCGGAGAGCTTTATTTTGTAAAAATCAAAAAATAAAAATATTCTAAAGAAAGCAGACTTTATATTATTGGAGGAAGTTGTTGTTTAACATTGTGATTATTCAGAGGAGAACAAAACGGGTTTAAATCAATGAAGTAATAGCTGGATTGTCAATATTTTCTTATAAATGGTACTTATTATTATTATTATCAGAAGTTTCTCATCACCTGTTAGTTTAATTTGTGTCAAAATAAAATGAGGGTAAAGAAAGGATTGTTTAATTTTGAGTTTACAAGGAAATGAATTGTTGAATGTCGGCGTTTTGACGTTAAACCCCAACATGTAACTACCCCCAGGCACTTATTTAGGGATCTCCAATCAGTTTCAATTGCATTCAAATTATATTAGTTCGTTTATTTTGAAGTTTTAAATTTTGAACATAAGTAACATTGGGAGGTTAGTGAAAGTAGGACGTTTTCACATAATGTTTATCAGCTTAATTTGTATGAGAATCAATAAAGACGTTGTAGTTAATAACCTAAATATAGCATATAGCAAGTTTCATCTAGGAGAAATGGTATTTGAGCTACTTTGGGATAGGACAGGCGCACGTCGACTAAAAGTATATTTTACGCTTTGAAGACGAAAGTGGACATCTTAAGAAGGAAAGGCAGGGATTTTCTTTTGTGTTAAAGTGAAAGGCGTAAAGAAGTTGCTTACAATAACAGCTTATAGACGAATGTACTTTCTTAGTGTAAATTCTAATGAATTTTTTAACTTTTCAAAAATTATTATCTCAAAAATTTAAATAGAATTCCTTGCCTTAACTCCTTTATGATAAATTAGGAATTTTATCAGCGCTTCTCACCCTAAAAAGCGTAATAAGTTTCAAATATATTTAAGTATTCTAGCGAAAAATCTGTTTCGAGGTTTCATCCTTCATCAACTGAGATTTGAAATATCTCGTTGAGGACGATGACGATATTTATGACTAATCTTCGCGATTAACCTGATAGCCATTGATTATCATTCAAGAGTTCGTTGATTACTATTTCTATTGTTAATATCTTTTGTTGTAATCACTTTTAATTTATTGTCTTTTTCTACTTTTACAGGTCAAAATGTTGATGTATTCAGTCGTAGTTGTGCTGGTTTTGGCTTTGGTCGATGCTCAAGTGAATTTTGGTCAGCCTCAGTTCCAACAGCCTCCACCAGTGGCTCCTCAACAGGGATTCAACCCTTTTGGATCAATGCAGTTCCCCGGACAGCAGCAGCAGCAACCCAACGCTGTCTCGCCGCAGCAACAGTCTCAGGGACCACAGAACTTCCCCATCTTTAACCGACTCATGGCTGCGTTCCGAAACGCCTTCAACCGAAATCAGCCCCAGCAACAACAGGGCCAAGCATCTCAGCAACAGCCCGTCTTCTCTCTGCCACCCGGACAACAACAGCAGCAACAACCCTTCGCTTCCAACAACGTGTTCGGAGGCTCCAATCAGCAGACGCCACCCAGGAGGCCTTTCTTCAGTTCGCTGCTGGGCGGTGGAAAATAAAGTGACTCGTTTTCAATCATTCCCAATCAATTTAGGATTGTAAAAAAATCCACCAAATCGCCAATGCTACTTTCACAAAAAGACTTCTGTGAAATCAAACACAAATTAAAAATTCAACATTTGGTCAGTGAAAGACGATTTAATCAAAGAGTATCATATTGATAATAGTTTTAGAAGAAGCAAGGCTGGTTCTTGCGAATTCTTGACTCAAAAACGATTGGAGTCAGATAGTTTAACGTTGAGGGCATTAAAGGAACCGCTTAGCCTGAGGTTGCGATGCAATCACTCTCTCCCTCTCTTGTGGGCTTCTTATTTTCTTGTTGTATAGCCACAATAAGGTTCCTCTGCTCATTCATTCATTATCACAGTCATACAACCATTGATCAACAGACATCATATACTCGATTAGGAAGAGCCAACAAAATATTTCTTCTTCAAAATACAGAAATACCATTCTTAAGATTACCGTGTTTACAGAGGATGTTGTGTCCCAACCAACCTGTTGCTATAGACTAATTTATTTGTTTTATTTTTGTAATAATATTGTTTCCACTTCGCTTCCCAGTTTAAATGAATATTTGTCGTAAATTTATTGTTACAAAGTGTAATTATTTTAAGTTTTGATTTATTTTAAGAGTATTTAAATAAAATTAAAATAAGTCTAATTGTCCTTGTTTTTGTTTTTTTTCCTACACATTCACACAATTTTACCGATATTTCGTTTTTTATTATTACAATCAGATCTAATCAGGGAGTGTTAATCTACAAAAAGGAAACTGATATGTTTATATTGAATAAAATTACTCAAATTTAAATTTTTATATTAAATATTATGTAATGTTTGTACTTAAATGAAAGTTCTTAATTGTCATTCAACAACTTTCGTTAAATACGAGGGGGGGGGGGGTCGAACCCCTTCCAAAGCTTCTTTGCCTTGCTCTAACTCACCGGGATCCATGTAATATTCTTCGGGGTCCACAGGGACCTCATTGAATCACACTTATTTTAAAATGGTTTATTATGAATTATTTACCAGTGTGTAGAATATGTATTATTTACCACTGTAGAATAATTTCTTTGCATTAAATTAGTTAAATAAAGCATAATCATTTACTATTTCGTTGATTATTAGTATAATCCTTTTACTTTTTAGCTTTGAGAGGGTCCACCAAAAAAAAAAAAAGAAGGGAAAAGGGGTCCATGGGTAAAAAAAAGGTTGAGAAACCCTGCTCTAACTTCTGCCAATATTTCTAAGGGGTCGTTCAAGTTTATGTAAGCACATTTTCAGTATTTTTAGACGTCCCCCCTCCTCCTTTGTGCTTACGCAAGATTTGCCAAATCATTAACAGTAAATACAACTGAGCAGTAAATTACAACATATAATTAACTGCTTTAATTTATTGTTCAGTGGTATTTACTGTTAATGATTTGGCAAATCTTCCGTAAACAATTATATGTTAACATATTTTATGTTAACAGTTAGTTAGTCTAATTACATGATATTCACTCCTGAATTAAAATGTGGCCAATTAATGTAAAAGTACACTTGAAATACTGGGGAAAAAGTCTATCTCGCGCAGCGCAATCTCTCGAGTGCATGTTTGTCTGTCTTACATAAGCATTGCTCTGATCCCTCCAGTCCCCCCCCCCTCCTACTTGAAGAGCCCCTAATACAAATTTACATTCTCCCTACAAACCAAAAAAACCCAACAACATTTACTTGATTAGTACACAAATGCAATAAATACATAAACCAAGTAATCATTAGCTCATGAATTTTGCTCACTTTTCTCTTCGTTCATTTCAAAAAAAAAGTAGAAAAGAAATAAGCCCTATTCCAAAACCAAACAATTCCTAAACTAGGTAAAACTCACTATATTTACACATACCTTTCTTTTTCATCTGATGCATAAAAAATCATTGACTTTTTCCTTATAATAATAATATGAAATAATGAAAGTTTTAATAAAAGGTTCAAAATTTTAAATTACAATTTTAGCCTATTTCTGAGTTGTCCTGACCATTGTATTATTTTAAAGCATAACATCTAAAAGAAAATAATTCATTATAAAAATTGATTTTTTTTTTTCTTTAAAAATCAGAAATAATTTTAAAAATTCTCTGAATTCCAGGAATAATCTCGAAGCGTAGAACGATTACAGGTAGACAGTTGATAATATAAAAGATCAATTACACTGAGACGAACTGAATACTAACCAAGAGAAAATTAAATTCTACATAAGAAAAAAGGTCGAAGAACTTCAAGCCTGCTTTCTTCAAAGTGCTATTTCTTAATTTTTTTTCATGAAAAAGAACCAATGAAATGGCTATATTTACATTCAAATTATAATATTTCAACAAGTAGAAACGGTACAAAATTTTTCAATTTTCCGAAAATAATCAATAATGGATTAAATCAGTAGGATAAAATTGTCTAAATCGGATTAATTTTAATAGATTTAAGCCTATTTAAATTAGCTAAGATTTAATATTCATTTTGTAAGACAACTTCTGCTTTATCACGGTTTAGATTCCAATACTTTTCTACGGGAATTTTGTCGCCTTCTCGAACTGATTTCTCGATAAGGTATTTATTTGTTTCAAATTTATTTGACGAACCTCATTTTCATGTTAAAAATCAAAAGTACGATGGTCTTAAAAAAATAAGAATACGAAGTCTATTTTCCCAACACAATCAGTGAAGCAATAAAGTCTTTATAATGACGCATTGTTGCTTTCATGAACTTACTCCAACGGCCACCAGGAGATATATTTTTTCTCTCGATTTACTAAGGGAGGCCGTGCTGGCGTGGTCGTGCGGTCTCGGCGGTGGCCAGCCGTGGCGACCAGTGCGCCAGTACCTGGGTTCGAATCCCGGCAGTGGCATGGTTGTTTCTTTCTTCTTCTGTGTTTCGTCCAACGCTGTTCAAGGGGTCACAGTGGTGACCTATGTCAGTGGATTCTTCTCACAAATATACTAAGGGAGATAATAAAAAAAAAATCTAGCGATTCCCTAAAAACGAAATTATCATTTATTTCTGAAGAAATCTTTGCATAGAAATACGCTGTGTGTGATAACGAAGTGAAAGATGCCTTGATATACTGTTTGCACGACAACATCTAGGCATAAATCCATGAAAAATGATCCAACGCTGGAGAAAAAGAGACATTGATCGCCTCGATAATTAAATGGAAAAAAAAATAATAAGCCTTATATTAATGAAAACAGAGAAGTTTTGCTGTTTCTACTCTAAAATTTAAACCGTTTATTTTTGCTTTTCTGAACATTTTTCATGTTTTCAAAAAAAGGTAGGACGGTGATTCGAAAGTTGAAAGATAAAAGAAAAAATAAACTTAATAATTATGAAGTCAATAAATGTAATTTCAGATAAAAATATTAAAATGTAGACCTATGCCTTCGTGGTACCTTTTTCGATACAAAGAGAAATTTGTTAATTGTTGGAAAAAAGATAATACCTTCCATGGTTGTAATTATGATTATTTTGCCAAATTCAACCACTTATTTATTTAAAATGTAGAGTTTTAAATGAAAATCCGAACAGCGACCATGTTTCTCCGAAGAATTACACAGCATAGGACGTGTTAGAGGATATCTGACACCTTATGAAAAAAATAATTTCCATAAGAAAAAATATTATTGTAATTATAATAATTTGTAATTATTTCTTACAGTTGATTCTTCTTTAAATAAGTCACTAATATTCGTTTACGTTTAGTTTATTATTCATTTAACTGAAGATCGCTTTTATTTGTCCATATTATTAATAATTAAAATCCGTGAACTCACAATTAGACGACCAAAAAAAATTGATCAATTAATAGAAATTAATAATGTAATATCAGAAACAAAAGAAAAAATAATTACAAATAAATGAAAGGAAACCAAATAAAAGAAATAACGACCCAAATAATACAAAACAAAAGAAATCAATTAATGCAAATAAAATAAAATAAAAAATGAAAATAAAGTTAACTATTTTATCAACCTTGAACACTAATAGGATGATAAAAAAACAATGGAACACTAGAAACAAACTTATGTTTTATGCTAGTTGGCCTGAAGGTAATATGGCCAAAAAAATTATTGTAATGCATATTAAATTTTTCATAGTTATCTTATTACTTTCGTAATAAGAAACTTATTAAAATTAAAGCTACAAATAAAATTATGCAATCACTGACATTATCTTCGCTGCATTGCAAATTCAGGTGATATGTACGTTTTCGTTAAATATCTGTACCTAAGATTTGGGCCAAACTATTTTTTTGAAAAAAATATCCGTAAATGAAATTTATAACATAAAATTCATCACTAATATTCAATCAAACGATTGGTGAAAATGGGAGGAGCTTTTGAAAAAGTTTTAAATCAGATACTGGTGATTCTTCCAATGGTCTTTTAAATAAAAAAAACTACAAGACAATTCTCTGTCACAAATACAACATTCATTTCTCGACCAAAGAATCTATTGATAATAAAAGAATTCAATTCGGTATCAATTAAAGCTGAGATAAATCATTTAATCGAATTCGATTTATTTGCTGCAGGCAAAAAATTATTTAGACGCTGCTCGGTAGATGGCACCATATGTCATAAGCAGATTCTATTCACACTATTATAATAGTGGACTAATTATTATATTTAGAAAAAATAAATCTCTCAATCTATTTTTGCATTGGTGCGAGTAACTACTGGACTACAAATACAATATCAGTACTATTGGCACATGCTAACGCTTATTACTGCATCTTTGCCTTTTAATTAATAATGGCCCAATTATTTTACCGTATATTAAATACAATAATAACGTTATTCTGACTGTCATTCTGTCATAAGACTTTCAGTTTTTCCAATTTTGTGACCAAACTATAAGAGATAGATTGGCCAACATTAATTTGCTAAATAAATAAAGTTTGTTTTTTGAATGCTATATATGCAAGGATTCCGGAGCGAAGCGACGGCACCCGGCTAGTTATTAATATTTTGCTTTGATTTTCATGAAAGTTAATGGATTTGTAACTACAGTAAAACCTCGTTAAGTCGTCACTCAAGGAACCGAACATTTTTGACGACTTAAGCGGAGTGGGCATTTTTTGAAAAAAAAACAAAACACTGAAATACAATATTTTTATGAATTGCTGTAGGATTCGGTGAGAAAAACAAGATTTTCAGAAATTAGGACATGCAAATGAATGAGTGGAAAATAAAAAAAAAAAAAAAAACAACACATTTTTTACTTCATTTTATACTTACCAGATTTTATTTTCTTTTACTGGCATTAAAATAATCCAACAGTGTTGATTGATGAAGGTGCTGATTACTGGTAACAATTCGAAACACTTTGTAATGAAATGGAACTCCAACTTTTGGGCACATAGTTAATCGTATCTAAAACCGAAACTTCCAGCTTTTTGTTCCTATCCAAGGCTTTTATCATGTCCTTTACAAGCATTTTTTCGTACTTTCGTTTAAAGTCAAGAATTATCCCTTGATCTAAAGGCTGAAGAAGTGCAGTTACATTTGGAGGAAGAAAAACAATTTCGATCGCTTTTAAATTTTCGGGGCTTACTCGCTATGAAATAAAATCACACTCAGTAGCGGTCAAGAAAAACGTCTACTCTTTGATAAGAGTCGCAGCGAGAAGTGTGTAATTTCCCAAGTGAATTTCCCACGTGAAAATTCCCCGCAAAGACAAGGCTTTCTTAGAGTGAAGGGGCGGGACTGAAAAGATAGCAGGCAAAATTGAGAATAAAGATGCTTTTCTCCATTTGAGGGTGACGAGTTATCCGGAGTAGAATTAAATTTGGTGACGAGTAAAAGAGGGTTATTTTACATTGTTTTCTATGAGACTTTGTCGGGACCAAAGGAAAACGACGACTTAAACGGAGTGACGACTTATCCGGGTGACGACTTAACGAGGTTTTACTGTATTATGATAAGATTTTCTAATAATTTAAATGGCCACCCAGATCACCAGAATATACACCGATGGATTTTTGCATATGGGAATGGATGAAGGAACTGGTTTACGCACCCGTGAGGCGCTACTTGCCCGTATTAATGAAGCATTTACGCAGTTAAAGGACAGTCCTGCTGAACTACGAAAAGAAACAAGAGCAATCGTTAAACGTGCAGAAAAATGCATTGAGGTTGATGCAGACATTTTTGAGAATTTACTGTAATTTTATTGATTAGGTTTAGGGTAATGTTTTTCAGTTCAATTTACTTTGTACTGTTCTCTATAACAGTTCATTTAATCGAACATCTATTAACTTTCTGTATACTCGGAAATAAATGTTCTACAAATTTTGTTTTAAACTTGTGTGTCTAACCTACTTTACCATCGTTATTGTACGTCAAACGGAAAAACGGTCGATCCCTCTTTTGTAGATTCCACGTGGGATACGCTTACAAACACAGGGAGATACAGTTCTGCGACATGTTTCATTCGATTATTCAGGTCAACAACCATATGAAACCACTGATTTCGCCCCTTAATTTACCTTCCCAGACTTTCAGCAAGTCTTCATTTCACCCAGGGTACTAAATTATGGGCGAAATCTTTCGCTAGCCGTAACTCGCTACCGAAGCATTTCCGGACCTATGTTTATATAACTTTGTTTCTTTACTTTTACATGTAGAATGAGCTCCCGAAGTTTCTGCATATCTTCGTGAATCACCCTGTATTTATATCAAATTAGATTTATTCAAGGGGAAACATCGGCTTACTCACCTTATGATGCAGGGTTATCAAAATTCTCGATGGAAAGATCGCCTCTTAGAGGTAAATGTAAATGCCAAGTTTCACAAACAAAGGAATCGTGTCTGTGGTAGTAATTTGCGGTTTTTAAATGTATATGTTGTATGAAGTTGAAAGGTATTTTTTTTTAAGTTTCTTACAACATTACTTTTTACCAGATATCTTTGCTTCAAATGAAAGTTCGAACTTATAATGCTAACTGTTTGTCAGTAGCCTTCTGCATTTTGAAGTAAAACACTCAAGAGACTTGTAGAAATCGGTGTTTCTTCGACGATTCAAACAGCAATGACTGGGATAAGACTGACCGGGATGATATGAGATTTGGATTTAGTTTCTAAGATAATTTTCATAGAAAAGATCTTGAGCAACACTACGTCCCGATAATTGATACGGCGCTTTTGAAACAGCTCTTGCCAAACTTCTTAAAGCTTGGTGTGAAAATAAACCCCCAAAAAATGGACAGAAATAAGTAACGCAAAAAGTAACGCGTTTTCGTTAATCCGTTACAATAAAAGTAACTGAGTTACGTTACTCAATTAAACAAGGTAATTAATGCTTTTAGACAGTGTCAAAAGCAAAGCGGACCCACAATATGCACAATTGTATAAATAAAATAATTAAAAGCAAGAGCATATAAATGCAAGACCGTTCCTTTATGTTTAATAGGCAAGCTGTAAACTAGGGGCCGCTAATACAATGCTTAGTGCATCATTTGGATATGTTAAAGAATTTATGAAACAAGACGTTTGTAAATATTAACAATGACGTCCTGTTGGCAATTGTTAGTATTGCTTTGTATGAAGCATCAGTATTATTAGTGTTAATTGTTATCATTATTAGTAACACTGCTATGGAAAACTTTATTTTCATGACTTTCTTCTGCATCTTTGGCCATTTTAAGCATCTGTATTATTTTCAAATTAATTGTTAAGTCTCTTTGCAACAAAACGTAAATAAAGTAGTATTTAACAAAATTTAAGTATTGAAATTTTTATTTTCAAATGAAGTGAACGAATTGATTGCAAATTCATCTAATAAATACTTTTATATATAAATTCTTGAAAAATTCAAGAATTATATATATATATATAACATTAAAAAATAAGAAATTCATCTCAATATAGAAATGTATTATAACAAGAATTTAAGAAACATTTTGATTACTAATTAAATATTATTAATCATCGAATCTTTTATGACTGTAAAAATTCGATGATTAATAATATTTAATTAGTAATCAAAATGTTTCTTAAATTCTTGTTGTAATACATTTATTGACAATACTAGCCGGGTACCGTCGCTTCGCTCCGGAACCCTTGCATCTACAGCATTAAAAAAAAACAACTTTATTTATTTAGCAAATTAATATTGAGATCGGAGAATATACGACTTCAAAGCCCGTTGTGGCCTTTTCCACTTAAATCAGGTGTATTGCGGGTTGGCGCCACACACCTGGGGTTGCCGCCATGCACTTCATCGTCAGTTTGCCAGATTATTCCCCGTAAGAATTTCGAAAAATCCGACCTTATTCCTTGTCTAAGTCATAAAGGAAACCTCGTGCAAAATTTCAGCTTTCTAAGTCTAACGGTTGGGGTGGGCGTTGATGAGTCAGTCAGTGAGTGAGTCAGGACTTTTCTTTTTATATATGTAGATTTTCATGAATTTTGTTTTGTTAACATCATTGATTAGTTCTTTATAGATTATATTTGGATCTGTTATTTTCTCATTTTCAACTCTTATCCGATTCGTTCTTCACATATTATTCCTGGTGTTTTGATATCATGTTTATTTATGAAAATATGATCTATATTTGTTTTCGTATTTCCATGAATTGTACAGTTGTTTCTTGTTGTTCCGTGAAGACGATTTTTGAAACCATTATTGCACATAAGTTTTACGTATTTCTGTACTGCATTGTTTTTATTCAGTTTGAAAATATCTATATTTACGTCGCCAATCAGTATAGTTGGACAGTTGTTTAATATATTTTCATTTTTTATGAATAGATTCTCTATTTCAGTAACATTTTAGTAATTTGTAATTTAGCATTTTGCATACAGAATGACAGACAGAATAACGTTTTTATAATATACGTTTTTACAATATATAATAATAATAGCCGGGTACCGTCGCTTCGCTCCGGAACCCTTGTATATATAGCATTCAAAAAACAAACTTTATTTATTTACTAAATTAATATTGCGATCGTCGGAGAATATCTAACTTCCCAGCACGTTGTGGCTTCTCCGAATAACTCGGATGTATTGCGGGTCGGCGTCACACACCAAAAATTCACATTTTTGCATGTATCTTGCAAACGCTGAAGCGTTTGTGAATAAGTGATACATCGTTCGATAGAACTTTCAAATACTAACATTTTCTCAATGTAATGTACTCCTCCATCTTTTATACTTTTCGTTTAAATTGAGAAAAAGTCAAAATTTGACCCTTTAGAAGGCGCCATCTTAGAAACCAAAAACTTTTTTCGAAAGATTTTTGTAGCATTTTCTTTGTCTTAAAAAGATCTACATTTTATCAATTTACATGACCAATCTATCTCTTATAGTTTGGTCAAAAAATTGGAAAAACGTAAAGTCTTACGACAGACAAAATAACGCTTTTCTAATCTATATATATAAAAATGAATGTATCTTTCTTTCTTTCTTTCTTTGTCTGTCCTTTATACACTCTTAGGCCCTTTGACCTATCTGGACCAAACTTTACAGAATTACTCTTTAGGACCCTGCGCAAAAGATAGGCTACCTTAGAACCCGGACCCACCCCCCAAAAGGGGTTGAAAAGGGGTAAAAGCCTTGAAAAATCCAATATCCACCTGGTGGTTAAAATAAGAACTACACATATATTGTGTAAAGTGAAAAATTCGCTCTCCTATGCGGGGCAGGGACACCACACTTGGGTGGGAGGAAGCCAACACAAAGGCTGAAGTGTCCCACCCCGACCGACACCGGGACCTTATATTTAGGGCCCTTCCCCCCCCCCCCC